>OY759273.1:36017275-36299939 GCA_963662155.1 Lamellibrachia columna | reverse complement strand
CTCTTTCTTCTCTCTCTCTCTCTCTCTCTCTCTCTCTCTCTCTCTCTCTCTTCTCTCTCTCTCTCTCTCTCTCTCTCCTCTCTCTCCCCCTTTCTCTATCTCTCTCTATATATAATATTCTATGCTGCCATAGTCAACTAAGTCTCGTGACCCAGTTTTAGCTCTGGCGTCCACTGGCGACCTCGGCTGTTTTGATGACTGTGTAAAGAATAGTGTCATATTTTGTTTTGTGTGTACTCACAAAACTGACACCAAATGGTGTAAATTTTTCTTGTTTCAGACTAATGAAAAGCTAAAGGTGTGTGAGAAGCTTTATATGTAAAAAAATTTTCACGGTCATCGTTTGAGCGTTATTTACAACTGGATACCATGTATTATCACTAACAAACTGCCGGCACAGCAAAATCTGTATGCATACCAAATGTGTTTACTCTACTTAAAACAGTCCGTTTGGGGACATGAGCTTTGTTGGCTTATGTGCATTTAGACAACTTGTTAGGCATGAATATTTTAAGATTTTTCGACTGATTCCACGCGTATAAATGAGCAATTTTATCCATAACCCGTAGTATGTTTTTACTATCTGAAGCGAGATCCGATATTTAAATAATTATTTCAGGGACAATTAATTGGGAAATTACATTTCTGACTCTTAAAGGTTGTTTGCATAGTTCTTCCTTCTGATCAACAAACATTATGATTAGAATAAGTATTGTCTATTTATAAGTTCTTATGATTGTAGAAACTTTAATTATTTTACTGTGTCATTATTTACAACAATATTAAAATTGATACTGAAACATTTATATTACATGAATTACGAAGCTTCTGCTGTGACTGAATCTGATGGTTTATATTTAAAGATGGAGACCACCATTATTGGAGTCTACAGTATACTATTACAGCATCAAAGACAGTGAATAGTAAATAAATAAATAAATGTACAGTTTCAATGCTGTTTAACTTTAGTGTAAATTATGTACATGTTCTGCAAAAAGGTAGTAATGTAATTCCCAATTGACTAGTACACGGTGGACTAACTAGTACACGGTGGACTAACTAGTACACGGTGGACTAACTAGTACACGGTGGACTAACTAGTACACGGTGGACTAACTAGTACACGGTGGACTAACTAGTACACGGTGGACTAACTAGTACACGGTGGACTAACTAGTACACGGTGGACTAACTAGTGCACGGTGGACTAACTAGTGCACGGTGGACTAACTAGTGCACGGTGGACTAACTAGTGCACGGTGGACTAACTAGTGCACGGTGGACTAACTAGTGCACGGTGGACTAACTAGTGCACGGTGGACTAACTAGTGCACGGTGGACTAAGTAGTGCACGGTGGACTAACTAGTGCACGGTGGACTAACTAGTGCACGGTGGACTAACTAGTGCACGGTGGACTAACTAGTACACGGTGGACTAACTAGTACACGGTGGACTAACTAGTACACGGTGGACTAACTAGTGCACGGTGGACTAACTAGTACACGGTGGACTAACTAGTACACGGTGGACTAACTAGTACACGGTGGACTAACTAGTGCACGGTGGACTAACTAGTGCACGGTGGACTAACTAGTACACGGTGGACTAACTAGTACACGGTGGACTAACTAGTACACGGTGGACTAACTAGTGCACGGTGGACTAACTAGTACACGGTGGACTAACTAGTACACGGTGGACTAACTAGTACACGGTGGACTAACTAGTGCACGGTGGACTAACTAGTACACGGTGGACTAACTAGTGCACGGTGGACTAACTAGTACACGGTGGACTAACTAGTGCACGGTGGACTAACATGGCGTAAGAAGTGGACGGTGAGCTGAAAATGGATGTTTCGGTTTCCTGATGAGTCCTTGCATAAAGCGCCTCGTCTTAACCTCGTCGGGCTTAAGTTCTAATGGAAGCAAGCACAGACACAATTAGGAGAAAATTGCTGCAGATTCGCTACAAATGCCATTAGAGACGCGGGGAAAAGCGACCAGACGCTGATTGAATTACTTAATGTGTCCATTGGCCAAGTAATGTCGAGGGACGGCGAAAGAAAAGACGCCAACGTCCAAGTGGCTGTGTAGCTTTACGGCGGAGAGGGTTGGATGACGGGTGGTTGGTGGTCTCTTATTGGTCCATCATGAACGCCCGTCCCCTTTTGAGATGGTCCAACCAGAACCATAAGGAATTATCTTTCCGTGCTTGCTTGCGTGCGTGCGTGCTTTGATTTTATATGTATGTCTATATACATGTATATATATATATATATATATATATATATATATATATATATATATATATATATATATATATATATATATATATATATATATATATATATATATGATTCTGGCAACCGGCCCAACACCAAAGAGCGATTCAAAGAAATACCTGCCATTACCCGTCCGACCAGAAACGATGGGTACACAGGCAGTTAAAATGCCCCGTGTAGGCCCAATAATTGAATTATCGTAATATTATTGACCAACACAACAACTGGCGATTACACGTTTCAATAGGTCGACATGCCATACATACACAGCAACCACTAGTTCGAGAGGATGGACTTGTCTTGTAATTGTGTACATATATTCGGGTCATATACACACGTATACAACTATGCACACGTCCGCTCACCAGCGCACAAAGGTAGGCTTAAGTTGTAGAACAGCGTCATGACGAAACGTTATTAATTTACCAGACACCGTGGAGCTTGAATGACACCGTGACGTGCATCGGCGTAATCTATACACCCGAGCGATCGTTATCCAGCTTGCCCGTTGCCGAGTCGGCATTATTAGAGGGTTTAACCGCGGCTACGACTGAATATCATTACTACAACGTATTACTGGTGAGTGTCGTTGTATCTTCTCAATAATTAATATGACACGACATTTAACTAATTGGCTAGTGTGAAATTTCACCTGCATTTTGGAACGAGATTATAATTATTACAGAAGTGACATTTACTGGCGTGCAGGATTTGTGTAACATTTATGAGTAATTCTGAATTAGAACGCGCTTATTTTTAATCGTCGCTACGCTGGATGATGACGGTGTAATTGCATTTCCCTAAACACACAACTACGCTTTCAAACTCCTTTGCACGCTTGCTTGCGTTTATACAGACAGAATATATACCCAGATCGAACATAGCAAATTGCGCAAAGTGCACGTGTGTATGTGTATTTGTGTGTGCGTGTGTATGTGTGTGTGTGTGTGTGTGTGTGTGTGTGTGTGTGTGTGTGCGTGCGTGCGTGCGTGCTTGCTTGCTTGCGTGCGTGCGTGCGTGCGTGCGTGCGTGCGTATGTGTGTGTCTGCGTATGCGCGCGGGTGCGAAAGGAATTTAGCATTAAAAAGTATTTCGTTTTCAACATTGAAGGTGTTTGTTTCCTCATCATTTGCAGTGCATACAAACTTTCGTCGCGATACGGTCACACAATGTAATAAACCGCGTGATGGTGAGTGACTTTAATTATTGCTGAGAGATGGTCGTCTGTCTGTTCCGTTGACGGAGTGGCATCAGCCCGGGGGTACTCCCTATACTGAGGTATACATGTATGTGCCGCGCAAATGCCCCTGTTTTTAGCCATTTTTCTCTCTCTGTCCGAAGAAAAAATGTAAATTTTCTCTCTTTGTGCCCCAATTAAACCTGATAATTCTCTCTTTCATCGAAGAGGAAATTTCCCAATGAAAACGTTCCGCCCGGGCTTACCTTACACTTATAGATATTAGATAAGTTGTTCAATAATTTTCTCTTGGTGACCATACATTTCTTTATTTCTCTCTCTCTCCATGTGCTCCATGGGGCTCTGGCGGCACACCCCACCGCTTTGGTAAGGCAGTACCCCCCCCCGGGGGGGCATCAGGCGTGTGTGAGGACGTTGCATGACCACACACAGTGGTGGATGACCCACACGGTATGACTTGTGCGGGGTATGACTTGGTGATGTAGACTGTGGCGCCATCTCCCGTCGGAAGGGCGGCTGGGCCACCACTGATGTCTGCACTGCGCCCTTCTTATCAGATCGTCATCTTGATCTTCCCCTGCATCTTTCACCCTCAGCCATTCCCTCCAATATTTCCAGTTGCATTCCTTCCTATATGATGGTGTGCCTAAAACTGTTAATTTGTGTTTTTGTATTCTGTTGACGAATTTGTATTCCTGCCCGATTTCGTACTTCTATAGTTCGCGAAATATCCAGTCCAGGTTTTACGTTGCATTCTTCTTAGACGCCACATCTCGAATGTTTCCAGTCTGCTTTGTTGGCATCGTTTGGAAATTGTTGAATATTATACACTGCGCGTAACAACACAACATTGATTCCAAAGGCGTTGGCGGAGAAGCAAGTAATGTGGTTATATATCTAACGCTGATCTCTATGTTAGGAACTTAGGACAGAGACAAGCTGGGTTGAGACCACCATTGATTTTTACATCGGTCACCATTATATCGTTTCTTGTACTCAGTGAACAATTTGTCCTACCATTTTCTTTAAACTTTCATAGCACATTAAGCATAAATTAACTGACCTTATGTGCGAAACTCGTGAAAATGACATGCCTGGTTTTTTTTTTATAGAAAACACACCCAAAGCTCATGATACCCTTTAATTTTTATCCAGTCCGGTGACTGATTTTTAAATGTTGGTGCGTTCTGCAGGATAGCCAGTGTAGTGATAGGCGAATGGTCAGCGTCTGTTCATTGCAATGAAACGAAAGATCTAATTCAGTAATCAGAAATCAATAACTTTACTAATGCATCCGATGTAAAGGGGCTTAGAAAAAATGCACTCATCACGCGCAATCATCGCTGTTCTGGGTATTCTTCATGAGGGTAATGGCTGGCGGATCCTAAGACCTAACTGTGGTCTGTGGCCAGCTCTCATGGAACGTTCTTCATGAGGGTAATGGCTGGCGGATCCTAAGACCTAACTGTGGTCTGTGGCCAGCTCTCATGGAACGTTCTTCATGAGGGTAATGGCTGGCGGATCCTAAGACCTAACTGTGGTCTGTGGCCAGCTCTCATGGAACGTTCTTCATGAGGGTAATGGCTGGCGGATCCTAAGACCTAACTGTGGTCTGTGGCCAGCTCTCATGGAACGTTCTTCATGAGGGTAATGGCTGGCGGATCCTAAGACCTAACTGTGGTCTGTGGCCAGCTCTCATGGAACGTTCTTCATGAGGGTAATGGCTGGCGGATCCTAAGACCTAACTGTGGTCTGTGGCCAGCTCTCATGGAACGTTCTTCATGAGGGTAATGGCTGGCGGATCCTAAGACCTAACTGTGGTCTGTGGCCAGCTCTCATGGAACGTTCTTCATGAGGGTAATGGCTGGCGGATCCTAAGACCTAACTGTGGTCTGTGGCCAGCTCTCATGGAACGTTCTTCATGAGGGTAATGGCTGGCGGATCCTAAGACCTAACTGTGGTCTGTGGCCAGCTCTCATGGAACGTTCTTCATGAGGGTAATGGCTGGCGGATCCTAAGACCTAACTGTGGTCTGTGGCCAGCTCTCATGGAACGTTCTTCATGAGGGTAATGGCTGGCGGATCCTAAGACCTAACTGTGGTCTGTGGCCAGCTCTCATGGAACGTTCTTCATGAGGGTAATGGCTGGCGGATCCTAAGACCTAACTGTGGTCTGTGGCCAGCTCTCATGGAACGTCGTCTCGTGTCTCCGGGTGACGGGGAAACGACGCGAACAGTCCAGTTAGCGCCACCTGCAGGTGGTAGAGACGCCGCTAAATGAAAACCAAAGTCGTTGTTGTTGTTCGTCACTCGGCGGTGCAGGACGTTGACATGTTGACAGGCGGAGTGCGAGCGCTGACAGCGTCGTGACAGCGTGTGTTGACAAGCGTGACAGGTCGTAGTAACCATCGCAACGTCTCCATTACGTTACCGGCTCCCGCTGAGCGCTGTTGTTGGCGGCAGTCGCGTCTGATTCGAGACACACAGCGAAACGCGAAGTCGTGGCAATAGGGTTCAGCCTCCTGTTACGCTTCCCATTGGCGACCATGTTAACGTTTTGCACGATTATAAGAAAAAGAGACCATCAAAAATTCTGAAACTTCTTACCTGCCGTTGTCATCATCTCACTGACATGCTGGTCGAGTTTGGTCAAAATCACATATTTCGAACTCTTTAAAATGCCTGAACGTGCCATACCCGTCAATGTTTACCAATTTCAGCATGCATTACCACGCACACGCGCCTTGTGGCGAAATTGCCAAAAATCCTTCCGCCTATTGAAATCATCTAAAAATCCACACTGCCAACTGATTAAAAAAAAAATACACATATCTAAAATTACTGTGCCATACATTCGTGTGTAGCACACCAGGAAGTCTAACTGAGGCATGATCCCTGTAACACCACAGGAAGTCTAACTGAGGCATGATCCCTGTAACAGACCAGGAAGTCTAACTGAGGCATGATCCCTGTAACACACCAGGAAGTCTAACTGAGGCATGATCCCAATAACACGAATAACTATGTTGAACCTGCAGTAATACGGAAACTTTGGCAATTTTGTTCATTCCACATTGTCTTTCTTTCGGATGATGCACTGAAGACCTGAAGTAACTTCTCCCTAATGTCTATGCCAGGGAAGTAAGATATCCCACAGGACCTAACCTGTCGGTGGTCTAGTGTTTAGAGACTGTCCACCAAGAAAGCGATGGTTCGATTCCATCAGCCGCTGTTTCGAAGCTTGGGTAATTTTGTTCATCTTACGTAGGCTGTGTCTTTTGGAAGAGATAGTGAAAGCCGTTGGTCCGTTCTTCCATGTTGTCTTTATCAGGGAAGTAAAAGATCCCACAAAGAACCTGTCAAGGACTCATAGAGCGCTGGTCTCTATCTCTCACCCACTGTGTCTAGTGCCCGCGGCCTGAGCAGCTGCCCGGTAGGGCGCGTGACACTCGTAGAGCAGGCAGTGTGTCAGTTATTACGAGTGTCGTTTGGTAGTCTTAAATAAAGTAATTGAAGGGTTTATTTTATCAACCAGCGGCACAACCCCCGAAATGTGGGGTTTAGTGCCTGCTTTCCTTTTCTTTAACTCGAGTCGTATTCACGCGCCACAGGCAGAAATGAGGGGTGCGCCGCGCCAGGTTATGGCTCGCCACAAATCAACCCCGCAACTGGCGTTAACATCGCGTCTGGTGACAGGACGTCTTGTCAGGTTGTCTAACCTCGTTACCCGTCAAGACCACACGCACGCCACGCTGATGGGCACTTGTCGGACAAAAGCGCCCAAAGCAAAAAAAAATATAGAATTCTAAACGATTCTATAGAATATGAGGTTCGAATTCTCTTGTTGTCATTTCGACACTTAAACAATTTCGTTCACTCCTCTTTGCCTCAGTTCATTCTGCTTCATAAATGAAACTTAAGCAATTTTGTTCACTCCTCTTTGCCTCAGTTCATTCTGCTGCATAAATGAAACTTAAGCAATTTTGTTCACTCCTCTTTGCCTCAGTTCATTCTGCTGCATAAATTAAACTTAAGCAATTTCGTTCACTCCTCTTTGCCTCAGTTCATTCTGCTGCATAAATGAAACTTAAGCAATTTCGTTCACTCCTCTGCCTCAATTCATTCTGCTGCATAAATGAAACTTAAGCAATTTCGTTCACTCCTCTTTGCCTCAGTTCATTCTGCAGCATAAATGAGTACCTCCTAACCGCACCACAACCAATGTTAAATCCGCGGACAATATTCCTTAACCAGTATCCACCAGACAATATCTCTTCAGAACTATATACTGTGTATAGTTTTCTGCCGCCGCATTATACACAGAATGTCTGCAAATTGTCCCATTCTTGAGGTTGCTCTCGGCTGTCTTTGGAGATGAAAGCATAAACTTTTTTTTCAATTCAAGTATTAAATGAGTCTCATGGCCCTAGTTTCTTATGAACGTATGTTCCTATTATACACCATGATTTTATATATCCATTATACACTTTGTATTTAGGGATGTCTATATTAATTATTATACTTTTTATTTACGGATGAACGTATTATTATAATTGCGTTGTCGAATTAAAGCATTATTCTTCTTTTTCATATCATGGGTGGATCCCGACTCAGAAAAAGGGAGTGCCCAGTTTCCCAACAAGACACCAGGGGCAGCACTAGTTATCCACATTTCCACAGGGGCAGTACCTTCTGGAACACTGCATAGCGGAAGGTGAATACAAAATTGACATCAATGTCAATATGTAACCTCTAACGGTTTAAAGGAGCAAGTAGCTGGACTGGGTGTGTACAGCTGCCAGTAATAACTGTACGCAAAGACAAAGTAAATGGTGACTATAGCTGAAACACCCCCTCTAAATCAGTCATGGTTTCTCCATGTAATGTATGCAAACAAACTATTCGTGTTAATACTGGCATATACTGTGACTGTTGCAAACATAGGATTTATAAAAAAATGTGCAAATTTATCACTTCAGGAACTACTTATTAAGACAGTTTAACAACTGGTTCTGCATGCATTGTTTAGCTACTATATTTCCTTTTAGTAATGTCAGTAATGATGAGCTGATATATCAGTGTTTTGGCATTGAAGATGATATGGTAGAGCTATATAAGGAATGTACAGATTTAAGCTTTCAACTATTTAACTATACTGAGAATAATGAATATTTTATATGTGATAACGCTGATCCGGATATCAACTTCTATAACAGATTACAGGTCGATAGTGATTATTATACTGATGATCAATTTAATAGGAAACCTTGTTATAGGAAACAGGGATCAAAATATTTCTCTTTGATACATTATAATTGTCGAAGTATAGTAAAACTTTAATATGATAAAGGATCATATTGCAACACTGGATGTGATGTTTGATGTTATCGCTCTTTATGAAACTTGGCTAAATGATAACAGTAGTGTAGCATTAAATTTGGACGGTTATGATTTGGTGTCATGTCCCAGGAGCTCCAAAAAGGAGGAGGAGTTGGTCTATACAAAAGAAATAATTACAACACAAATACCTCCCCTTCTGTCAAATACCTCCCCTTCTGTCAAATACCTCCCCTTCTGTCAAATACCTCCCCTTCTATAAAAAATATTGATAATTGTGCTGAAATTGTAACTGCTGAGGTAAAGTTGAGAAATAGTAAAAGAATAATTATATGTTGCATATTCAGAGCACCAAACACAGATCTCACATTGTTAACAGTCATACTAAAACAGTATATTTATGTGGTGACTTTAATGTTGATTTACTACAGTACGATAAACATGCTGATACAAATAATTTTTTATCAACTGCACAGTTTTGGGTTACACCCACTGATAATTAGACCCACTAGAATTACATGTGATATTAAAACACCAATAGAAAATATTTTTACCACAGACTTGTGTTCGCACACGCAGAGTGGTTTAATAATAAATGACATCAGTGACCATCTTCCTATATATGTAGTGACTGAATATATACACCAAGAGACAAGACATAAAACATACATAAAGAAGAGACTAGTTAACAAGGAAAGAAAGAGAGCTTTCATAAAAGATTTAGAGAAATGTAACTGGGATGAAATAGTGACAGAGGAGGATGTCAACATTACATATAATAAATTTATCAACTTGTTTACAAATTTGTGTAGCTGAAATTGTCCCTTCAGTAACCACAGACATGATAGAGTAAACAATAAGAAACCCCACAAGCCATGGATGACAAATTGTCCCTTCAGTAACCACAGACATGATACAGTAAACAATAAGAAACCCGACAAACCATGGATGACAAATTGTCCCTTCAGTAACCACAGACATGATACAGTAAACAATAAGAAACCTGACAAACCATGGATGACAAATTGTCCCTTCAGTAACCACAGACATGATACAGTAAACAATAAGAGACTCGACAAACCATGGATGACAAATTGTCCCTTCTGTAACCACAGACATGATAGAGTAAACAATAAGAAACCCGACAAACCATGGATGACAAATTCATAAAAGAAACTTACTATATAGACAATTCGTAAAAAAACCCAGAACAGATGAAAAACAAGAAAAATGCAAGAAATGTAAAAATAACCTGACTGCCATATTGAGATATTCAGAAAAACAACATTACTCCGACCTTCTAGAATTAAACAAGAATAACATGAAAGAAACTTGGAGAATTAAAAAAGTCTAATTAGTAAAAAGCAAAAAGGATCGGAATATCCTACTCAGTTTAAAGACAATACAAATAAAGTCACTGGCAATGAGAATATCGCAAATGGTTTACATAAATTCTTTCCAAAAATAGGTCCTGCACTAGCCAGGAATATTCCTGAATGCAACACAAATTTTACAAATTACTTGAATAAACAGGTAGAGTAGACATTATTTCTTAACCCTGTTACTGATGATGAGATACTAGCACTAGTAATTAATGCTAAAAGCAAACATTCAAAAGGTCATGATGATATTGACATGTGCCTAGTTAAATTGGTAATACTATATATTCTAAAACCTCAAAAACACATATTCAACAATTCGCTACAAAAAGGAGTCTTTCCGGATAGCATGAAAATTGCTCATGTTATCCCTATTTTCAAAACTGGCAATGCACAAGAATTCTCAATCTACAGGCTGGTATCAGTATTACCTCAGTTTAAAAAAATACTAGAAAAGATATTTCATAGCAGGTTAATGTCTTTTTTGAATAATAAATAAATACTGTACAATGGCCAATATGGATTTAGAAAAAACCACTCAACATCAATGGCGATATTAGAACTTGTGGAAGAAATGACAACAGCTATGGATAACTCTCAGTCTTCAGTTGCAGTATTTATAGATTTAAAAAAGGCATTTGATACAATTGACCACAACATACTGCTAAAAAAAATTTAAAATTATGGCATTAGAGGTTTGGCATATACACTGTAGTTGGATACATAGCTATCTAAACAACAGAAGGCAGTATATCTCTACTAATGGTATACATTCAACTTGCCTAAATATAGCATGTGGTGTACCACTTACTTACTTACTTACATACTTACTTATATCATCCACTTAATGTGGTGACATGATGATTTCCATCCAGTGGTTTCGGTTCTTCATTGCCGCTATTAGATTTGTCCCGCTGAGGTTCGTGTCTTTCTCTAGTATGTTTTGTAGAGTAGTTGTTGGTCGACCTCTTCTTCGAGGGCCATCGGGCTTCCAGAGCAGGACTTTGTTGGCTGCTTCGTCATGGCGCATCACATGACCTGCCACTCACGATAATGGTGTACCACAAGGTTCTATATTAGGACCAATTTTGTCTATCCTGTATAATAATGACATGTGTAAAGTACAGGGTTGTTTGATTTAAATCGTTTGATTTAAATCATTGATTTAAATCATGATTTAAATCACTCAAAAAAAAATCATTGATTTATGATTTTTTTACTTCCGGTTTTTTTTAATCGCTAATTTATATGAATTTAACACAAATAATTGTTTACGAGCATCGAGATCAACAAAGTTTTGTATGTTTTTTAATACAAAGCACAAAGTGCGCACACTTGTGTAGCTGTGTTGTTACCAGATAGCCTGATAGTCAAATATTTTATGACATTGTGTATGTTTGAGCTATTCCCTTTCTGAATGCACTGAAGCCACACAAACTTGTCTTCCAGAGGAAGTATCTTTTCAACACAGAAGCCTTGAGTTAAAGTCCACTTATAGCTTGTGCTAGTTGTTACCAATTCAGTACGTTGACTCAGTTGTTTAATACTGTACCAGTTTGTATTCTGATGATACAGTTGATATAGTTGGAGACTGTTAGAGTACACAGAGCCCATGACAGGTGCTAATCCACCCTATAGGCAAACAATAATTACCACTGCTACAGCCACATACACACAGCATGCTTTCCTTTCCAAGACAGATTATGCAACTACTGGGGGTGAGGCCTTGTGGACATTGTCTAATGTCTTTATATAAGCAAAAATCATGTACCCTCTGTTAAGACAAGAACCCAAATCGATTTGAATAGAACATGTTTGAAAGAGTTTACAAATTTAAACATCTATATAAATATCTATATACCAGATTTAAAAGAAATCAAAAAATAAAATAAATAAATAAAATAAAATAAATCTGATTTAAATAAACAAAAATCCGATTATTTTGGTTTAAATCAAGTATCACCTATGATGAAATGTATAATATTTGCTGATGACACGAACTTCTTGTACACAGGTGATGATATATCAGAAATATGCAAAACTGTATCTGCAGAATTGGATGAACCCAGCGAACAGGCAGGACTTTGGGCAGCTAAAGGTAAATATTAGTCTAAAGATATTAAAAGCTGTTGTTATTCTGGTAAGGCATTTTAATTATTCTAAATCTCTACGGCAGTCAGTCATCTTCGTAAACGATTCATCTTCATAAAATATGTGCTCTTCTACCATTTTCCTAAAGAAAATGTTAGACTGGATCTTAATCTTGTGAGCAATTGAGAACCATATCGATGATCGAATGGTCACTTCTTCCAAGTGCACAGGCTGCATCAATTGAGAACCATGTCGATGATAGAATGGTCACTTCTTCCAGTGCACAGGCTGCATCAATTGAGAACCATGTCGATGATAGAATGGTCACTTCTTCCAGTGCACAGGCTGCATCAATTGAGAACCATGTCGATGATAGAATGGTCACTTCTTCCAGTGCACAGGCTGCATCAATTGAGAACCATATTGATGATAGAATGGTCACTTCTTCCAGTGCACAGGCTGCATCAATTGAGAACCATATCGATGATAGAATGGTCACTTCTTCCAGTGCACAGGCTGCATCAATTGAGAACCATATCGATGATAGAATGGTCACTTCTTCCAAGTGCACAGGCTGCATCAATTGAGAACCATATCGATGATAGAATGGTCACTTCCAAGTGCACAGGCTGCATCAATTGAGAACCATATCGATGATAGAATGGTCACTTCTTCCAGTGCACAGGCTGCATCAATTGAGAACCATATCGACGATAGAATGGTCACTTCTTCCAGTGCACAGGCTGCATCAATTGAGAACCATATCGATGATAGAATGGTCACTTCTTCCAAGTGCACAGGCTGCATCAATTGAGAACCATATCGATGATAGAATGGTCACTTCTTCCAAGTGCACAGGCTGCATCAATTGAGAACCATATCGATGATAGAATGGTCACTTCTTCCAAGTGCACAGGCTGCATCAATTGAGAACCATATCGATGATAGAATGGTCACTTCTTCCAAGTGCACAGGCTGCATCAATTGAGAACCATATCGATGATAGAATGGTCACTTCTTCCAAGTGCACAGGCTGCATCAATTGAGAACCATATCGATGATAGAATGGTCACTTCTTCCAAGTGCACAGGCTGCATCAATTGAGAACCATATCGATGATAGAATGGTCACTTCTTCCAAGTGCACAGGCTGCATCAATTGAGAACCATATCGATGATAGAATGGTCACTTCTTCCAAGTGCACAGGCTGCATCAATTGAGAACCATATCGATGATAGAATGGTCACTTCTTCCAAGTGCACAGGCTGCATCAATTGAGAACCATATCGATGATAGAATGGTCACTTCTTCCAGTGCACAGGCTGCATCAATTGAGAACCATATCGATGATAGAATGGTCACTTCTTCCAAGTGCACAGGCTGCATCAATTGAGAACCATATCGATGATAGAATGGTCACTTCTTCCAGTGCACAGGCTGCATCAATCATCGTGTCTTCAACCGTGAGACAAGGTCAATGAGTCCCCTACGCAGGCCCCATAAATTTAAGAGAGCAATCACATTGTCATTGGTTAACGAAGCAACTGAAAAATCAGCATTTCAACAGGTCGATCTGCCAGAGGTACTGTACTACTGATGTAGTCATCTAGCGACGAGGATGCGCTGTAACACCACTCTGGGAACCGGGCAGGGTTAAAGTGCACGCGACCTCGAATGCAAGATAAGCCAACCAAAGACTTTCGAATGACACGCAGAAGAACGCCAAATAGGCCGTATACATATTCTGTATTACATTATGTCAACCAGAGGTTAAAATACGTGGGTCACTGGTTGCTACGGTGAAAGCGATGACGAAGCGTAATACGAAAGCATGCGTAACCGAACAATCGGTTACGAGTACACAGATGGTGGCTTTTAACAGTTGTCTTTTAGAATCTTTGATGTCAAACACCATCGACATGTTGACCTTGGCGTCGGTAGCGTTCATGTTTTGGAATATCGTTGTCGCCAAAAACGACTGCAAACCGAAGGATTGCTACGACTTGAAATGCTACATGTTGTCAACAGCGAAGGATGGGCCTCACATCATCTATCCAGGTAGGCCAGACCTGACGAGTTTGGAGGTGTCCTGTGATCAAGAAACCAAAGGAGGCGGATGGGTGATATATCTGCGCAGAGTGGACGGTTCCGTCAATTTCACAAGGAATTGGGCTGATTACCGAAACGGGTTCGGACGACATGGTGATGATACGACGGAATTGTGGCTGGGCAACGAAAACGTTTACCAACTGTTACAAAGCTACGGAAGTACCGAGTGCGAATTTCGGATTGAAGGATATGCCTTCGACGGTGACACGTGTTCGATAGATAGTGCAAATTTTAAAATGCGCCCAGAATCCGACAAATACGCAATTACCTGGGATAAAACCACCGTGAACAACACGAATGAGAGCACTTGGGACTATCATAAAAGCCAAACATTCAAGACGATAGACAACAATGAAGGCGGCAACTGCGCAGGACTTTACCACGGTGGGTGGTGGTACAGGGATTGTGCGAACACTGTCCTAACTGGACTCTACTACCCAGTGGCTACGGCGACTCATAGCGCCATGATTATTGGAACATTTAAAACTAACCTGTCGCTGAAAGCATCAGTTATGATGTTTCGGCCGACGGATTCCGCTAGAGCTTGCAGTAACCCGTGCAAGAATGGCGGCACTTGTGAGTACGAGGCGGCGTCCCAGAGCCACCGCTGTGTTTGTCCGTCGACACACTGCGGAGCCTCGTGTGCGGTGATGTGCAGAAATAGCGGAATGTGCGAGCACAACTTGACGACGAACGCGACAAAGTGCTTCTGCACGGCCGGACACACGGGTCCGGAATGCGACACCAAACAAAATGTGACCGATAAAAGCACGGATAGTAATAAAGATATCATAGGGTTTGTCATCGGTGTGGTCCTAGGGCTGATGGCTGCGGCTGGCGCATTGCTGTCAGCTTGTTTCTTGTATTATTACAACGGAATGGGGCTAGAAGCGGCGGTTATGGAAAGGCAGCGTTTGTTGAATGGGCGGCCGGAGGAACTACAGCCCTGCTCACCGCGACTCGAAATGCAGAAGTGACAATATCTGCACATGGAAAAGCGGGAAGGTGATCATGAAAAAGCGGGAAAGAGCTCGTGAATTGCGGGAAACATCATCGTCCACTCAACTTTCGTTGTTTTTAGTGTTTTTTCGTCGTTTTTTTTTATTTTTGTTTTACGGCCGCCATTTTTATGTGTCGTTCTCGTTCGCGGTGAACGCACGCGCTATAAAACGTGAACTCACCTGAGACCAAATAAATAAAATGTGGCTAGAATGGCTTCGTGTACAACAAATGGATTTTACAGTGAATTTTGTTGTTGTTGAAAATAAACTAAATAAGCGGGAAAGCAGGACCATGGGAAAATGCCCGAATGTTGACACCTTTGTGAGCAGACGAGACAAACCAGTTTAGCTTCTTTGGATTGTGACCCTGCGTGCTGCTAGCAATATGGAGGGGGGGAGAAAATGTCCTGTTTTAAAAACTTGCTGTCATAAAAAATAAGTGTAACGAATAAGTTTTTTCTTCAGATTTGATCTCAGTAACCCCCCATGTACACGCCATCTGAACTGTAAAATTGCCCACCTCCGATTTGTACATATTACTCGCAATATACTGCACAAAGCAAAAATCCGTTTGAGACTTTTTTATCATCCATTTTATTTGTTGAAACGTGGATCTGGCAGAACAATTTTCAATATAATATTTGGTGGTTGGGGCCAATGGGACCAACGGGGCTAGTGGGACGAATTATCAGTTTGGGAACACTTCCTGACTGTTCCATAAATTTAGATAAGAGAATAGCAATCTACTGTACAATATACTGTACAATATACTGTACAATTGGTTTGACCTCGATGTACTCAACGTTAGCAGCCATGTTTCTACTTGAAACTCGGGCCAGCTAGAATGACTAGCTCAAAGTGTCCAGTCCTTATTGGCTAAACATGTGCGAACTGGTAGTGACGGAACATCAGAGGATGCTGGCTTGTTTACAGGCATTCAGTTAAACGTGATGACAACTGGCTTTCTACTATACTAAGCGCGTGAAAATTAAATTGGATTCGCATTAACACACAATAGCTTTCACTTGCAACTGAGCTTTTCGCTCAACTTCACTCAAAGTTACTTGGGTTTCGCTCACACAGGCTTTGTGTCAGGCATGCGGCAATTAATCTATAATGTTGACTAAGTTAAGTTAATTTTGGATTATGTTTTATTAAGTTAAGTTAACTTAACTTGTATTTGGAAAGGTAAATAGTTAGTTTAATTTATGAAGCTAACTAGTTAAGTTAATGATTAAGTTGACATTTTGTGTCAAATAAAGATGTGCAGCCGGTCAACTATTTCACAGGCGACAAGAGGGTAAAATAGTTGACCGGCTGCTCATTCTTTAAAAGTGTCACCCACTGAGCCGATGTAATTTTTCCTTGAAATGACATAATTACTTTGTCTAAAAACAAGTTAAATGAAAATTAATTAAGTTAATCAGTTAATTTCACTACAAGTTAAGTTAAGTTAATCTTCAAAACTTAACTATAGTTGAGTTAATGTTAACTTAATTTTGCAATTTAACGATTAAGTTAAGTTAATCACCCCATGCCTTCTTTATGTAGAGGAATTCATTTAAATGATTGGGTAGTATGTTGTCGGCCACGTTGTACGGCTGGACGATGACCGGCTGCCGAAAGCTGTCTTCTATGACGAGTTACGGCAGTCTAAGCGAAACGTTGGACGACCACGTTTGCACTACAAAGACTGTACGAAGCGACACCTTGGAGCTGCCTGTGTTGACGTGAACCGGTGGGAAGAGATGACACACTATCGGAGCACGTGGCGGGAGCCGCCGACCCTGAATCTACAAGAGCAGCTGACACTCTCCCCATTTGCTGCTGCGCCACCTCGTGGTAGCATGGTGAACTAATGTGTGACTTTTTTGAGATAAGCCACTGTGGTATCGCCTTTAAGGGTAAGACCACAGTTTACCTTCCTGTTTATTGTTTCACACGAATGTAGGGCGTATTAAATTGCGATATGTGAATTTAAACAATTCATATGATGTGACATCAGTGCAATTGGACAGGCATATTCACAGGTATATTTGTAGAAGCTATTGGCTGTGAAGTGATGCATTTATTTGAGAGTTTAACAGGCGGAGGGATTTATGGGAATTTTTCTACTATGGGCCATGTGGGCGCATGAATACATGGCTATTTTTTTTAAATTGATGGGCATCGCACGTCGGGGCGTTTTAAAAGAGCTGGAGGTATGTGATTAAAAAAAAAATTGTCAGCATGTCAATGAGATGATGGTAGTTGCTGTGAAAAAAATTCAGAATTTTTGATGGTCAGGTTTTCTTATAATCAGACAAAACGTTAACATGACCACCATTGCAATTCTCTACTGTGGTCTGCCCCTTTACGACTTAGACTGGTGTCTGGTAGCCTGTTCCCTGGCCAGTGGTTTGATCAATCATCCTTGAACAGCGACTGGTACGATCGTTATTTCTTTCCTGAGTTTCCTGGATCAGGCGATGAATTACGGGAGTTGTCATGTTTGCAACTTAGAAGCGATGCAAACTGAATACGACAATCGTTTACTAGACCGTGAAACTGAGCGCCAACAGCGGTACCGCTCTGTGTGCAGAGCCACAGACATAAACAGCGGTACCGCTCTGTGTGCAGAGCGCACAGACATAAATAGAACACCCGTTAGTAAAACTATAGTACGGGGAATTATTACAGATGTAACTCTATGGTAGAGCAACAGACATAAATAGAACACCCGTTAGTAAAACTATAGTACGGGGAATTATTACAGATGTAACTCTATGGTAGAGCCACAGACATAAATAGAACAGCCGTTAGTAAAACTATAGTACGGGGAATTATTACAGATGTAACTCTACGGTAGAGCCACAGACATAAATAGAACAGCCGTTAGTAAAACTATAGTACGGGGAATTATTACAGAAGTAACTCTATGGTAGAGCCACCGACATAAATAGAACAGCCGTTAGTAAAACTATAGTACGGGGAATTATTACAGATGTAACTCTATGGTAGAGCCACAGACATAAATAGAACACCCGTTAGTAAAACTATAGTACGGGGAATGATTACAGATGTAACTCTATGGCAGAGCGCACAAACATAAATATAACACCCGTTAGTAAAACTATAGTACGGGGAATGATTACAGATGTAACTCTATGGTAGAGCCACATACATAAATAGAACACCCGTTAGTAAAACTATAGTACGGGGAATTATTACAGATGTAACTCTATGGTAGAGCCACAGACATAAATAGAACACCCGTTAGTAAAACTATAGTACGGGGAATGATTACAGATGTAACTCTATGGTAGAGCCACAGACATAAATAGAACACCCGTTAGTAAAACTATAGTACGGGGAATGATTACATATGTAACTCTATGGTAGAGCCACAGACATAAATAGAACACCCGTTAGTACAACTATAGTACGGGGAATTATTACAGATGTAACTCTATGGTAGAGCCACAGACATAAATAGAACACCCGTTAGTAAAACTATAGTACGGGGAATGATTACAGATGTAACTCTATGGTAGAGCCACAGACATAAATAGAACACCCGTTAGTAAAACTATAGTACGGGGAATGATTACAGATGTAACTCTATGGTAGAGCCACAGACATAAATAGAACACCCGTTAGTAAAACTATAGTACGGGGAATGATTACAGATGTAACTCTATGGTAGAGCGCACAGACATAAATAGAACACCCGTTAGTAAAACTATAGTACGGTGAATGATTACAGATGTAACTCATTGGTAGAGCCACAGACATAAATAGAACACCCGTTAGTAAAACTATAGTACGGGGAATTATTACAGATGTAACTCTATGGTAGAGCCACATACATAAATAGAACACCCGTTAGTAAAACTATAGTACGGGGAATGATTACAGATGTAACTCTATGGCAGAGCGCACAGACATAAATAGAACACCCGTTAGTAAAACTATAGTACGGGGAATGATTACAGATGTAACTCTATGGTAGAGCCACAGACATAAATAGAACACCCGTTAGTAAAACTATAGTACGGGGAATTATTACAGATGTAACTCTATGGTAGAGCCACATACATAAATAGAACACCCGTTAGTAAAACTATAGTACGGGGAATGATTACAGATGTAACTCTATGGTAGAGCGCACAGACATAAATAGAACACCCGTTAGTAAAACTATAGTACGGGGAATGATTACTGATGTAACTCTATGATAGAGCCAGAGACATAAATAGAACACCCGTTAGTAAAACTATAGTACGGGGAATTATTACAGATGTAACTCTATGGTAGAGCCACAGACATAAATAGAACACCCGTTAGTAAAACTATAGTACGGGGAATGATTACAGATGTAACTCTATGGCAGAGCGCACAAACATAAATATAACACCCGTTAGTAAAACTATAGTACGGGGAATGATTACAGATGTAACTCTATGGTAGAGCCACAGACATAAATAGAACATCCGTTAGTAAAACTATAGTACGGGGGATGATTACAGATGTAACTCTATGGTAGAGCCACAGACATAAATAGAACACCCGTTAGTAAAACTATATTACGGGGAATGATTACAGATGTAACTCTATGGTAGAGCCACAGACATAAATAGAACAGCCGTTATTAAAACTATAGTACGGGGGATGATAACAGATGTAACTCTATGGTAGAGCCACATACATAAATAGAACAGCCGTTAGTAAAACTATAGTACGGGGAATTATTACAGATGTAACTCTATGGTAGAGCCACAGACATAAATAGAACACCCGTTAGTAAAACTATAGTACGGGGAATGATTACAGATGTAACTCTATGGCAGAGCGCACAGACATAAATAGAACACCCGTTAGTAAAACTATAGTACGGGGAATGATTACAGATGTAACTCTATGGTAGAGCGCACAGACATAAATAGAACACCCGTTAGTAAAACTATAGTACAGGGAATGATTACAGATGTAACTCTATGGTAGAGCCACATACATAAATAGAACAGCCGTTAGTAAAACTATAGTACGGGGAATTATTACAGATGTAACTCTATGGTAGAGCCACAGACATAAATAGAACACCCGTTAGTAAAACTATAGTACGGGGAATGATTACAGATGTAACTCTATGGTAGAGCCACAGACATAAATAGAACACCCGTTAGTAAAACTATAGTACGGGGAATGATTACAGATGTAACTCTATGGTAGAGCCACAGACATAAATAGAACACCCGTTAGTAAAACTATAGTACGGGGAATGATTACAGATGTAACTCTATTGTAGAGCCACAGACATAAATAGAACACCCGTTAGTAAAACTATAGTGCGGGGAATGATTACAGATGTAACTCTATGGTAGAGCCACATACATAAATAGAACAGCCGTTAGTAAAACTATAGTACGGAGGAAGATAACAGATGTAACTCTATGGTAGAGCCACAGACATAAATAGAACAGCCGTAGGTAAAACTATAGTACGGGGAATTATTACAGATGTAACTCTATGGTAGAGCCACAGACATAAATAGAACACCCGTTAGTAAAACTATAGTACTGGGAATGATTACAGATGTAACTCTATGGCAGAGCGCACAGACATAAATAGAACACCCGTTAGTAAAACTATAGTACGGGGAATGATTACAGATGTAACTCTATGGTAGAGCGCACAGACATAAATAGAACACCGGTTAGTAAAACTATAGTACGGGGAATGATTACAGATGTAACTCTATGGTAGAGCCACAGACATAAATAGAACAGCCGTTAGTAAAACTATAGTACGGGGAATTATTACAGATGTAACTCTATGGTAGAGCCACAGACATAAATAGAACAGCCGTTAGTAAAACTATAGTACGGGGAATGATTACAGATGTAACTCTATGGCAGAGCGCACAGACATAAATAGAACACCCGTTAGTAAAACTATAGTACGGGGAATGATTACAGATGTAACTCTATGGTAGAGCCACATACATAAATAGAACACCCGTTAGTAAAACTATAGTACGGGGAATGATTACAGATGTAACTCTATGGTAGAGCCACATACATAAATAGAACACCCGTTAGTAAAACTATAGTACGGGGAATGATTACAGATGTAACTCTATGGTAGAGCCACATTCATAAATAGAACACCCGTTGGTAAAACTATAGTACGGGGAATTATTACAGATGTAACTCTATGGTAGAGATACAGACATAAATAGAACACCCGTTAGTAAAACTATAGTACGGGGAACGATTACAGATGTAACTCTATGGTAGAGCGCACAGACATAAATAGAACACCCGTTAGTAAAACTATAGTACGGGGAATGATTACAGATGTAACTCTATGGTAGAGCCACAGACATAAATAGAACACCCGTTAGTAAAACTATAGTACGGGGAATGATTACAGATGTAACTCTATGGCAGAGCGCACAGACATAAATAGAACACCCGTTAGTAAAACTATAGTACGGGGAATGATTACAGATGTAACTCTATGGTAGAGCCACAGACATAAATAGAACACCCGTTAGTAAAACTATAGTACGGGGAATGATTACAGATGTAACTCTATGGCAGAGCGCACAGACATAAATAGAACACCCGTTAGTAAAACTATAGTACGGGGAATGATTACAGATGTAACTCTATGGCAGAGCGCACAGACATAAATAGAACACCCGTTAGTAAAACTATAGTACGGGGAATGATTACAGATGTAACTCTATGGTAGAGCCACAGACATAAATAGAACACCCGTTAGTAAAACTATAGTACGGGGAATGATTACAGATGTAACTATATGGTAGAGCCACAGACATAAATAGAACAGCCGTTAGTAAAACTATAGTACGGGGGATGATTACAGATGTAACTCTATGGTAGAGCCACATACATAAATAGAACACCCGTTAGTAAAACTATAGTACGGGGAATGATTACAGATGTAACTCTATGGTAGAGCGCACAGACATAAATAGAACACCCGTTAGTAAAACTATAGTACGGGGAATGATTACAGATGTAACTCTATGGTAGAGCGCACAGACATAAATAGAACACCCTTTAGTAAAACTATAGTACGGGGAATGACTACAGGTGTAACTCTATGGTAGAGCCACATACATAAATAGAACAGCCGTTAGTAAAACTATAGTACGGGGAATTATTACAGATGTAACTCTATGGTAGAGCCACAGACATAAATAGAACACCCGTTAGTAAACCTATAGTACGGGGAATGATTACAGATGTAACTCTATGGCAGAGCGCACAGACATAAATAGAACACCCGTTATTAAAACTATTGTACGGTGAATGATTACAGATGTAACTCTATGGTAGAGCCACAGACATAAATAGAACACCCGTTAGTAAAACTATAGTACGGGGAATGATTACAGATGTAACTCTATGGTAGAGCCACAGACATAAATAGAACACCCGTTAGTAAAACTATAGTACGGGGAATTATTACAGATGTAACTCTATGGTAGAGCCACATACATAAATAGAACACCCGTTAGTAAAACTATAGTACGGGGAATGATTACAGATGTAACTCTATGGTAGAGCCACAGACATAAATAGAACACCCGTTAGTAAAACTATAGTACGGGGAATGATTACAGATGTAACTCTATGGTAGAGCCACAGACATAAATAGAACAGCCGTTAGTAAAACTATAGTACGGGGGATGATTACAGATGTAACTCTATGGTAGAGCCACATACATAAATAGAACACCCGTTAGTAAAACTATAGTACGGGGAATGATTACAGATGTAACTCTATGGCAGAGCCACAGACATAAATAGAACACCCGTTAGTAAAACTATAGTACGGGGAATGATTACAGATGTAACTCTATGGTAGAGCCACAGACATAAATAGAACAGCCGTTAGTAAAACTATAGTACGGGGGATGATTACAGATGTAACTCTATGGTAGAGCCACATACATAAATAGAACACCCGTTAGTAAAACTATAGTACGGGGAATGATTACAGATGTAACTCTATGGTAGAGCCACATACATAAATAGAACACCCGTTAGTAAAACTATAGTACGGAGGAAGATAACAGATGTAACTCTATGGTAGAGCCACAGACATAAATAGAACAGCCGTAGGTAAAACTATAGTACGGGGAATTATTACAGATGTAACTCTATGGTAGAGCCACAGACATAAATAGAACACCCGTTAGTAAAACTATAGTACGGGGAATGATTACAGATGTAACTCTATGGCAGAGCGCACAGACATAAATAGAACACCCGTTAGTAAAACTATAGTACGGGGAATGATTACAGATGTAACTCTATGGTAGAGCGCACAGACATAAATAGAACACCGGTTAGTAAAACTATAGTACGGGGAATGATTACAGATGTAACTCTATGGTAGAGCCACAGACATAAATAGAACAGCCGTTAGTAAAACTATAGTACGGGGAATTATTACAGATGTAACTCTATGGTAGAGCCACAGACATAAATAGAACAGCCGTTAGTAAAACTATAGTACGGGGAATGATTACAGATGTAACTCTATGGCAGAGCGCACAGACATAAATAGAACACCCGTTAGTAAAACTATAGTACGGGGAATGATTACAGATGTAACTCTATGGTAGAGCCACATACATAAATAGAACACCCGTTAGTAAAACTATAGTACGGGGAATGATTACAGATGTAACTCTATGGTAGAGCCACATACATAAATAGAACACCCGTTAGTAAAACTATAGTACGGGGAATGATTACAGATGTAACTCTATGGTAGAGCCACATTCATAAATAGAACACCCGTTGGTAAAACTATAGTACGGGGAATTATTACAGATGTAACTCTATGGTAGAGATACAGACATAAATAGAACACCCGTTAGTAAAACTATAGTACGGGGAACGATTACAGATGTAACTCTATGGTAGAGCGCACAGACATAAATAGAACACCCGTTAGTAAAACTATAGTACGGGGAATGATTACAGATGTAACTCTATGGTAGAGCCACAGACATAAATAGAACACCCGTTAGTAAAACTATAGTACGGGGAATGATTACAGATGTAACTCTATGGCAGAGCGCACAGACATAAATAGAACACCCGTTAGTAAAACTATAGTACGGGGAATGATTACAGATGTAACTCTATGGTAGAGCCACAGACATAAATAGAACACCCGTTAGTAAAACTATAGTACGGGGAATGATTACAGATGTAACTCTATGGCAGAGCGCACAGACATAAATAGAACACCCGTTAGTAAAACTATAGTACGGGGAATGATTACAGATGTAACTCTATGGCAGAGCGCACAGACATAAATAGAACACCCGTTAGTAAAACTATAGTACGGGGAATGATTACAGATGTAACTCTATGGTAGAGCCACAGACATAAATAGAACACCCGTTAGTAAAACTATAGTACGGGGAATGATTACAGATGTAACTATATGGTAGAGCCACAGACATAAATAGAACAGCCGTTAGTAAAACTATAGTACGGGGGATGATTACAGATGTAACTCTATGGTAGAGCCACATACATAAATAGAACACCCGTTAGTAAAACTATAGTACGGGGAATGATTACAGATGTAACTCTATGGTAGAGCGCACAGACATAAATAGAACACCCGTTAGTAAAACTATAGTACGGGGAATGATTACAGATGTAACTCTATGGTAGAGCGCACAGACATAAATAGAACACCCTTTAGTAAAACTATAGTACGGGGAATGACTACAGGTGTAACTCTATGGTAGAGCCACATACATAAATAGAACAGCCGTTAGTAAAACTATAGTACGGGGAATTATTACAGATGTAACTCTATGGTAGAGCCACAGACATAAATAGAACACCCGTTAGTAAACCTATAGTACGGGGAATGATTACAGATGTAACTCTATGGCAGAGCGCACAGACATAAATAGAACACCCGTTATTAAAACTATTGTACGGTGAATGATTACAGATGTAACTCTATGGTAGAGCCACAGACATAAATAGAACACCCGTTAGTAAAACTATAGTACGGGGAATGATTACAGATGTAACTCTATGGTAGAGCCACAGACATAAATAGAACACCCGTTAGTAAAACTATAGTACGGGGAATTATTACAGATGTAACTCTATGGTAGAGCCACATACATAAATAGAACACCCGTTAGTAAAACTATAGTACGGGGAATGATTACAGATGTAACTCTATGGTAGAGCCACAGACATAAATAGAACACCCGTTAGTAAAACTATAGTACGGGGAATGATTACAGATGTAACTCTATGGTAGAGCCACAGACATAAATAGAACAGCCGTTAGTAAAACTATAGTACGGGGGATGATTACAGATGTAACTCTATGGTAGAGCCACATACATAAATAGAACACCCGTTAGTAAAACTATAGTACGGGGGATGATTTAACAAGATTTAACAAGATTTGCCATCCAAGCCAAAGGCCCAGATGCCAAGTGGACAAGGAAGCCATTGGCTTATCGAGAGTCCAACAATGTTCATCTACTTATAACCCGCCCTCCTGAGATATGTGTCAAC
The DNA here is from genome assembly GCA_963662155.1 of Lamellibrachia columna. NCBI lineage: Eukaryota > Metazoa > Annelida > Polychaeta > Sabellida > Siboglinidae > Lamellibrachia > Lamellibrachia columna. Next base: position 36,273,954 of record OY759273.1, on the reverse strand, counting down.
CTTGTTTTTAAACATATTCACGCTGCTAGCAGTTATACAATCTGTAGACAATTTGTTCCATTCATTTATTGTCCTCTGTGAGAACGAGTGCTTCCTGATATCCAATCTACATTGATCCTTTACTAATTTTACCTCATGTCCTCTAGTTCTGCTATTCTTCTTGAGTGAGAAAAACATATTTCTATCAATATTTTCATACCCATTCAATATCTTAAAAACTTCAATCTGATCTCCTCTTAACCTCCTTGTCTCTAGAGTTGTTAAACCACATTCTTTCAGGCGTTCTTCATAACTAAGGTCTCTAAGTTCTGGAATCATTTTAGTTGCTCTCCTTTGTATGCGTTCAAGCGTATCTATATCCTTCTTACGATATGGTCTCCATGCTTGTATACAGTAGTCTATATGAGGTCTAACTATTGCTTTATAAAGAGGTATAATTAACTTTTTTCCCTTGTATGTTATGTTTCTTCTAACCAATCCAAGAATTTGATTACCCTTTGAAGCTGCAATACCACACTGCTCTGAAACTTTCATATCAGCGCTTATTGTAACTCCTAAGTCATTTTCTTTTACAGTAGTACCCAGAACAGTATCTCCCATTTTATAGTTTACATTCAAGTTCCCATGTCCTGTATGTAGGCATTTACATTTCCCAAAATTGAACAGCATCTGTCATTTCTCAGACCATTTCACTAATCTGTCTAGATCGTTTTGTAAATGTTGTTTATCACCATCAGTATTAACCTTTCTAAACAGTTTTGTGTCATCCGCAAATTTCAGTACGTTACTTGTTATACTGTCGTCCAAGTCATTGATATATATTAGGAATAATATAGGTCCTAATACTGATCCTTGAGGTACCCCACTCAAAACCGATTTCCAATTTGAAACTTCTCCATCTACTACAACTCGTTGTCTTCTGTCAGTCAGCCATTGTTCTATCCAGTCAGTTATGCTATCCCCGATACCATGAACTTTTAATTTAAGTAGTAATCTTTGATGTGGCACTTTGTCAAAAGCTTTCTGAAAATCTAAGTAGATAATATCTACTGGCGATCCCACGTCTATCCACTTAGTGATTTCTTCCAAAAAACATGGTCTTTAATTAACCTTTCTAATAATTTACAAATCACTGACGTTAAACTCACTGGTCTGTAATTTTCTGACTTATTTCTCGAACCCTTTTTAAATAATGGTATGATGTTTGCTTCTTTCCATTCAAACGGAACAACTCCCTCTTTTAATGACAAGTTGAATACTCTTTAAAGTGGTATACTGATTTGTTCTATAGATGTAACTCTATGGTAGAGCCACAGACATAAATAGAACACCCGTTAGTAAAACTATAGTACGGGGGATGATTACAGATGTAACTCTATGGTAGAGCCACAGACATAAATAGAACACCCATTAGTACGGGGGATAATTAAAGATGTAACTCTATGGTAGAGCGTAAGCCTCGATTATCCAGGCTCCGGGATATGGCGCCACCGTTTGTCGCACACACACTAGAGTCTAGCCTCAATTACCCAGGCTCCGGGATGTGGCGCCACTGTTTGTCGCACACACCAGAGCCTGGAATCATAGTGTTCCCTTGTGACCGCAATTATTTATGCAGACTATGCACCCAAATTCTGGGTGCATACATAATTAGATTGATTAGGCTCTCATCCAGGGATGTGGCTAACTCATCAAATAAGAGTAAACTATTATCAGTTTGAAAGTCGATGCAATTCGAATCATTGATTACATTGACACAACTGTCACACAACTGTCACTCAACTGTCACTCAACTGTCACACAACTGTCGAACAACTGTCACACAACTGTCACTGAACTGTCACTGAACTGTCACACAACTGTCACACAACTGTCACACAACTGTCACTCAACTGTCACACAACTGTCACTCAACTGTCACATAACTGTCACATAACTGTCACACAAATGTCACACTGAAAAGTTAAATTATGCAAAATAATGTTGTAGTGTAGAATCTCGATAACGGCGCTGATTGGCTGCTGGCGCTTCACGGTGCCACCTACACAAAATTGAGTCGGTAACAGTCAAGACGTGCACTTGACGCCAGATTCTTCGCGGCGAGTTCACGAAGGCGAGCGAGAGTCGGATTTGCGAGACTGTAGGTGCTTCGGTATCGGTGGACACGGTGTTGATGGACATCGTGCTATACATAATACTGTGCTATTGTTGTAGGTGCTTCGGTATCGGTGGACACGGTGTTGATGGACATCGTGCTATACATAATACTGTGCTATTGTTGTAGGTGCTTCGGTATCGGTGGACACGGTGTTGATGGACATCGTGCTATACATAATACTGTGCTATTGTTGTAGGTGCTTCGGTATCGGTGGACACGGTGTTGATGGACATCGTGCTATACATAATACTGTGCTATTGTTGTAGGTGCTTCGGTATCGGTGGACACGGTGTTGATGGACATCGTGCTATACATAATACTGTGCTATTGTTGTAGGTGCTTCGGTATCGGTGGACACGGTGTTGATGGACATCGTGCTATACATAATACTGTGCTATTGTTTAATTATTAGGTGCTGGGCGAGCGCGTGTTTCAAAATATTAAGATAAAGACGATCAGAAAATACATATTTTTATTCTATTCTAACAGTTCAGTGCCTGATTGACACACTTTGTTGTGGTGAGCCCTAACAGCCCTAACCGAGGTCGTGAAAGCCGAAGTCGAAGATCGAGACGCGTGGTATTGGCTATGGACGTAAACCCCCCCCTCCACCCCTCCCCCCTAACGTTTATTCAACTATGTCTGAACACAGACACACTATTGTCGACGACGACATACAAACATATATACAACTATACAGCGTAGGCCAGACTGTATTGTATGCGGTTGCAATTGGAGAGGGGGGGGGGTTCTCGGTAGTCGTAGTCATATGTCGTTCTACTTACGAGCCGGGGGGACCTGCAGCAGATCCAGGGGGTCTTAGGGGTCTCAAGACTCCCCTAGGCCATGGAGGGTGGTCTTAGACACCCCAATGCGTCTGTAGCAAATATTATTACTGTAAAGGACAACGTATGTAGGCCTACAGCGGAACTAGTGTCAATGTAAATCTAAGAAAAGTATTAGCAGCCGAATAATATTTACCCTTCTGTAAGTAGAACGACCCCCCGCCCCCGGTTCGTTTAAGAGAACGTTCTACTTGCACAAGGGTTAATATTAGCCGGCTGATAATACTTCAGTCTTTACATTGACACTAGTTCCGCTGTAGGCCTATACACGTTGTCCTTGACCGTATTATTTGTCACGGACACGGGAGGGGGTCTTGAGACCCAGATACCCCCTGGATCCGCTGTTGCACCAAGTTTTAGTTTCTATTTTCTTCTACGTCTTCTTCTTCTTCTTCATGTTTCTAGATTTTTGCTGCAAATATTTGCGCAAATTATTCTTACAAGTACTATGTTAACGTATTATTAAGGCTAACCACCCTAATAGCAACGACTACTTCTGGTACAGTCCAAGTCTACTCCTGGCACGGGGTACTTTCGTTCCGTGGCAACAGCACCGAACCAACTAACGTATCGCGACTGTATTTGTTTTAAATATCATTATGCGTTACACCAGTCTGCCTATGCGGCCTAGAGACAATGGCGATGATGTAAAAACAACAAGAAAAACTGTAAGTTTGCGAGAATAACTGGGAAAGAAGAATTGCGGGAGTGACAAAATAGATAAGCGACGAATGGAGGAGCTGAGGGAGGAAGTTGGTGTGAGAGAGAGTCTCACGAGGGAGCTGATGAGGAGCAGGCTAAAGTGGACTGTATACGTGGAAAAATGGAAGGGGAACGGTTGAGGAAGAGAGCGAATGCGCTTAGAGTGGAGGGTAGACCACATGGGTAGACAGAGAATAGGCACACAGAGACTGGGATGGGAGGACTGCGTGAAGAGAGGTTTAGCGGGAGTGGGAGGGGAGTGGAGAATGAGAGCGAGGGATAGAGGGGAGTGGAGACAGCGGCGAAACGGGATCAGTGACGGAGAAGAAGGGAAAACAAAACTCGACGACCGGTATCGGTGCCAGCCTCACCCGGGACTTCCGGGATAAAGAGGTATCGGTGCCAACCTCACCCGGGACTTCAGGGATAAAGAGGTATCGGTGCCAGCCTCACCCGGGACTTCAGGGATAAAGAGGTATCGGTGCCAGCCTCACCCGGGACTTCAGGGATAAAGAGGTATCGGTGCCAGCCTCACCCGGGACTACAAGGATAAAGAGGTATCGGTGCCAGCCTCACCCGGGACTTCAGGGATAAAGAGGTATCGGTGCCAGCCTCACCCGGGACATCAGGGATAAAGAGGTATCGGTGCCAGCCTCACCCGGGACTTCAGGGATAAAGAGGTATCGGTGCCAGCCTCACCCGGGATTTCAGGGATAAAGAGGTATCGGTGCCAGCCTCACCCGGGACTTTGTAAACTCGCGGTGTCCAATCTGTCATCAACCCTACATTATATAAAATGTTATAGGATGTAGACTTTGTCCAGGCCATAGCAACGTCGCACCCTGTATAGGTTATATCGATTTCATGTTACAGTGTCACTCTTCAAGGAACACCCCACCACTCCCAGATGTCGTCTACGCTCCAAAGGCGTTGCGATATTTCACGACCAATAACATTTCCTACAAAAGAGTAGAATGACATCAGCATTCCTCATAACCATTTTGCGTCACATCTGGGCAGAGCACCCGAGTATGAAATGTACACATTGTTCTCGCTTCCCCGCTCTGTATTATACATTCTTTAGTACGTTTACTTTATTTCAACCTATGCCTATAGCTGTATGTCTGCGCTGTTTGGTCATATTAAAGACCAAATAGCCAATAAACAATACTGTCGCGCATTGCTGTCGAAACAGGCATATATAACAGCTGCAAGGTTTTTTGTTTTATATATTTTATGTGTGAAATGTTAAGTGGGTTACCGGACGGAAATGAATATGTTTTTGGTTGCGATAGGGAAGTACTGTACTGTGAACAACACAGCTTTTTGCTTTGAGGAGTATTAAGGGTCTCCTTGGAAATGAGCTTGCGAAATCAGGAAGCGTTGTACCATAGTCCATGCAGCAGGATGTGAACCGATACTTAATCACTTGGTTGCCTCTTTCAGTCGGTGGCTAGATACATCACCAGGAAGTTTGTTTCACCCTGTTTGACTCGATTTATGAAGAAGTGCTTACGAATATCTGCACGGGAGTCGGTCTTCCTTGGTTTAGATAGATAATAACATTGAGACAAAATTCAATGACAGTGGTTGTTCTTATTATAACAGGCATAGAGCGTTTTAGTTAAGCTCACTTTTAGAAGCCGACGATTTTTCAAAATGTTTACTGAATCAATAATTATTGAGCTGCAGTAATTTTGGACGATCAGTGAAGATTAATCCTACACGAAATATAAACAAATACTTTATCAGTTGTCTATTTAAACTGGTTGTACGATTATGTTGCGCAATAGTTACAGACAACAGGCCATATACAGTTATACACGGTTGTTTTGTACTTAGCGATAATCCGTAGTATTTGTGAAAACTCGTTTGAACACCAATTTTTCTAAAATATGTAAACCATTGTTTTGTCACATTTATTGTACCAATTTATGCAGACTGGTGTAAGTACACATCAACCTATCTACGTAGTAATATAAATAAACCTCACTGCCATTGCTAATTTTGTTCATTTCAAGATAAAAACATGATTTTAATGCATAAGAAATAGTATTTTTTTATTTGCAACTGCAAGTAAAATGCAACTTTGACTTGATCGCGTCTACAGATCATAATTTATTCGAAACTAATTACAATGACATTGTTTTTGAATAACTCCTTGCAAGTTAGTTAAACAGTTTCATGCACATTTACGTTTAAAAATCGGACACAAAAAGATTTGATTACACTATTTTGTAACTTTACTGAATGAAAACCTCTTCTACTTCTTTGTGAAAATATGCATCCCACCTATTTTGTGGGTCAACGTCCCACTTCCCATCAATTTTAATAATCCACCTCCCACCTCCCATCAATCCTACCTCCCACCTCCCATCTATTTTGAGGCCAATCTTCCACCTCCCATCATTTTTAGGACCAACCTTCCACCTCCTACTTCCTGCCACGCCTTCACTCTTGCACCAATAGTTATATAACTTAAAATAAAGTATACAAGTAAAAACAACAGATAAAGAAATAAAGCATAAATAAAAAACATATAAAACATGTCATTACAATTCTAAGAAGATCAATCAATCAACAAATCCTAAATTCTACAAATTCTAAAAAATTAAAATAAATAAATGAACACAATTAAATTATTTAAAACCATTAAATAAAACGATAAATTTACAATTTCTTAAACATCAACATTCACGCAGGCCTGTCAAGTTGAAAATCCTTAAAACAAATTACATATTCAAAGAAATAAAAAAGATAAATAATAAACACTTTTAAACATTCTACAGAGTTCGCATTTCTAATATCAGTTTTAAATCTTGTGTTATTAAACCTGGTGCTAATCTGCATCGCGACTATCAGATAAGAAAGTTGATTTTGGAGGCCGTACGTTCGTGTATGCCTAGCTGTCGAATTTCAATTATCGCCTAGAAAATTAAGTAGAACTCGACGTAAGACACAGATTTTGCAAAGGACTATCCACAGCGCGTTTATACAGGAAGTACGCCTTCGGGGGTGTGTCTGGTTGAGCCAATCACCGTGCGCCGCCGTGGTCACGCCTAGCACTCCTCCATATATGGGGCAGCATTGCCGCGCGTAATAGTAATTCATTGATTTCTCTGCCAGACGGCACATTCGACCTTGAGTCCGTAGGTTATTCATCTGATTTTGGGAACAGGAGTTGTCCGACGTTACAAGACGACGTTTCTTCGCAAACTGATTTGAAACTGCAAGTTGGCGTGACATGGGAGTCGAGGTAAGCTGAACGAGTGTAAAAAATAACTGGTTGTCAGCGACAGGATCGAAGCCGGCCGGCGGAATTCGGACTGTAACGAGGTTAAAAGGCTTTGCCGTCAAGGCGTATTTGCGGTCCTCATTCTATGAATGAACCATTCGAGCGTGGCAATAGGCTCACTTTCATAGTGTACGGTGCCCAATTCGTCGTATGTCCATGCTGCTTGCGTCTGTGCGTGCCATGTAGTTTAGCATACACGGTGTGCTGAATTCGAGACGTGGCCGTTTCCCTGGCAACGAGCCAAGTCGGAATTCGCGTCGACACGGCGTGTCGCGTCTGCTTTCGGGGGAAACCCGTGTCAAAAGTTCACCGGGTTCGGCCGTAAGGACGGCCTGTATATCACTGACCCCTTGCCCCAAATAAACGTAAATTCTATCACTACGAATCGCGTCCGACGCAGTAAATCTGCAGCCATTGATACATGCACCGTACCACGTCAACGGCCGGGTGGCGTGGTTTTCTTTCTGCGTCATTAAATAGCTGATTTCTACTGCACAGTGGTTGAACATAAACAACAGTGCGAAATTAGACTGACATGTAGGTGTTTGACGACGGGTCGTGCGTTCGTATGCCACATGTTACAAACGACAAGACAATTTCCCATACATGGCATCATTTATACATGGACGCCGACGGAATTGTACATACACGTGCTGACTAGCATGGTCACAGACGTGGTAGACATACTGCAAGCTGTTACTACGTTTGTTGAACAGGCAACGTTCGATACGGTGAATGACGCGTGTAGTCTTATAATAGGTGAAACGTGCACCTCGCCCTAACCGGTCGTGGGCTTAAATAACAACATCCGGGGTCATATATCATAGTACAAGAATGTGTGTGTGTGTGTGTGTGTGTGTGTGCGTGCGTGTGTGCGTGCGTGCGTGCGTGCGTGCGTGCGTGCGTGCGTGCGTGCGTGCGTGCGTGCGTGCGTGCGTGCGTGCGTGTATATATATATATATATGACTGGGAATTTTTACATGTTCCCTATTGTTTTCCACACAGTATGATGTTCTAAAGTTAACTCAAAACTAGTTCTGAGTCTCACAAAAAGCTCAAACAGGTCATTGCCATTTTCTGAGTCCCGTAGTTTAACAATGGGCACACTGAAAACTGGGAATATTGTCACGTTGATGTGTCGAAATGAAATTATTGTTGATTGTACAGAAGCGATAATGGTGTATAGTTAAGAGTGTTTTTTTCTCCAACCACTTAAAAATATATGGCAATACTTATATCGTTTAAAAAGTACGGTCCGCTCTCTCATTCACTAGTTATCTACCTATATCTACCTCTGCCCCTCTCGCTCTCTCATCCACTAGTTATCTATCTATATCTACCTCTGCCCCTCTCGCTCTCTCATCCACTAGTTATCTATCTATATCTACCTCTGCCCCTCTCGCTCTCTCATTCACTAGTTATCTACCTATATCTACCTCTGCCCCTCTCGCTCTCTCATTCACTAGTTATCTATCTATATCTACCTCTGCCCCTCTCGCTCTCTCATTCACTAGTTATCTACCTATATCTACCTCTGCCCCTCTCGCTCTCTCATCCACTAGTTATCTATCTATATCTACCTCTGCCCCTCTCGCTCTCTCATTCACTAGTTATCTATCTATATCTACATCTGCCCCTCTCGCTCTCTCATTCACTAGTTATCTATCTATATCTACCTCTGCCCCTCTCGCTCTCTCATTCACTAGTTATCTATCTATATCTACCTCTGCCCCTCTCGCTCTCTCATTCACTGGTTATCTACCTCTATCTACCTCTGCCCCCTCTCGCTCCCTCTTCCTCCCTCCTGGTAGTTCTTCCCCTTCCCCTGTCTCCCATTATCGGTATGCTTCCTCTTATAAGTGATGAGAACAATTAGTTGTGTAATGCCACACTGCATTGGTTACTAAATGTCCTTCAGCAAATGTCAGCCGTCCGCCATCATTCGTGACTCACTCTGCATCCAGACTTCTTCGTTATTTCAATGCACCTGGTGGTAGAATTTCCTCAAATCCGCGCCACATGCCCGCCCCTAAGTCTTTCTGTTAATAATAATGGACGCCTATATCATCACCAACTTAAACTCAGAGGCGCAGCCAAGCAGAATCATTAAGCATAATCGTGAACAGGTACGCGCAAAAGTCATTATCAAAACTAGAGACCACCGAAGATTTATGGTGGAAATGCAATTTTGAATAAACATGTATTGAGTTTTTTCCGGAAGGTAGCTATTGTTTCAGGTTATTTCAAAGTGATGTGGAGTTCATTCCAGACCGTAGGTGCAGCTATACAGAGAAAGCACGTTTGCCCAAGTTAAGCTTAGTTTTTGGAGCAATAAGTTGTGAAAGCAGCCTATGGATATTTGAAAGATGCACACACCAGTCTCTTCCCTTTGATCTTCCGTCCTCCGTCTGTTCACGACCTCTGCTGCTGTGATCGTGCTGACCCTACTGTTGTGACAAACGTGCAGCATCTGCCATTGCTGCTCTGCCAGCGCCACCGTCTCCAGCCCGTATAGTAATACCGACGTTAGACACGAGTTCGGGACTTCGCCATTCAAAGTTATCCGCATTATCACACTCCCCGACAGTGGCGCCACCCAGCCTATCACCACTGCCACAACTTGATTATAAATTCAAAATGAACAGTTGCGGAGTGGTTTGAACAAGTGGTTGGCTGGGCAACGAGATTGTTGTTTACGACGTGTTACGTTTTAAAAAACCAGCGTCATTGTGTTTGTAGGCACATTTTCAATGCAAATGTTATTCACAATTGTGTGCAATTGAAATTGAGAGATTTATTGACAGAAATTAGGAATGAAATAAAGATGTGCAGAATCTGATTGTGTACGCTGAAAGCCCCCTTTTCAAAACCACGAGAACGTGGCTGTGTTGATGTACCACTTGGTCGGTTCTTAGTTCAATCAATAATTAAATGACCACATATTAACGAAATATTGACATTTATGCATAAAAAACACCAATCGTTGCCTCTCAATGATGTCACGCTCCTGATCTCTTTCTAATTAATTTTCTTCGTTGGAAAATGGCTCATGTCCAACAATCAATACGCAATGTAACTGCTTAATCAAAAAGGCCGAACTGGTTCGAGAGCATTATCATGAACGAGCCCGGTAAAGTCGACCGTGTTTTGGACGAAAGAAGCAAACTTGTGACAACGGTACGTTTATTCAACCGTTTGAATTCGCTCTTTGATGTTCCGTTGATGTGCATCGCTGATATATGTTACAACCGACGTTGCCCGTCTGTGCCGGTGTAGGCCGAGAGCTCGCAGCGGTCATTGTAAACACTTTAAGGTAACATTAACTAGATAAATGGTTTGCCGTTTTCCACGGTTTGCTGCGCAGATTTGCGTCTGTTCAAAGTAAGTACCACTTTTTGGTCAAGACGATCGAGCTGGCGTGTATAGCATGACTCAGCACATGCTGATATAGTGGTGAGTTCTAGGAAACAAAGACTTTCTGAACGTAACCTTCTTCACGGTCTTCGTTAAAGAAAAACATGGGGATTATCTCATCGTTTTGTATTACTACGTGTGTCGTGTGTTTGTTTTACATTTATACAACGTTACAATATGATCATATAGAACACCGAGCGTTGATGTATGCATTCTTTGTGGATCGCCGTCTCTGAATCGTCGCGTTGCAGAATAATGTATCCTATACTTGTCTGGCAATTCGTCGGCCCGCGCACACTGGCGTCTTGACGACTGACGATGTCTTCCCTGACGCTGGTTAGATCATTGTCTCTTCGTGTTGGTCTCCTGGCGAATGACCGCGTGGCGTTAGCGACGTCCCACTTAGGCGAACTCTACGACAAGTCACAGGAAGACAAAAATGCCGAAAAGGGACAATGCTGAATTGAAGATGGCATGCATCACAACTGCGCAGATATGCAGCGAATGTAAAATTTAAACCAAAATGCGTTCTGATAATGACTTTTGTGCGTCGCTGTTCACGATTATGCTTAAATACTGTTGTGTTGCGCCTCTGAGCTCAGGTTCCCGATGATATAGGCGCTATAGAAGTGCATTATTATTTTCTTCAATGTGGCCATGAATGTTATTGTAATAGTTAAGCAAACGTTGGTGCTCTCCATATACGGGTTCTCACCACATAGTCGAACGGAAAGGGGTTGTGCAAAATACGAGCGAAACATTGTCAGCATTACTGTATAAATTGATCAAACAGTAATGTGATTTAGTACCGAGTATATACTGACCCGGATCGTGCAATCGGTATTGGCTCGTTTGACCGGAAGGTCGCTATACGAGAGCATGCGTGAGCACGCTCAGTTGGAGGGGCGACGCATGTTTACATACCGTGGATGTCGGCAAGGTAGTAACGGGGAAACACGGTTTATTTTCTGACATTGGAACGTTCCAATGTCTGTTTCCCTGATACGTAATGAACCTCCGCATATAGTTCGCGCCGTTAGGAATGTAACACCGTAAACAGCTGGCAGGTAGACGCAAGAATAGCAATGGAAGAAACTTTAACAACGTGGTGATAAAAACGGACAAAAATCAACAACGTCACAGCCTCAACGTCAACAACGTCACAGCCTCAACGTCAACAACGTCACAGTCTCAACGTCACAGCCTGATAGCAGCGTAAACGTATCGAGATGTCTGCCCTGTGACAGTTCCTCTCCATTCTTTCTGGTCTTCCGCTCTTCTTTTCTCTTTACGTTCTTTGTTTCTTTCAATCAGTACAGTGACGTAATTATGTCTCATTCAGAAGTATTCCACGTAAATGAGAAAGCAACACGTCCAACGTTTTTTGTTGAGCGACACTGTAAAATAAAGTCGTAGAAGATTAGCGAAGAAGAGGAAGATGCTGAAGAGGAGAAGGAGACGAAGAAAAGAAGAAAAAGACATACAAGTAGAAGGAATGGGCTGTGATGTAATCGTTATAACTGTAAAGTGGCTTTGTACCAACGACAGTGTTCACCAACTGGTAACTGCGGGGAAGAAGCTAGCCAACAGGAATGTTTACTGTGATGTGATCCAATTAAATGTTGTTCACAATAGTTAGGATCACTGACGACGGCGAGTCTCTTCCGGGTGCAGATTAATGACGTAGTCAGCGGGCGTACCAACCTGATTACTCCTGTCTTGCATCGATTTACGCACGCCCTGTTGAACAATCTATGTATTCTAGTGTGTGACGTTGTGGGTGTTTCCGAGCCGTGCGCACATCCGTTGATGACGCGATCTCGGTCACCTTGCGAGGATGCGCTACGTGGAGGTCGTTGCTACGTACACGCGTTGCTTGGCAACCGTGTTCGCATCTGGCGCCACGTCATGCGGTCGCGCGAGCTGGCAGCTTGCCAGGTCGCGCGCCAGACGTTGGCGATATTTCAGAAATCGATACGTCGTACTCGCATATCTGAGGACGTCTGAGTCATTTCAGCCGCGTCTGTTTACGTTCGTTTCGGGGCCAATTTCTGTGTCGTAAGACGTCATACGTTTTTTTGTCCTAAAACTGGTCCCGCCTTTCTCAAGACCAAATGTGATTTAAGAAAAGATGCGTGTTAGATTGTCAGCGTTCAAGTTGATTGTTGAACAAATTACTTGTTTGTGAATGCAGTTCAATGCACGCTGCTAAAATGAGCACGCCTCGTGGTGATTAGGCAAACATGATGACTTGCATACATCATTAGCGCCATCTAGCTATTGTGCTTGATAAATGTCACTCATCCCCACATTGGGGTAATAACCTTCGGGTTCTTGCCGAATATTCCGCAAAAGCTGTGTTTGCTTGAAGCGATGCGTCGCTACAATAACGCGATTTTACGTTAGGCAACAATTGCATCACGAAGCACGTGGCTAGCGATTGTTTAACTACGTAAAAATCACGTTATCGCGACAACGTACGTTTCGCCTCTCGGCGTTAGTGCTCATGTTGACGTTTAATATACGGTTGGGTCGATATCGAAACCGAACCGCAGTCCTTTTATTACGCAAATCAGCATGCAGCGTTATACTGCGTCCGGAGCTGCGGGTAAACAAAGGGATTCAGTAAATACGGCTCCCGTGAAATGGAACATTGAACAACATCATATAGGATACGCTGGACACAGAGAAATTCTAAGATCTAGGTCAGAGATGAAGTAAGAGGTTAAGGAAGAAGAAGATCTGCTATGTTTCATTAAAAGAAGTAAGCTGGCTGAGTACAAGCATTGGAAAATAAGGCCAGATATTCTGGAACTTACCAGCATAGACAGAAAACTGCCCGAAAAAAAACCAGAAGAGCTAGGTAGAAGAAAATCGGATGGATTGACAACACTAAGTGCGTGCGTTGGACAGATGGTGGGCTCGAAGTGGCTAGAGAGGTAGTCAACGGCCTAACTGAGACTATGACTACACAAGAAGATGTTATGTTGTAGGAAATGCCATATTGAAAGTAATTAACACCATTTCTAAATGCATGATTAATTTCGTGCTACAAGTAATTTACCCTGGAATAGAGTCAAGTCACTACATCGGTGGTTATGGTTCTCCTCCGTCCGTTTATGCGGATTGAGTAAACCTGCCCACCGCGTTCTGTTGTCAATTGAATTGCCTTATTCGTATGTTTTATCCAACCCTATCTCACGCGGCTTCTCAATAACTTTCAAGTTGCGGCATTACTTCTTTAGATTCATTTATCTCATCGCGTATGTTTTATCCAACCCTATCTCACGCGGCTTCTCAATAACTTTCAAGTTGCCGCATTACTTCTTTAGATTCATTTATCTCATCGCGCATCACATCCGTTGATGTTCGACTCTGTACATCTGTAAGTACATTGTGGCGGGCTACGCATAGCTACGTTTGTCTTTCTTCGCCGACTTTATGTTCCGGCGTAGTCAAATTAATGTAACAATTTGTTCGATTATTTCATCAAAACAAAATAACATATTTGCATAAACGAGCTAGCATGTCTAGACAATTTCGGTTTGTTTTTGGCGAAATTTACCTCAAACGAGACGAGCAAAAAATCGAATTGTGGGGTAGGGTTAAATATCGCAATGAAATGTAAAACAACCGAACTAGGAACACCCCATCCCGAGAGCGAACAGGATGCTGCCGACATGCGTGCACGCGTTTTCGACGAGATGCGAATTCTCCAGACGTGCACTCCGGAACGAGGTATGAGCGTGCATGATGGATTACGCCCTTGACTTTGACGTTAATGCTCGAGTTATGTCCGTCTCCGCTGTTTATGGCTGGAACAACGACACCGGGGCATGTCATGTCTGTGGTGTTGACAAGGTCGTAATGCTGACCGTGAAACAAATGGACGCCAGGGACGTAAACATTATCTTTCCAGGTTTACTCGTAAGTTTCGTGTTACGGATTTATGAAATTTCACAATGTTATGGGCGTTGAAGACATTCCATACGGTTGTGCGTTGAGAACGAGTCTTTTTGCGTTACGGGAGATTTGGCTTTCGAATAAGATGTCATCGGTTCAAAATACATCCGAAGAACGGCTCTCGCAAATATTTGATATGTGCCCAGTCTGCTGCGTAAAAGTCTCACGAGATCCAATCAATATATCCCAGTTTGTAGGACGAGATCCTTTTGAGCACTCGGGGCAAACGAGCGAACGTAGATAATCATACGGGTTCATTTGCGATCTTATGGGTTTTAACCAGTTTTACAGGTGTGCACCACTCAGGGTTGGCAGATATGTATGTTTGAATGTGGATTAATCGTGCACGATATTTTGTATATTATATAACCGGCGCATGAACACGTGAACAATTGATATGACAAACTTATATAGCTGTGAATTTTAAAACCAGCGTGCTATCGCACGCACAAGACTGGACAGGGGTTAGGGAGAGAACAACTTAACGAAGTCGACAAATAAAATATGTTCTAGCCGGTTTGATTACGTCAGCCCTGGCAAGCTGGTCAAAATTCCAACGTATTGTGTTTGTCTTGCCTGCTTTCGGTACGTGTGCATTGCCGAAGCGGAAGTCGACGCTGGAACGTAGCCTATTATTCGTGAATGTCGCAGCACTGATGCGTTGCACCATGCTTCACTACACTTCAATAGTCCTAAATAACGTCAATGTGTCATGGGAATATATCAAAGGCCATGTGCAGGGGACGCTAGGGACATTGGGCAGTAAAGGCTGAGGGACCGATTCCCCGACACTTCCTCTCCTAGCTTGCGATTGGATGTAGCCACTGTGGACTTATCTAACTTTTGCACCAAAAGTGACCATTCTGCGTCCAACATATACAGTAGCTGCCAACCAGAAATGGTCATAACTAGGTATTCCATGATACTATCGCGATAGTTTCATAACTATCGCCATAGTATTGTAATAGTTATGCAGCTTTCGCGATACTATCGCAAAGGTAAGGCTATCCCACGGTCATAACTTTGTGTCTGAAATCATACCCAATACGAAATACCCGATACCGAAGTCCTAGTGTTATTGTGACCATGCCCGCCTGTCATTTCGTATTTACGCGTCCAGACAAGTTTTGCGGGGCGCGACTTGCTATTTCTTCGCGAAGCATGAAAAACGTCAGGTCGGATGAATATGACCCCGATGTGATTATTTAGTTGGCGGGAATGCCCCCCCCCGCGCAGCACGTATCGCGGATCTTTGAGAACTTTCCTCGGCCGGTGCGCAGTTGTTTACATTCTGCGCGCGGTCCGCGAACGTAACCGCCGCGTAATGAATGAGAATCACCGACGTAAACATGGGCCGGTGACGACGTTACATGCTGGTTACCTATGAAGCACCATCCGTGTCAGTAAAGCGGGCATGGGATTGGTCAATCACCGCACCGCGTCGCGCCGTTCATGTCAGTGAAGCGCGCTTAGCTTTGGTCAACGGTCGCTTCGATTGTCTATTTACGAACACATTGCTTGCTGACGCTGTTTGATGTAATCAGTCAATGCGTCACAATATTCTTCCGTCGATTGCGATGCTGTTGGAATTCTGCCAACGATTCGGCGAAACGATTAGTACGAACAACTGATATTTTATGCATATGTGGATCCGGGATTTGGTCGTAGGAAGGGTTTGGATCCTGTTCAGCGAGAGCAATATGTGTTTCTGTTATTTGCGGCAAAGGGAACATTTCAAAATGTGCTTAACATAATATTGTATAGTCTTTTCCCAACAAGTCGAATAGATAAGGTCTTTGAAATGCCTGCAAACTCTCCACGTGTATTTCGTGACTTTCTGCACGTTCTTACCCTTTCAACATCTGCCATCGATGCTGGCGGAGTATTTGTATGTTTACACAAAGTAATGCTTCGCATATTGGTCGGTCCTAAAATCTGTGCATCTATCGCTTACGCAAAGTTCACAAATATCATCGATATGAAAACACTTCGCGATATGTGATCAAACACGGTATAGTGTGTGTCAAAAGTGAATCGGTAACTTCCGCGAAATAGTTTGTTTTCCTTCTCGGCGTATCGCAATTTGTGAGCATTCGTGACGTTTTGCCGCAGCTAGTGTTCAGATAACCGTGTTTCTTTAAACCGGTTGTTTTGTGCACAGTTTCCCGCACTGCAGTGCGATTAGGGAACCAGTAGGACGTGAGGCTTCTAGGAAAACATCACGGTCGTCGTGAGTTCCAGTGACATCGAGACTTTGCCAACCGAACAAGACCGAAAAGTTGGTCGAAAAGTTGGTCGAAGAGAGAACTTGTCGGTCTCGTTCGGCGGGCTACTAGAGATCCCGTTATCACGACAAGTGAGCATAGTATTGAGGTTAATGCCGTCTTCGTGATGTTCAGATCTGTAGTATGTAAATAGTAATAGTAGGTAATAGGCCCTCTATACGCAGTCGGTTTAATAAAAACATGGATACTTTTATTATTAAAATTATCGAAAGAATTTAGTTGGATCGTTGGATCTGGTAACTTGCGAAAGTGCGAATAGCCGCGTGTTAAATTATATATTGCGACGGGCACTACACAGCCACTTTTGCCTTTTTTCGGTGGCGGAATTTCGACTGGGCACAGTCAAAAATAATAGTTTGTTCGGTGATTTCACTAGAACTAAAGCACATTTGCACAAACGACCTAGCATGTCGTAGTGGATACTAGACAAATTTGATTTATCGCGCGCGAAATTATTCTAATACGAGATAATAGTTTCGGAGGCAGTTATAAAAGATGTGAGTCGCCTGTTCTGAATGTGAAGACGCCATGGAGAAAGCGAAGAACCACGGGTCGACATGTGAAGATCGTAGGAGGAGAACCGGGATCTTTGCAACAGGATGTAGACTAACAGGACAGGCGACCCGGATAAATGGATGAGATGAAAATGACAGAATGAGAAGTTACGCAACTGCAACACCCGTAGAGGGGTGGCGTTCTAGTCGGTGACTGGGTTATGGTAAAACGTTATTTAGTTCCGTCCCATACATTGTGGTCGAAAAGGTCATTACTTTAGTCCGAGACATTGTGGTAAAATAGTCATCACTTCAGTCTGACACGTTATGGTAAAAAAGGTCACTACTTCAGTTGGAAACGTACTAATAAAAGGTCATAATTTCCGAGACGCTATGGTAAAAAATTATAATTTCAGTCTTAAGATGTAAACGATTTGTCAGTTCAGTCTTAATATGCTGTGGTAAAGCAGACCGTCCCTTCAGTCAGAGATTAAAAAATATCATCACTTCAGTCTGAGGCGTTATGGTAAAACACGTTTATCACCTCAATCTGAGACGTACTGGTAAAAAGTCATCTCCTCAGAATGCGACATTATGGTAAAAAAGGTCATCACCTCAATCAGACACATTACTGTTAAAAGGTCACCCGAGACGTACTGTTAAAATGTCATAATTCCGTTCCGAGACATTACGATTAAAGATCATCACTTCAGATTGATACGTTAACTTGTAGAAATGTCGTCTTCTTCCTTATACACGCACATATCACGAATGTGAATAAAATAGCATGTTTGCGATACTTGCCAATATTAATTTTGCAGGTTTTTGTACTTTGTATTTTTAAATCCTTGCCGTAGTTTTATGAAATGTATATCCATGTTTTTGGACCAATAAAGATATTATCATTATTAATAGCTAATGTACCGATAACCGCTAGATAGCATACCACTATTTTATTTGACATGTTAAGACCATTTACGGATTTATTGCGCCCGGAAGACTTATTTTATGAAAACATGCCTGAACCACAACAAGCTGTGCACAGCTCGAATATCAGTTGGCCGGTTTGCAACATATCCATGTCCCAGCGAAGGAAGCATCTAAGGGGTTTGAATATTACAAGTCTACAGATGACGGGAAGCATCTTCCAAGTTGGTTTTCTGGATTTCATAATGTTATGATATGTAATTGCGACAGTGGCATGACAACATAAGAATCCGATTCGCACTTTTGCACTCACACCGTACCAAATGACGTCAGCGATATTTTTCATTCCTTCCTGGGAGAAAATACATTTTGTTTCGACCCGGCCACTGTCCCACGGTACATCCGATACGACGTCTCTGTCAGTATGGACACGTCGGATACGGCCCGCCGGAGATGATAATTATACGGAACTCCCTCCTCAGTTGTATACTTAGGGGTCGTTTCCACGTAAAATCCGTGTTAAATTGTGAACGGTGTTCGTATTTTGCAATAAAAAAATATCTTAGTAACGTCACCGAAGGTTGGGGAACCTGTCGGAACCACTATAATGCATTTTGTTATGTTTTTACCAAAAGTGAGAAAAAGTAACTTTACATATTTTTACAACATCCCTCTCCTCGCACGAAGTTGAATTGACAGACCGAGTGTAAGTTTCATAACGATGAAAAAGTGTTAAGTCGTCCGTTGACGTAGCCTTAATTTTTTTGCGAGACCTCCCTTCGTTGAGACGTTATAATCCAATTACACGCACTTGTTGCTGCCAATCACGAGATGGTCGCAACAGAGGCGGTGTTGTCATGTTATCTTGAGACAGCGTTTTATCTCGAGACAGCGGACTAGAATGCAACAAGCCTGCCCTCGTGCATGCTCACATAGGCTACCCACGTCTAAAATGCTGACCCGCACTTACTGATTGGATATACATATTATATGTCCTTCCTCTTACTTCCCTTTAAAGTGGCAAGGGCCGAATAGTTCTTGTACTTCTGCACTGCTTCGGCTGTACTGTTTCCCTATCACAGCTCCCTATCGGCAGCGTTTTCTGTCCACTTTTTATCCTCCTCCTCCTCCGTAGTGGAGTATCTAGGATTTCGCAAAGGGAGAGGCCGGGGGAGGGGGCACGCTGTATTCACCCATTAGTTTATCGGGCTACCGTGTAGTGGCGCAACAGGTTACATACGAAAAAAATTCAAACGTTAAGGCCCAAATACGCCACTGCTCCCCCGTTTTTCTCGCATCTCTTAACGCACTCTCCCCGTATTAATGGCGGTCTGTTCCCTTTTTGGCATTTGCTTCTTAATAATAGTTCGAATAAGCGTTGTCATAAATTGTCTTTTTACAGAAAAGGCGTTAATGCTAAATGCATATTTACATAATTGTTTATCTTCATTACATACTGTATAATCATTATTATGTTTTGCAGTTAACGGGCAAATGTCGTGTTAAGTTCATATTTTATTGACATGTTTGCCTGTTCCACGGATTATTTGAACTTGACCTTGCGGAGGCCAGACGACTGCGACGTGAAGGGTTGGCACATTTTCCCCGTCTGGTTTACGTCAAGTGCAGATTAACGGAACGTTTACAGTTGACAATAACCAGTTTATGTGGCGTGTCGTCTGCTGTCCCAGTAACCCTGATGTCTGGGGTAGGCGGTGCCGCTGATGACACGGAATGTAGTCATGTGGTCGAGGGGTAAACCCCCCCCCCCCGTGTATCTGGAGCGCTCCGGTGACCGGTTATACAAGATCGTGTACGCTGCAGACATTTTCAGTGCTTAACCCCAGATGTAGGAATGCAGCAGTTCAGACTGCGCCGGATCTTTTGGAGCCAGTGAACCTTAACATGTTAATCTTAAGCTGTTTCGGCAGTTGCGGACTTTGATTGTTGATGCAGGAGTACCCCACCCCCGCCAATCCGTCATAA
The DNA here is from genome assembly GCA_963662155.1 of Lamellibrachia columna. Classification (NCBI taxonomy): domain Eukaryota; kingdom Metazoa; phylum Annelida; class Polychaeta; order Sabellida; family Siboglinidae; genus Lamellibrachia; species Lamellibrachia columna. Next base: position 36,253,885 of record OY759273.1, on the reverse strand, counting down.
TAGAGGGAGTGTGGCAGGGGGCTCAACCTCCCATCTCCCAACTGTTTTGGGGGCCAACCTCCCATCTCCCACCTCTTTTGGGGGTCAACCTCCCATCTCCCACCTCTTTTTGGAACCAACCTCCCATCTCTCACCTCTTTTTGGAACCACCTCCCATCTCCCACCTGTTTTGGGAACCAACCTCCCATCTCCCACCTCTTTTGGGAACCAACCTCCCATCTCCCACCTCTTTTGGGAACCAACCTCCCATCTCCCACTTCTTTTGGGAACCAACCTCCCATCTCCCACCTCTTTTGGGAACCAACCTCCCATCTCCCATCTCTTTTGGGAACCAACCTCCCATCTCCCACCTCTTTTGGGAACCAACCTCCCATCTCCCACCTCTTTTGGGAACCAACCTCCCATCTCCCAACTCTTTTGGGAACCAACCTCCCATCTCCCACCTCTTTTGGGAACCAACCTCCCATCTCCCACTTCTTTTGGGAACCAACCTCCCATCTCCCACCTCTTTTGGGAACCAACCTCCCATCTCCCACCTCTTTTGGGAACCAACCTCCCATCTCCCACCTCTTTTGGGAACCAACCTCCCATCTCCCACCTCTTTTGGGAACCAACCTCCCATCTCCCACCTCTTTTGGGAACCAACCTCCCATCTCCCACCTCCTGCCACGCACCGTCCTATTAGTCGTGTTTTGGATGTACAAACACAGACAAAGTGATTTTGCGTAAGAAACTACACGTAAGAAACTACACCCACAAAGCATATTGTATTATAGTTTGTTGCATGAAAATTATACACATTTTGTCTGGTATTGTCAGTTTGGTATTAACACATGAAATAGGTATACCTGTTATGTATGTCTCCATGGTGATGATCGAACTTAAAAAAAACATTTAAGTAAAGTCGATCAGTTAAAAACCTATGCTATGCAAACTCAATCTGTGAGCGCAAGTCCCGTGAGCAAATGTACAGCAAGTGTCGGCGCAGTCGCTTGTTAGCAACATTATTATACGTGTAGAATAACTGCTCTTTAAAAATGAAATATGGAGTAATTATCTGTTTGTGTAGTGCTCTGAGCGCTGCAGATGTGTTTACTTCATATTTCACCTTTAACGGCGGCGGTCTCGCAGATCATATTGACGTTACCACGTACGAGTGGAGGCGGCAAAGATACGTGGTTTCTGACACGCCGTGCATGACGTAGCACGGTTTCACGATATGCGTCATCATAGCACGCACGAATCAACACATACGACTTTTCTGGTGCAGTCTTCAAAATAGGTCAAATACGTCCTCAATATATAAAACCAGTTCTCGTCGTTTAAATATATGGACGTCACTTTCCCTGAACGCATGTGCGTGAATCGTTTCGGTTTACGTCTGTCTGATTGTTTAGTCATACGTTTCACAGCACCACACGCACAAGGTTTACGTCTGTCTGATTGTTTTAATCATAATGCTCGTAATACTATACAAACGTCCGTCTGTTTGTTTTAGTCATAAGTACCGTTATACAACACAAACAAGGCATAAGAACGAAAAAAAAAATAAACAACATATTTATGAATTCAAATATACACTTAAACTGTCCCACGTTAGATTCGAAATCTCGACCGAAAAGTATACCTTAAAAAATACTGTGCGGATTTACACCGAGGCGCCATCAGGCGGATGGCAGCAAAACCTTGCTCTCGTATCAGTGACGCAGTTCGGTATTCATTAGAGAAGATTATTACCTCACGCGTCCATTCCACAAACATTTGTCGGTCCGCCACTCCTGCGGCACGCGCAGTGCTGTTACACAACTTCGGGTTAACATTCTATGAATGAAACTTGGCGAAATAACGGATGAATGGTCGATTGTTTGGCGGCTACGAGGCGACAGTTGCCCTGACTGCACCCAGTAGAGTAGGCCTATCTTCCGCAACCATTATTGTGCAACGTTGTCAACTTTGAGTAACTGACTGACTGACACAATGTTCGCCTTCATGTCGCTTGTAACCCGAGTCGCATCTTGTGCTGGTAGTCAGAGGACGCAGCTTTGACGGCGAACTTGTTCAAACGCGGCAGGGGGCGGGGATGTTACGCTATTCTAGTTTAACAAGATTGCCATCCATAGCAGTAAGCTCCAAATGACAAGAAGCCATTGGCTTATCGGGAGTCCAACAGTGTTTAACCTATACATGTATAGCCCGCCCTTCTCAGATATATTTCAGTTCTGTTTTTTTTAGACAATGCCACTGCTGGCATTAACGTTTTACACAATCAGTTGATCATTTATTTAATACATTCATTGTCCTCAGTGCGAACGACTGTTCAAAATTACCCGTCTCAAATGTCGTCCGGCCTCATGTACAGCTAGATCAGTAGTAGGCTCCATGTACAGCTAGATCAGTAGTCGGCCTCGTGTACAGCTAGATCAGTAGTCGGTCTCGTGTACAGCTAGATCAGTAGTCGGCCTCGTGTACAGCTAGATCGGTAGTCGGCCTCGTGTACAGCTAGATCGGTAGTCGGCCTCGTGTACAGCTAGATCAGTAGTCGGCCTCGTGTACAGCTAGATCAGTAGTCGGCCTCATGTACAGTTAGATCGGTAGTCGGTCTCGTGTACAGTTAGATCAGTAGTCGGCCTCGTGTACAGTTAGATCAGTAGTCTGTCTCGTGTACAGCTAGATCAGTAGTCGGCCTCGTGTACAGCTAGATCAGTAGTCGGCCTCGTGTACAGTTAGATCAGTAGTCGGCCTCGTGTACAGCTAGATCAGTAGTCGGTCTCGTGTACAGTTAGATCAGTAGTCGGCCTCGTGTACAGTTAGATCAGTAGTCGGTCTCGTGTACAGTTAGATCAGTAGTCGGCCTCGTGTACAGTTAGATCAGTAGTCGGCCTCGTGTACAGCTAGATCAGTAGTCGGCCTCGTGTACAGTTAGATCAGTAGTCGGCCTCGTGTACAGCTAGATCAGTAGTCGGCCTCGTGTACAGCTAGATCAGTAGTCGGTCTCGTGTACAGTTAGATCAGTAGTCGGCCTCGTGTACAGCTAGATCAGTAGTCGGTCTCGTGTACAGCTAGATCAGTAGTCGGCCTCGTGTACAGCTAGATCTGTAGTCGGCCTCGTTTACAGCTAGATCAGTAGTCGGCCTCGTGTACAGCTAGATCAGTAGTTGGCCTCGTGTACAGCTAGATCAGTAGTCGGCCTCGTGTACAGCTAGATCAGTAGTCGGTCTCGTGTACAGTTAGATCAGTAGTCGGCCTCGTGTACAGCTAGATCAGTAGTCGGTCTCGTGTACAGCTAGATCGGTAGTCGGCCTCTTGTACAGCTAGATCGGTAGTCGGCCTTGTGTACAGCTAGATCGGTAGTCGGCCTCGTGTACAGCTAGATCAGTAGTCGGCCTCGTGTACAGCTAGATCAGTAGTCGGCCTCGTGTACAGTTAGATCGGTAGTCGGTCTCGTGTACAGTTAGATCAGTAGTCGGTCTCGTGTACAGCTAGATCAGTAGTCGGCCTCGTGTACAACTAGATCAGTAGTCGGCCTCGTGTACAGCTAGATCAGTAGTCGGCCTCGTGTACAACTAGATCAGTAGTCGGCTCCATGTACAGCTAGATCGGTAGTCGGCCTCGTGTACAGCTAGATCGGTAGTCCGCCTCGTGTACAGCTAGATCGGTAGTCGGCCTCGTGTACAGTTAGATCGGTAGTCGGCCTCGTGTACAGTTAGATCGGTAGTCGGCCTCGTGTACAGTTAGATCAGTAGTCGGTCTCGTGTACAGCTAGATCAGTAGTCGGCCTCGTGTACAGCTAGATCAGTAGTCGGCCTCATGTACAGCTAGATCAGTAGTCGGCCTCGTGTACAGCTAGATCAGTAGTCGGCCTCGTGTACAGCTAGATCAGTAGTCGGCCTCATGTACAGCTAGATCGGTAGTCGCGCGTGATCTAAAGCTATAAACTGTGAAGTTGTGTCGCGTCGCCCTTTGAACTAGTTGAACGTGCAACAAGTGCAAGTCATTAGCTGGGCAGTTCGTTCGATGTCCGTCGAACCCCCTTAGCTATTTCCGTGCATTCAACCTCTCACTTTTTGTACGACTGACAAATGGCGTACATGTTATAAATACACGCAAATGCACATTATGTCTATCACATGCAGAATAGATACGACGCGAGCCCACTCAGCCTTGTCCTACAGCCTCTGCTATCACTCGAGTCTTCGTGCGTGGAACTCCTCGACCTGCGACGCAATACGAGATTCCTCCATCAATCAGTTTATGAAATGATGAAGTAGCTGACCGAACCATTTGTTCGTTTAAGGGTGTGACCATTTTTTATCTCAATCTTCTTCGTTTTGCTGGATCACAAAGCACCAGCAAATCTACCCCAGTCAGCACAGTCTTGGGCGAACCAGCTGAGTTAATTCCAGGTCTTCTCAGCCAGCTTCACGTCTTCTTCCCGAGTTCTTCTCCAGGTGCTCAGTGGCTGCATCTTCTCCTTTTCCCGAAGTGGTATCCCTTTCAAAGCGGCACGTGGGAGACTATTTCTCTCCACGAGGAGAACATGGCCAAGCCATCTCCACCTTCTCTGTTTCATCTCATCAACGATACTGTTGATGTTGATGCGTTCGGAGATTCTCTCCATGAGGAGAACATGGCCAAGCCATATCCACCTTCTCTGTTTCACCTCATCGACGATGCTGTTGATGTTGATGCGTTCGGAGATTCTCTCCATGAGGAGAACATGGTCAAGCCATCTCCACCTTCTCTGTTTCACCTCATCGACGATGCTGTTGATGGTGAAGCGTTCGGAGATTCTCTCCAAGCCATCTCCACCTTCTCTGTTTCACCTCATCGACGATGCTGTTGATGTTGATGCGTTCGGAGATTCTCTCCAAGCCATATCCACCTTCTCTGTTTCACCTCATCGACGATGCTGTTGATGGTGAAGCGTTCGGAGATTCTCTCCAAGCCATATCCACCTTCTCTGTTTCACCTCATCGACGATGCTGTTGATGTTGATGCGTTCGGAGATTCTCTCCATGGTGAGAACATGGTCAAGCCATCTCCACCTTCTCTGTTTCACCTCATCGACGATGCTGTTGATGGTGAAGCGTTCGGAGATTCCCTTGTCGGTCACTCGCTGCTCACAACCTGAGGATTCGTATGAGGCATCTTCCTTCAAAACTTCTGAGTCGGCTGTCAGTCTTTTGCTGGTCCTACTGAAACATGCAGCCGTACTGAGCGGACGTTGTACAGACTGTGTTGCGCCGAACGTGGTCCGTGGCAGGTCCGCATCTGTGCACGCGGAGGTCTACGTGTGTTCGTCGTGTGGTGATAACACGAACAATACGCCATACGTGTTTCCTCAATTAACAGACATGATTCATAATTGCCCGCACGTGAGCCAGCATTGTGTGGTGGTTATCTGCACATTCCACAAAGGTTGTTAGCCGACATAATGTTATCTTTTAACTGCGGTTAAAATTCGTACATCGTTTGTGTATCATCGACGTGGCCAGCGCGTCTTGTGAATAAGTCTAGGCCTACCACAAAGGGCACGCACGGACAGGTTGGGTTGCACACTGATATCCGTGTCGACTGCACCGAACCCTCTGCCGTCCTCGTGTCTGCCGAGTGATTTTGCGTCGATAATATCAGCCCGCTATTATGAAGCCCGACGAATGTCGTCTGCCTTCCTCGTGGCTCCTTGCAGCGAGCGGGAATATCACGGCGTGGGGCGCCGCATGTGGATGACGATGGCGACGGAACCCCGGCGCGTTCACGTGATCACGGCGGGAAAGTGCGTGATGATATTCTATAATGTAATAGTAATACGGACAATTCCAGAAAGCAGCGTCCGCGGTTATTTTAGGCGGTGTCACTGTGTACGAACTTACGCTTGCATACTCATTGGTTGATGGATTCTACTACGTCGACATCGTTGGTTTGAAATGGTGTCAGTGAGATAACGCGTTTATGGTCAGTGTGGTCACGCGCACACGTAGGACGATGATTCGTTAGAAATCGTATCGCCGATACAGCCTATTGTACGGTGTCCGACAATGCGGGCGTATAGAGAAAAAAGAACTAACGAATTTACCTAAAACAGACGAAAGACAAGAATGTTTTACACAGGAATGGTAAAAGCCCCAAAGTAGCGCCATGCTCTAAATGAAGCACAAAAAACCGCAACCGCCGACCGTCACATTTTTTCAGCGGCTAAATAACCTAGGCCTACTCTTAAAAATAGACCCAATTGACTTGACAACAGTATTGAAAATCCCGCCATGGTGATCGACACATTGCAACGAATCGTCCCAAACAAATTGCTACTTAACGCCAAACACGAGTGCGCAGTTTTAACTATATACGTACACAACGTAAGCTGAACGTGTTGCATGTTAATTGAAATGAGACGCTATCGATATGAACCATTGCTTATAGCCCCGGTTAACCAAGGTCCACGATGGCAATGAACAGTGATGGAATTCATGCCTCAGTCATACTTCCTGGTGTAACTGAGGCATGACAGTTTAGAACCACACAAGAAAAGGACTTAGGAGTAACATTTAGTACTGTCATGAAAGTTTCAGAGCAATGTCGGATTGCTGCTTCGAAAGAAAGTCAAATTCTAGGGCTAATTAGGAGAACTATCATGTATAAGGAGAAATAGCTAATTGTACCCCTGTACAAAGCAATAGTTAGACCACATTTGGAATATTGTATTCAAGCATGGAGGCCGTATCGTAAAAAGGACATAGACAAGCTAGAAAGAATACAACGAAGAGCAACTAAAATGATTCCAGAATTGAGAGACCTTAGTTACAAAAGCTGCTTATTACAATGTGGTTTGACAACACTAGAGACCAGGAAACTAAGAGGAGACCAAATAGAAGTGTTTAAAATAGTGAACGGTTATGATGATGTTGATAGGAATATGTTCTTCAAACTTAAAGAAGGCAGTAGAACCAGAGGACACAAAGCAGCATTAGTTAAGGAGCAGTGTCGGTTGGACATGAGAAAATATTCTTTCTCACAGAGGGTGATAAATGAATGGAACAAACTGCCTAATGATTGTGTTAATGCTAGTAGTGTGAATACGTTCAAAAATAGAATTGACAGATATCTGATAATGGGAAACGTAACAGTAGGCTGAACCCTGATGTGGCAAGGCCACTCTTTGTTGGCATCTTCCTTGGCTTAGCAACTGTCCGTCTCCACCAAGGAACAAAGGAAGACGACCCCAGGAACAAAGGAAGACGTTGACCTCTTTCTTGAAACTGTCTCCCTGACTGACTGTCACTGTTACCTTTGGAAGTTCAATAAAATATGGTCAGCAGGTTTGGTGCTGGTTGAATATGTTTAAAAACAAAATTGCCAAATCTCAGTAGGGTTGGTTACACATCTCGACAAGCCAATGGCTTCCTTGTCCACTTGCTATCTGAGTATTTGTGCTTTTGATAGCAATCTTGTTCAGTCAGCTTCAGTGCACCATTTTGAAGGATAACCGGAAAGGAAATTGCAACACCAACGACATTTGACAATCGATTATTTAGTGTTTATGTCTACTGACCCAGGTACGGTGCAAACTCGGCACAGCGCTGGAATCCATGTCCATTGCGTAACTTACGCAAAATCTCAATTACCTTCAAAAGTGATAAGCACGAAACCCAAATTAGACCATTAGATATGAGAAATATTTATCATACAATTGACTAATTTTTGCCATGCAATATTTTCATATTCTAGAAAACAGTGCCAATTTTACATAAACCTTCCAACTTTTATATTACAGGTTTTATCACACGTGAGAATACCTTTGGATTATTATTATATTATAGTGTGCAGTGACACCTAACAATTCCTAGATATTAACCTGTTTTCTTAGGAAAGCATATCATATTTAAACTTGCTAATTTTGGTAGGAAGGAGAAATTTGTGCTGCTTGTAACGAGTCTGCATATGTGTGCATGTGTGTGCATGCTGTTTGCGTGAGCATGCATGTATGTGCAGAAGAGTGCTTATGCAAAGTCGTTTGTGTGTGCGTGCGTGAGTGCGTGTGTGCGTGCATACCTGATTATGTTTATGTTTATATGAGTATAGGAATCTAATAGAGTGTCTTTAACTGGTGTTGTAGAAGTATGGAGATCATGCATCGGTGGTCGAACACAATCCGGACCCAGCAACGCCCGGGAAGGAGCGACGCCTCTACCGGCCCGGCAGTCTCGCCTCATCCCTCGGGGACATAGAGGGAGGCATCTCCCTACGCACAAAGAGCTTTAGTGGCAGGTACACGTCATATAGCAGAACTTTCATATTAACCATCCGTGCCCACTCACCGTGGTGTACACCTATAAGACGAACGAATAACAATTATGAATAACGAAACTTTTATTATCGCAGGTAAAATCCCATATACATACAAATATGCATAAAATAATTATGTTAAAAATATAAATAAGTTAAAAAATAAAAAGAAAAAAATATAATTACATCAAAAATAAAAATAAGTATAGAAATTATGATAAATAACTAGATATATATATATATATATAAATGGGATGTAAAGTCACCATTGTACACATTAAAGTGTTTGTGCCCATTTAGACCACATGGGTCCATTAACAATACTAATACAGTTGGTTAAACACTTTATTAAATCATTGTCAATTTCATAAACCTGCTTTTTAAAACCATATTTAATCTGCAGGACCCGCAAATGAACCCATGATGTGATTATGTCCGTCCGCAGGTTTGTGCAAAGTAAAAAAGTAGCTCACTGTGCAAATGGGGATAAATTTACAGTATCTTGCTAGACTTTGGTACAGCTGATTGTGCACAGGTGAAATATTTGCGAGAGTCACTCTTCCAACATGTTTTGAACTGTTGGTCGGTTATTTACGTGGTATTTGACAAATGCAGGCCGCATCCTGTAATACAAAAAACAAGTCGTGCAAGGAATTTCTTCTAAAACCAGCCGCAGACTTCATGATTGAACACTATTAAATAGATATGCCTGACTCAACTTGACCGTCTTAGCCTGATCGTGTCTGACAACCTTACGACTGGACCTATTTAATAGCTAGGCAATAATAATGATTTATTTCTTGCAATTGTGCAATTGAAAAAAGTACAGATGCAGAAACTAAAAAACATTGTATATAATATATATATATTATAATATATATATATATATATATATATATATATATATATATATATATATATATATATATATATATATATATATAGCTAAGCAAACATTGTATATATATATATATATGTAATAAATGGATTACTGGGAAAAGGTACACATAAAAAAATATGAAGATGTGTAATGACTTAATATAGTATTATCTACATTATAAGAAACTAAAAAACAAAGTATGCATATCATAAAAGGTTTACATGTAATAGGATATGTATACATAAAACAGTTATTAAAATATTTAATGATTTATATAGTATTATCTACATTTTAAAATAATGTCACTGAGCACACACACATGGTTAAACAGGCACCAGTTGATAAAACAGTTCTTTTTATGATTGTTTTTACTTTGGGTAAAGGGCAACATGTACCACATTGCATATTATATACGGCAACCCTTGCAGACAACTGCTCTTACAGGGTTCAGCTTACAGTTAACTTTCCCGTTGGTGGCCATGTTAATGTTTTGCATGATTATAAGAAAACGTGACCATCAAAAATTCTATAAAAAAATACCTGCCGCTGTCATCATCCCACTGACAGGCTGGTTGAGTTTTGTAAAATTGTTACATTTCTAACTCTTGTAAGACGCCTGTATGTGCGATACCCATCAATGTTTACCAATATTGGCACGAATTACAGCGCAAGGGTGTCTAGTGGCCAAAAAATCGTAAATATCCTTCCACCTATTAAAATCATATAAAAATCCACCATTTCACTGTCAACAGCTTCCACCAGCAAACCTGGCAATGTCCCTTCTCAAATGCACTTATGTCAGTTCATAAGAAAAAAAATGTCCTATATCCAAACTTACTATGCCCTACATTCATCTGTAACACACCAGGAAGTCTAATTGAGGCATGACCTCTACAGCTGAACTGCACAAACAGGTCACACATAACTCTGAACTTTGGTTCGATAACAACTCATGCTATCAGGGGTGGTTCAGAGTTAAATCAGGTCAGATTAAATATCTAAAGTCACACTTGCAAGCAGTGAATCATGGAAGAGTTTTGGTGAGTTTGAGTCAGCACATTTAAGCACTGTATTTAAAAGATATAATTTACTTTAATTAATAGTGCCCCTGCTATGTGTTATGAAACTTTTCATCATACTGAAGTTCAAATAAAGGTAAACAGATATATTTGGACATATTTGTTCATCATTTATTATTTACCCTAGCCTTCACTTATTGTTATTTACCCTAGCCTTCACTTATTATTTACCCTAGCCTTCACTTATTATTTACCCTAGCCTGCTACAGTAAAATACTTACTTTTACTCTTTATTACATGTATGTATAATATTTTTGTAATGATTATGTAGACACTGATTTTCCCTGAAAATAGAGTATTTAGTTGGAAGCAATAGATGGTAGTGTCATAATTTTATATCCTCATCTCTTTGATAAGTCAAGAAGGAAAGCACGGTTAAAAAAATAAGTCTTTAGATGATGACAAAATTGTGTTATCTTTCTGACTAATCTAACATTAATAGGGAGTTAATCCTCAAGAGTTGTTGATGCAACTAAGAAAGCCATACGCACCCATTTTAAACATTCTGCTTGTGGAACATGATTAAGAGACATTTGGTGTGGTGTTCAGCGTTGGGGCTGGAGGAGATGGCGCCAGTGTCGGCAGTCGAGGAATGCGACATCGAACCCCTAGTGGCAAGAGTATTCGGTCACGACGGGCCAGTCGTGCCGAGTATCATGAAGACCTAAAGCCTGACCTCAAAACGGTGAGTTGACCTCTAGTCTCTCGCTTAACATTTGTTATTTTGTGTTTGCATTTAATTTGGGATAAAATTATCAAACATGCCGTTTTATTTTGGTTGAAATCCGTCATTTTGACTCAACTTGAAATTATGTATAAATCAGTATAAACCCATTATGATGTTTTTCATTAGCTAATTGGCCAGTGTCGCCATCTATCAGGCTATTAAATATATCTACATCAAAAGAAATCTGCTAGGTGTCGCAGAAACTCTAGTTTTCTGCTTACTTCCAATGTAGATTGAATGCCGCCATTTATTGGGCTACAAATTAAATCTATGTCAAATGAAATCTGCTAAGTTTCGCCAGAAATCTGCCCACAAAATTTTCTGTAGATTTGTTAAAATACAGAATACAGCGCTGTATTGCACCCAAAATAAAAAAATCTGTATTGAATATGTGTAATACGTATAAAAAAGGCATGTCTGAATAATTATCCCAGAATATTTTGTCTTGAAATGTTCACAAATAAATTAAAAAAAATTCAGTCACATGCCTGAAACATGTAGTAAGTACTTTAGTTTGTAGTCGAGATGGCTGATGATGAAGTAGTTTTATTGTCATTAGTTCTAACTGTACTTTTTCAGTGAAATTCTGCACCTTTGAGTTTTATAACATCATTCACTTGCCACTGTTGCCAGTAATTGTGTCTGTTATTTTTACATTTCCTATCTTTAGAAGTTGTTCATTGAAAGGATATTGATTTTTTTGCATTCTTGATCCTTAATTATTTCATTCATCAGACTTGTGTAGAGCAAAGTTCACCAGTTTATTGCCAGATTGCTGGAATTTAATTAGGCAGGTGTCATTTCTTTTTGACACATTCTGAAAAAGAATGTATTATTTTTGGCTAATTCTTAACATTCGCACAATAGAAAAAATAGTGTGATGGTATAATCTAGACCACTCTTGAAAAAAACAAGTTACTTCATTCATTTTGGGAATAAAATAAATTTGTCAAAATTACTTACATTTTCTTATTAAAATATACAATATATATCGTCTATTTATTTCAAATGATTGTGCATAGGCTTTAGATTTTTATTTGTCAGGCATTAACACCAATTATATCTGTATAGACGGGGAAGACTATGATTTTTAGATTTTTTTAATATACATGTATCAGTAAAACATGTCCAGGTGTTGGTAAAATGCTGATTCAATGCGTATACATAAATTAATTTTGGTCTCTCAGAGACTATGCTTTGAAGAAAATGTATATGTACAGATGCCATTTTGTTTTCCTGCAGGGTCTGACAAGAAATCTGCTATTTGCCAGTTTCATCATATATTTTGGGTCTTCGTTTCTGTTTGGCTACAACATCGGCGTACTCAATCAACCAGTTGAGGTAGGCAGCTTGTTCAAAACTGACTTTGTTGATGACACTTCATGTGAATTATATGATATAATTATATGTTATGGACACATCTGTCATATTCAAGGGTTATATGATAAACTTGATTGTGGAAAGACATTTGTCTCAAGGAAGAGTTTGTCAAGACTCAGGCGCTAACAGAAAATCTACTCCCCGAATAAGATCACAAATTAAGGGGCAATCTCATAAGTTCTTAAAGGGCAAAAACCGTACAGTATTGGTTCAAACTGTGCACATTGCCAACTAAATTGCCATCTTTTTTACTGAATCATAATCATGATGTTCTATGTATCCAACATTGAACTGAATACATGGAAAGGATTGTATTAGTTAAATTATTGTTAATATCAACTGCATTTGACCATTGGTCAGCAAAAGTAGATTTGAATCGCCCCCTTCATACCACCTGGTGTAGTCAAGGAGAGGTAGACCCTCACCATGTGTCACCCTGCTAAATCCTGCTGTGTCGATGTGTACTGGTAAGCGAAACTGCCGCTAACCCCCCCACCTAACCCACCCTCCTCCTAACCCCCCTCCTAACCCCCCCTCCTAACCCCCCACCAATGAAACCAATTTAATTTTGTATCAGAAATCAACGTTTTGAGATGGTCCCTCAGATCAGGATCATCTTCTTTTCAGCAGCTTGACTTTATGGACACTCGGCATGCCAGGTGTGTCCTGCTTATTAGATACATGGATTGTAGGGAATAGTGTGTGTTCAAATACGCCTGCCAATATACCGCACAATGGCAGGATATTATGCAATCCCATTATGTGATGTAAACATCGTTTGTGAATGGTAACCTGCCATATGGTACATACATTGGCTTAAATTTCTACTTGAAAATGGGGGGTTGGTAATATTGTGAAAGATAAAAGGTATGCTCTTATATAGTGCGGTATCCAGTCTTTGGAACTGTTCAAAGCGCTTTACAGTTCACTCCCTGGCAGACCTGTTCATTTGAACGCCATCTTGACTTGTCTGGAAGCATTCAGCCACACTGCAATTACTGCACGAAGACTATTCATTCACATATCCACCTCTGTCTATAGCCAGGTACTCGTTTATACACCTGAGTGAACTGTGGCAATATGGGGTGAACGAAATTGCCAAACCTTCAAAGCAAGAGGATTCGAACCCAGGTTCTCTCGATTGAGAGCCCAACATTCTAACCATGCCCCACATATGTTAATATATCATTTTTTTTACAATATTCTTTGATCAAGAATCTCCAAAATCATGATATTATTCATATTTTATTTTAAATAGTAATTTATATTACTGAAAATCCATTTATCCCCCTTTATTAATTAATACTGGAATCCATTTGGAAACGAAACAGTGACATTCCAAAAGGAACAATTTTGAAATCCCTGTTCCACCCTGTATTGTATTGTTGTTCACCCTCTCCCGTACTCGTGGATATAAGGAACATCTGATATAATTATAGAACAGTTTGGCCATGTCCCGACACGTGCTCTCATTTTGTGATGACTCACTGCATGAGTCATCACTATAGCTAAAATAGCATACATTGTATGAAGGGCATAAATACTTTAGAACGAATACAGAGGGAGCAACTGAAGCGATTCCAGAGTTGAGAGATCTTAGTTATGAAAGGTGCCTACAAAATGTGGTTTAACAACCCTGGAGGCAAGGAGGTTAACAGGAGATCAGATTTATCAAGTTTTTAACATATGGAATAGTTATGAAAATATTTATAAAAGTATTTTTTCTCAGGTAAGGAAGATATAGAAGAACTAGAAGATACAAAGTGACATTAGCGAAGGAATAGTGTAGATTAGATATCAGAAACTGTTCCTCACAGAGGACAACAAATGAATGGAACAGATTATCTACAGATTGTGTAAATACCAGCTGCATGAATATGTTTAAAAACAACAATGACAAATATCTTGGAAGGGCGGGTTACGCATAATAATTGTTAGACTCGCGATAAGCCAATGGCTTCCTTGTCCACTTGCCATCTGGGTTTTTCTGCAGTGGACGGCAGTCTTGTCTTGTTCACCTGGTGTATGCATCTCTTGCTATGTATTGTGACATTACACATAACCAATGATTTAGCAGACCATTGAAGTCATCTGAATCTAGTCATGACTGGATCAAACCAGCTACACTGGAATAGTAATTGGCACTAACACATGTTCACACAGGCCAGGTGTCCTGACATGCAACATGTAATCATGGCCACCTTATGGTGCCATACAGTCACAAGGTGTAGAACCATGGGGTGAAAAGTCATAGGGTACAAGGTCACCGAGTACATATTTATCATTCATATGATCAATGCAGATGTGTTTCACATTCAGGTCATTAAGCTATCAGATAATAATGACGGAGCTTACCCTGATATAAATTCATGCCTTTGATAAAGTAGCAATACACATTAAAAATGCATAATTAAGCAAAATCACCATTTATGTTATAAATATATTTATATAAATAGCAATACCCTAATTAATATGATTTTAAATATTTTAATGCAATTCTTTACAGTTCTTTCTTTTAACACATTAAACACACTTATGTAGTACACATTATTGTCCTTCCAGATTGTTCTCAGTTTATTCTTTTTCCCTTCTATTACTCTACCTTAAACTGGCCAGTATTTGACTCAGTTACTGCCAATTCTAGTGTCAATGTTGTTTATACAGTTTATGGGATTATGTTAATAAAACTAACCACAGTCATTATTCAAGCTGGTTGAGCCGTCTCGCTCATACTTGCATGAACGACATGCCTTTCATATTACGCATAATTATACGTGTCTCATACTTCATGAATAAACCGTATTATTGAAGGTGCATTATATCAAATTGGCAACATATCAGAGGAGAACAGAATACAAAACAAATTATGCAGTATTGTTGCAGCTGGAATATGGGGTGTCTTCTGGATTAATAAAATCAATAATTTTAATGTTTGGTATGACAACTAGTTTAAAAGGTTAAAAATGCTGGTTAATACTGTTTGCATAATCCTGTTATATGATTAAAAAATACACTGTCTTATCCTACTGCTTTTACTGATAAAGTAACTACAGTCTACAGTGGTCTCTTAATACAGGTTGTATTGTAATACAGGTTGTATTGTAATACATGTTGTATTGTAATACATGTTGTATTGTAATACAAGTGGTATTGTAATACAGGTTGTATTGTAATACATGTTGTATTGTAATACATGTATTGTAATACAGGTTGTATTGTAATAATGCTGTATTGTAATACAGGTTGTATTGTAATATGTGTTGTAATGTAATACAGGTTGTATTGTAATACAGGTTGTAATGTAATACAGATTGTATTGTAATAATGCTGTATTGTAATACAGGTTGTATTGTAATACAGGTTGTAATGTAATATATGTTGTATTGTAATACAGGTTGTATTGTAATACAGGTTGTATTGTAATACAGGTTGTATTGTAATACAGGTTGTATCGTAATACAGGTTGTATCGTAATACAGGTTGTATCGTAATACAGGTTGTGTCGTAATACAGGTTGCATCATAATACAGGTTGTATCGTAATACAGATTGTATCGTAATACAGGTTGTATTGTAATACAGGTTGTATTGTAATACAGGTTGTATCATAATACAGGTTGTATCATAATACAGGTTGTATCATAATACATGTATCGTAATACATGTTGTATTGTAATACATGTTGTATTGTAATACAGGTTGTATTGTAATACAGGTTGTATCGTAATACAGGTTGTATCGTAATACAGGTTGTATCGTAATACAGGTATCGTAACACGTTGTATTGTAATACATGTTGTATTGTAATACATGTATTGTAATACAGGTTGTATTGTAATACAGGTTGTATTGTAATACAGGTTGTATTGTAATACAGTTGGTACTCCAGGAGGAGTTGATTGTGGAATGACATACATATGGTCTTTTAATGCAGGTGATCGCTTGAGCAGATATGAATGTAAACACATTCTTACAAAACTTTGTAGTGCGACAACAACAAAAGAGCATATTAGTGAATAAGTCCGTGATTGCCAGCAACAATTAGTGAATAAGTCCGTGATTGCCAGCAACAATTATGAGATAAAGCTTCGATCATGTTCTAGTCTACATTATGTGCCATTGTGCATGACAACCGTGCTGCACTTGTTAAACCTAAAAGGCTGCTGATTTACACATAAAACATTGGATTGTTGCATTTGTGTAGAAATTGTTACCTTTTTAAGCTGTTATAAAAACCTAAATAGATATTAGGCCCTAATTATGATGATGTGCTAGAATACTTTTCATGTGCTAAAAAACTGTTCATATGGATCTTGAGGTATATAATCGCCGAGATTATGATGAATCACTAGCTTGACACAACTTCAATGACATGTTTTTATGTCTGCACCGTAAGATAACTAACGTTTTGACAGAAACATTTTGAGAGAACCGTCTTGTGACAAACATACACAGTTTTTTGGTTCAGAACATATTTTTTTAATCTATATAATTGCTGTCTCTGATACTTACCTAGGTTTTCAGATTTCTGCTGGCGTTGTTGTTCTGATTTCCCTGTAATTATGACTTTGCAGCATTGAATACGTGTACTTATATAATGTTGTGTGATGCTTCAAAGTTTTTGTTAAAAGAAATAAATCCGGTCGTTCTTATCATAGAATCATTGTATATAGTATAAACTATGTCTGTTCTAGCATATTGACCACTCAAATGTGCTTTAATGAACCACTGTTTGTTAACATAATTTGATCGTTATCTGTTTAATCTGACTGTTTCGTTTCAAGTGTCATGGTGTCATTGCATGAATGGCAAGGTCAATATTTATGGACAAATAATAGTCAAAATATATTATGAAAATTATGATTAATTAAAACATTTAGACGGTCAAGATAAAATTTATACCATATCGAGTTATTTTACAATAAACACAATCAGACGTTGTACCTTTGCCTAATAATTTTCATAATGTCGCCTTTGATGCTTCGATGTGAAAAAAATCCATGAGAAATGTATGACATGATACTATGTTCATAGAGTGGATAGAGTTTCACAAATGGAAAGAGTTTCACAAATGGAAAGAGTTTCACAAATGGAAAGAGTTTCACAAATGGAAAGAGTTTCACAAATGGATAGAGTTTCACAAATGGATAGAGTTTCACAAACGGATAGAGTTTCACAAACGGATAGAGTTTCACAAACGGATAGAGTTTTACAAATGGATAAAGTTTCACAAATGGAAAGAGTTTCACAAATGGATAGAGTTTCACAAATGGATAGAGTTTCACAAATGGATAGAGTTTCACAAATGGATAGAGTTTCACAAATGGATAGAATTTCACACTTGTATCTTTAGGTTGTTGATCCACTCGGTTGCTTTAGGAAGCTGAGTGGGAAGGCAAACATGCAGCAGTGGTTGATGTTTGCTGGTCTGTGTCTTTGACGTGCCAATTGTGCATAAGAGGTCCAGGAAGTTTGGTTAGGGTCCGGGACAAGATTCTTGTTTCTGGAGTCGCCACCTCTCTTTCCCAGTGATGCTGGTTTCGAGGATGATGCTACTAATCATATATCTGTCACTGAGGTCTACTGTGGGACAAATTAGATGTGACCCTTGGGCAGTAACTGATTACTGCTTCGGTTTTTGATTAATAAGCAACAACAGTTATTGGATTATCTGTTTTCAGTAGTAATAAAGTTATCTGTGTAGTCATTTCACTTTCTGTGTTGTGGACTGCAGCTTGTTTACTGTGGTCACTACAATTTGTTTACTGCAGTCACTATAATTTGTTTGCTGTGGTCACTACAATTTGTTTACTGTGGTCACTATAACTTCTTTACTGTGGTCACTTGAGAACTGGTTTATAGTATACATACTGGTCACCACAGCTATGTTAGGGATCAGTCGTTTAGCAAAACATGAAAACAACATAACAAAACATGGTGGTCAGCAATTGAATTGACCCAGTTCCAAGCGTTCAGATCTAGGCAGCTTGATTGGTCATCTGTGCTATCCAGGACATCAAATGTGTTGTGGATACATTTCGATTGTCTCCATCTTGCTCCTGTATAACACAATCAGGTCACGGTTGGAGGCTTAATTAATTCAGTCATTAAATTCACTAAAGCTTTTGATTGACTGGGTTTCACTGTAGGAGTTGACTGATTTGTGTAAACTTGGATGTAGGCGTGGATGTAGGCGTGGGTCGTGTTTATTTACAGTCAGACTAGCCCACCTATGGCTAGAGTTTCTCCTTCAGTAACTCGATAGCTGTGTGTTTTGATATATCACCTTGCTAGGTGTTCGCGAAGTCGTTCCTGTTGGAAACTATCTCCACTGGGCTGTTCCATGTTGAGTAAACCACCATGGAAAATTCTATTTCTCCTACACGCTGTATATAGCACAGAAACATTTTGTTGGGTCTACGTAATCAACAAATAAACTCCTGCCCTGTGGACACATGACATCAAAGATTTCAACATAACCTTTCTGGACATTTAGTCATTGGTCTAGTCAATGGATGCTAGACCATCTTGGACATTGGTAAATAGGCCATAGGGAAATATGCGGTGATGATGATAATCAGGGATATCATACATTTGTGAATTAATTTTTAAGCAAGAAAATGTTTTTTTTATGCTTGACTTAATTTCTAATGCGAACAGGCAAACCGAGCATCTCCCTTAAATTGTTTTATTGATTCAATTCCCACTATACTGACACTTAGCAGTGTCATAAATATGTGGCCTTCTTTCACCCCATCGAAATTATTATGTTTAAAATTAGGATTCACAGAAAATGCATCAGAACAATTGTGGCAATTTGTCTGGTCTATACTTTGTGGCATTGTGTACAGTGACCTTAACGTATTGTGTCTATCTGTGGGCATTTTGTAACATCATAGATTGCAGTGTTTGTGTTTGTGTCATACAGTTGATCAAGAGTTTCTACAATGAGACATACACTGAGCGACTCGGGCAGATTGACAGCAGCGTCGTCACCCTTCTCTGGTCTCTCACCACCGCCCTCTATTTCCCCGGAGGTATGATTGGGGCATTTGCTGCAGGCTTCCTCGCCGACAAAGTGGGCAGGTGAGAGAAACAAACATTTTTGGCCGATTTACTTGTAATCGACAATTTTATTTGGACAGAGGCAGTGCTTTTTAAAGGTACAGCAATTTTCACTGAGAAAATGGTAGGATTTTACGAAAACTTTGCAGCAGGCCAATGACATGACATGCAGCAACGTGTGCCATTGTGATAAAATCTGTTTCGTTATTTTGCGTATAGGACTAAACATTTTAATATTATGGTCGTCTATGGAAAAATAAATAAAGATCTGTCCCCATCTGGGGTACTTTATTCGATCTATTAAGCGTTCATGCCCTAATTAACGTAACCCACTTTTTTAATTAGCAGGATCCATAATTATTGTAATTTGACTAGTGTGGAACGACTGAGAAGTGTTGCCATCTGGTGTTAAGCAGTTGGCACCACTTTTCAGTTGTTCTAAACTAGTCACCAAATGACACAAATTAAACAGTTAGCTTATTGTCTAGAGACAAAACTGTTGGGGTGCACTTATAAGAACAGATTCCTTAAAATGGTTCAATGGCCCAATTTTTTTTCAAGCATACTGTACACTTATTAAGACAAATAAAGTATTTGTTTTGGGTGATAGTCTTGTCACATCTTGTCACATCTTGTTACATCTTGTTAACTGTCTGTTGTAGGAATCGCGCGATCATGATCAGCCACATCTTTGCCTTTATCGGTGCAGGTCTGTCGACGATATGTGTGGCACTACGAGCTCCGGAACTACTCATGCTTGGACGATTTGTGACGGGAATCAACTGTGGTGGGTACATCTGTAGTAGACCGTTTGTCGTTGTGGGTACAGTTGCAAGGGGTAGAGGGTACAGTTGTAATGGGTAGAAGGTACAGTTGCAAGGGATAGAAGGTACAGTTGCAAGGGGTAGAGGGTACAGTTGTAATGGGTAGAAGGTACAGTTGCAAGGGGTAGAAGGTACAGTTGAAAAGGGCTAGAGGGCACAGTTGCAAGCGATAGAGGGTACAGTTGCAAGGGGTAGAGGGTACAGTTGCAAGGGGTAGAGGGTACAGTTGTAAGGGGTAGAAGGTACAGTTGCAAGGGGTAGAAGGTACAGTTGAAAAGGGCTAGAGGGCACAGTTGCAAGCGATAGAGGGTACAGTTGCAAGGGGTAGAGGGTACAGTTGCAAGGGGTAGAGGGTACAGTTGTAAGGGCTAGAAGGTACAGTTGCAAGGGGTAGAAGGTACAGTTGAAAAGGGGTAGAGGGTACAGTTGCAAGTGGAAGAGAGTACAGTTGTAAGAGATAGAGGGTACAGTTGCAAGGGATGGAGGGTACAGTTGCAAGGGGTTGAGGGTACAGTTGCAAGGCATAGAGGGTACAGTTGCAATGGGTAGAAGGTACAGATGCAGAGGGTAGAAGGTACAGTGGTGTAGTTCTCACCTTGTCACCGTGAGGTTGTTGTTGCTCTCCTCTTTTTCCCTGAAGTTTGTGGTGAGGCTGGCACTGATACCGGTCATCAATTTTGTTCTCTTGTCTTCTTTGTCACTTATCCCGCTTCACTGCCGTCTCCACCACCCGTCTCCACTCCTACTCTCCCTCACCCTCATTCTCCACTCCCCTCCCACACCCACCAAATCTGTCTTCACACAGTCCTCCCATCGTAGTCTCGGTCTTCCTCTTCTCATTGTACCCTCCACTCTAAGCGCATCCGCTTTCTTCGTCAACCGTACCCCTTCCATTCTTTCTATGTGTCCAGCCCACTTTAACAAGCTCTGCACCAGCTGCCTCCTGAAACAGTCATTCATACCAACCTCCCCCCTTAGCTCCTCCATTCCTCACTTGTCAATTCTCTTCACCCCCGCAATTTTTCTCACCCAGTTATTTTCACAAACTTGCAGTTTCTCTTGTGTTTCTGTCATCGCCATGGTTTCAAACCACAGGCTGGTGATCAACCCAGCCACTTTATAAAATTGGCTACAACCTGCCGAGCTCCAGGTTTATGGACACGGGATGTTGGAAATATATCTCTTGGATGAGATGCGAAATAAAATTGTAGGTTCGTTTTACCTTGTGTTTGGCCAGGCTGAGATATGTGTAACCGGTCAAGGGCTCACAGAGCTGATGGTGTGCATTAGCACTGGACACAGGTGTTGGGAGTACAACTCCATAAGACCAATTAGAGAATGTGCGATATCTGTTGGATTATAACAATTAATATTAGTAATATGAGAAGGTGATGGAGACATATATGTTCCCATCTTCAGTAGCAATTGATTATTTGTTCTACTTAATATTGTATAAATGTTGTTGTAGAAGATACAGTTTCAGATGTATTGCACTCGTTATTCAGCCTGATCAATTTTCAATTATTTAATAGTCTTACTAGTTAATAAATTATTTGCATTTGAATAGTAACACAAAGTGCTATGTGTGGGTGCGTGCGTGTAATCAAATACATATACAGAAATATTTAGATATTTATTAATGTGAGATAAATTGGTAACATCCAATTCTCATTGAGTTATGACATTGTAGGCACTTGTATTGTATTGTATTGTATTGTATTGTATTTTATCTTATTTCTATTTGTTTAAACACTATCATGGTAATGCACAACTACAACCTTTGTACTATGGTTGTTCTTGTCAAAAGCTCTCCAGGGATTCCGTCTATCTATCATTAGTCTATCTACCTATCTATGTACCTATATGACGTTCTGTCACTCTTGTCATGCGTCACTTCCTCTGTACAGTTTCAACCTGTTGTACATTTTCAAATGCAACAACATGTCCCATTGTTATAGGGTTTGCAACCCAATTGGTGCCGATGTACTTGGCTGAGATCACGCCCTACAACTTGAGGGGCGCGTTCGGCACGGGACATCAACTCTTCGTCACCATCGGTATCTTCATGGGCAGTGTGTTTGGCATCAAGGAGATTCTCGGTGAGTTTTCTGCCTACTTTTGAACATACATTAGAGGAAATGTGCAATGATTTTCATTGGTTAACTGAATTTATTAGTATTTATTATAATATCTTGGTTAGCTAATAATAACATCCATACAAGACATGTGATTATAGTGAACATTCGTCCCTTGTGAGAACCCGGGTTCGAATCCTCTTGCCGCCGTTTTGAAACTTTGGCAATTTCGTTCATCGCACATTGCCACAGTTCACTCAGCTGTATAAACGAGTATCTGGCTACAGACAGAAGTAATGTCCCAGTTCATGGATATCTGAACGAATAGTCTTCGTGCAGTACTTGCAGTGTGGCTGAATACTTCCCACAGAAGTCATGATGGCGTTGGAATGAACAGGTCTGCCAGGGCGTGAAGTGTAAAGTGCTTTGAGCAATCCCAAGGATTGGATACTGCACAATATAAGAACGTACCCTTTTTTATTTTCAAAACTGTAAAGACCACTCTACTGCAATTAAAGTAGAGCGAGGTGGCTCAGAGGTAGAACTGTGGACTGTCGATCGAAGGACCAGGACATGAAAGCACTCACTGTAGAGTTTCCGCCTGTTCTAGATGGTATTAATGACTAAATATGGATGATCGTATATGTTCATTAAAAGATTTTACATAATTTGTAGCAAGCATGCAACTTGTTGTGTAAAATTCTAAAAGTTTTGTATCTATAAGGTACACTATAGTATATGTTGGAGTAGATAATACCTGTTGGAGCAGACAATATATGTTGGAGCAGACAGTATATGTTGGAGCAGACAGTATATGTTGGAGTAGACAGTATATGTTGGGGTAGACCGTATATGGTAGAGTGGACCGTACCTGTTGGAGCAGACAGTATATTGTGGAGCAAACAGTATATGTTGGAGTAGACAGTATATGTTGGGGTAGACAGTATATGTTGGGGTAGAGAGTATACTGTGATTAACCAATGTTTCTTGTATTGCAGGCACAGTGAATGGGTGGCCATACTTGCTGTTGTTGAATGCCGTCCCAGCCTTTGTTTCACTGATTTTCCTCAATTTCATCCCAGAAAGTCCCCGTTTCCTCATGATAATAAAGAACAAGCGCATTGCTGCGGAGAAAGGTAAGTTGTCTTTTTGTAAAGTCTGTCCACATTAGAAACTAGAAACATAAAAGATATTGAGACAGACAATTCAGATGTGATGCAGAAGGCTGTGTAGGCAGTCACTGGGCCAGGCAGTGACATTCAGCATGGCTTGCACCATGGATTGCCATTTCTGTTTCTCTTTTTCCAAATGCATAACAAACCTCATAGGCATATTTCAGGGGCTTTCTGTCAGAGTCAAATCATGTGGCATCTGAACAGAATTTTTTTTTATTTAATAAAGATTTGGTGGTTTATAAATAATAAAAATTGCACCTGTGTCACCATTTGTACATTTGTTGTCGTTGCATGCTAAATTGAGCATAAATTGTTGGACGTTGGGCAAGTGTTTGATTTTTTTATCTATCAGCAATATTAAGCTCCATCTTTTAACAGTATTTTGCTATTGAATTTGTTTTGTGGATGATCAAAAATGTATCCAAGAAAGACCAGTATCGGAGGCAGGGCAAATTTTGGAGAATGGTATCACTAGCCTGGCTTCTTTGAAACCTGAACACCAGGTTTTTGCTAGTCTACCAGGAATGGGTAACTTTTGCACGATTATATGAAGTGACTCTGTATGTTGTGTTTTTGTAGCGCTGAGGTTTTACCGTCAGAGTACTGACGTGTCGGCTGACATTGAGGAGATGGATACAGAGTGTACTACAACCGATGATGCTGATGAAGTGACGGAAGCTGAGAGTTACACGATGAAGAAACTGCTGTCGACTCGCGAGCTGCGTATGCCGCTCTTCATCGCTGTCATGCTGCAGGTCATGCAGCAGTTCTCGGGCATCAACGCAGTGAGCATCATTCTTTTATTGTTATTATACATTTGTAAAGCACTGTGTGTCCGGATCAAAAACCTACTCAAAGGCGTTGACAAGATAATACTAAAATAATTTGAAAAGTTAAAATAAAATGTGTTTAAGAGACACGTAAACACAAGTTAAATAAACAAGTTAAATAAACTTAATTATGTTGATGCATTAGATAAGCATATAAGTTAAGCAGATAAGTTAAATAAAAACAAGTTAAATAAATAATATGATAAATAAGTGAAACATCCTAGTTATTAAAATGTCACTTCTGCTGGCAACGGAGTGTTCCGAAGGCTGTACGAAAGAGGTTTGTTGTTGACAACGTCTTGAAAGCTGCAACAGAGTGAGCTTCCCTGAGGTAGGGCGTTCCATAGTGTCGGCCCTGCCACAGAAAAGGCCTGACGACCATAGCGCTCGAGATGATACTGCTGCACAGTCAATAGACCTTGATCGGCGGATCATGATGACCACAAACATGATGACCACAAACATGCATCCATTCCTCAGTTCTCTAGCCTTGTTGTTCTTCCTCGTAGTTCCCTTTCAAGTTCTTATGCTTTTGCACTGCTTCCCCTCTTGGCCTTTTCCCTCCACTTTTCCTCCTCCGCCTTTCTCCCATACCTCTTTATGCAGGCTTCCCATTTTAATTGTGGTCTGCTCCTTTCCCTGCAGCCTCACTGTTTCCCGCGTTTGCTCTCTTTGGTAGTCCGCCTTCCTCCCTCAGCACCAAGTGACCTGCCCATGTCATCCAGCTATTCTTCTCGTTAAGTTGAACTGCTTCCCGATCTCTTAGGTGTTCATCCTCCACCCATTCTCCCTCTTTGTTCCTGTCATTCTTCTAGTGTTGTTGCTCTGTCCATGCCACCATCTAAAGACTAGGAATGCAAATACTATTGACAGTAAATTGAACTGTCAATAGTTATCATTGTTAGTACAGTGAACTATCAATAATAACGAAAGTTGGCAAACTAATTCAGCAAAACTACTTGTGTCACTGTAATAATATAAATAAACATGTTTTTCAACTATATTGGATAATTTTATTTATTAATAGACCTAACATCAACAATCATGACTTGATCATTTGTTATTCGCCATTTCACAATGGGCCATATCCTATAATACAAAAAAGCCTTTTTCAAACCACGCAAAACTGTAAGGAGTGTCTCCTGTGTAAGACGATCAAATTGAAGAAAGTCTAAGACATGACATACTGAAAGAGTTGGCACTGATATATACATATATATATATATATATATATATATATATATATATATATATATATATATATATATATATATATATATATATATATACAAGCACACATAGTACAGTTGATCATATACTTGGAATCATACCTTTTTAGTTTGTTATGGTTTTCCAGTCACCATAATATGATGCATCTTTAACAAAATGTTGTTAGAAGAGATCATGACAGAGGTAGATATATGAGTAACAAAGGCGTTACTAAACTACATATTCAACAATGACCTACACATACACACCTTTGTTAGAGATAGTAGCGCACCCTGGTGCATAGCAAAATAAGCATGTTTTGTTATGTAGAAATCACTACGTGGCGCCACTGAGCCATGACGTTACCAGGAAACAAAGAAGCATAATTTTATAACTAACACGTGACACGTTCAGTGCAGGGTCTACAAAAACATAAAACGTACTAGGTATGGGTGTGATCAAAATCTAACTATTGAAGTAATTGTCTATAATAGGAAAAGCCCCTTAAAAGAAACATGTTTAAACTGTAAGCATCTCATGTCAGGCATCAAACCATTGTGTTCGTGTACATACGTTGTTATATAAATGTCAAATGACCATTATTTTATAATAACGTAGTTGCTGTACTTGTAGGCTTGTCACTAAAACTGCTGTTTGGGGTTATTTACATATGTGTTATGTTGATATTCCAGTATCTTTTATAATTATGGTCCCCCGTGTGATGAATAATATTTTAAAACTGCTTCCTCAATTCTTTTAGTCTGTCACAAATCTGGGTTTGTTAATGGTCTAATTTGTACTGTGTGAGTAGTTTAAGTAAACAGTAAATAGAGTTGACTTTGATCATTATATTGTCTTAATTGCGAAAATGCATTGACTGAATGAGTTCGCAAAAAGCTGTTGATGATTTCATCAGTATTAAATAACAGATTTGTACAAACGATTTAGCATGTCATAGTTGACTCTAAAAAAAATTAGTCTGAATGAAACAGGCCGTTTAATTTCAATGGTTTGCTGTCGTCATTAACCCTGACTCGTGTGTCGTGTTACAGGTGTTCTTCTACTCCACGGGCATCTACAAGAGTGCAGGAGTTGAAGCCTATCAGATCCCGTACGCCGTCGTAATCACCAACTTTGTCAACGTTCTCATGACTGTCATTGCAGTAAGTGCTAATGCATCTCATAATTGCAATTTATAGTTTGTCTTGCATTATGTTTATGGAACTGACTATAATGCACACACATTCTGTATGTTATCTGACTGTAATTGGAGTATCATATGTCTGCAGGTGCCCATCATGGACAAGGCAGGTCGACGCCCTCTGCTTCTTTACCCCATGGGGGTAATGGTGATTGTCATGGGTGTGATGACGATGTCTCTGAATCTTCAGGTTTGTTGACTCAGTTAATGTAACTTAATTTGCAATCATGTATTTGACCCATGGCTTATCATCATTAAGACCAAAGTATTTAATTATTATCTGGATGCTGCTAATAAGAGTTTTTGCTAAATGTGATCTCAAAGTAAATAATAGGATAAGCATATAAATTTACAGTAATATATTTAACAAGTTTAATATTCTATGTATTTATTTTGTATGCTATAATGTTGCATGCAGTTGTATCTATGTATTTCATATCGTCTGGCATTTATAAAAGAAGATTTGTTCTGTGTATGAATAATATCTCACCTAACTGGAATGTGGAAATATTTTGTTATTACTTATAATTGACATACAGTTGTATTTTAAAGACAGCTGACATCCTCAGTTGTAGATATTTTAATCTCAGTTGTTGCTAATTTATGATCAGTTGTAGGTATTTTAAAGACATCTATTATTAATAAATTGACAGGCAATTACCTTAGATAACTAGTTATCCTGCATAACTAGTTATCCTGCATAACTAGTTATCCTGCATAACTAGTTATCCTGCATAACTAGTTATCCTGCATAACTAGTTATCCTGCATAACTAGATGGTCATATGTTTAATGAAAGTTTGATCATGTAATGGACTTAACCAGCACCGTTTTGGCTGTAACAGATTAGTTTAACATATCCTTGACTTCCTCGTTTCTTTCAGCACATTGCCTGGATGTCTTACATGAGTATCATGGCAGTCATCGTGTATGTAATCTGCTTTGCAGTTGGTCTCGGTAAGTAACTATAGCAAGATGTTGTTTCTCGGTCTTTCATTTTAGTCGATGCCAGGGTATTTTAAATGATCCATTGTCACTTTCTATGGTAATTAAACAATTTAACAATATTGGTAAAGATACCATCAGTGTAACACCTTAACTAAATTCATCTTACCTAAATTCAGTGTTTAGTTAAAAATTATTCCACAATTCAATTAGCCCACCCGAACCAGGTTCATTGATGTTTACATATGTAATGTTTACATATGTAATGTTTACATATGTAATGCTTAAACAGTTTAAATATTGTGCATAATAGTTTCAATAAAAGAGTATGTACTTTTGTTAAAACCATCGGAAGAATGAACTTTGATAGATAGATTGGGTAACTTGTGAAAGTTTGAATAACCTTGTTTTAGTACAAAGGGGCGGAACCACCTTTGCTTTTTTGTGTGCAGAATTTATACAGGGCTCAGTTGAAAGTAATTGATTAGTTTGTCCAATGAGTTCATCAAGCTAAATAACACATTTGTACAAAGCTACCAGGTTCTAAAGCAAGAGGAGAGAAAAGTTAAATTGCAGAAGGAACTATTAGATGTTACTAAAATTATGCTAGTCTTGTGTTCTGATCAAGTTGACTTTTCATTGTGTGCAGTGATAACATTGCAAATAGTTCAAGTGATGTTCCAATGATTATGTGTGCATATTTCAGGGCCTATTCCGATGATGATTGGGGCCGAACTGTTCCGCCAGGGACCGCGTCCACGTGCCATGAGTATTATTGGTCTCACTAACTGGCTCTGCACAACCATTGTTGCTCTCAGTTTTGAGATAATCCAGGTAATAATAATATTAAATATGATCTAACCTCAGACTGGTATCTGATCAGTGTGGATTACATGCATTAACTTCATTAACTGTTAAAGGTACAAGGTCTTGTTTTGTCATAAAATCATGATATGTAGCATAACCTGTCTCCATTCCAACATCTTGACCACACAGATGTGTTTTAATGGACCACAAAATATCATTTGACTGTTATCTGTTTACGAATATCAACCTGGCCAAAGTTTTTATGGGTCAAGCATTAACAAGATCATATAATGGCCACCTTTATACATGGAGAGCGGTCATGTAGTGGCTAGAACATGGGACTCTCAATTGAGAGAACCTGGGTTCAAATCCTTGAAGCATGGGCAATTCCATTCACTCCATATTGCTTCAGTTTACTTGGCTGTGCAAAGAGTACCGGGCTATAGACAATGGTGGATATATGTGAATGAACAGTTTTGTGCAGTAATTGCAGCATGGCTGAATGCTTCTCAGAAAAGTCGAGATGCTGTTGGAATGAACAGGTGAAGTGGAAAGGGTTTGAACAGTTCCAAGGTCTGGATACCACGCTGTATAAGAACTTATTTTTTACTGTATAAGGGGTCATCGCACAAGTCCAAACAAACGTATAGAGTTTATATTGGTCCAGACCACCACCCACCCTGTCAAAACGTGGTGACGACCAAACCACCAGCCACCAATACGTAATGCTATGCAGTTTTTGGACTTTGAGAACTTATTTCACCGGCCCAACACGATTTTGTGATAAATATGAAAAAACTGTTCCTTTAATTATGTTATTTTTGTGTGTTCTCACTTTGTCTTGTCGCCTTGCAGAGTGCCCTGCAAGAGTTCACCTTCCTCATCTTCTTGGTCTTCATGATTATCTTCACGCTGTTTGTCTTCTGGAAGGTGCCAGAGACAAAACAAAAGACATTTGAGGAGATTGCCAGCCAGTTCCAACCAGGTATAGCAAACAGCTCTTGGTAATACAGCCACCTCACCATTATGGCCACCCAAACTATTCTCATAGCTGTAAAGAATAGGGCATCATGTCCTGCTAATAGGGTCACCTTGCTATTCAGGTCACTCTAGCCCAGTCCTGAGGGTGACCTTAACAGTGAGGTGTCACTGTAATTAAAATCTGATAGCCACACATCATTAAAGTTGTTCTCAGACGATGCAATTGGTACTAGTTTTGTGCGACCGACAGGAAGTCTTCTATTATATTATGTTGTTTCTAAACAATTCATCTACAAACCAGCAAAGTGAGGTATGTATTTTCAGTAAGCTGATACATTGATAGAATGTTCCAATTAAAACGAGTTACTTTTGACAAAAAAGTTAAATGTGCTATTATTGTCTTGCATCATAAATGCATATCGAGTATATATATATATATATATATATATATATATATATATATATATATATATATATATATATATATATATATATATGAAATAATACATTTTTAGCAATATAAGCAAATATATACATACATACACACATTCGCACACATGTACGTACATACGTATTTACACTGCCATATTGGATTAATAAAGACGATAATAAAGCTGACTGGTATAGATGAAACACAGGAGCTAAAAGTAGAGGGTTTGCATCTGGCTACATGTTGCCAGATCAAAGATGACGGAGGGAAATGAAAAGGAATAACTGCTTTTTGTCGCTATGTGTAATTTCTGCTTTTGGTCGCTAGGTGTAATAACTGCTTTTGGTCGCTAGGTGTAATAACTGTGCTTTTGGTCACTAGGTGTAATAACTGTGCTTTTGGTCGCTAGGTGTAATAACTGTGCTTTTGGTCACTAGGTGTAATCGCTGTGCTTTTGGTCGCTAGGTGGCGAGATCGAGGTTGAGGAGATCGTCGAGGATGACGTATTCGAAGACGTGACGACGGAGGCGTCCCAGATGTTGAAGGGGCACGGCGGCTCGGCCAACGGGTCCGTGGGTTCGTGCGGCAACAATCAGCCGCAATCGGGAAATGATGTGCACCTGAAAATGGGGAAGGAGGAAAAGGCAAAACTGACGCAGTCTGAGGAGAACATTTGTAATCTTCCCTCCTAATCGTCGCCGGTTATTTG
This sequence comes from Lamellibrachia columna, assembly GCA_963662155.1. Taxonomy (NCBI): domain Eukaryota; kingdom Metazoa; phylum Annelida; class Polychaeta; order Sabellida; family Siboglinidae; genus Lamellibrachia; species Lamellibrachia columna. Next base: position 36,223,287 of record OY759273.1, on the reverse strand, counting down.
ACGAGCGAGGGCGGGGCGGGAGTCCTGGTGTACATTTAGTGGCCGATGTCATGCACGGCCGAATTAGTTTGCGTTGCTGTCGTAGCAGGCGTTTCTTCTTCGTTGTGGGGATTGCGCGTGTTCTAGTGCAGACAATACGTACGGACTTATGTTTTCTTTCCACGGTTGGAGCGCCGTGCCATGCGCACATACAACTTAGTTTCTGCTTGCACTAGTCCGTGCAAAGTTCGCCTCTATTGCTACGACAACTGACAATGCAATATATTATCGTACGGACGCGTGAACGCTTGGGTTGATTTGTCGTTCACGTTGTCTTCTAGTTGCAACACGTAGACAGAAAACACCGGTTTATCATTTAGTTACACGTATATCTTCAGTGGTCGTTAATCCACGTAATCCACATAAACAACTAGTATAGAAAATGCGATACCGATGAACGGCATTTTGTTGAAACTTGGGCGGCAGTATATGATATTCCCCAAGGGCAAGACGTATAGCTAGTGACACATGTTTGTATTTACCTCTTAGACGCGACAACGTATGTACATGAAAATACGTTACTTAGTTAATTAGTTAACTTACAATGCAGTAAACAATAGTTCCTAGCCAAGCACAAGATATTAAGACAGCAGTGAGGATAGACAAATATAGACGGCCATCGTGATATTTTTTTTACTAAATATCGGTTGCTATAAAATATTGCCAACTTTACTGATGTGGTGTCGGTCGTTTTGTCGGACTCATATTGGTAGACATGGCACAAACACTGGCAAAGACGGCGGCATTGAGGAGTAGCTATGGGGTTCACATGACTACCATCGGGTTGGGGTTAGGCAAATATATTATGAAAGCATAAGACACGTAAACTTACGAAAAACTGCCACTTTATATAGGCATGAAAAAAAAATTTAAAAACTGATCCGCGATTTCTGCTACTGGGTTTAGCGGTTCCAGATCGCCAGTGTATCAAGATCGGCGTCAACTGAAACCGTTCAGCAAGTTCGAAAGCGGAGTAGAAATGCAACCGGAATTACGAAGATATTTGTGCACGTATAGAGGTTTGTCAATGTGCCTGCATTTACACCCAGAATAGACCAGTTCTGTGTTGTTGGACGATTAGTGTGTGGTGTTTAGTAAAGGTATTTATCAAGTCGACGTTATAAATGTACACAACGAGACGGGAGCCACGTTACCGGTGTGCTTCACGGGTCGGACGTTGAATGATCCTATACAACAGAAGTCGTGATTGTAGGCGTTATCGTGTCCATGTCTCGTTGTAGTGTCCATTATCAAGACGTAAGAACGTTCAGGCAGGTACTTTGTTCTGCCATCAGCTACTTGATATATTCGCCAAATATATTTATACTTTGATTGGAGACAGCGTGATGACGACGTGTTATTCGAAAAGTCTAGGTTGTAGACAGACATGCATGTCAACAATGTTTGAATGTTGCATGACGTCATTCTACGGCCTGTTGAAGCAGCGCTCTTGCATGGTAGTAGGCTAATAGAAAAAAAAACAGTTAAGTTTATCTCACTTCCCTGTGCGCTTAGTTGTTTGAATGATTTGGATTTGTATCTATAAAAGAACACTTATGATATTATGCGTGAAAAACTGACTGAAGAGTTCAGTTGGTATAAACGACCGTATTCAACGCGACTTTTACCTGTAACATGTAGATTTCCTAATGTACGTGTAGTTGCAGAGTTGCAACTCACGGAATATCTAATACTAAAATAACGAATTTAATATTGTAACGCAAACCTGCTAATGTGGATTATGTAACACTTCATTAGGCTTCTTCAGTACTTAGCACATCCGATAATGTTGGTGTTAGATATTCCGTGAGTGACCACCCCGTGAGTGACCACCCCGTGAGGGGCAGCCTTGCCGCCACGTTGACGAAAAACTTCAGTAGTCAAGTCGGCCAAACCCGGCCGCAGATGGCGCTTCAGTGCAGCCAAACCCTGCTTAAAAATATTTCGATTTATTCAAGTAGCGCACTCTGGCACGCAGGACACCGTGCCTGGACGTAATTGGTAGGATACCGTGCCTGGACGTAATTGGTAGGATACCGTGCCTGGACGTAATTGGTAGGATACCGTGCCTGGACGTAATTGGTCTCACGTTTTTTCGTATCTGGTTAAATAAATGAGGAACCAGTGTCGCTTAAAAAAACAGCTGAGGTCTAAAGGGGTCTTTCTGGAATACGCTGGTACAGTGGTTACGCTTTTGTATCGCATGATTATCGTATCACAGCGTGCATAACTGTGATTTCGCCTAGCTGTGGGATATTCAGATAAGGACCACAATGGAAATAAGTGCTTGAATTTGTTTAGGTCATCCCTATATTTTTTTAATGTACTTGCACAACGGCACCCTGAAGTGTCAGTTAGTCCGCATTGGGTAGCTATATATTCAAGTTTTTCGTCTTTACATATTATTTGTGCATGCTGCTACAAACATTTTATAAACGTATAGCTAGTAGTATTTTGTGTACAGTTTTCGCGTTTGTGTACCAAAGCCGGAGCGTATACTATCAGGAGAAACTAGGTTTATTTGCGAAGCTGAGACGGTCTTAGGTGGCAACATACATTTCTGCATCGGATATTATCTAACAATGTGCGAAACTTGTTCTTGTGAAATGGATATTAATTATAGTTGTTGCGGTTGTACGCATTTGTTTATAGCAGTTACCTTATGCTATGGGTTTTTATCAAACTGTAAAACGTAAGTGACAATGAAGTAACAATAATAGTGAACATGTCACAGTACCTGTCTTACACTTAGTACAATTAGCACAATTAACACGTAAATCCCCGTTCTCTATATGTCGTTCCGTGTGCAGTGAACGCCTCAAATAAAGCAAACTGATGTAATTATATACAAAACAAAATGTTTTAATCTGGTTGTATTACTGGTATCATATTCTTGTACAAAAAATAGTGACAATTAAACACCTATATTTTTGTGTTATGTATTTTTGTTAATGTACAACGTTTGCACAGAGGTGCTGCTCATCTTCTGGACATTATGCTCTGGTTGTTGTCTGTTGTTGCTTGGTATCTATATATTGTCATCTCAGTTTGTTCTGACGATTTGGAACTTTTCCAGTTATGATTGGTCATAAAACGGATACAATTTATGTTGGTAGGTAATATGCTGTATTTGATGTTTTATGACCCACCTAGTGAAACTAGTTCGCGTGTAGCTCGGTTACAACAAGAACTTTTGAACGGCATTACGTGGGTGAACATTACGTGGGTGAACATTACGTGGGTGAACATTATTGATACTGGAAACGATCACGTAACAACAGCGTATGGACTTGCCGACTGTATGGAAGTAGCCGCCTGGCGGAAGGGTGGCATGTTTGAATATGTTCAGATATTGTGGAAATAAATACCCATTGATGTATATTGGCGTTCACATTTACTCCCAATTAGCGCAATAAGCTGTAAGAGGAGATTTATCAAAATTAACGACATGAATATCGACCCGATATTTATCCCAGGATGCCTTAATGTAATTTTACAGTAATCGTCACCTGGCGATTTAAAATACTCTATTTCGGGTAGTGTTTATTGCGGGGGTATATCTGTAATTTGTTCGTTTTATTTAAATTACAAACAACAACAACTCGTGTATACCACGGCATGTGTTCTTAACCGACGAACAGTGCGCTGAACCGTGACAAAAACGTGTTGTCACTGCTCTCAACCGTCAACATTAAAATACATCATTTGCATTTCACGAACAAATCCCGACACACTGCACTACTTTTTCGATACAACGGACTCCGCTTAATAGAATCAGGGCAGTTTAATTTAACATATGCGAATTTCCGAAACAAATGGACTCAGAATTATGTGGAAGTGAATTACATTGAGTTGTATTTCGTCCATACTGATTGACTGCATAGTAGTTCAGACATTTCGTAAATTGCTATTCTCAAACGACAACAATTCTTAGATAGACGGAAGTCGCAGCTAAGCCACGTATATATATCACAAGGGCGTGTACGCGTTGCGACAATAGTCAATCATATTTCCGTTTGTCGCCGCACACTACACGACGCGACTCAACTCGACTGTCGCCGAAGGAGCATTGTTCACTTGAAAACGATAGTTTTAACTAAGTCTCAACTGAGAGAGTCATAACGAACATAGTCAAAAGTCTTGTTCAAGCAATGGTGATGCTTGCATTGAAAGCAAGCAAATAGCTATGCAGATTTCCGGCGAATCCTTTGATTTCGTTTCATGTATGAAAAAAATCATATCCCGATAGATGGCGACACTTGATTGGAATCTGCCGATAAACCAAGCGAACAATTTATACGGATTGATGCAGAATTTCAGGTAAAACATACGGATTTCAGCTATAACAAAACGCTATGGTGTCAGTATGTGAGTTTATTTGTTACGTTGTAAGCTCGGTTAACCATGATTCGTAGCCAGTAGATGACGGAAACCGGCTGAGAAGAAGTAACGTTTTCTCCATCGATCACCAACGTTGCAAATCCTAACTCCACCTGTTGGCAAGTTTCATCAAACATCAACGTGAATAAACGGAAGGTGGCAGCACGTCCACCACGGCGCGTTTACTGGACGTACTCTCGTGAATCACAGCGATTTACCATTACTTCGTTTCAGGTGGTTCGGACAAACGTTTTGAGTTAAAAAGATATTATTTTATATTAACTTTTCTCAGCGCTGCCGCAATATTCCGGATTTTCCCACACATCGACTGCATTACAACAAACACGTTTTTAACGAACCGTCACCTGTACTCCACACGATAATACTACTCGAAAACCTCTAATATCTTAATTAAATAACATAACCTTATAATATATGCATGCTGTATTGGAATATGTAGATTTCCCGCACAGATGAACATTTGTCAGTAAAATAGCAAATGTCAAAAACAACATCACACTACGCCCAGAGGCGCCCAAGTAGCACTATATAAATTATAAAAGATAAAACGACTGAATAAAAACAGTATATTGTCAAATATAGCAATAACTGCAAGTTAACGTGCTTTCACATCTCGGGCAAATCGTCAAATACAAGGACGTATATGTGCACACACAATGGACTATTTCAACCCGGCTCCAGTGAGATGTAAATATTATATAGCCGCATACCAACCCTTCAAGAAAGCCGTGTCCCTATATTCGGAGCGTTTATATATTTTTTTTTTAACCCGGACATATATTTCTAGAAACAAAATTGACCGCTGTCCATACGGTGTAATAATCGTTGACATAGGTGGATGCTTCCATGTACTAGTATTGGACTTCTTTGGTCTGAGAACCGATCTGTCGGGCGTGTACTCCGGCAGACAGGGAATCAGACACGCATGAACGTAGGCCTGCTGCGTTCTGTTTGCCTAAAGTAACTTAGGCAAACAGCCGAATCAGCTGTTGCTTAGTGACTGCGACATCCGCCAGGTGGATCCCCGTCGCTGGAACCCAGTGTTTCGGAAGCAGATGCTAATTTGTCGTAATACTAAGTTCGCTCGGGCGCAGTTAATGGCGGCATTGTGACTTTCGTTGGCTTGCGGGTGAAATCGGCCGGTTTGCGCGCCAGTTCGGACTTAGATGAATTCCATTCTCGGATGGGGCTTTGCCAGTTGCGCTGCGCGGATTTTCATTACCGTAAATATTTCATTCACGAACGGGCGTCCATCCCCTAATATATTTTAGTTGGCAAGCTATCGAAGAATATAATATCTCACAGTAATTTGCATAACAATAGAAAACATGTTTTTTTAGCCAGACCTCACCTTTTTAATTATTTTGAAATCGCCCAAGGCATATCATATTATGAGTTCTACACATTTAAAATAGCAGATACACTCCAACCGAATGGAATCTCTGACTCAGTGAGTGAACTACTACTATTGGTAAGTGAAAACGTAATGCGAATCGACCATATGTACATATCTGTGTCACACATGTTATACAACACACTTTTCAGTGATATTTATTTGTGCCAAGCACACTGGAAATGTGAAACGAACAGCATGTACCATTTGTCCTCGTACACCTGACGCGTACTGGGCATCGATGTGTACATAAGTGCGCCTTTTCGATCAAAGCACCGTCTGGAACATAACTGAACTTTGAAATCCATGTTTGAAACATATTTGTTCCGTCTGTTTGACATATCATAAAATTCAGGTCCCTTTCAAAAATGAATTACCTTAGCCAGCCGAATACCACGTTGAAATAATAGCAATTATCCCAGCCCGACAGCTTATTGACAGCTCACTAGCGAATATTCGGTATGGTTACATTATAGTGTCACATTTCGCGATTCACTAAAGCTAGCATGGCAGATTTCCTGCTAAACCTCAGCTCAGATTTCGTTTGATGTATGGATAAATAGTTGTCTGATAGATGGCGACACTTGATTAGAATATGAATGTTATAAGCCGATTAACCATGCGAACAGTTTATACGGATTCTAACCATAACACGATAGAAATGGGTTGTGAAGAAGTAACAATTTCTTCTGTATCAGTTGCCGAAGTTGCAAAACTTAACGCCACCTGCAGGTAAGTTTCATCAAACGTCAACATGAACAAACGTCAACATGAACAAACGTCAACATGAACAAACGTCAATCTGAACAAACGGTAGGTGGTTTTTCTCCGCACCGCCACAATATTCCGATTTTGGCACAGCTCGACTGCATTATAGCAAACGCATTTTGAACACACCTGTCACCTGTACTCCACACGATAATACTACTTGAAACCTGTAATATCTTAATTAATTAAATAACATAGATTTATAATGAATGTATACTGTTTGGGAATATATAAACATTTGTCGGTAAACATAGCAAATGTCAAAAACACCTTCACATTGCGCCCAGACGCACACACGTAACACTATGTAAATTATAAAAGGTAAAACGACTTAACAGCAATAATCTATTGTCAAATATAACAATAAATGCAAGTTAATATGCATATACCTCTCGGGCAAATCGTCAAATACAAGGACGTATATGTGCACACACAATGGACTATTTCAACCCGGCTCCAGTGAGATGTAAATATTATATAGCCGCATACCAACCTTTCAAGAAAGAACACTGCCGTGTCCCTATATTCAGAGCGTTTACATACTTTTTTTAAACCCGGACAGATTCTAAGATGAACCACACTTTCTAGAAACAAAATTGATCGCTGTCAATACAATATCATACTCATTAACGTAGATGAGATATGAACAGTGTGTTGTGTTATACGTGAATTCCGCGCGATTCTTCCACGTTTTAGCAATGTCGTCTTCGGTTGTATTACGGTATTTCATTCGCACGTTGATTATTGACGAGCTTGCGACACGGGAAAGGTGATACTTCGGTTGGGTGTCGAGAGTTCTGCGGAAATGTTCGTGACGACAGATGGCGCTACGGCACGCGACTCGAGTAGACGTCGTTGCCGCGAATCCGATTGCGAGCTCGACGTCCGTCCCTCCGTTGTCGCACCGTCTTGTAGATGTCGCTCATGTCGATGTCGTGGCGCCGACTGCTGCGCCCTCCGACGCTTCCGGCGGCGGCGTTGCCGGCCGCACTGGCGGCCGGGTAATCGTCGCGTTGCCGTTTTACCTGATCCCGCAGGTAGCCGTAGCGGCGCTGGAAGTTGCGAGACAGCGTGTTGCCGCCGACCGGCATGTTGCCGAGGCCACGGTGGCGCCGGTGGCGCCGGTGGCGGCGGTGGCGTCGGTGGCGCCGTTCCCCTCCTCGGCTTTCCACGCGCGACTCGTGGTCCGACATTCCGGAAATGGCTAGTGAGTATGCGCCGTGACGACTGCGACCGCGCGAGCCGATCGTCACCGAATCGAGGCTCTGGTAGATGCCACTTCCTGGGCCTTCGTGGAGGCGCAGTGGGATGTCGAACTCGTCGTCCTCTAGGATGTCGCCGATGCTCTGCAGTTTCTCCACCAGACGCAGTTTCCCGGCCAGAGTGTCCTCGGTCTGCAGGATGTTAGTACGCGCGATGATGTGTAGGAACGTGCCCCACCTGAACAGAGATAACAGTCGATATACAGGAAAGTCACCAACTCTGTGGAACTGACAAATTGTAAACCGAATAGAGACTGCCTAATCATGCTGGGAAATTACTTTTGCTTTGGGAATGATATTATACTCCATTCTACCTAGGGGAATATTAAACACATGTGCTCATAAATGTTAATACAGTAAAACCAATTTACGCTACAACGTGTCAATTATGTCAGTAATTTGACGCTACCTAATTAATTACACTGTAATTAGAATGTCACTGCACACCAGTTCCGTTTTTTTAACAGCTGAAGCAGTGGTGGCCGTGGCCTACTTTGGCTGAATGTTTTAATGTTTTCTAATGTTTCCTGGTGTGCCACTAAATAGCAGCATAGTTAACAAATCGATGACTAAACGTCGTGCCCCCCCCCGCAAGATCCTAGATACGCTACTGAGCTGAACTGAATTGTCTCACCTGTGGATGATGGTCGCACTGAACTGGATGAGCAGGATGGAGGCGAAGACGCTGAGGAAGGCAAGTCCGAGCGGCTCGAATTTGTCCGGTTCGCCCTGCGGGTCGTCGAGGCGAGGAATCGGCACGAAAAAGTCGTCCTGGAGCGTCTCCTTGAGCAGCTGCAGCTGGAAGATGAGCACGATCCACAGGAAGTTCAGCATTAGGTACGCGAAGACGATGTTATTGCGCAGTGACACCAGATCAGCGGCGTCCTTCGCCTCCTTCTTCTTGTCCTTGTCGAGGGGATGCAAATGCATTTTGATGAGCTGCTTCCAGAACGTCTCCTCCTTGTGTTCGAGGAAGCGAATATCGCCATCCCCGATGGCCGGCTCCTCCATCCATCGTGGGTTCCTCAGCTCGTCTCTCTTGATCTTCGGCGGTTTCATGAAGTCTTCCTCCGGTTCATCGTCCTGTTCTTCTTTCGGTTTCTCCCCCTGAGCCGCCAGTGCTTCCTGTTCTTTCTTCTTGGCGAGCATCTCCCGCAGCTCGTTGCGCGGCCTCGTCTCGTCGTCTTCTTTCCCGTCAATCTTATCCCTCAATTCGTCGACAGATCGCTTCAGCTCCTCAATAGCGGATGCAGGAGCGTCGGCGTCAGTATTTCGTCGGCCGATCATCGTCGAGTAGAACTCCTTCAGGTCGTTGACGAACGAGTCGAGACCGAGCCACGACAACAGACCTTTCTTCTTCAACTTCTCCAGGCGTTGTCGTTCTTCCTCTTCTTCTTTCTCTCGTTTGATCTCCTCTTTTGTCTTCTTCGTCGCCACCTCCCGCGTGCCCCACGACACGACGTGCAGGTTCGTGATGGAGTAGATCTGCAGGAGGAGGTAGCCGGACGGGATGCACAGGAAGTACAGCAGACCGGGAACGGCACAAAAGATCTCCTGCGGATGCAGCACGGCGCCCAATGCGTAGAAACCCGCCAAGCTGATGAGGAAAATCACGTTGGGACTAGTGAGCGACTCCTGGAAGGCGTTGACGACTGTACCGACGATCACGATCAACATGACTATTGCGTAGACGGCGCTCATCAACATCGCTACGAGAACCTGGGGAAACACGCAACACGTCGATTAACCTGACGAAATATGCAACACGTCGATTAAAATGGCGAAACATGCAACACGTCGATCAATACGTTTGAACAAGATTACCCCCAAAAGCAAACAGCTCCAGATGGCACGTGGACGAGGAAGCAATTGGCCTATTGTGAGTCCAACCATATGTTAGCTTATGTTTAGCCCGTCCTTATATCTGTCAATTATACATACTGACACTGCCGACATTTACACAATAACTATACTGGTATTATTAGTGCTACCTGAAGAAATATGTCGTCTTAAGTTTGAAGAAAGAATGTCTATCAATTTAAAGTCACAAACTCTTAATATTTGATGCAATTTCCACCAATTCTCATAACCACTGTAACAGGTTGTCGCTAATAACGATACCATGATTGGTTCTTCTCGCACTGTATAAAACGTTATAAACAACTAATTATATAGCATTATAAAGGACCTTTCAACATTCGAAGCAGTTCAGCAAATTCTTGTTGATACAAAAGTGTTTCAGGAGACCGCTTGATATAGGTAATGTTGTCAGTGTCCCCGGCTGGTAGATTGCTCCACAGGTGTACTGTCGTTTTAGTAAATATAACAATACCTGGGTGTCTCCCCTTGTCGTGAAACACACGGCCGTGTAGAAGATGGTGGGACTGAGCGCGATGATGTGGCTCTGCCAGAGGTTAGTACCAAGGACGGCATTGAAGGAGCCAGCTATCATCATAAGCACGGTGCCGGGACCGAGGATGCTGGTGGCGAAGAGCAAGAACTGGTAGATCATGAACAGGTAGCTGATGTTGTCGTTGCGGCGAACGGTGCTCTTGAAGGTCGTCAGCAAGTCGACACAGTTCATCATGGTCGACGGCCCCCAGCGACGCCTCTGGTTGTAGAACTCGTGGAAGGTCTCCGGGGCGTACGTGAGGGCGTCGGCGGCCGCGGAGTACTCGACGCGGTAGCCCTGCTGCAGTAGCAGCGTGCACAGCCATCGGTCCTCACCTGCGACATCGACAACACGATGAAGTACTCATTCGCACCGTGAGAAACGCGAAAACCGTTGCTGCGTTCAAGGCAGTGTTAAAGACACGTTTCATTCGGCCTTTGGGGCATTACTTTAAATAGCAACAATGTTGTTTTAAAGACCTTTTACATATCTAACTTATTCATTTATGTTAACTTATTTAATTGGTTTTATATTATCTAATTGGTTTATCTTTGTTAGCGCCTTTGAGCAGGTTTTTACCCAGATGCGCGGTGCGTAATAAATGCCTAATTTATAATTGTACAATACGGGCTTATTTTAACGAATGGTTACAATAAATGTGATTACAACATATAAAAATTTTAACGAATGGTTACAATAAATGTGATTACAACATATAAAAATTGAGATGTGACAGAAAAGATAGAAAAGAACGTCCTTAAGATTGTAGCTATAAAGAATAATAATAATAATATATATATATATATATATATTTATATATATATATATATATATATATATATATATATATATATATATATATATATATATATATATATATATATATATATATATATATATATATATGGTTGGGTCGTACACAGCTGGTAAATGTAAAATACTTGGCAAACCACTGGTCTGAAGCACAATTGCCACATGGGTCGTGTTGCTTTGTCACTCCTTCTTAAAACACGGGGAGGTCCGGACTTTGACAGTCTCGTGCTATTTGTGTATTGAAATACAGACCCAGAATCTTGATTATAATGCATTGCTACATTGTGTCAACCGTAGCGGCAACAACACATTTTCATGGTCTACCACTGTAGACATTGACAAGAACAAACGACCGACAGTCTATCGGTTGTTCCTCACAAGCTGTCACTTGACGACGAAGACTCACTGCCAAGGAGAGCCAGTGAGACTCACTGCCAAGGGGAGCCAGTGAGACTCACTGCCAAGGGGAGCCAGTGAGACTCACTGCCAAGGAGAGCCAGTGAGACACGGCCAACTTGGTTGTGAGCCGTATCAGGACTGGTGTTGGACGCTGCACCATATAATAAAAATGGTCCCATCGAATGTGACTGTGGAGGTGATCTTCATACAATAAAACATATATTTGAATGCCCTCGCCTACCCAGAGCCTTGCAGACCAGACGATCTGACGGGATAAAGCGCAGCGACACGAGAACAGAAGAGAAGAGAAGAGCGCCGTTACAATGGGAAAGGAGTCCGTACCTTGATCGTACTGAACGTGCTCGGCAGGCGAGTCAGCCTTGACGACGTAGCGCCTCATCACGTTGTCGTCCATGAGGGATGAGCCGCGGAAGAGACTGAAGCAGCCGGGACTACACAACACACACCCGTAAACGTGCTCAGCCGCTTTCTGCAGCCAATGGGAAATAGCGTACTCGAAGTCCTGGTACCACACGACGGGGCCTGCAACATCCGGGTACTACGTGACGTAGCAACTCTTACAAGACTCGTCCACCATTTTTGTGATAGCGTTTACTCTTGTTTTTTTTTTGTAGTTCTACGGCAGATTTTGTAGCACTTAGCACCAAAACTCATCCAAGCAAACCACTTTACAAAGCACGGTTTTAGCACGATTGTCTTTATCGTAGTAGGTGCTACGCAGCATGACGGTGGAATTCGTTAATTTCCTTATAAATATAATCTGTAATGTCACGATGTTGTTAGTGAAATGAAAATTAACACAACTTATATTGCGTTTTATCTACTTCATGTAAACTTAAAAATAAACAAATATGCTCAAGTTACAACAAATTACGACATAAACATCACCACAACAGAATGCTCAAAGCCGTTGATTCGATGGAGATGATACATTTCTAGAATTTCAGATGGATGACCAGTTATTGCAAAATGGCAGATGGATGACCAGTTATTTCAAAATGGCAGATGGATGACCAGTTATTGCAAAATGGCAGATGGATGACCAGTTATTGCAAAATGGCAGATGGATGACCAGTTATTTCAAAATGGCAGATGGATGACCAGTTATTTCAAAATGGCAGATGGATGACCAGTTATTGCAAAATGGCAGATGGATGACCAGTTATTGCAAAATGGCAGATGGATGACCAGTTATTTCAAAATGGCAGATGGATGACCAGTTATTTCAAAATGGCAGATGGATGACCAGTTATTGCAAAATGCAGGTACGTGGCAAGATATGACAATCACCTTGGCAACGATGACCTTCATCACTCCCGGTTCAGTAAATGGGAGGCGCGGAAGACGAAGAGGAAGAAGTACGAAAAAGAAGAAAAAGACGACGACGAATAAGTTGAAGCGAAGGAAAAACGAAATACTGTCTTCAAGATAAACAGTAAAGGCACGCACCACCTCCAATGGGATGAATTCGGCCGCAGGCTGCGCCTACTTTCTTGTTCTTCTTCAGCAAATCCACCAACAGTCGGACGGCGTCCGGCTTGAAATCAACGTCACCGTCCAGAGCTAACATGTACGTGTTTGCCGCCTGAAAGTACGCGACAGGCAAATGAAAATGATAATTATCTGCGATTTCTTTATACTGTCAGTGCTCTAATATCCACTATTACTTCTAGCTCTAGTATCCACTATTACTTCTAGCTCTAGTATACACTATTACATCTAGCGCTAGTATCCACTATGAATTCTAGCTCTAGTATCCACTATTACATCTAGCTCTAATATCCACTATTACATCTAGCTCTAGTATCCACTATTACATCTAGCTCTAATATCCACTATTACTTCTAGCTCTAGTATACACTATTACATCTAGCGCTAGTATCCACTATGAATTCTAGCTCTAGTATCCACTATTACATCTAGCTCTAGTATCCACTATTACATCTAGCTCTAGTATCCACTATTACTTCTAGCTCTAGTATACACTATTACATCTAGCGCTAGTATCCACTATGAATTCTAGCTCTAGTATCCACTATTACATCTAGCTCTAGTATCCACTATTACATCTAGCTCTAGTATCCACTATTACATCTAGCTCTAATATCCACTATTACTTCTGTAATATACTATTACATCTAGCGCTAGTATCCACTATGACTTCTAGCTCGTTAGTGCAAACTTTTTGTTTTAGTTATGGCGAAATCATGGGATAAACTATTAAATGTTTGTATACTTCATCGGATTCGGCCAAAATGTTGCGATAATTTGCAAAAGTGGTCCGGCTCCATATACTATAACATATACTATAATATAAAGCTATTCGCATTTTTGCAAATTACCCGATTGAACGATCAAAGTAAATTTTGTGGATACTTTTAACAGGATTTTTCCTAGAGGGGGCTATCTTTTCGACCAGAAATCGTGACATTTACCGAAATGTCCACTTTCAATGGACAATAATGATATAATGGTATATAATTAGTTAACGAATATACCAGATAATATATTTAACGCAACTCCTACACAGTGCCCCCTGCCCCTTCTAGATGTCCACGCACAAATCCGTAAGAAAAGAAGAACTCGTCGTGCAAACTTGGATTTATTGTTAGGATCTATCGATATTTTGGCGAGACTTTTGAACTGATAATCTGTTTTTAGCAACGCCATTCATGACTGATAAGGTCAGTATTCCGTGATATAATGAAATCTTGTTCAAAACGTGCAAACCCGCGAGGAATGTCTCCTACCACCGTCAAATTTACTAAAATTCGTAAAATTTACAGGTAAACCATAAGAGTTGACACCTATGCCTTTGTGTCTTACCTTGCGGGCGATTTCCTCTGGCAGGTACTTGAAGATAGACCCCGGCGCGAACTGCGTCTTCCTGCGTTGTTCCTTGGCGTTGGCGTCCTTCGCTCCCTTCCACAACTGGTCGTCGTGGCCACCACACAGCCGGAAGCCGAGTAGGTAGTACATGTACATGCATTGAGACCACCGCTTCTTGTGGCGGATCTTGTTCTTGTCCTTCAGGTGAGCGATCAACGACGTTCCGCCCGGCAGCTTCCACGTCAGGCGGCCACCGTACGGCGTTGGAGTGCGTTCGGGATGCTCCAGACAAATGGCCGCCTTGTGCACCGAACTGCCAACAGAGGGCGCACGTTATGCTGCATAGATCACCATGTTCCTGTACCAACATCGTGTATAATAATTTGTAATATTAGTTAGGTTTGTACACAGATGCCAAGTACGACCCCTTTTTCTACAATGTTTACATAATCTGCCTATCTACGGTTTTCGAGTCCAAATCTACCGCCAAACAAAACAATTTAGAGCGACACTAGCGGTATGATGTAGTAGTTAAGTAGCGGTATGATGTATGTGTGTCCGTTCGTTTGTGTGTGCGTGCGTGCGTGCGTGCGTGCGCGTGTTCAAAATATCAGGTATATAAATAGTGTACTAACTAACCAAAGATAATCTTTGCAATTGCGATTCGCAACATCAGAGCCGACTACATTCGCCCAACAGAACTTTCCGAAAGGAACCGATATAATATTTTAGCAACGCATCCCATAGTTTGCACCATCCGGCGACTAGATGCTCGAGTCGAGACATACCTGCCGGCCTCGTCGATGACCTCTAAGAACTGCTTGACGAACTGGTTAGGCACGTACTCTTCATCTTCATTCAACTCGGTGGCATCGTCGAAGAAGACGTGAGCTAAAAGACAAGATATTGCACGTCTGATATCTGACTGAGTGGTGCTATTAAATAATACGCTGTCGGACACGATGTATAATTAAGGCAACACAACGCGACAACTTTCAGCGGATACTCAACGTTACTCTTTGCAATGGCCACAGCACATTTGCAGCAAAAACACAATCGTTTTGTCTGTAATAATAACAACTCAGTTTAGTGATGTGAGGTTCTATGCATAATGCTGTGTGTTATTCTATGCATTATGCTGCACAGAAAAAAACAATATTGCTCACTCTCATATTCGTAATAGTCCGGATCGTGGAATGTGGGATCTTGCTCCCGAAGGTTTCTCCTCGCACACTGGTCTTTGTCCATTCTGGGAACAGAACAGAAAAAGTTAAGAGAAACGTCATTTTTCAAGCAAATCGGTAATGCTCTGTAACTAGTACTACTGCTGCTGCTGCTGCTGCTGCTGCTGCTGCTGCTGCTGCTGCTGCTACTGTTGTTACTACTGCTACCGCTTACTGCTGCTACTGCTGCCACTGCTGCTGCTGCTGCTACTGCTGCTACTGCTGCTACTGCTGCTATTGCTGCCACTGCTGCTACTGCTGCTACTGCTGCCACTGCTGCTATTGCTGTCTCTGCTGCCACTGCTGCTACTGCTGCCACTGCTGCTACTGCTGCCACTGCTGCTATTGCTGTCTCTGCTGCCACTGCTGCTACTGCTGCCACTGCTGCTATTGCTGCCACTGCTGCTATTGCTGCTACTACTGCTACTGCTGCTACTGCCACTGCAGCTACTGCTGCCACTGCTGCCACTGCTGCCAGTGCTGCCACTGCTGCTACTGCTGCTGCTACTACTGTTGCCGCTGCCGTTACCACTACCACTACCACTACCACTACGACTACTACTACAACTACTTCCTACCTGAATATAGACTTCAGCAACTGAGTCATCTCGTTCTTCGTTTCGTGCCACATGGTGGCGCACCCGTAGATGGTCGGGACGACAACTTCCTCGTCGACATCCGGTTCGATTTCCATCCTGTCCGCCTTCTCCGGGTCGTCTTCCTTCTTGATCTTCTTGCTCTCCGCGTCCTCCAGGATGAAGTCGACAATGCCCCGATTGTTGTACTTCACCTCAGCGTCGCGTCGGCGGCGGTTGAACAACAGCGACTGCTCCAGGAGCACATTCGAGTAGAACGGCGTCACGAACAGCCTGCCACATACGAGGTATCGAGTTAGAATGTCTCTACGT
This sequence comes from Lamellibrachia columna, assembly GCA_963662155.1. NCBI lineage: Eukaryota > Metazoa > Annelida > Polychaeta > Sabellida > Siboglinidae > Lamellibrachia > Lamellibrachia columna. Next base: position 36,206,839 of record OY759273.1, on the reverse strand, counting down.
CAGGCACATCTTCAATGCAATTTTGTGTTAAGAAATATGTTGACATCTTGAAGCAGACACTTGACACATCTACATTTTCCGCTCTCTGAAAATGTGATCTGGGACAGTTTCGTGCGGAGTCAACGCGTTTCTGATACACTCATTTAACATCCTACCGTGTAACAGTGGGTACACTTTAAGGAACTCGTTGAAATGACCACTGGATCCCGCTTTCGAACATTTTGGCCACATGTTTACAACTTGCAATTAACCGCGGTGCAAAGAAGTTGACAGGATGTGAAATAATTTCAATTTAACTACCTATTTAAATAGTGTGCTTTTATGCAGCTAATAGATTATGTTTTTAGTTGTATATGTAACGTTATTCATATTTCCTTATTTATATACTCGACGTATCCTATTTTAAAAATACATTTTCTTGTATTATATAATCCTCTAAGGAAAATGTTAGCCGTTCATCGGAAATTATTGTAATAAATCATATCTTGTCAGGTTTGATAACGGGAAACGATACACACTTCTCTGACTTGTCCATCGTGTTTTGCTTTGGCCACCAGATGTGTCCAGCTATGACCAGTTCCGAGAGCCACCAGAAGAGGCAGCACAGCATGTGCCAGTGGGTCGTGTGGGTGGTTGATGTGCCACCGAAGCCCTCGGGACAGTACCACACGAACTGCGGGTAGCCGAAGTAGCCGAGGTTGCATTGAAGGCCGAGAACCAGCATAGTGACGGGCGTCGCCAGCACCAGCGGCAGGTTGAAGCTGTCAACGCGTGCACGAGGTAGTGAAGCGATAAGTAAGGGAGGAAGAAACTCATTAATGAAAATGCGAGCTAACGAGAGAGAGGGGAAGGGACAGTGTGTGTGTGTGTGTGTGTGTGTGTGTGTGTGTGTGTGTGTGTGTGTGTGTGTGTGTGTGTGTGTGTGTGTGTGTGTGTGTGTGTGTGTGTGTGTGTGTGTGTGTGTGTGTGTGAGAGAGAGAGAGAGAGATAGATAGATAGATAGATAGATAGATAGATAGATAGATAGATAGATAGATAGATAGATAGAGATGGAGATAGAGATAGTTAGATAGATAAACGCGGACGGGGAAAGACAGAGAGAGAGAGAGAAAGCGATATACATATATATATATATATATATATATATATATATATATATATATATATATATATATATATATATATATATATATATATATATATATATATATATATATATATATATATATATATATATATATATATATATATATATATATATATATATATATATATATATATATGTATACATATACATATATACATATATATATATATATATACATATATATATATATATATATATATATATATATATATATACATATATATATATATATACATATATACATGTACACATATACATATATACATATATATATATATATACATATATATATATATACATATATACATATATATATATATATATATATATATATATATATATATATATATATATATATATATATATATATATTTGTAATATTGGTTTTCGTTGATATGCGATAAACATAAAGATCTGTATAATTGCACTCAAGTTGAACCGGCTAACTATTTTATTCTTCGTTCGTTCAATATCCTTTATTTAACGCCCCGTCGAAATGGGAACACTATACAAACTGGGTTCGGCCCGACTAAACCAGAGTCGGTCGACAAACATAGACCATTGTATGGCCTTACCTCATTATTTGCATGCAGAGCTTGCAGGACAACATGGCGGAGATGTAGCCGACGAGCCCCGACACGATCTGCACGAGCGCCGGCGTGTACTCGACGACGATGTCCGAGGCGACCTTCCGTCGGCGGTCCGGGATGTAGATGTCGAGCTGGAATGAGTCGAGAAAGACGTACGGGAACGCGATGATGATGCCGAGGCTCCAGAAGCTGGCGATCACCGTCGCCTTCTGACGCAACACGTGCATCTGCGCCTTGACGTCACGCAGCGGGATCTTGAGCTTTCCGCCGCACAGGCTGATGTTCTTCTCGATGAAGTTCTCCCACCACATCATCGACACGAGCAGCAGGCACACGGGGAACGTCCACCGGTCGATGTCGATGCTCACCGACGACCACGTCGGCTGGCGGAAGAGGATGTTGGACGGGAAGTCCGTGGTCGTCGTCTCCGGCCTTATGGTCGTCACGTTGGTGCTCTTCGACTGCTCCCCCACCTGCTGGCGGACGCAAGAACCAATAGTGATAGCGACATATTCGCACAGTCCACATACACAGTACGAAGATTTATATGTCACCTTAATCCCGAGCTCAGCAGCGCGCAGAACATAAAGGGTTAGGCAGTATCAAATCAGTATGCAATTTTAAAGTTGTCAACGTCTGGATGAATACGCTAAGGAGGATAAGAAGTAAGGTTAAGAGGTCTTCAGGTGACGGCAAAATATTATATTTCCTGCTGACCGACCGCTAACAGGGACTAAGTTCTAAATGGACAACCAAGAAAGCCCTAATCCCAGGGTTCGTTTCAAATGTATGATTATGTGAACTGGCCAGTACCGTATATAGTCAATATTTAACTACATTCACATGACGATGGTGATCATGATGGTGATGTTGATTATGATGACGGTGACGATGATGATGACGCACCACCAGCAGAAACATTAACATTTTACATGATATTTATCTACGACACCATCGTTGCTACTGTGGACTGTAATCCGCGTGGCCAAGGAGATCAGGTCCGTATGCAGGTCAAACAGATTCCGGGTTGAATAAATCAGAATCTGATGGCAACCAAGCAAGACGTACGATCGAAGCATCAGCAAAAAATTAAAGTGCCAAGATAACCTTTTCAACAGGAGTACACCTCGAAAACTGCCACGTTCCCAGAATCATGCAATAAATATCGCCTATAGCAGCGTTTAAATTGAATTCATCTGAAAAAGAAATGGGGAATGACTAAAAAACTAAAAACGAGATTCAAGGTTGTAACCCTCGAATCATCACAAGATGGCTGCTGCGGACCGGGAGAGAGAGAGAGGAGGCTGGCGTGCGATAGTTTCTACCCAGACGCGAGATGATAGAAGAAAAGCGAAGCAAAACGCGTGTTCGAAGCAGCAGTTAATACCAGGCTTGGGCCGATTAACTTTACTTTATTGTTAACTTGCAAAAGTTTAATTAAGTTAACATTAACTTAGCTATACATAATTTGTAGTTAAATTAGCTGTTTGCCTTCAAGTAAATTAAATTAATTTTAAATTAATTTGTTATAAAGTAATTAGCATTGGTTCAGGGGGTAACACTTGGAGTTCATAGGATATGCAGCAGGTCAACTATTTTAAAGACGACGAGAGAGTAAAATAGTTGACCGGCTGCACGTCGTATGAAATCCAGATTTACATGTAGTCTAAGTCAACTTAATCATTAACTTCACAAGTTAATTTCCTAAATTATGAAAACTTGACAAGTTAACTTTCAAAATACAACTTAAATTAATCGAAAATTATCCAAGATTAACTTAACTAACATAGTTAGCATAGTAAATTAATCGCCCAAGTGCCAAGAGTTGCATGACCGAGGTCGATGGACGACTACCTTCTGCGGCTCCTGCGCGTAGAATCGTCCCGAGATCTCCATTCCAATGTTGAGAGACTCGAATTGGCCGAAGAGCAAGATGATGATGGCCGACGCCTGCGTGAGGAACGCAGCGAAATTGATGATGTACCAGGACACCTTCTTGATGCGGTTGAAGCGCGTCATTTCATTGATCTGGTCCTGCCTGTGTTCCAGTTCCTCGGGCGTCATCTCCGAGTTCATATGGACGTACGTCTGCTCTTTCTCCTTCGACGGGCCGAAACGCGGGGGCCGTCCGAAGGCGATCTTACAGAAGGCGGGCACGATGCAGGTGGCGTTCATGAGGAAGATCGCTCGGATCATGTCGACCTTCGGAAGTACAATGAAGACCAGGATGCACATGCCGACCGTCTGGAAGCTCTCCATGACCAGGATCTGTGCAACACACAAGTCAACACCCGCTATATGAGTACTCGGAGCACAGTAGATAATATTAGTGTAAAAAAAAATCAGTATTTAATTAATGTTGACTCAATAACACAATTTGTGTGTGCTTGCGTGCGTGCGTGCGTGCGTGCTTTGCGTGCGTGCGTGCGTGCGTGCGTGCGTGCGTGCATGATATCCCCCAGATTAATAATTTTATCATAGCGAACTATTGATTTGTCAATCGTTCCAGTTAAACTGACGAGTGAAATGATCGCTGCAGGCCGTACACTCTAGTGGCAACACGTATTTACGTAAATAGCGTAATTTTAAACAACAATAGCGTACACGTGCACGTTCACGTACACGTACACATACACGTGCACGTACCTGGACAAGGGCCAGTGGTTTTGGCCAAGGTTGGCTACCAAAGAGCATCTTGAGGAAATAGACAACGAAGGTTAGGGCGTGAGGCATCGCGATGCACATCATCAGGATTGTAACCCACGTGTTGCGCCACCTGGCGGAAATTTCGGTCACTCCCTCGAGTTTCTGGAAAAAGAGGCAGCGGCGAAGATATCAGCGATTGCTCACGTTACGATTTGGAACAGTTCTGTCTTGCACATTTTTTTTAATGATTCAAACCATTTGAATGTTGCTTTTTGCACGAATACCGTTTTCGAAATCAACAACAAAAGTCGTGGTGCGCCACCTGGTGGGGTATCGTGCACTCACCTCCTTGTTACGGACGACCTCTAGCGACGTGGTGAGCATGAGGAGGCTGATCTTGTTGATGACCAGGCACCCGAGGAGGATACAGAACAGGACGAGGTAGAGAAGCACTTTGATGATGCGCAGGATTCCCTGCAGACTCTCGCTGGCACTGATACGTTCCCGCGGGATCACGCGAAATATGTTCCACTGCTCGCTGAAACAGTTGCGACGCTAACGAGTTAGTTAATTAACTCGTGCAGTGTTAGTATCCCATTTACACGATCTTTCCTTGTGACTCTGTATGCCTGACTTTTAATTTAACGTGTCCTCTTTTATTCAAAGCAAAAGGCAATTTGGGGTTTATGACGAAAGGAATTTTCAATGAAGGTGAGGTGTGTTGAAGATAGTAGTTTTGCAACGATTCAAATTAACACAAATGAATGCACGTACTGTGCACATAATATGTACATAATAGTTCATTTAACATTCCCAGGGTGGCGCCACTGTCTGGAAACGACATGCGTGCAAACCGGAAACAGGAACGATCTCTGAAAATGCATCTTCAAATGTTTTGGCAGTCGTTTTCTAAAACAGGATATTTGTTTGTATGTTGAAGCAAATTCACGTGCAATGATCTCTCGCTATATGGACTCCCATTGTATGGACCAACCTCTTAAAAGGAACAACTTTGAAATCCCCTTTCTGCTCAAGTATCACAGTCCACGTTGCAAAGAAAGAGTTAGTGCTGCCACCAGGTGGCCATATTGGTGAAGAAGGTTCTTTGAAAATATCTGGCGGATCAACAATCAGGGTCAAAGCTCAAGTATATATTTCCTCGCCAGTTATATAATGTAAAAAACACAAACAATGCACATTATAGTCATTTGTAGCCATAGTTGTTTCACTACGTAATACTGCACTTATAGGATTATGGACGGAAAATTAGTAAAACGATCAGTGTCCAATCACACCTATTAAAAAAATTGTTGTAGCTAAAAATGGAAAATATATGCCTATGATCGTCAACCTAATCAATAAACACATGTCACTCAGATATCAAAGAAGTCTATCCATGTCGCTTAGACAAAGAACTCTATTCATGTCACATACTCACTAGAACTGTTTAAATCGCGACGAAAATGTTTAATGTATTCGCCGATTATTGATAGAACCTTTTAAAGTTATAATTATATTGCCACAAACATACGTTATCTCTTATTACCTCTTTTTTTCTTTATAATTGATATTTAAATTTGGCATTTTATGACTCTTTCCTAAACGTATGCATCATTATTGTATTGATTTATGAATTTTATTAAAATAATAAATGTTATCAATGTTGTATTTGAAGCGCCTCTGGGCATATATTATGTTCGGATATACGACGCCATATAAATAAAGGCTATAATTATTATATAACTCGCCCAGCCCATCCTCACCTGCTGATGACATCTTCGTCCATGTCCGAACCCTCCTCCTCCTCTTCCTCTTGTTCCTCCTCCTCGGGCGGTCTCTTCTTCTCGTTCAACGGCTCCTGCGTTGTGACCGGTGGGAGCGGCTTCTGGGCAACCGGCGGAGGTGGCAGGCCGCCGGCGCTGCCGTTCGGCAAAGGAAGGGGCGGCGGTGACGGGTCAAGTCTCACCCGGGTCCGTTTCTCGGCTTCCTCCACCCGGTGACGCTCCTCGGCCTGCGACAGAGGATGGGTTGATGTCACGCTTATCTCTCGTACTACTGACCCTTAAAAAGAAATCTAGAATATTTACATAATATTCTATAGGACTTTTGCGGATATGTGTAGAACTCAGAATAATTTTGCGGACATAACTATATAATTTGTAGTTTCAATAGTCTTCAATATTCTACTAAATATTCTGTAAAACTCTCTATACTTCTGTAAAATTCTATGCAAATCTATAGAAAAGTTAAGTAGACATAAACTATTTCTACATAATCTGTAATATTATATAGACATTATACTACACTCTGCGGAATTCTATTGATTCCGATAGATTTGTATCTTTCGAAAGATTTCTATAGATTAAATTTTTTTTAATAGAATTTGATAGATTGTTTTGCTATAGGAACATAGCCTGTTCGTACTACCTATGAATAGCCCTTGACCTTTACAAGAGTGCTGTAATTACAGCTGTGCATGCAACAGTGGTTGCTGTAATAAAACCTGAATTATTCTGGTTTACTTTAAATTGTGACAAAAAGAAAGGACTCAATAAAGAAGTCTTAGTCAACCGAAGTTCAGAGACTAGATTGCTGAACCTTGAGCAACGCGCCATTGCATAAATGCACGCTCGAGACGTACCAGCTTCTTGCGCGCGTGCTTGCGTGCTCGAAGCACTAGAGTGCGGAACTTCTGGCGGGTCTTGTAACCTCGGTAGTTCTTCTGTATGATGGCCGAACGCTTGTTAAGGTCCATCAGTTGGCGGTCGAGCAGGTCGCGATGCCACTCCTTCAGGAAGACCTGTTAGCAGGAACGAAGGCAGCCCTTTGAGCTAAATACAATTATTAGTCTTTGCTGTTGAATCTGTGCATTATGACTTGGTTAACAATGTTCTGTGTTTTATAGAATTACTCATACGCAAGCACGTACGCACGCACGCACGCCGTGGTGCCAATGACATCATCGCAAGTGACGTCACCGCCTGTGACCTAATAGATACTACTGTCTCTCCACTTACTGTGTCCATCCCACATCGAACCCACTAACCTTTTCGTCTCCCACTCGAGCGTCGTGTATCCCTGCTTCCAGTAGGATCACCCAACAGTTGTCCTTGGACGGCTCCCTCAGGATCTGGTTGAAGCAGAGCATGCGGAACCTGCAACGAACAATCAATGTAGAACATTCTGCACGTGTTGTTGACATGATCGGACGTTAGTAGCAGATAGAGCATAGCGGGTAAGGGCAACGCTTTTGTCATCTGGCTCTAGTGAATGGCGAACTCGTCTTGCAGACGTACGTACAGACATAGCAGAGATAGAAAAACAGAGAGAAATATATATAGTGATACATGGCAAAACGATTAGAAACAGACATACATACAAACATAGAGACAAAGCATAGCTAGAAAGACAGATATATAGTGATACAGGGTAAAACGAGAGGAGAGATGAGAGACAGACAGACAGACAGAGAGACAGACAGACAAACCGACAGACAGACAGACAAAGCAGAGTCAGAAAGTCAAAGAAATAGTGATAGACATACATACATACATACATACATACATACATACATACATACATACATACATACATACATACATACATACATACATACAAACATACATACATATAGACAGACAGACAGACAGACAGAAGAGACAGAGAGACGGGAGTAAAGCCACGATTTGCTAGGGTGATTACTAAGGCTATATTCAGCGTGGCGAAATACTAAGGACTGTACATGTAAGTTTATCATTACACACATAAGTTTATCATTACACACATAAGTTTATCATTACACACATAAGTTTATCATTACACACATAAGTTTATCATTACACACATAAGCCAACTGCAACCAGAATAATTGAAGTGCAAATTATGTTAAGTATTAATTCACGGTAATGTTTACAGTAGTTGTACCTCTCAACAAACTGTGTTAAGTATTAATTCACGGTAGTGTTCACAGTAGTTGTACCTCTCAACAAAATGTGTTAAGTATTAATTCACGGTAGTGTTCACAGTAGTTGTACCTCTCAACAAACTGTGTTAACTATTAATTCACGGTAGTGTTCACAGTGGTTGTACCTCTCAACAAAAACATCGCGCGCCATTCGGATAGGGAATCCAATCTTGCGAATCTTTGCGACTTCCAGCAACCCGTTATACCGCATCTGCGCCTGTACCATGTGACTCCTGAACTTCATTGGCATGCTGTCGTTGTTCGGCTTGATACATCTTGAACGAGATGAGAACAACCAAGCTTAATTTAAGCACGCACGCACGTGCGCACGCACGCACGCACGCAAGCACGCACGCACGGCCAGATGGATATACATGGTTCATTACACTCATACAAACAGTGCCTTTGTATGCTAAGGGAAATATATGTGGAATATGCATCATAGAAATGTATTGTGATATGTAGACAACACACAATACCTTAGCGATTGTAAACGTCCTACAAATAACTCGTGAAGCAACACAAAACCATTCAAAGTTCTGAATGAAAAACATATTTGACTTACTTGACAAATAACGGACGTGTTGCACTCAATTTGTTGGTAAGATCCATCAAAGAAGCCTACAATGAAATACTTTATAACATATATAATGGACAATGGAAACACTTAGTTGTGTTGTTTCCGAGATTCGGACGTAGTGAGAATAATACATAAGCACTAACTGAAACACTTGGCTTGGGTTTTTATATGCGTATGGAGACGCGTAGATTTAATAACGTGAAGACGTGTTTCTCGATGCTGTCATATCAAAATAGTTTTAATCAGTGTAACGCCGGCATCCTTTTTTTTACTAAGTAAAGCTAATAAACCTACTTGAAAGCACCTGTTGATGATTACTAAATGCTTCCACACAGTTGGGGCGATTGGTTTAATAATGGTAGTTAAGTCTGGTTACTTGTTTACATGTATATCCACAAGCAGGCATATATTAATTCGTATTGATGATGATATTAATTAAGTTCAAACATACCATTAACTAAACTCAACCATATCAAAAGTAAGACAATTAAGTATGTCATACATCTAACATATGCTATTGTTGGTGCATGCATGCAGGCAGGCATTCCTGATTATTACTGCGAGTACAGCCACCGTGATATTGAAAGTGACACCTGCATACTTGCAAGTTCTAATCAATAACACGAACTGCTACAACGTTTCGTGTAGCATACACAATTGAAAACTAAGAGCACGTTGATGTCGGGGCGGCGTCGGTTCACTTACCGTGAAGCATTGAGTCAGGGAACGCTTTTTACGGCCGTGTCCCGAACTGAAACACAAACATGTATGTCCAAAGACCCATTGTTCACATAATAAAAATAACCAGTATAATGCATACGTTAGCTGTAACAATGACAGCTCTTTTTGCTACGCCGCATGACTGACGACGTAATGTACACAGTAGCAACTTCCTAGTTGTGTCAGGATAGCACACAGTCGGCCACTTCCTCGTTGATGTTTCTTGTCCGAGCGGCCGGTCCCTCCCATACATAACTTACGCCTACACGTCAGCGTCAACGCGCGAATAGTGAATGGGTCGCCAGCTGCTTGATACGATACACGTAACGCGGACGCGACAGGTGTATTGTACCAGTGACAGGCGTATTGTACCCACTTAGTTGGGGGTGACGGGTGATCACAAAGAACGGCGCGACAATGTTCTATTTATATTTATTTACTCGTCAATGAACAGAGTGTCTAGGATTGGCAGTGTAGGACAACGAACGTTCGTATCGGTGGTGGGCGGACCAACTTAAAAACAGTTCATACGGGAAGTTCTGTAGCGCAATACAGGGTTATGCTTATGCATATTTTATTAATATATCCAACTAACGCATTTGCAACTTGTGAATAAAGCACATGGTTGGATACTAACACATACTTAAAGGTGCCTCCTCAATCAAATATTTTGCTAGTTTCATTTCAAATTAATTTAGCGAAAAACCAAACATACCTAGTATTCACTGCAACATGCTAGCTCGTTTGTACAACTTGTGTATGTAGTTTTTGTTTTTGTTTAAATTACTTAATGCTTGTTCAAGCATGTTCAAGCTAATTCACGTTTGTTCAAGTGAAGTAACAATCGAAATGCTGAAAAATCACAATTTTCACCCTTGGTGAAATTTCATAACTTTGTCATGTGATCGGCAAGAGGATGGAAGTCACACCCATGATCAGCATTGACTCTCACAGTGTTTACCATTTTTTATGTCCACTATTTTGATCCTTACCAGATCTAACGACTGAAGTAAATTCTTTCGATGATTTGAAAAAAATAGGCATTTTTTATTAAACAGACTGCGCACGTGACCTAAGCTAGTCACACACAACACATCAGGACATAAATGAACTGGATACGCAATGGGCTGAACCATTTAAGGAAGCTGCTTTAAATTGTCCTAATTCAGAACGACACATAGGAGGCAAACGCATTATGAATAGTTCGGAATTTGATAGTCATACTGTCATGTCATACTATAATGTCTAGCGAATATGAAGGACAAATCCAAACATATATACAGAGAGTTGAAAAGGAAATAAAGGACCATAATATTGTTGATGGTTGTTATCGTGGAATGATGACAAACTAGCAAAACAAATCATATGTAAAATACTAAACTAAATACTAATAGGAATCTAAACATTTGCTTAGATAAACGATGGATGTTTTCGTGGAATGTTGAAACACAAACAATACATTTATTCATATCTAAAATAAGGAAAACTGTTTATAAGAAGAAGGGAAATGTTTTCTTGGTATTTTGAAAAATTAACACGATATGTTATCCCGTCTAAAATACCCCCGGGGCGCAACTGACCAGTCGCGCTGCCTCACCCGTGACTCTTGGTACTTCGTACGCTGCCGTCCATGCTCTCGGCCGTGTCGGCGAACAGCAGACGGATGTGTTCGACAGAACTCGTCTTCATGCAGTCGATGACGTTTTGACTCAGCGGGTCCCGGTTCTTGTCCAGGAAGTTGTCCGCATTGTACGTCACCTATTGGCATGAAGAATTACACAGTTAGTCATCGGTTTGGGACGGTTACAAAGTGGATGACTCATTGTCCATCAATCACCGTGGTACCGGTTCGTTTTGAAATGTAGGCTATTTTAAAACGCAAAACCCTCGCACAACCCGGAATATTTAACTCTTCAGTATTACTCGAAAGTACTGTTCGTTTCAAGTAGTATTCTCAAACACAAATTGAACGTTTACCGACAAACATGTTTATTTATTTTTATTAAAGGTGAACGTTATTACGAACGTGAACTATAAACTTAGTAACAGCTGCTTCTTATTCTAACGCCTAATTGTGCATATAAATGCAAGAATATGGGCATTTACAAACACTCATGGCATAGGCTATCCATTATCTGCGAATATGTTTAAACTGCACATCGTTCATGCATTCCATCCATTCCTTCAGGTACAATGAAAAAAATAATCGGTCATATACACCACAGACACATGATGTCACTGTGACCTCGTGTCTCTGCGACACACTAAAATACCAAAACTATCGCAGTACTATTGCGATATGCACACACTGATATTCAGCTATGGCGATACTATCGCTACAGTAAAACTATCCCGGTAGTCAACCCTAGCACGCACCATGCCGGCGTAGTGCTTGATGCCGAAGGTTGCCCGGTCTCCCTTGTTCGTACGCTCGTAGTGCTTGTTCGTCGCGAACGTCCGATGGAAGCGCCTCACGAGACCCTCGTCCGTCGACTGCGGAGTGCGGGATTCCTCCTCCAGGATCTCTAGCAATCCCATCGTTCCACTCGACCTGTCTCCCTGTCACAACAAAACAACAACATATGACAACATTTCTTCTTGCATTTTTGCTGATGTTGAACTTAAGGCGGATTGCAGTCAACGTGGCAATTACTACTGTTTTGTTTTGGGGCGCGGTGGAGCAGCGGTTAGAACTTGGGACTTTCAATCGAGAGAACCCGGGTTCGAATCCTCTTGCTGCCGTTTCGAAACTTGGCCAATTTCAGCCGTATAAATGAGTAGTTGGCTATAGACAGTGGTGGGTGTATGAACGAATAGTCGTCGCTATAGACAGTGGTGGGTGTATGAACGAATAGTCGTCGCTATAGACAGTGGTGGGTGTATGAACGAATAGTCGTCGCTATAGACAGTGGTGGGTGTATGAACGAATAGTCGTCGCTATAGACAGTGGTGGGTGTATGAACGAATAGTCGTCGCTATAGACAGTGGTGGGTGTATGAACGAATAGTCGTCGCTATAGACAGTGGTGGGTGTATGAACGAATAGTCGTCGCTATAGACAGTGGTGGGTGTATGAACGAATAGTCGTCGCTATAGACAGTGGTGGGTGTATGAACGAATAGTCGTCGCTATAGACAGTGGTGGGTGTATGAACGAATAGTCGTCGCTATAGACAGTGGTGGGTGTATGAACGAATAGTCGTCGCTATAGACAGTGGTGGGTGTATGAACGAATAGTCGTCGCGAAGAAATTTAATGCATCCCAGAGAAGTCGAGATGGCTTTGGAATGAACAGGTCTGCCAGAGGGTGAAGTGTAAAACGCTTTGAACAGTCCCATCGATTGGATGCCGTGCTATTTAAAACGTATTTGTTAACGTTTTTATTTTGTATAGTTTCCTAACCCTTGAATTTTTCGAAATAATTACCCTACACGCCAACATTAGTTTTAAAAAGTATGTTTGGTGTTTGCTTAACTATTTGATGTTACGCATTAAGATAATGTTTTTACATGCATCCCCCATATCAACTAACAAGTATCTATTGAAAAGTGAACAATAAAGCAAAAAAAGATGTCGGAATATAAACCCCAGACAAAAGAAATGCATTCTTTTTTGTAGACGTTATGACGCAAACGTGTCTCCCCATTTTGTAGCTGTGCAAGTTGACTGCCACAATAGCTGGCACGCACCAAACAGGTAGTACGAAAGAAGTAAGATACGTGTTCGAAATATACCCCAAATGCATACATCAACATTACTGTAGACCATTTCCTGTCATGCAATAATGTCTCATACAGCGACAAATGAAGTCAGACAATGGAGTACTAGATGTAATAGGACATATGCATTAAGGACACTTTTCTGACCAAACATAACTGTATATGCTACAGTAACATGACCTTCACAACGTAACAATCCCGGCCACTAAAATATTTGTTGTCGGTCAGAAACAAAATGCCGTCGAGAATCCACACCAACATAACGTTTGTGAAGTGAAATTATAAACATATCGATTTCTATCAGGAGACTCACATAAATAAGACAAAATAAAATGTTAAATAAAGAGACTACGTACAAAGAACAAGTCGAGTATCCCATCCCAGAGATTACGTACAAGCAACAGGTCGAGTAGTGGTACAAGGAACAGGTCGAGTATCACAGAGACTACTTGCAAGGAACAAGTCGAGTATCACAGAGACTACTTGAAAGGAACAGGTCGATTATCACAGAGACTACTTGCAAGGAACAGGTCGATTATCACAGAGACTACTTGCAAGGAACAAGTCGAGTATCACAGAGACTACTTGCAAGGAACAGGTCGATTATCACAGAGACTACTTGAAAGGAACAGGTCGATTATCACAGAGACTACGTGCAAGGAACAAGTCGAGTATCACAAAGACTACGTGCAAGAAACAGGTCGAGTATCATAGAGACTACGTGCAAGGAACAGGTCTAGAATAGCTGAGACTACGTACAAGGAACAGGTCTAGAATAGCTGAGACTACGTACAAGGAACAGGTCTAGAATAGCTGAGACTACGTGCAAGGAACAGGTCTAGAATAGCTGAGACTACGTGCAAGGAACAGGTCTAGAATAGCTGAGACTACGTGCAAGGAACAGGTCTAGAATAGCTGAGACTACGTGCAAGGAACAGGTCTAGAATAGCTGAGACTACGTACAAGTAACAAGTCGAGTATCGTTAAGACTACGCACAAGGAACAAGTCGAGTATCCCAGAGACTACGTACAAGGAACAAGTCGAGTATCACAGAGACTACGTACAAGGAACAGGTCGAGTATCCCAGAGACTACGCACAAGGAACAAGTCGAGTATCACAGAGACTACGTACAAGGAACAGGTCGAGAATCGGGCCGTTGTTCTCATATTTAATCTTCGTCCAGTCGATGCCGCCTCCCTCGAGTTCTTGCTGGTCCTGCGAGAAGAGGTGTTCGTTGAAGAAGTACTGAAGGCGCTCATTGGCGATGTTAATGAGCAGCTGTTCGAAGCCGTTCTTCTCGAAGTTCTCGAAGCCCGACATGTCAAGGATACCGATAGAACTTCCCCTGCTGTTGGTGAACAAGACAACAGAGTTTTCTGTACGCTAGATCTTCGTGAATATATGATGAGATGCAACTGAACGGGTGATATGTCAAAGTGCAGCTTTTCGACATTCTGCCCCTATTTGCCAAACGTTTCCACTGTGCCATTTTCATAACATGTACAAGTTAGAAAGACTTTTGGCTGATATCATTAACCATTTTTTCGACGTATAAACACCAAGTGGAGGAATTTTACAAAACACGTACTCAAGCGTAGAGGTGCAAAGTCCTTCTGGAGATAAAATAATGGACTGCCTCGCTATTTGAACATTTGTCTCAAGGATGCCACCACGTGCCCTCTGTAGTCATGCTTTATAGAAAAGTAACAATGCAAAATGAAACATTTAAAAAGAAGAATGTTATTTGACATTAATAAATAAAAAGCAAGGGATATGAAAACATTTGCAAACAGACGGGGATTTCCTTGCCACAACAGGAGCCTTGCCACCTCTGTATCGATCTGTGTTAGAATTGGTGCAACCGTACACATTATCCTCATGCAGATAACCACAACGTGGTTACAAGGACCATCGTTACCTTGGCTTTGCGGTCGAGTTGAGGTTCACGTTGATCTGCCTGCCGAGCCAGCTGAACAGGCGCTCGTACAACGCCTTTGCCAGAGCATCCCGCGTGTCGCTCGCATCTTTCACGTTCTTTCGACGTACAAAGTCCTCACCTCGTCGTCCTACGGCCCGGTGCATGTATAGCATTTAAACACGATACAAATATATATACAACTAAGGGATGATTTCGAAATACTCGTTTGTCTGCTAGTGACGATTCAACGTTTATGTCCAATGTTGATTATTTCTCGCAACGCTTATCAACATATTTAGGCTTCCGGTTATTATTAAATATTGAATATTTTGGAACATCTGCAATAACAAACATATATTTTGTTATGCAATTGTGTGATTAATGGCAACTTATTACACAGGGCTTCCTAAAACTATGACGTCGCTCGATGATAAAATTCGTTAGTACGATCCATGATATATGGCTTTAATCTTTATACCTGATTGTAAACCCCTCTACTAACCATGATTTGTCACAATATCTTCCGTCAACACTTGTCGAAATCGCGCTTCGTCGACAAACAAAAGTTCCCGGGCTGGAAACAAACGGATCAAACGGGATTAGATATAAGAATGCACTCATTCTCACAGCAGACAATGGAATGAAACACATGATCTACGTATTGTGTATGTGCTAGCAGCGTGAATATGTTTAAAACAAAAGACAACTATCCCAGAAGGGCGGGTTATACATAAATGACAAATTGTTGGACTCTCGATAAGCCAATGACTTCCTTGTCCACTTGCTGTCTGGGTGTTTTGCCTGGGATTGCAATCTTGTCAAATCTAGTTTAGGCGGTTGTACAACTACAATTACCTTGCCTCCGATAGGGCACGATAATTATGGTATTCGTCCAGATTTCCAGCAGTTGTTAAAGTGACACCGTCAATTAAAACAAACATTGCAATGTGGTAATGTAGCTATAAGTGACTTATTATACATACGAATTATGTATGTGTGTCCACGTTGTTTAATGCCGACATATAACATTATATCATAACCGTACTCTTGTTGAGAGAGCTTCCGGGGAACAGGTAATTACATACCGTAACTGAAAGCTCGTTCGTTGACGATTTGAACTCCGCCACTGCGGTCATCAGTCTCTTCAAACTCAATATTTGTCATATGCAAAATGGCTGCCAGTATGACGAAGGTGAGCAGGATGTCCTACAGGCAGACGTATTGTAATCAGTTTTCAACGCCAAGCGGGTAATGTGGAATACGGCGATAAAGATACGTTTTGCGTAACGACATAATGGATTTAGGGCCAACTATCATCGATGTGGATAGGAATGTGCTTATGAAGACGTAATATATGTCATCAACTTCATACGTGTATTGATCGCCACAAGAAAATGGAGATGAGTCGGTCAATAAATCAGGAATCAGGAATTGTTTATTTGACATGACCTGTAATATAACTTAAGAATTACAACATACTACGAATAAAAAACATAAATCCATCAATATATATTCTTAGGCAAGAAACCAAGGCGGTCAGGGAGACGGCCACGAAGACCGTCATTCGGTCGCTAACGTGGTAACCACCCAAATATAATTATATATTAGCTCTGCGAAACGAGGATGAAAATATATCGGAAACAGCTCTGAGATTAACCCCAGAAGTAAAGCTCTGAGATTAACCCCAGAAGTAAAGCTCTGAGATTAACCCCAGAAGTAAAGCTCTGAGATTAACCCCAGAAGTAAAGCTCTGAGATTAACCCCAGAAGTAAAGCTCTGATATTTACCCCAGAAGTAAAGCTCTGAGATTAACCCCAGAAGTAAAGCTCTGAGATTAACCCCAGAAGTAAAGCTCTGAGATTAACCCCAGAAGTAAAGCTCTGAGAATAACCCCAGAAGTAAAGCTCTGAGATTAACCCCAGAAGTAAAGCTCTGAGATTAACCCCAGAAGTAAAGCTCTGATATTAACCCCAGAAGTAAAGCTCTGAGATTAACCCCAGAAGTAAAGCTCTGAGATTAACCCCAGAAGTAAAGCTCTGATATTAACCCCAGAAGTAAAGCTCTGAGATTAACCCCAGAAGTAAAGCTCTGAGATTAACCCCAGAAGTAAAGCTCTGATATTAACCCCAGAAGTAAAGCTCTGAGATTAACCCCAGAAGTAAAGCTCTGAGATTAACCCCAGAAGTAAAGCTCTGAGATTAACCCCAGAAGTAAAGCTCTGATATTAACCCCAGAAGTAAAGCTCTGAGATTAACCCCAGAAGTAAAGCTCTGAGATTAACCCCAGAAGTAAAGCTCTGAGATTAACCCCAGAAGTAAAGCTCTGAGATTAACCCCAGAAGTAAAGCTCTGATATTAACCCCAGAAGTAAAGCTCTGAGATTAACCCCAGAAGTAAAGCTCTGAGATTAACCCCAGAAGAAAAGCGTAAACGTTAGCGACGAAAACTACAAGGATCAGAACTGTGCAAGTGAACTAAGATAATTACACCTCGGCTGGGGCGAGGTTGCTTAGCATGTTGTAGACCAACATGAGTGGAAAAGTCTTGCGTCTGCCATATACGCCTGTACGTGCAAGACGATCAATTTAATTATGTACGTCACAAATATCCCGGTATAGGGAACGAAAACCAATGATACTACGATAAGAGGTTGCGAAACATAAACCATGAAAGGGTCACAGTACGATGTGGTGAATAGAACAAACAATGTCCGTCTTTTCAGATATATTTAAGAAATACTGCATCTACCGATCTTCTGCATTGGAGATAAATAAAGGCGACATAAGGAGGAAGTGACGAAATGACTATAGGACGCAGTGTAGACGTTGAAGGTCAATAAGACGCAGAGGATATAATGTGGTGCAGACAGTCAAACAAAGTCAAACAAAGTCAAACAGAAGCAATAAAGATGAGGTGGCTACCAGAGAAACATAAACTCACCGGGCTGGTAGCCATTTAAATCAAACTAGTATACCCATAAATAAATATTGTCACATAAAGGTAGCATTCGTATATGTGATAGCGTCGACTTATGGGCAAGGAGATCCATTAACTATAACTATAGTTAACGTGATGTTTAAACAGGATTCGCTGCAGGATGTGTTTCATTTCATAAACGCCAATATGGCAAGGCACATTTTTAATTAATCAATACGAATTATGCATTCTCTGGTTTTGTACTTTAACAGTTTTAAAGATTTCGATTTTTTATGTCAACGCGTAGCAAGGGTGAAGATCGGAACACGGACGCACCTCGTTCTGCATGCCCAGCAGCCGCATCGTGTTCTCGACGTTCTGGAACTTCTCGGCACACAGGGACCTCTCGTCCTCGCTGGCGAACAGACCCTCCCCGTATTCCCCGCGCAAGATCCTGCGACCGAACGACAACAGTGATCAATGGCGCCAGTGCTCGCACGTAAACATCAACCGGAACAAACATTGTATAAGGAACATCTGATTAAGAGTTTCGACATTTGAACTCGCGGCAATGAATGTTCCTAATATATAAATACAAAAATGCTTCGTAGACTAGCTTTTAGAAAACATTTAGGAAAGCATTACCTTCTTTGTGCCGAAGACCCCATGCCTGATGATTGTACAACCCTGATTAGCTACGAATCGGGTATACAATCAGATGACAAGGAGCAATATTGAATATACAGACAACGTTAAACATATCTATGTTTACTGGTGCTGGAATAGAATCCCCGACGGAGACTTACGGTCAGAAGAGGATCTGTTCATTAAAGTGTATGCATAATAATAATAATTATTATTATTATAAGTGTCTGTATGCCAGTCTTAGTCCATATTTAAATTTCGGAGAGTCCGCTTATTATGGTATGCGATCAAGGAGTTAATTTAAGTTTACATTTCCCCATCTGAATGAGAAGTTTACTTCAAAGTTTACTTAACCTTAGAATCACCTTGCATCTAAAGAACCACACCACAAGATAAACAGGTTGACCCTGCATGTTAAAATAGTGTTTGTTTTCCATTAAATGTATCAAGACAAGTCTAATACACACTTGTAGTCGGACATTTCTCCGAGGTGGAATTTGTGCCTCTTTTCTTCCGGAACACCCGCCAGGAAGTAGTAGAATATGTGGAAGTTGCCATCGTATATGTCTCTCTGAACCACACGTGACTTCTCGAGCAGATAATGCGATATCTCGGCTGCAGACCAGAATAAACAATATTATTTTACTTTTTATTTATTCTGTTTTTTTTTATTGTACTACAACCAAGTTTATTTGTGAAAAAAATTATATACGTCGAAAGCATGTTTCAACCTAATGTGCAGATGATGCACCATTCACGAAGGAACAACCTATGTATATTTGCAGGCTTTTTAAAAGTCTGTTTGCACTAGACAAACCAGAGGACACCAAGTAGCGTTAGTAGAGCGACAGCGTAGATCGAATATTAGAAAGGGTTTATTCCAACAGAGGGCGATAAACGATTGTAACAAAGGATGTACTGATTCTATGTTCGCAGTGTGAATACTAATAGAAACAAATTATCACAAATATCACATAAATGAGTAATCCGTGTACTTTAGGTAAACCAATGGCTTCCTTTTCCACTTGTCGTCTGGGGTGTTTGCTTTTGGAAGACAAACTTGTCTTGCAAAACGAAGGGACACACACCTCCCGTCAGAGTGCCGTCGCTTGTGCAATGCAGGTCGACGTATTTTCCGAAACGACTGCTGTTGCTGTTCATCAGTGTCTTAGCATTGCCGAATGCCTCGAGCAGAGGGTTTGCCTGCGTGAACATACAACTTCGGTTAATATTATAGTAATGTAATACTGATGACGTCGATGTTGATGGCAGCAAAAATAATGGCATTGGTAATAGAATCAACAGCTATGACAACAATAATTCTAACGCTAAGTTGAAGTCACCAAGTGATATATGGCTTATGCTACGTATTACATGTAACCACGATATAATAATAATAATAATAATATAATAATAATAATAATAACATATAATAATAATAATAATAATAATAATAATAACATTAATTATAATAATAGGAATGGTAGTAACGTTAACATTATTTTATTCACACATTGAAAACCGATAAACATATTAATATGTTATAATAATGCAACAAATTCGAGGAAGAAGGAAGAAAATTATTTGATATGGCTACGAAAAAGACGAAGAAGAAGAAAGTTCAACATAGCTACAAAGTGGACGAAGAAAATATGACCTGGCTATAAAGGAGAAGACGTAGATAGATATATGGTTGCAAAATAGAAGACAACATACGTATGGCTAGTACGGTTGAAGAGAAGAATACATGGTAAGGCTAGTATGGTTGAAGAGAAGAACACATGGTACTACTAGAAAGAAGCGGGTATTGGTGACATGGGTGCAACAGAAAAAGAATATATGATGCAGTTACAAATTACAAAACAAAAATAAAACATAATATGATAATACAGCTAAAAAGAACATTTGCACTAAGTGGAGTAGAAAAGAGAAGGATATTATACAAAAAGAATGTAAGAACACCATAACATATTTGTGCACGTCAAACACTGCATTGCAATAAACGACAAGTGGACGTACCTCAATGCAATAAACGACAAGGGGACGTACCTCAATGCAATAAACGACAAGGGGACGTACCTCAATGCAATAAACGACAAGTGGACGTACCTCAATGCAATAAACGACAAGGGGACGTACTTCAATGCAATAAACGACAAGGGGACGTACCTCAATGCAATAAACGACAAGGGGTCGTACTTCAATGCAATAAACGACAAGGGGACGTACCTCAATGCAATAAACGACAAGGGGACGTACCTCAATGATCTTCTGGTGCAGATTGTCGACCCGACTCTTGCACAGGAAGGCAATGTGTTGGATGAGCAGCTTGGCGCTCTCCGTTTTTCCGGCCCCTGAGTCGCCACTGATGAGCACCGTCTGGTTGGAGTGCGTCTGTAGCATCCGCTGGTAAGCCCGATCAGCCACCCAGAAGATGTGGGGAGGTTGGTCACTGCGCATGCGCACATTCTTGTAGCGTTCGTGGTACTGTGATGTGCAGGAACACAATGTCATTTCAATGTCATTACTTTCAATATATTATATATTGATAAGGCTGGCAAAGTAATTGTCTTGAAAATAATGTGTTTCTCTAAACACCGGCTGTTTACGCATAGGAAATACGATTTTGTTTGTACTAATCCCCGATTATCTTTTGCATCACGTGTGAGATGTATTATCCTCAATATGGATAATATGTCTCTTCTCATTAATTCGTATCTCGGGAAAATATGTTTAAAATACAATAACTGTTGTTAGTTGCTAGTCAACTATATTAGTCGATATTCGCAATCTGACTGTATAATTTACCTCCAAACAATGAACGTTATAAATAACGAATACACACAGAAATACACAGCAACAAAGTCAAAGTTAGTGTTATCAAATTGTCGACTTGCAGCTGTTGGTACCCCGGATGCACACCTTCTGTCCATAGATCTTCAGTTTCTTGTACGGATTTATCGCAATTGTGACATCACCGATATATGTCTGAAAGGAACCAATAATAGCCATAAACCCCAACATTTCAGCCAACGCTAATCAACTATGTTGTTACCGGTGTAGGATCTATGGATAACAGATAAAAGCATTGTATTGCACGAATATAACAATGCGTGGTGACAAGATGAAATCAGAGAGCACGGCGCTATCAAGTGGAAAGAACTGGCCGAGGACAGACTAGTATGGAAGATTGGTGAAGAAGCCTTCGCCCAGCAGGGGACTGAAACAGACTGAATAGGACAGTTGTGCGTATCAGTAATTTTAAACATAAATATGAACCAACCTATTTCATCGTCATCTCTTTACTTCTGAGGCAGTGACCTGCGAACTGGGCTCGCCTCCGTCTAATTGCCTCTGATGTTTCCATGTATAATTATCAATTTGTTATATGTTGTGTCCAGGAAATACCTATTTCATAATTGATAATAATAATAATGATAATAATGATGACGACGATGATGAGAAAATTGCATTTAACAAGATTTAACAAGATTGCCATCCCAAACAACAAGTTCCAGATGGCAAAGTGGACAAGGAAGCCATTGGCTTATCGAGAGTCCAACAAATTTCTCATCTACGTGTAGCCCACCCTTATTAGTTGCGGACTATTGTACGTAATAACTACAAAGGGTAATTTAGTTGTTCGTAGAAAGGGTAATACCGGGGTGAATTACGAACAAAATAAAGCTGAGACTGCCTGAACATTTCATGCCCGAGATGCAAAGCGTCTACGAGCTAAGGAATAACACACACACAAACATACATACATTGGATTATAATAAGTGTATTATTATTATTACGTATATACAACACATTCTCAGCGACTAAGCCATAATTGTACTTTGCTATACGTTTATTTGTATATAGATAAAACAAGGACGTCATTGTAACGTAATGTAACGAAGATATTAAAACTCACGTAATATCGCCCATCGAGAAACCTCTGTTTCAGCGTGGACACGAGACTCTCCTCTGTCAGCAGGTCAAGTTGTGAGAGGTCGTCCACCCTCCGGTCACCGCCGGTCAGTACGGTCTGGGACAATTGCAGGTCGAGGTCCGAGACCGTATTGTTCAACCCAGCCATGTTTCTTCCTCAGGGGTCCTTCTAGGAGGCGAACTTGAGGCGCATGATCAAGCCAAGTCCTGTGGCAATGGTGTGAACGTGGAGCGAACTGAGACGACAACATGAACACAATGTTAACCTCACTTAGACATTTCGTGTAGATGTGATATACGATAAACGTCATTTGAAGTAGTATGTCTAAACCGTAAAAACTAAGTCGTTACTGCTGCTAATACAGTACCGTACAGTACAGTACAGTACAGTACAGTACAGTGCAGTGCAGTGCAGTGCAGTGCAGTGCAGAGCAGTGCAGTGCAGTGCAGTACAGTACAGTACAGTACAGTACAGAACAGTACAGTACAGTACAGTACAGTACAGTACATAACAGTATAGTACAGTACAGTACAGTACATAACAGTACAGTACAGTACCGTACCGTACCGTACAGTACAGTACAGTACAGTACAGAACAGTACAGTACAGTACCGTACAGAACAGTACAGTACAGTACAGAACAGTACAGTACCGTACAGTACAGTACATAACAGTACAGTACAGTACAAAACAGTACAGTACTGTACAGTACAGTACAGTACAGTACAGTACAGAATAGTACAGGAGGTATATCTTTGTAACAAGACCTCTTTGGTTATCAATGGTTGTAATAGACCATTCGTAACATATAAATGTAAAACCCGGTATGCGTGAGTAAATCAGCTGTATGAGCACCGACGACAGAAAATTGCGACATACCAGTGTGGTACAATGGAGAACACTACCAGTGCAAACAGTTTGTTTTGTGTTTGATTAGCAGACCGCTCCCACCCACCCCCGCCCCTCTAGTGGATCAGCAGATCAGTCAGAAATATCTTGTTCCATCACTTTTCACTCCGGATGTAGTTAACAAAGTCTAGTTGTTAGTGGTGGCCACTTAGCCTAGCAGGAGCGGGGGCGGGGGTGGGGGGGGGCGAACCCGCCACTCCACCCCCTTGGCCACGGGCATGTGCTTTTTAGCTATGAGTAAGTTCATAAGAAATATTCACCTTTAAAGGTGAAATATACCGATAACGTTTTTCATAGGATGATATAGTGGTCTGTCTAATTTCCGTATAACGTTATTAATTTAAATATACGTTAAGATCGAAAAATACATAGAATTGGGGGCATTTTAATTATATGACAACACAACTAGCTTCACATCAATTAACCAATTATACTCGCCGTGCGCTCTCTCCAATACATTCTACGTTTGACAAGTTTTCAACAATGTTAGGAAGCTTGACGATTAAACTAAAGCAACAAGTGAACTGATGAACAAGGATTCTAATAAGTAATTGGTAATTATACTGTCAGGTTTAAAGTTTTACTTACTTGCGTCTAAGTCTGACATTGAATTGAAGCGACATTCTGGACACATATATGATGGCAGTACTGGGGTTAATTACCTCGTGTGACGTCAGGTATCGGATATGTTGCAAACATTAATAACATGTAATACGCAAAAGCATCCATTGCTGTCAATTATATACGCCACTTTATGCAGGTAGTTGTGTGATCATCCGATATTCCGGGTTTCCTATTATGCTAAATTGTTTTATTATAAAATAAATTTAAGTTTCTAATGCTATTTTAGTGAATGCGTACAGCGCAACACGTGTTCTGTCATAAAACGTATAGTTCAGCCGTATGCGTTGTGCACATACTTACTTACTTACTTACTTACTTACTTACTTACTTACTTACTTACTTACTTACTTACTTACTTACTTACTTACTTACTTACTGAGGCACGGTCACTAGTAGGTTTCATATGCAAATGGTGACTAAGTTTTTATGATAAGTAAGTTAATAAAACACATGTGTCACATGTTGTTACGCATACACAGTAGCGCCGAGGCATTGGCATGTGCGTGGTTAATAAATATGTGTAGACGTTTTTCATAAGAAACGTGCCCTCAGCGTACTGACAGAACATCCACAAATAAAACACAACATATACAGGCATTGTGACAATGTAAAATATATTTACCACACTTCTTTTTTAGGTGTTGCAACGTACAATTCGATATTCCATCTATTCGCAAGTATCAGACAAAAAAGTAAGCGGCCAGGACCTACTGGTGCCTGTGCGTGCGTGCATGCGTGCGTGCGTGCGTGCGTGCGTGCGTACGCGCGCACAACCACACCTCATCGAACGCCCAGTTACCCGGTGTAAGTGATTTGTTTACGAACTGCCCCATTAATTTTTTTTAATAACGAGGCAGACAGCCCGCTCCTAGTCTGGACACATCGTAAATCAGCCGCATAACTTCGAGCGAGGGAATGTTGAAGTGTAGTTTTTATGTTGTCTCAATCACTTTCCGTCCCTTGTCGATGCCATTCACTCAGTGACTCGCAGTAAGTAACAATGACGCCTACCGTGCTCACGGCGCGTGCTACGAGCTTTGGGCCAGACAATAACACAATTCCGGCTACATCAATTTCCAGTTATAAGAGTTCAGGGACCGGACAAACACAGTGAAAAGTGTGCCTTATTTGTGTATGTTCATGCAGAGCCCGATTCCATAGGAAGGTTAGTTTTCAGAACGCCTCAAGTTTTCAGTTGCCTATATTTTAATTATCGATATTTATCTAACCTTTGGCGTCACTTAGACAACGTTTTCAGCTTTTGCGTTCTTACATTGTATTGTTCCTTCATTTAAATTTAATTTATTTCATTATTTAAAGTATTGTCCAATATGTCCTGCATGTAAGGCTGTAAGTCTATCCATGTACAACAGGCTGTGAGTCCATCAGTGTTCAACACTGGTCTCCCTGGGTCCTGCATGCAAGGCTGTGAGTCCTTCAGTGTTACAGACTGGTCTCCCTCGGTCCTGCATGTAAGGCTGTGAGTCCATCAATGTTCAACATTGGTCTCCCTGGGTCCTGCATGTAAGGCTATGAGTACATCAGTGTTCAACACTGGTCTCACTGGGCTCTGCATGTAAGGCTGTGAGTACATCAATGTTCAACATTGGTCTCCCTGGGTCCTGCATGTAAGGCTATGAGTCATTCAGTGTTCAACACTGGTCTCACTGGGCTCTGCTTGTAAGGCTGTGAGTACATCAATGTTCAACATTGATCTCCCTGGGTCCTGCATGTAAGGCTATGAGTACATCAATGTTCAACATTGGTCTCAATGGGTCCTGCATGTAAGGCTATGAGTCCATCAGTGTTCAACACTGGTCTCACTGAGTTCTGCATGTAAGGCTGTGAGTCCATCTATGTTCAACACTGGTCTTCCTGGGTCCTGCATGTAAGGCTATGAGTCCATCAGTTTTCAACACTGGTCTCACTGGGCTCTGCATGTAAGGCTGTGAGTCCATCAATGTTCAACATTGGTCTCCCTGGGTCCTGCATGTAAGGCTATGAGTCCATCTATGTTCAACACTGGTCTCCCTGGGTCCTGCATGTAAGGCTGTGAGTCCATCAATGTTCAACATTGGTCACCCTGTGTCCTGCATGTAAGGCTATGAGTCCATCTATGTTCAACACTGGTCTCCCTGGGTTCTGCATGTAAGGCTATGAGTCTATCTATGTTCAACATTGGTCTCCCTGGGTCCTGCATGTAAGGCTATGAGTCCATCAGTTTTCAACACTGGTCTCACTGGGTTCTGCATGTAAGGCTGTGAGTCAATCTATGTTCAACATTGGTCTCCCTGGGTCCTGCGTGTAAGGCTGTGAGTCTATCTATGTTCAACACTGGTCTTCCTGGGTCCTGCATGTAAGGCTGTGAGTCCATCTATGTTCAACATTGGTCTCCCTGGGTCCTGCATGTAAAGCTGTGAGTCTATCTATGTTCAACACTGGTCTCCCTGGGTCATGCATGTAAGGCTGTGAGTCTATCTATGTTCAACATTGGTCTTCCTGGGTCCTGCATGTAAGGCTGTGAGTCCATCTATGTTCAACACTGGTCTCCCTGGGTCCTGCATGTAAGGCTGTGAGTCTATATATGTTCAACACTGTCTCACTGGGTTCTGCATGTAAGGCTGTGAGTCTATCTATGTTCAACATTGGTCTCCCTGGGTCCTGCATATAAGGCTATGATTCAATCAGTGTTCAACACTGGTCTCACTGGGTTCTGCATGTAAGGCTGTGAGTCCATCTATGTTCAACATTGGTCTCCCTGAGTCCTGCATGTAAGGCTATGAGTCAATCAGTGTTCAACACTAGTCTCACTGGGTTCTGCGTGTAAGGCTGTGAGTCCATCTATGTTCAACATTGGTCTCCCTGGGTCCTGCATGTAAGGCTATGAGTCAATCAGTGTTCAACACTGGTCTCACTGGGTTCTGCATGTAAGGCTATGAGTCCATCTATGTTCAACATTGGTCTCCCTGGGTCCTGCATGTAAGGCTATGAGTCCATCAGTGTTCAACACTGGTCTCACTGGGTTCTGCATGTAAGGCTATGAGTCCATCTATGTTCAACATTGGTCTCCCTGGGTCCTGCATGTAAGGCTGTGAGTCCATCTATGTTCAACATTGGTCTCCCTGGGTCCTGCATGTAAGGCTATGAGTCCATCAGTGTTCAACACTGGTCTCCCTGGGTCCTGCATGTAAGGCTATGAGTCCATCTATATTCAACATTGGTCTCCCTGAGTCCTGCATGTAAGGCTATGAGTCAATCAGTGTTCAACACTGGTCTCACTGGGTTCTGCGTGTAAGGCTGTGAGTCCATCTATGTTCAACATTGGTCTCCCTGGGTCCTGCATGTAAGGCTATGAGTCAATCAGTGTTCAACACTGGTCTCACTGGGTTCTGCATGTAAGGCTATGAGTCCATCTATGTTCAACATTGGTCTCCCTGGGTCCTGCATGTAAGGCTGTGAGTCCATCTATGTTCAACATTGGTCTCCCTGGGTCCTGCATGTAAGGCTGTGAGTCCATCTATGTTCAACATTGGTCTCCCTGGGTCCTGCATGTAAGGCTGTGAGTCTATCTATGTTCAACATTGGTCTCCCTGGGTCCTGCATGTAAGGCTGTGAGTCCATCTATGTTCAACACTGGTCTCCCTGGGTCCTGCATGTAAGGCTGTGAGTCTATCTATGTTCAACACTGGTCTCACTGGGCTCTGCATGTAAGGCTGTGAGTACATCAATGTTCAACATTGGTCTCCCTGGGTCCTGCATGTAAGGCTGTGAGTCTATCTATGTTCAACATTGGTCTCCCTGGGTCCTGCATGTAAGGCTATGAGTCCATCTGTGTTCAACATTGGTCTCCCTGGGTCCTGCATGTAAGGCTGTGAGTCTATCTATGTTCAACACTGGTCTCACTGGGCTCTGCATGTAAGGCTGTGAGTACATCAATGTTCAACATTGGTCTCCCTGGGTCCTGCATGTAAGGCTGTGAGTCTATCTATGTTCAACATTGGTCTCCATGGGCTCTGCATGTAAGGCTGTGAGTCCATCTATGTTCAACATTGGTCTCCCTGGGTCCTGCATGTAAGGCTGTGAGTCTATCTATGTTCAACATTGGTCTCCCTGGGTCCTGCATGTAAGGCTATGAGTCCATCTATGTTCAACATTGGTCTCCCTGGGTCCTGCATGTAAGGCTGTGAGTCTATCTATGTTCAACATTGGTCTCCCTGGGTCCTGCATGTAAGGCTATGAGTCCATCTATGTTCAACATTGGTCTCCCTGGGTCCTGCATGTAAGGCTGTGAGTCCATCTATGTTCAACATTGGTCTCCCTGAGTCCTGCATGTAAGGCTATGAGTCAATCAGTGTTCAACACTGGTCTCACTGGGTTCTGCGTGTAAGGCTGTGAGTCCATCTATGTTCAACATTGGTCTCCCTGGGTCCTGCATGTAAGGCTATGAGTCAATCAGTGTTCAACACTGGTCTCACTGGGTTCTGCATGTAAGGCTATGAGTCCATCTATGTTCAACATTGGTCTCCCTGGGTCCTGCATGTAAGGCTATGAGTCCATCAGTGTTCAACACTGGTCTCCCTGGGTCCTGCATGTAAGGCTATGAGTCCATCTATGTTCAACATTGGTCTCCCTGAGTCCTGCATGTAAGGCTATGAGTCAATCAGTGTTCAACACTGGTCTCACTGGGTTCTGCGTGTAAGGCTGTGAGTCCATCTATGTTCAACATTGGTCTCCCTGGGTCCTGCATGTAAGGCTATGAGTCAATCAGTGTTCAACACTGGTCTCACTGGGTTCTGCATGTAAGGCTATGAGTCCATCTATGTTCAACATTGGTCTCCCTGGGTCCTGCATGTAAGGCTGTGAGTCCATCTATGTTCAACATTGGTCTCCCTGGGTCCTGCATGTAAGGCTGTGAGTCCATCTATGTTCAACATTGGTCTCCCTGGGTCCTGCATGTAAGGCTGTGAGTCTATCTATGTTCAACATTGGTCTCCCTGGGTCCTGCATGTAAGGCTGTGAGTCCATCTATGTTCAACACTGGTCTCCCTGGGTCCTGCATGTAAGGCTGTGAGTCTATCTATGTTCAACACTGGTCTCACTGGGCTCTGCATGTAAGGCTGTGAGTACATCAATGTTCAACATTGGTCTCCCTGGGTCATGCATGTAAGGCTATGAGTCCATCTATGTTCAACATTGGTCTCCCTGGGTCCTGCATGTAAGGCTGTGAGTATATCTATGTTCAACATTGGTCTCCCTGGGTCCTGCATGTAAGGCTGTGAGTCCATCTATGTTCAACACTGGTCTCCCTGGGTCCTGCATGTAAGGCTGTGAGTCCATCTATGTTCAACATTGGTCTCACTGGGTTCTGCATGTAAGGCTGTGAGTCTATCTATGTTCAACACTGGTCTCACTGGGCTCTGCATGTAAGGCTGTGAGTACATCAATGTTCAACATTGGTCTCCCTGGGTCCTGTATGTAAGGCTATGAGTCCATCTATGTTCAACATTGGTCTCCCTGGGTCCTGCATGTAAGGCTGCGAGTCCAACAGACGACCAGACGTGCCACGTTCCGCGATAGTAGGCAAATGTCCCAAATTTTCTTGGAATGTGTCCCTGTCCCGGGGGTTGAAAAGATAAATTGAATAATATCGTAGCGAACGTCATGGTTGGTCGCTATCATAGCTTGGAATTTTGGAGTTATAAAAATCACCAATTTGATTAAGCGACAACAACATGACATCGTCAAGCCAACTATAATCGGTCCTGTAGATTAAAGCAATGTTGATTTAAAACTAAGCAACATTGTAATTGCAAACAATTCCCATGAGGACATTACGTGTTTATGTTTAACTAAATAAATAAATGATGGACTCACTGTCAACTGATGTCAATTGACGGACTCACAGTGTTTATGTTTAGTTTATTTTTATTTTTTAGGTAACACCTTCGGCTTGCATATTCAGTCAAATGTTATAATTAGGAATGACGAAGTGTGGCGACTCGCCGTGTGAGAATGGGGAAGTTCCGACGGATTTCCCGCACGAACAGACCCAATATTTTTATTACCTAATTTTTGAAATGCAATCACGTTGTCGCAGACGTGTGCAAAGTTCTAGAACTCCGTGACGTGAAGGTTCGCTAGTGAAGTTTCTGCTACACATTTTACAAACAGGTGTGACTACAAAATCTATCATAGAAAATCTTGCGGGATTTCTAAGACACTCTCTTTCTACACAACTGGAGTTGTTTGTTGGAAATGTCCTCTGTAATTGCAGCCTAGTTGGTGTCGCAGTAAGGTATGTGCTATTTTTACGCGCCCTTTCCGATATTCGTGCAGGTAAAACAACTAGACCACACGTTTTAACCTTCTCCGTGTTGTCCCGCCAGATGGATTTATAAAGTTCATCCTTTACGGTGATATTTGTAACATTATACGTTAGCACGTTAACGATGTTGGTATACGCCCATGTTTTTAGCCCATTAGTCAAACGTCGAACTATTAACGGAGTTTTCTGTTTTTCATCTTAACTGACGCATGCTGCAATGTCAACTCATGCTGCAATGTCAACTCATGCTGCAATGTCAACTCATGCTGCAATGTCAACTCATGCTGCAATGTCAACTCATGCTGCAATGTCAACTCATGCTGCAATGTCAACTCATGCTGCAATGTCAACTCATGCTGCAATGTCAACTCATGCTGCAATGTCAACTCATGCTGCAATGCCAACTCATGCTGCAATGCCAACTCATGCTGCAATGCCAACTCATGCTGCAATGTCAACTCATGCTGCAATGCCAACTCATGCTGCAATGTCAACTCATGCTGCAATGTCAACTCATGCTGCAATGTCAACTCATGCTGCAATGTCAACTCATGCTGCAATGTCAACTCATGCTGCAATGTCAACTCATGCTGCAATGTCAACTCATTGGATTTATTCTGGGTTGGGGTCTTTATAGAAATTCAGACGTTTTTTCACATATCACTGAAAGAGCGTTAATTATAATAAAAATTTCCTGTAGAAATTCCCGACACAAAGTCGGATATAATTAAAATCTACGTGTACCGTTACTGGCTGAAAACGTCAGTGCATTTTTCTTTCAGTGTCTGCAAAGGCAGTGCTTACTTATCGGAGTGGTTTATTTCTTGTGAGGTGATCATAGTTGAATAATCCAATGTCCATTAGACGCATTTTAGATAACACAAAAACCCAAACGGATCTGTTAAACACAAGCAAGTTGTCCTCGCAACGACGATGGCAAAAACCTTTCTATGGAAAACGCCGGTTTTGTTGATTTGCATGAAATCCCTTATGGCGCTAAGCCACACCCGGTAATGTTTACAGTTTCGTATGGCTCTAAGCCACACCCGGTAATGTTTACAGTTTCATATGGCGCTAAGCCACACCCGGTAATGTTTACAGTTTCATATGGCGCTAAGCCACTCCCGGTAATGTTTACAGTTTCGTATGGCGCTAAGCCACACCCGGTAATGTTTACAGTTTCGTATGGCGCTAAGCCACACCCGGTAATGTTTACAGTTTCGTATGGCGCTAAGCCACACCCGGTAATTTTTACAGTTTCGTATGGCGCTAAGCCACACCCGGTAATTTTTACAGTTTCGTATGGCGCTAAGCCACACCCGGTAATGTTTACAGTTTCGTATGGCGCTAAGCCACTCCCGGTATTGTTTACAGTTTCTTATGGCGCTAAGCCACACCCGGTATTGTTTACAGTTTCGTATGGCGCTAAGCCACACCCGGTAATGTTTACAGTTTCGTATGGCGCTAAGCCACACCAGGTAATGTTTACAGTTTCGTATGGCGCTAAGCCACTCCCGGTATTGTTTACAGTTTCTTATGGCGCTAAGCCACACCAGGTAATGTTTACAGTTTCGTATGGCGCTAAGCCACACCCGGTAATGTTTACAGTTTCTTATGGCGCTAAGTCACACCCGGTAATGTTTACAGTTTCTTATGGCGCCAAGCCACACCCGGTATTGTTTACAGTTTCGTATGGCGCTAAGTCACACCCGGTAGCCTAATGTTTACAGTTTCTTATGGCGCCAAGCCACACCCGGTAATGTTTACAGTTTCGTATGGCGCTAAGCCACACCCGGTAATGTTTACGGTTTAAAGAACATTCAGGTCATCGTGTTTGGCAGATATCCTCTTTGACGATGTTGATATACACGTCGCGAGATACATTGTACACATATCGCGTTGCGGTGAGCACGATTTATGGCGTAGTTAGCGCGCAATGGTATCCGTTTCACGGTAACATACACCTGACACATTTACTGGCGTCATTCGTCGTCTTATGATCAACGCTACTGCTCTGGAATCATCGGCCAACTAATTTGTGGAAAACGTTTTTTTCATGAAAACTGTGTTTACCTGTTTACGTATTGGTGCGTATTAGAGTTTATCAGGGCGTAATGACATCACGGTGTATGTAACGATGCACAAATTGTAGTAGAATAAAATGCCTACTCTAACTGATGTCGCAACGACGCAACTCTGTCATCAACGACACAACTCTGTCATCAACGACACAACTCTGTCATCAACGACACAACTCTGTCATCAATCTAACACAGCTGGCGCCACATCCAGTTGTGTCGAGGTGAAACCTAATTGTGCCAACATACGGTCACTTGCTTAGCTTTGCAAATCAGTAGGTGGCAAAATTGTAATACGTTAACTAAATTTAGATAATTTAGATACGATAGGTTTTGCGTCAACGTAGAGGCATATTAAAATAGCTCGAATAGGAACGTGTGTGGTCTGCCTAACGGCGTCACAGTTTCTACTTAGAAAAGGGCCGTTTGTTGCTGTGGAGTCCGCCAACGTCGTTGTTTCCCTGCTCGACAATTGCAGTCTTTGTCTTTCATTAGCCGTTACGGCGCAACAGGCGCTATGGCTGGCTATCAAGTATCATTACTGCCTGCGTCGTGTTTGTTAATTGCCAGATTGTTCTGTTTACGATAGTTATTTAATGCGACGTCCGTTAACGTTGAGCACTTGCGAGGTGTCGATTTACCAATCTGTCTTCCGCTATGACCCAGAGTGGGCGCTCGCAACGGCTCGAGATGTTTCGGGAACGATGGGCAGACGACGTTATGTTGGGTTGACTCACGTTCACCGCGCTTGGGTAGCTCAAAGCCAGCGCCGTTTTACGGTGGATCTCTGACCCCACCTGTAATGCTGGCCTATCGATGCCACCATTGTTTTCAAACTGGTGATCATCGTCATAGCGTTTTGTGTTATTGTAGATAAACTTAAACAAGACAAGTTTTCACACTGGTGATCATCGTCATAGCGTTTTGTGTCATTGTAGATAAACTTAAACAAGACAAATGTTTACACTGGTGATCATCGTCATAGTGTTTTGCGTCATTGTAGATAAACTTAAACAAGACAAGTTTTCACACTGGCGATCATCGTCATAGCGTTTTGCGTCATTGTAGATAAACTTAAACAAGACAAATGTTTACACTGGTGATCATCGTCATAGTGTTTTGCGTCATTGTAGATAAACTTAAACAAGACAAATGTTTACACTGGTGATCATCGTCATAGCGTTTTGCGTCATTGTAGATAAACTTAAACAAGACAAATGTTTACACTGGTGATCATCGTCATAGCGTTTTGCGTCATTGTAGATAAACTTAAACAAGACAAATGTTTACACTGGTGATCATCGTCATAGTGTTTTGCGTCATTGTAGATAAACTTAAACAAGACAAGTTTTCACACTGGTGATCATCGTCATAGCGTTTTGTGTCATTGTAGATAAACTTAAACAAGACAAATGTTTACACTGGTGATCATCGTCATAGCGTTTTGTGTCATTGTAGATAAACTTAAACAATACAAATGTTTACACTGGTGATCATCGTCATAGCGTTTTGCGTCATTGTAGATAAACTTAAACAAGACAAATGTTTACACTGGTGATCATCGTCATAGTGTTTTGTGTCATTGTAGATAAACTTAAACAAGACAAGTTTTCACACTGGTGATCATCGTCATAGCGTTTTGTGTCATTGTAGATAAACTTAAACAAGACAAATGTTTACACTGGTGATCATCGTCATAGTGTTTTGCGTCATTGTAGATAAACTTAAACAAGACAAATGTTTACACTGGTGATCATCGTCATAGCGTTTTGCGTCATTGTAGATAAACTTAAACAAGACAAATGTTTACACTGGTGATCATCGTCATAGCGTTTTGCGTCATTGTAGATAAACTTAAACAAGACAAATGTTTACACTGGTGATCATCGTCATAGCGTTTTGCGTCATTGTAGATAAACTTAAACAAGACAAATGTTTACACTGGTGATCATCGTCATAGCGTTTTGCGTCATTGTAGATAAACTTAAACAAGACAAATGTTTACACTGGTGATCATCGTCATAGCGTTTTGAGTCATTGTAGATAAACTTAAACAAGACAATTTAGTAATTTCGTGGGACCCAGTTTAATTGTCTAGCAGACAGGCTACCTGTTCACGTTTCCTCAAAAATAACTCCAACTTCAGTTTGTGCAATTACTAATGTGGCTACACATGTTTCGTGACAATCGTAACCAAATTAAAATGTCTTTCAGTTTGTCTGTGTATGCACTATTTTTTTTACCAACGGGTCAAAATATCACTTTTGACCATTTTCTTCGCTCATGAAAATAGTAGAACTTAACGGTTCACAGACATGGAACTTTTTTCAAAATGGAAACGAAAGAGGTCGGGAAACTATAGGCTTAACTCCGGCCGAAGTATTCTGATTGGATACATTTTCTGCGTATTCGTCACTGACATCGACTATGTTCCAGTAGGCGTGATGTTGTTGTTGACTGGTCACATGACTCTCAATTGAAAATACTCTGAAGAAGGTTTCAGATCTACTTGTTGCTAGGGTAATTCGGTCACTCAATTTAGCCCCGTTACACTCAAATGCATAACACTCTACATGACAGTAAAATAGCTTTCGCGTGGTTTCATGTTTTCGCAGAAGTCGAGTCGGTGTTCTAATAACCTGGCATGGCAGTAGGCGAAGGGTTAAACGAAGGGTTAAACGCTTTGGATGATGCACAATGCAAGAACACAACTTACTATTTACTCGTTTAATTCGAATAGCCAGTTTATTTATTTACTCGTTTAATTCGAATAGCCAGTTTATTTATTTACTCTTTTAATTCGAATAGCCAGTTTATTTATTTACTCGTTTAATTCGAATAGCTAGTTTATTTATTTACTCGTTTAATTCGAATAGCCAGTTTATTTATTTACTCGTTTAATTCGAATAGCCAGTTTATTTATTTACTCGTTTAATTCGTATAGCCAGTTTATTTATTTACTCTTTTAATTCGAATAGCCAGTTTATTTATTTACTCGTTTAATTCGAATAGCCAGTTTATTTATTTACTCGTTTAATTCGAATAGCCAGTTATAACTCTTTGAGATAACATTAAAGGTGTCTTACGCAATACGTGTGAAACTTGATAGGGGATTTTTTTCCAGTACACAATAATTGAAAGTATGCCCATGTCGAGCCGGATGAGAGGGTGTTTATACGAAAATGGACCATAATTATAGTTTGAAACCCATCTCACTGGAAATAGCCGCAGGCCGTTGCCCTTAGAGCTGTATTGGTAATGAGGTTGGTGAAAAGTCTGCATATATCAAACAAAAAGAGATATCGACAGCGTTGACAGTACTACGCTTTTAAATATACCGGACAACAAAAGAAACGCGAATATTTCAAAGGTAAGTTTTTTTATCACGACACTGTGAAGTCGCCGAACAGTTGCAACACAGCATGACGCAGCTAGACGCGTTGTCGCGATTAAGTAGAAAAAAAATCATGCATGGTGCACGTGGTACTTATGACTAATGACATTTAACTACAAACAGCCCTGCCCAGGGCCAACATAGGAGTAGTTTATTTAAGAGTTTTCCTTCTCTAGAATTAGTGAGCCAACGACAGGTTTTTTCCATTTCCCCGCTTGGGATATTTTACTTCCTCTGGCACAGACACCAGCTAGAAGGGACTTTAGAAGGCTTTTAGTGTCTCTTCCAAAAGACACGGGCAAAGTCGACATGGCGGAGATGGAATCGAACCACCGTCCTCTCGACTGACAGTCAAGCGCTCTAACCATTAGAGTACCGCTCCCCTGTTACCAGAGCCATCTTTGATGCAGGCGGCCGCTGGAGGCACAAATGATCGGCCGTGAACTGGGCGACATCAGGTCATCAATGACAAGACTGAACTGTTCATCTTGTCCATGTGATGGATGGGTTGCATAGTACCAATGAAACGAACCTGAACAAAGTAGTCAGGCAGTGAGTCGCCGACTTGCCGATATAGATCTAAACAGGCCCTTAAAAAGCTAATTTGTGCTTCTTCTGTTGTTTGGTTAATGGATCCACATTTGCGAGAAGCATCAGCGCACCGCGGTGCTTGTTGGGAAATATGTCGAAAAAAAGAAAGCATTAAATTACTGTATCCTTGAAATTTGCGATGCACACACATCACATAACTACACGCACGCACGCACGCGTATACGCACGCAAGCGCACGCACAGAACACGCAAACGTACTACAAACAAACCATGCACAAAACACACCCACGCATAACTGCGCGCGTACATATATACACACACAAATTGCAAGGACGCACGCACGCACGCACGCACGCACGCACGCACGCACGCACGCAAAACGTTTTAATCTACATTATACATAGCATAACAAACACAATTTAAGTGAAGCGTGGTATTTACACCAGTTGTGCTGTTCTCTCATGTTTACGATGTTATATACCTCCCAGTTTTACGTTACACGACAATCATGTTTTCAGGTCTGATTCCTGGACTACGAGTGTGTCAAGTCGTACTCTCAGACGTCAGCAAGCTTTCGCTATGCCATAGGAAATACTATCTAACATAATTATTGTGGTCGTTTCTTGCCCTTTCTTAAATCCTTAGCTGTCGCACGACTATGTGTGGGTTGACGATATTCAAAAGTAATTGTACGAGCTTTCCGCAACCATTCACCTTTAGCGGAAGCGACCGCTACCGGGCGTGGTGCAGTCTTACTGAGGGGTATTACTTCTCAGAGCATACAACTTCGTCGGCTCGTCTCAATCCTTATCCCTTGCGCAATACCAGACATCATTACGTGTGGGTTGACGACATTCAAACGTAATTGTGCAAGTATTTTGCTTGAAAGCCGCAGCTACTTTTGATGTGTCATCCATAAAGTACGTCACGCTCAGGAGGTGGGGGGGGGGGGGTGTCCGGGTAAGCGTTCGTTATTAAAAACATGTTTTATGCTCGTCTAGCTGTCAATATTAGACTGACAGCATTGATTGCTATGCCAAACTGAAAGAAATGCGGACTCTACCTTGCGTCAGTGAAGTCTGTAATGGCGAGTGGAAAGTCTGCAAACTTGGTGAAAATATAGATGCGTGCATAGTAGGTGGGGGGGGGGGTCTTTCTCAAAACCAACATAGCTGGGGGGGGGTACGGGCCAGCGTTACGAAACGTGACATATAGGTGGAGGGGTCTCAAAAAGTAAAAAAATAGCGTGATATATTGTATAGATAGCCCCTGGGGTAACAGCTCATTCCGGAAGCGTCGTATGATTGACGGTCAAACATACTTGTCAGCGTTGTGTACAACTCGGCCGGCTCGCCTCGACGATTGCCATCGAGGGCACGCCAATGTCAGAAATATTCTTTTGTAGAAATGTCAAGAGGTTAAAAAAACAATTGTTACAAATTGTCACGCAATGGTGCAATTTTGGTGAACTTGGAACATCGCGATGGAAGCAATAACATCGTTTTTGTTCCGGCCGCTTGGTGTCGCTGCATGATGAGATCCCGTCGCAGGTGGCGTGATGACGTCACGCCACCGATTCCAATTAGAAAGTAAGGAACTGTCGCATGGCCAGGACAGGTGAGCGATATAAGGGAATGATAAATGTTATAAATACCGGCGTGGCGTTATGAACGAACTAGTTGCTCTAAACAGACCGCTCACTGTCTGTCCACGGGGACATGTCAAAACAGACCGCTCACTGTCTGTCCACGGGGACATGTCAAAACAGACCGCTCACTGTCTGTCCACGAGGACATGTCAAAACAGACCGCTCACTGTCTGTCCACGAGGACATGTCAAAACGGACCGCTCACTGTCTGCCCACGAGGACATGTCAAAACAGACCGCTCACTGTCTGTCCACGAGGACATGTCAAAACAGCAAAGGAATTTTTTTTGTCACGACACTCAAGTCGCCGAACAGTTTCAACACAGCATGACGCAGCTAGACGCGTTGTCGCGATTAAGTAGAAAAAATCATGCAAGGTGCACGTGCTACTTATGACTAATGACATTTAACTACAAACAGCCCTGCCCAGGGCTAACATAGGAGTAGTTTATTTAAGAGTTTTCCTTCTCTAGAATTAGTGAGCCAACGACAGGTTTTTTTCCATTTCCCCGCTTGGGATATTTTACTTTCCCTGGCATAGACACCAAATAGAAGGGACCAACGGCTTTTACTGTTCTTCCGAAAGACACAGGCAAAGTGGGGTGAACGAAATTGCCCAAGTTTCGAAACGGCAGAGATGGAATCGAACCACCGTCCTCTCGACTGACAGTCAAGCGCTCTAACCACTAGAGTACCGCTCCCCTGTGACCAGAGCCATCTTTGATGCAGGCGGCCGCTGGAGGCACAAATGATCGGCCGTGAACTGGGCGATGCTTGTTGGGAAATATGTCGAAAAAAAGAAAGCATTAAATTACTATATCCTTGAAACTTGCAATGCACACACATGCACTCACAAAACTACACGCACGCACGCGTGTACGCACGCATGCGTGTACGCACGCAAGCGCACGCACAAAACACGCAAACGTAATACAACAAACCACGCACAAAACACACCCACGCACAATTACAAACAGGCATGTGCGCGCGTACATACACACACGCGCGCGCGCACACACATACCAATTGCACGGACGTACGCACGGACGCAAGCACGGACGCACGCAAAACGTTTTAATCTACATTATACATAGCATAACAAACACAATTTAAGTGAAGCGTGGTATTTACACCAGCTGTGCTGTTCTCTCAAGTTTACGATGTTATATACCTCCCAGTTTTACGTTACACGACAATCATGTTTTCAGGTCTGATTCCTGGACTACGAGTGTGTCAAGTCGTACTCTCAGACGTCAGCAAGCTTTCGCTATGCCATAGGAAATACTATCTAACATAATTATTGTGGTCGTTTCTTGCCCTTTCTTAAATCCTTAGCTGGTCGCACGACTATGTGTGGGTTGACGATATTCAAAAGTAATTGTACGCGCTTTCCGCAACCATTCGCCATTAGCGGAAGCGACCGCTACCGGGCGTGGTGCAGTCTTACTGACCCTAAGGGGGTATTACTGACCCTAAGGCGGTATTACTGACCCTAAGGCGGTATTACTGACCCTAAGGCGGTATTACTGACCCTAAGGCGGTATTACTCCAGGCAGTATTACTGACCCTAAGGCGGTATTACTGAC
Organism: Lamellibrachia columna; assembly: GCA_963662155.1. NCBI lineage: Eukaryota > Metazoa > Annelida > Polychaeta > Sabellida > Siboglinidae > Lamellibrachia > Lamellibrachia columna. Next base: position 36,166,943 of record OY759273.1, on the reverse strand, counting down.
CCTAAGGCGGTATTGCTGACCCTAAGGCGGTATTACTGACCCTAAGGCGGTATTACTCCAGGCGGTATTACTGACCCTAAGGCGGTATTACTGACCCTAAGTCGGTATTACTGACCCTAAGGCGGTATTACTGACCCTAAGGCGGTATTACTTCTTAGAGCATACAACGTCTCAATCCTTGTCCCTTGCGCAACATCAGACATCATTACGTGTAGGTTGACGACATTCAAACGTAATTGTGCAAGTATTGTGCCTGAATGCCGCAGCTTTATCGTGACGTACTTTAGGAGGTGGGGGTGGGGGGGGGTGCCCGGGTAAGCGTTCGTTATTAAAAAAAATTGTTATGCTCGTCTAGCTGTCGATATCAGACTGATATGCCAAACTTAATTCGAATGGAAAGAAATGCGGATTCTACCTTGCGTCAGTGAAGTCTGTAATGGCGAGTGGAAAGTCTGCAAACTTGGTGAAAATAGATGCATGCATAAGTAGGTGGTGGTGGGGGGGTCTTTCTCAAAACCATCGTAGCTGGAGGGGGCACAGGCCAGCGTTGCGAAGCGTGACAAATAGGTGGAGAGGTCTCAAAAAAGTGAAAACAATAGCGTGATATATTGTATAGATAGCCCCTGGGGTAACAGCTCATTCCGGAAGCGTCGTATGATTGACGCTCAAACATACTTGTCAGCGTTGTGTACAACTTGGCCGGCTAGCCTCGACGATTGCCATCGAGGGCACGCCAATATCAGAAATATTCTTTTGTAGAAATGTCAAGAGGTTAAAAAAACAATTGTTACAAAGTTATAACTCGTAAATAGATTCGGAGGAGGATGTTACGGTCACGCAATGGTGCAATTTTTGTGAAATTGGAACTTCGCGTTGGAAATGATAACATCGTTTTTGTTCCGGCCGTTTGGTGTCGCTGCATGATGAGATCCCGTCGCAGGTGGCGTGATGACGTCACACCACCGATTTCGAATAGAAAGTAAGGAACTGTCGCATGGCCAGGACAGGTGAACGATATAAGGGAATTATAAATGATTTTAAACACCGGTGTGACGTTATGAACGAACTAGTTGCTCTGAACAGACCGCTCACTGTCTGTCCGAGGACATGTCAAACAGCATTCACGAACAGGAATAACATATTGTACAATAAGGACTAGGAACCAGGAAACAGGAACGCTGCAGAGAAGGAACTGACAAGTGATTGTGGAGCATTCTCCCAATGGTTATAATCTCGTTATTTAAGATTAATATATTTATAACTCAATAATATGGGATTCGACGGAGAGGGAAGGGGTAGAAAGCGGTAGAGACAAGGAGAAACAGCGAGACAAAGAGTGTAGATGGAACGGGGAAAGAACGAGAGCGCTTTGTGGGAGTAGGAAAATGTCGACAATTGTGAACAGTCCCTAACTGGGAAAGAACGAGTGCGCTTTGTAGGAGTAGGAAAATGTCGACAATTGTGAACAGCCCCTAACGGGGAAAGAGCGAGTGCGCTTTGTAGGAGTAGGAAAATGTCGACAATTGTGTACAGCCCCTAACTGGTCTGTTACCGGGAAACCTGCCGTTGAGAGGCCGACGCCAGCAGTGCAAGTGATTCATACGAAGGTCAACGCACTCTTCCTGCATATTTGCATATTGTTTTAACGAGCTCGGCGTGTGATTGCTAACAATGGGCGTCGCTGTGTTTGTCAGCCGGTTACGTCAGCGTCAGCAGTTGTGTCCACTGCTACATCGCGGTAGAATTACGCTTCGTAATGATGACTATATACACGAGTCACTGGGATTGTCGCCCGCAAAACAAAATGATAGTTTTCAGGAGCTAAACCATGAGCTTAACCATGGATGTCGACCATGACATTGGGAGACTACATCGCTGTATTTTATACTAAACTGCAATCAACAAATTTTGGGGGTGGGCTCCGAAAACATGACGAATGACGCCCAAAAAATCGCTACATTGGTCAATTTGTCCAATTGACTAAGGTAGCGAATTTGTGGTGCTCCAAAAATCCGTTTGTTTATCCGTTTATTTTGTAATGTTTTCATTAACGACTCGTTTGCCTGAATTATTTGGAACAACAGAAAACGGATAGAACGACAACTTAAACATTCGCAATCTTGCTTTCGTTTTAAAAGCAGCAACATGTTCTTGTATTTATCACATCTGATCCAATATATTCAGAGGAAACGATAATATTCGCCACGTACGCTTGTGGAACCCACTGAACAACATGGTGTTCCGACATAAAATTAGCCCACACCGCTCGATGTTATAGTGACGTGATCGTCACATGCCCACTTCTCCATCAACACTTGGTAATTGAGAACCGTGTTGATGCAGTAGTGGTGTGTTGTCATTATCATATACCATTTGGATACCAAGAAATACTAACTACGTGTTACAATACGATTCACGAGTAGTTTTATATAACAAACGATGCACTTGCTGTATGATAGTCCGTTTGTTACTGTAAACTGAAATAACTATTGTATACTGTATATCACCCAAATATGTAATAACATGTCTAAAGTAAGACTAGGTTCAGAAATATGCTGACGAATTCGAACCAGTGGTTACATACATTAAGATCCCAAATCAGGCTCACTCTAACATTGCCTATGTTAACCAAACTCTGAGTAAAATGTTATATATGTTAGTTTGTCTAACAACACGCATAAGGAAAAAAAACATTGGAATACGGAAAACATGTATCTTTCAGATGGGACACTTAAAATGGCGTCCCTTCTTCCAGATAATATAACTATTCCACGGCTGAGAAATGTATTATTTATTTATTAACCCGTCGTGTGCTTCAATTTTCGGCCATCGAACCTTGTAAACAGCCTTTGGTGATTTACTCCCTGTATGTACCTAACAACGACTCACGAGCACTCACCTGTTAAGAACGATATCAGTCAAGTAGGTATGTCGTGTGCAGGTAGTTCTCCCGTGTCTCGGTAGTGCGCGCGCCTTTAGCTGTGTCGCCGAGCAGACTGCTTGCGTGCGTGGCAGTTCGACCGATCACAACCGGTCGCAATCGACGTCACGACGGTAATTCTATAATCGAGCGGTAAACGGTAACTGACACCTGGCTACAAAACGGACACGCTTGACGACGCTAGCGCGTGAGCGACACACGTCGAGCCGGCTAATGGGAGCCTCTACGCTGGAGATCTAGCTGGCCTCAATATGCATATTATGTTTTATGTGTTCTCAAATAGTTGACGTTTAGGTTAGTGGATACGTGAATTCGTGGATCAATTCATCCATCGGTCGGTCCGTCCGTCCATCCAATCATCAATCAATCAATCAATCAATCAATCAATCAATCAATCAATCAATCAATCAATCAATCAATCAATCAATCAATCAATCAATCAATCAATCAATCAATCGTTCAATCAATCGTTCAATCAATCAATCAATCCAACCAACCAACCAACCAACCAACCAACCAACCAACCAACCAACCAACCATTAATTAATCCATCTGTCCAAATCAGCATTCCACCCATCCGTCCATCCAACGTCCAGACTAACATTCGATCCATCGATACATTGCTCCATCGATCTAGTGATACATCAAACCATCGATCCATCGCTTAATCAATCCAAATATCCATTCACCCATTTAGAGTATTCCTTCTCTAGAGTTAGTGAGTCTGTCACAGGTGTTTTCCAGTTCCCTGTGTGGGATCTTTTACTTCCCCTGGCATATACACCAGGGAGAATGGACCAACGGCTTTTAGAGACTCTTCCGAAAGACACGGCAAATTGGGGTGAACGAAGTTGCCCAAGCTTCGAAACAGCGGAGGTGGTTTCGAACCCCGGTCCCTTCAACCGACAGCCCGACGCTCTACCACACGACCACCGCGCCCCACACACGACCACCGCGCCCCACACACGACCACCGCGCCAACACACGACCACCGCGTCCCACACACGACCATCGCGCCCACACACGACCACCGCGTCCCACACACGACCACCGCGTCCCACACACGACCACCGCGCCCCACACACGACCACCGCGCCCACACACGACCACCGCGCCCCACACACAACATCCACGTCCCACACACGACCACCGCGCCCCACACACGACCATCGCGCCCACACACGACCACCGCGCCCCACACACAACATCCGCGCCCCACACACGACCACCGCGCCCCACACACGACCATCGCGCCCCTTAATGTAAGTAATAAGTAACATAGCTTGAATGCCTGAATCCAAACACACATTGACATATAAGTTTACCAGCCGAAATAAGATACAATTCCATGTGGTTAGAATGGTTGGAAGTTTCAAACAATTCTAATTGCATTCCATACATCGACGGTTTGAACAGTGCACTGAATGAGGGTATTCATCTAAGTAGTGTTTAGATAACATGTTTAAACTTTGACCTATGTTTGATATTCTGTATCTTATTACCTACAATGTTCCACATTTTTGTGAAATTATATTTGGGCAACTTAGAGGGAAACTCTGTTCTAGTTCTCTCTTTCGCAAGAAGGTTGTGTTGTCTTGTGATTCTGCTACTTTCATCCAAATTCTTTTTGGGTACGTAATTTGTAAATGACTTAGGCAATATGTTATGGTGAAAGTCATACATAAATAGTGAGACATCAACTTATATACATCTACGATTTTAAGGATGTTTTGAGATTTTCACCTATTGTGAATTATTCGTATGTCGCGTTTTTGTAAAGTTACTAACTTACTTACAGTGTTTCCATTGCCCCATGCCGGTCAATATGTTAGAATAATAGTTTGCGGTGAAAAAAAATTATCAGGCTTTGCATTTTTTTTATTCTAGGCACACTCAAGTAGTTTAATAATAATAATAATAATAAATATTATTAATAATACACTTCTATGGTTATTTTATCCTCAGGAACCTGAGCTCAGAGGCGCAATACACCAGAATCATTAAGCATAACCGTGTACAGGGACCCGCAAAAGTCATTATCAGAACGAGGAACCAAGATTTATGGCGGAAAGGCAATTTGGAATAAATATGTCTTGAATTTTTTTGGAAGGTAGCTATAGTTTCAAATGTTTTCAAAACGATTTCATTCCGGTTAAATTAAATTCCCATGTTAAATTTAGTTTTACAAACAATAAGTTGTTGTGAAATGGATGATCTGAGCTGCCTAGAGTTATTTGAAAGATGCAGGAGACTATCCAAGTAGGGTGGTTGATGTGTAGATCGAGCTCGATATGTAAGAGTGGACAGTTTACTATCGATTCGATAAGTAACAGGAAGCCAGTGTAACTATTTTAGTAGTTGTAGTGACGGCGAAAAACAAGTGTTATTTTATTATTACGTGTATATTCATCCATACCTATTTGAGATCGTTGGTTTAACCATATTGCTGTTTCGTTATTTGGGCTAGTTGTGACATTGATAACTGTATTGCTTTATCCACAGCCAGGGGACATTCTAATCCTTTAGACTGTTCGCCTGTTTTATGCCGCCTATAGAAATAACATTAGTCGATAAACATCAACATTACATATATTTTACACGTATTATATTGAATTAAAGTCCGTAGCAAAGTATTATTTTCTTCAATATTTCACAAGATGCGTCACATATTTGAAGCCAAAGTGGGGTGGGGTGGGGAGGGGGGGTCGAGGGTGTCGTCCAACCCCCTTGGGGTTAAACATCACCGTTAGGTCTACGGTCCCATGGTCAGAACCATGATTTCACATTACGGAGGGCTCATTTTCAATGTTCAACTTTGAGCAGATTATGTCATTGCTCATTAAGCCTCTCCTGTTCACAGTTTCAATGATATTATCAGATTCATGACGTTTCACTGCTTTCTCTATGTCGGAAACAAGATCCAAGTTTTTTTTTTGGGGGGGGCGCTAGTGTCCTGGATGACTGTAATAGCGTAGTATAGCGAGCTGGATACGCTCTCTACACTGTGCTTATGCAGAGGAGCAGGGCGTGACATCGCGTATACAGCAATTTAATATTTGTTGGATAAACATAATAGTATCACACGCATCTCGTCGTAGCAAATACAGCTATCCGTGCCTTATCTTTCCTTTCGACTTCTTTTGCATGATAAGTAGTGGTTTAATATAAAGTTGTAGATAGGGTAAAATTAAAGGGATTAGGGACCCGTTTTACGTCAACGAGGCACCCCTCGAGGCGACGAAAGGGGTGAACGCCATCGAAGGACTGGTTTTGACTCGACTGGTGTAAAAGCGCCTTTATTCACTTCGCACTCTTTTTTGCTAAAAAGAGGGAACTTCTAGTGATTCTGCATGCAGTGTCCCCGTTCTTGGACACATCACATTTTACCGCTGGCTGACAAGGTGACTCACGGTTTCTCTTGTGGTCAGCCGTACAACCTTTAAGCAAATACATCGCAGCCACACAACCTTGCCACTCTCTTAAATCAGACTTCCATACTAAAGGTACCTAGTCAGATCGTGTTTATCGTAAAATCGTGTGACATGGCCTATAGTATAAATTATATATATATATATATATATATATATATATATATATATATATATATATATATATATATATATATATATATATATATATATATATATATATATATATATATATATATATATTGACCGCCCAAATTTGTTTTCGTGAACCACAGTTTTTTAATATAATCTGACACCGTCACAGTGACGCTGGTTCTGTTGCCATCGTCCCTATTGCTCTACGAGGTACGGCACTTACCTGTCAGTAGCACACTGGAATCATCAAATACGAAATTAACTAATACAATTAATTCGTTCGTATCCTCTAGCGATGACGTCAGTATAATTAACTGAGCCGCGTCACGTCATATGTTATTTCTCCTAGCATGGACACCAGGCAGAAGGGACCAACGGCTGTCTCTCCCGAGGACAGCAGTAAGTTCCAATGACTGGCCGTGGTATTAAACGCTATGTCCTCAACAAAATGCAGTTTGTTTGGGGGGGGGGCTTTAAGCCAATTATGAAGACAGGGGGCAATCAAATGCTCCATGTGTGTATGTAAAAAAATACCGGGTTTCCCTGGCTCATGGAATAGTAAGATTCTGCGATGCACTTTCGAGAGTTGTGGAAATTATAGTCTACGCCCACTACATAACAAAAGAACATAAACAAGTGAATGTCATACCTTTGGTTTACACTTTACAGCAAGGCTTAGCTTGAAACACCGACGAAAATGAACACAAGTCCGTCGCCGAAATACATCAACGACTCGATCGGAAGCTTTCTTGAAAGATAGCAACGACACGATGTCGACTAACTTCACAAATGGACGCACATTTCCGTATTCGCCGATTTTCTGACAACCAGGTAGTTGCGCTGAATCATAGAAACTTCCACATCGTTTGTAACCGGATATGTCCGCCTTATACAGGAAAGTGTTTGACCGTTTGGGTGGTGCACTACCGCGGTGGTCGGCACCTTAGCGACGCGATGATTGACAGCGTCAAGTAGCTCGTACGAGGACATTAAACATTTTCTTCACGGTACTATACTCTTTACGACCTCCCGCATCGATCAAGTGCCGGTAGTTCTTCGGTGTGTGTTGTTTACAAAATAGCCGGCCAACAGTAATGTTGAGTATTGAGTTGAACAGATGTAGAAGTAAAACGTCTGATCAATTTTAGCGTAAACAAATTACAATAAAATATTTAGGTATAGTTTACACTATACCTATATATTCTAGTGTAAACTATATATTTTAACATCATGGCCGCCCAAATGTGTTTTAACGAAGCACATTGTTTGAAAATAATTTGACCGTTATCTGTTTATAAAATTATACCTTTCCGTTCAGTACGTTCACGAACAGCTGTTGGCAAGTTCCAATATTAATAATTATGTGTAACGTCATTTTACAGTATCAAGAAATTACCTGCAATGTGACACTTCTAGTCTACGATTCCGAGACGTGTGTCGCAAAAATCATACGATTTACATTAAGTTAATTCGTTTGATTATCCTCCGACTTTAAATTCGCTTTATAGAGATAGTTGCAAACTTTATTTCATATAAAACTGTCAAATCGAAATAACAATCACAATTATTTATAGATGTTGGCAAAATGAGTCGGTCTCATAACTATCTTATTCAATTTATCCAACAGACGTACATTTCACATTTCTAGGTCGCATGTCCAGCAAAATGGGCCAGTGGCCGATCGTCCAAGGTCAGGGGCTCTTTGTGTGACGTCACGTTCAGAGGACCGACACGTCCGGCTACGTCGTCAGTGTGATCATTTTGCAACTTCCACCCGTAAGCAAGTCTTTAGAGAGAGGAGGGTGACTGCACAAAACCTCCAAAATCTTCTGCACGCGGCAGATATACACACCAGGAGGCCATGTGTTTGACCTATTCTTACCCCCGTGGTCATGTTCTTACCCCCGTGGTCATGTTCTGATTGACTTTACGGACTCTTACTTCCGTAATTCGGAGAAGAAATTAACAACTTGGGCACACAATGGAGCTTTCTCCTTTCGGGACATATATATCTTGCATTACTTTGATTCTTTCGTAAACATTATAGCGAATTTGTTATTATATATTATTTACAGTTTTTATATGATTTACGTTACGAAAAAATATATGGGATCGCGTTACATTTTTACCACGATTTTTCTTTTGAGCTGCTGTAGTTTTAATAATTATACATTGTAGAGTGTTTTTCTTTGCAAATGTATAAGTAAACGATCAAAGTATGTGACAAATGGCTATCACAAAATAATACATTTAATACAATAATTGAAATTGATAAATTTTAAGTCTTTGTCTACTTCGTCGTGGAATGGTCCATATAGTATATGTTCAATGGAGCAAAACTTGTGAATACAGTATATTGTGTATTGTGAATACTCTAATTGATGCATCTCAGTTGTTTATGAAGATAGCTGCATTCTTCCTCGAATGAGATACATTGGAACTATAAGTGATGTCGTTCCCTGGAAAAGAGAGACAGATACAAAAGAGCACGTAAACTGTTCAAAATAGGCATATACAGCTGGTGCTATTAAGTCGCTTTGAACATTATTGAACACATGAATCAGTTTCAACAAGTTTAATTCTAACAATACTAGAAACAATGGTCTCAATTTCAATTAATTTAATTTTGTATCAATTCCAAATTCACAATTTATCGACATCAATTAATGCTGCACAGTGGAAGATTAAAATAGTAACTCTATCTAGCAGCAGAAATATATCAGTTAATAAATGCATACGATTCAATACATCTAATGCATTTCAAATGCGGTAATTGTTCGAGTAATAGGTTTTATTAGATTCAGCAGCTGATACACAGTTTTGTGCATTTCTTCCGCTACAAACAACTTGGTGGTCGCGACACATAGTAAGAAGGTGAGGTGTGATGACAGTTGACCCCGGAATAGCGGGACCAGGCGTGATGATATTAGACACTGGACCAGGCGTGGTGTGTTGACAGCAGTAAAACGTGGCGGCAGCGGAACGTGGCGAGAGAGACAGACACAGAGAACGCGTAGAGATGTTTCGTACAGAGGTACACAGTACTACACACAGAGGTTTCACACAGAGGTTTCATACAAAGGTACATGCAGTGATATCATAGAGTGGCATAGTACGGAGATATAAACATAGGTAGACACAGGAAGTGATATAGAGAGTGACAGAGGTACATTATATTGAGAGACAAAGATTAAAAACGACAGACAAAAAGTGACAAAGAGGCAGACAGAGAGTAGCAGTGTATATATATATATATATATATATATATATATATATATATATATATATATATATATATATATATATATATATATATATATAATATACATAATATATATATATATATATATATATATATATATATATATATATATATATATATATACTGTTATATATATATATATATATATATATATATATATATATATATATATATATATATATATATATATATATATATATATATATATATATATATATATATATATATCATCACACACCGAACTAAACTTTCTGTAACAAACCCACAATAGAACTTATAGATCTAAAAAATAATAATGTTACCTGTTTTTCTTAAATTAACGTCTGTCGTTTTTTTAAGTCCCTGCTTCTATAGGTAATTGACCAGATACTGGAACATTATTTGAGGTCAGTATGTTCAGGCATCATATGGTGTTTTTCACGCGCAAGGCAAGAGGACGCCACTTGAATAACGTTTAGACTATAATGTTTCCGGCGCGTAGGTAGCCGCACGTGCTTCCATAACACTGAGAAACACATATCTTTAAAATCCAATCTGCCCCCAGAAAATGAATAGTCCTGGCTGGCATCCATCGTGGGGTGTAAGCACGAAGACAGCTGATAGGGCCTATCCAGCGCCATCTACACTCACTATAGAGGACACAATGTTAATGTGGCTATTGTGCATGCCAACAAAGAGCCACTAGTTAGAAGTATGATGCACACAGACCAGCAGATCGCCTTCTCTTTCAACAACTCAGCCCAGAGGTTTCGTGTCTTTCAGGCTGAGCTCGAGTTAGTCGATGCACAGACGATGGGGACGACAAAGCCAGACTTTTGTCCATCAAACACTTTGACTTCATCATAACAATAGAGACCAATGAACATGCCTTCTAGAGTCGGCTTCCTCTCTCCACATTCCTAGTCCTAACAGTGTAACCTCTGCCAAAGAAGCAACCACTGCAATCGCCCAGCTGCGGCAAGAAAGGGCCGAGGTATGGCGTAGTTGACAATGCTGTAGTTGGCGTAGTTGACAGTGCTGTAGTTGGCGTAGTTAACAGTGCTGTAGTTGGCGTAGTTGACAGTGCTGTAGTTGGCGTAGTTGACAGTGCTGTAGTTGGCGTAGTTGACAGTGCTGTAGTTGGCGTAGTTGACAGTGCTGTAGTTGGCGTAGTTGACAGTGCTGTAGGGTTAGCGGGAAGATTTGAGATTGAGGCAAGCAAACCGCACATTGATAATAGACACCGGCACCGTCCGTGAGAACTTACCCGGTGATATCATTTAGTGCCACGCGACGCCACAGGGACAACTAAGTGACGCCACGGGGACAACTAAGTGACGCTACGGGGACAACTAAGTGACTCCACGGGGACAACTAAGTGACGCCACGGGGACAACTAAGTGACGCCACGGGGACAACTAAGTGACGCCACGGGGACAACTAAGTGACGCCACGGGAACAACTAAGCGACGCCACGGGGACAACTAAGCGACGCCACGGGGACAACTAAGTGACGCCACGGGGACAACTAAGTGACTCCACGGGGACAACTAAGTGACGCCATGGGAACAACTAAGTGACGCCACGGGGATAACTAAGTGACGCCACGGGGACAACTAAGTGACGCCACGGGGACAACTAAGCGACGCTACGGGGACGACTAAGTGACGCCACGGGAACAACTAAGTGACGCCACGGGGACAACTAAGTGACGCCACGGGAACAACTAAGTGACGCCACGGGGACAATTAAGCGACGCTACGGGGACAACTAAGTGACGCCACGGGAACAACTAAGTGACGCCACGGGGACAACTAAGTGACGCCACGGGAACAACTAAGCGACGCTACGGGGACAACTAAGTGACGCCACGGGGACAACTAAGCGACGCTACGGGGACAACTAAGTGACGCCACGGGGACAACTAAGTGACACCACGGGGACAACTAAGTGACGCCACGGGGACAACTAAGCGACGCTACGGGGACAACTAAGTGACGCTACGGGGACAACTAAGTGACGCCACGGGGACAACTAAGTGATGCCACGGGGACAACTAAGTGACGCCACGGGGACAACTAAGCGCTTGTCTGGATTGTTCATTACACGAGTCCAAAAAGAACAAGACCTTGGGTGAACACATCATTCACCACTTCATTCGTCGAACGCTAACATTACGCCCACACGGAGGAGAGGGGTGTTATTCGCAGTTAGCGATCATGACATATTCACCGCCAGCCTTGACATAAAAGTACCCATGAATATTTCTTAGTATTAATTAAGTTCGAGTGTGTCACATGAACGCCAAAAAAAAGAAGAAACAATACCATGTATAATTCGTTTAAATAGGACACCTTACCTTTCTCTGCAATACGACACAAGTAAATATTTACCAGCTTCAGCTTTTTTACAGAGAAAGACGGGTAAACTCACGTTCAATAAATGTTATCAGTGTGACGTCACACAAAGCTCCTTCGAGACGGAACGAACACGCTTCGAGAATATCGGCTTCTCTAGCACACGCTACACGTAACATTACGTACTGCGTCATGAACGTAACCTGCCTTGCCAGGCAATATTTATTTCAGTACAAATGAGTCGTATTCGTGTAAATGGCTGTATTTAAAATGTCGTGGGGAACAAAGTGCTAAGCGGGCCCCTTACGCAAGATTTGCCATAACGTTCGACAGAATCGTCTTCCCACTTACCTAACTACGTCTATCCTTATAATATAATATTTAAAATACTTCTATTTCGCAACTGAAAAAGCTCTCGTTCCGACATTTGTCTTTACAATGGGAACAAAAAGTAGATTACAATTATTTTATTGAAGCTACTTATTATATATGGCCCCTTAATGGCACCGTCCGTGAGATCATGTTCGCTGATATTACTGACAGTCCTGTAATTGTGTTGGATGAGAACAATATATCGCTCGTAGCTAAATACAGAACTCGAGCTCAGCCTGAAAGACACGCAACCTCCGAGTTGAGTAGTTGAAGGAAAGGGGGATCTGTTTGAGTGCACGCGTCCATCTTCTAACCAATGGCTATCTGTTGGCCTGCACAACAGTTAGGTTAACACTGTGTCCTGATCTGTGTCCATCTTCTAACAATGGCTATTTGTTGGCCTGCACAACAGTTAGGTTAACACTGTGTCCTGTGCAGTGAGTGTAGACCGCCCTGTCTGATTCGTACTTACACACCACGATGGATGCCAGTCAGATTAGTGATGGACCAATCAATTTATTTAGACGGGTTGGATTTTTTAAATATGTGTTTGTCATATTGATGTTGACCCACGTGCGTACGGCTACCTACGGGCCTGCCAGATGTCTGTCATTATCAACCAGGGTCACTGCACAGTTAATCAGTACTGTGTGAGAAACTGCGACGAACATTAACATTATCCAGAGAAATCCCCCCCAAAAAAAAACAGTGCAAACTATCATAGTATCAAAATGCTTTATATGTCAACACCACAAGGACGCGGTATTCGGTGGTGTCCCACTAGTCTGCTTTGAGACAGTCACAGAATCGGACGTTGAACGATTAGTTACGTCCGCTTCGGGTAAATCGTGCGAATTAGATCCAATACCAACGTGGCTACTAAAGCAATGTTCACATGAGTTAGTGCCACTAATCACCTCTTTATAAACGCGTCTCTCACATCAAACCAACGTGCTGATTTCAAGCATGCAATCGTTAAGCCACTTTTAAAATAACATATGCTGGATAAAGACATCTTACAGATCTACCGCCCTGTGTCGAACTTGCCATTTGTGTCGAACTTGGTTGAAAAAGTGGTTGCAAAACAAATTAGCAAACACGTTGATGAAAATGCTTTGCGCGACCATTTCCAAGCTGCATAACGTAGCAGCCACTCTCCAGAAACGGGGCTACTCCGTTTCAAAAATGACATCGCCGCGGCACTGGACAACAACCCTCGTGATAATTGATTTGTTGTGCGCATTTGATACAGTCGATCATGAGTTGTTGATGACTCGACTTGAGCACTCATTCGGCATCACCGACAAGGCGTTTGCGTGGCTGCAATCGTACATCAGCGAACGGTATCTGAAAGTGGCAGTGGGAAGCGCCGAGTCGGTTGATTCAATCTTGACGTGTGGCGTCCCACAAGGGTCGGTGTTAGGCTCTATATTGTATTGCATGTACACCAAACCTATCGGAGATATTGTCGCTAGACACGATATGCAATATCAGTGTTATGCTGACGACACTCAAATGTACATCGCAGTTGAACGAGATGAATCCATTGTGGCGGCACTGAAGAAGGTGGAATTGTGTGTAGCGGAAGTGGCTGCATGGTTGACCAAAAACCTGAAAATGGAACACCATATTGCCAACACTGTGAAAAGCTGCTACTATCAGATAAGAAATATTGAGCGAATTCGGCCACATCTGACCGAAGAATCATGCAAGACACTTTAACAAGATTGCCATCCCAAACAACAAGTTCCAGATGGCAAGCGGACAAGGAAGCCATTGGCTTATCGAGAGTCCAACAATTTTCTCATCTATGTGTAGCCCGCCCTTATCAAATATCTGTCAATTCTATTTTTTTAAACATATTCACCCTACTAGCATTAACCGTTCATTTGGCAGTTTGTTCCAATCATTTGTCAACCTCTGTGAGAAAGAGTACTTTCTCATGTCCAACCCACACTGCTCCTTAACTAATGGTGCTTTGTGTCCTCTGGTTCTAATGCCTTCTTTAAGTTTGAAGAACATATTCCTATCAACATCCTCATAACCGTTCACTATTTTAAACACATCTATTTGGTTTCCTCTTAGTCTCCTGGTCTCTAGTGTTGTCAAACCACATTGTAATAAGCGACTTTAACTAAGGTCTCTCAATTCTGGAATCATTTTAGTTGCTCTTCGTTGTATTCTTTCTAGCTTGTCTATGTCCTTTTTACGATATGGCCTCCATGCTTGAATACAATATTCCAAATGTGGTCTAACTATTGCTTTGTACAGAGGTACATTTAGCTATTTCTCCTTATACATGATAGTTCTCCTAATTAGCCCTAGAATTTTATTTTCTTTTGAAGCAGCAATCCTACATTGCTCTGAAACTTTCATGTCAGAACTAAATGTGACTCCTATGTCCTTTTCTTGTGTGGTTCTACCTAGTACAGCATACCCCATTTTATATTCTTCGTCCATGTTTCCATGTCCTATGTGTATACATTTACATTTCCCAAAATCGAATAACATTTGTCATTTTTCTGACTATTTAACTAATTTATCTAGATCATCCTGTAAACTTTGTTTATCTGTATCATTTGTATCATCTGCAAATTTTAGTACTTTGCTAGATATACCATCTTCTAAATAATTTATATATATTAAAAACAGCATAGGGCCTAATACTGATCCCTATGGTACCCCACTCAAAACAGATTTCCAGTTTGAAATCTCACCATCTACTTGTTCACGCACTAGTGACATCGCGTTTAGATTATGGAAATGCACTTCTTTATGGTCTCCCACAGACGGCGCTGCGACGTTTACAAAACGTACAGAACTGTGCTGCTCGCGTCATTACCCGTACAAGGAAACACGAACACATTACACCCATGTTGCAGCGTTTACATTGGCTGCCTGTTCATTTGCGACCAACTTACAAAGTGCTTTTGTTTACCTTTTGTGCATTAAATGGTCTGGCGCCGATCTACCTGGCTGAGTTAATTAGCTACCGCCCCATTAACAGGACTCTACGATCTGCTTCGCTGCCAGCGCTTTTATTCGTACCGGCTTCACTGACTGTCACACGTGGTGATCGCCGTTTCACTGTTTGCTCAGCCGTTTTATGGAACAATTTAACACCTCTCAGGACAGCGAATTCATTACAAGTGTTTAAGACACTTTAAAAAACTCACAGTTTTAAAAAAGCTTTTTTATAACTCACCGATGAGGACATTTTATGTGCATTCATTAGATATTGTATATATTATTTCCTTAGTATATTTATTTTATTATTTTCACTTGTATTACTGAACTTATTTAAAGTATAGTTCTTAAGAAGTTTTTTATAATTGTATTTAGCGTTTTTATGGTTATATTCTGAGTCTTACTTGTATAAATTAATATATTTAAAGTAGTTTTTATAATATATTAGTATGTTTAATTTGCTGGCAGTTTCATGATAATTTTTTACTTTTACTTGTATTACAAACTATATTTAAAGTATTGTTATATAATATTTTAACATGGTTATTTTTTTAGCATTGTTTAGCACTTGTGTAGACTATTCTCAGTATAATTATTCTCTTAGCAATTGTATGGCCAGTAAAATACTACTATGTATGTAAAGCGCCTGAGAGCAATCTTGATTGATCGGGCGCTGTATAAGTATTATTATTATTATTACAACAATGTAACCCCTGATCTTAATTTCGGTCTTCCTCTTCCCCTACCACTCTGTTCTGTTGTTTTCCATGCTCTCTTTCTCACTCTCCTCACTCGTTCTCTGTATGTCTCCTGCTCATCGCAGTCTGCTCCCAACTACCTTCGTTTCAGGTGTTCATTTCTTCTTACACTGTCTTCTGAAGCAGCCTGTGTAGCTTTCCTTAGTTGTGTTAACTCTGGCTTCAACGCTAGACTGCATTAGATTTAACAAGATTGCCATCCCAAACAACAATCATTTAGCAGTTTGTACCATTAATTTATCACCCTCTGTGAGAAAGAGTACTTTCTCATGTCCAACATACACTGCTCTTTAACTAATGCTGCTTTGTGTCCTGTGGTTCTACTGCCTTCCTTAAGTTTGAAGAACATATTCTAGGGTTGATTAACTCTTTGTGTCGCAAAATACACACATTATTGTCTTGTAATTACAGAAAATCAACAGAAGAAAAAGGCTTAGTGTGGATGCTGGATGTGATGGTATGAAATGGGTTACTTACATCGCGCTCCTGCTCGCGCGTGTACATTGGCCACCTATTGGGTGTGCATAGTAACAAGCTTTCATGGTTTCGTAATTGTTCGCGAGATGGTGCCACTTACCATCGAACGTTCCAAAAAGAAGATGAGCCAACTATATGAAACCTTATTTATTATATATCACCATGGCGTCTGCAGATAATCGGAAGTTATTTTAAACGGCGACTAAATAACCATTGCAGCCATTGGTGGTCTTGCCTTTCAGATGCCTCACGCGTGCTTCCGGTTTGACCGATCGCTGTTGCCGCTGCAGACGACACATCCGACCCTACCTCGAAGTTCGATGCGTTTGTAGTAAAGTCCATTTTTCTTCTTTATACCTTTTAGTTTTGTGACGAGGAGTTTGGGGATAAAAACCATACAGGATACCGTACGTTCATAAAATATCCAAACTGTGGTGATTGTGGTGAACGTGATGACGAATTGTTCTTTATGACATGCCCGATTATTAATTTTGTTTATGTTTATAACATATCCAGACTGATTGTGGTTGATGCAATGACAATAATATATCGTATTCCAAAGATCAAAATATATCACATAATTTCAGTTTGGACGCAAATAGCCATATCCTATTGGCAAAAATAGGAATAGACATTTGACGAGCGAATATTTCCAGAATGCAGCATTCGTGACGTAGTGTTATCTAACAATATGCCGCGTCCCATGAAATTAAGATGTGTGTTCAACAAGGTTTTCCTAGTAAACCGCTGGCATTATATTCTTACTTGTAGTTACAAATGGTTATGCTTTAGTAACTCCTATGCCTATGGGGATCTTGTGCGAGCCTTATGTGCCACAGTGCATGAAGAGGATAAGTAAGTAAGTAATCATAGTATTGCAGGAGGGGTCATTACTGAATATGGTTGGCAGTTTATACGACAGTTAATGTGAGCCTCGTGCAGTGAAATTGCATGGGATTGGGATGAGAATAGTTACGGAGGATTGTGCATAATTAGTGCATCAATTATATGCGTAGACTTGTGTTCGTTAAATTACATACAGTTATATTCATGCTGCACCTTGCATGACCATTATATATATATATATATTAAATATTTGTTTTATCCTGTCATATGCTTTTTGTTGTGTTATCTGTTTTTATTTGCTTTATTTGTCTACAACACCATATGATAATTGTCTAGATTATATATAAATATATATGGTCTAGAGATTCTAGACACTTATATACAATGATCTAGCCAATTATATCATTATGGTATTTTAGACAAATAAAAACACAAATATTTAAAAAGAATGAAACTATTTTTATATATATAATAATAATCATATTATTTGTTATGCTATCTTCACATTTGCTTAAAGGACTTAATGGTCTAAGTGTGTTTTTAAGTATAACCAACAGTCACAAATATATGTATTTTGTTTAGTACATATTTGTCAAGTCATTGTTGCTATTGTTCTTTGAAATAAAGGAATTAATACTTATTTCATTATGGATATGTTAGAGGTACCAAAATTTGCAGATGACACAAAAGTGTTTAGAACGGTTCAAATAATGGAGATTGATAAACAACATTCACAAAACTATTGTAAATTAGTGAAATGGTCCAAAAAATAGCAGATGTTACTCAATTTGGGGAAATGTATATGTTTACATACAGGACAAGAGAACTTTAATGTAAAAATAAAATGCGACATACGGTTCTAGGTATTATCATAAAAGTCCTGGATCCATTTACAAATGTCTTGTTGTAAAATGAGTGTTAATATCCCAACTCGCTAGCCATGAATGATATAGCCACCACTGTACAAATGGACATGGTTTATTCATCACACAAATATCATTTCACATGTACGCAACAATACTCAACAATCTACAGTTAGCAACTGAAAATCAAATATTGGTATTCGATCAACGTCAGTAACTGCTTATGACTTTTTACAAAATAGACATTAATGACTGCAAATAAACCAAATGCAGTGCATATGCCATCTGCCTGTATGCATATGCCCATATACATTTCTGAACCTTACGGGTTTGAAAAAATGCAAATCCTTCGGTTCATGTAAATTAAAAAAATATAGGTTATATTCAAGAAAACGCACATTCTATTTTTCTTACTCTTTAAAATTATTCTATTGAAAAATGTACAAAACTCTACCACAATCCACAACTACAAAATGATGTCTGTAGTTGAAGCTACACCACTTAATCCATTACATTTGTTCCATGTCTCCAAAAAGAAGAGGTAGTTTATCGATCTGCCAAGGAACGTTTGTTGCAAACAGTAAATGTGGGACATTGCTTATTGTTAACATGACTCAATTTTGATATTGTTTTTTGCAAAATTGTAAATATAAATACATTTTTCCATCATGTCACTGACAATCAATCGGTGTAACATGTAACGGCTGTCCAAGAGGATGAGAATTGATATTAGTCACAGGCTGAAATCTGATCCAGTTCCAAAAATCATGATTGCTACATACACACTGGCCATAATGCACAAACTAACAAGCATATCACATTTACAAGATATAACAACCGACGAAGGATACACTATCTCTTATTTGACCTAGACAATCCCCATCATGTGACACACATTTCAGTATTTTCATTCTACCAGCAGGTCACATTAAGGTCAATGAGTTTTGGTTGAATACAATGCAGACTTACTGTGGTAAAAAGTCACAACACGTGATTAGCAATACTACTACTACTACCACCACTACAACTACTATGACTACTGAACAGCTGACTTTCAAAACCAGATATATCCATTTTTATGCGAATGGGATAATTAAGGAAAAATATGTAAACCAGTATGAAATTATTTTAACTTGTGTAAAAAAAATCTAATTATGTTCGCTATCTACTAATTGCAATGTTTAATTTTCACTTGTCTGGTTTTGATTGAAATGCGTGAATAAATATCAATCTGAATGAAGAAGTTGCAGAACTGACAAATCCTATGGACCATCTTGAATAGCAAGCAGCCACATGACACAAGCTCATGTCCTCATTGGCTAATTAGGACATTTCTGGCCTGGGATTAAACACTGATGCATTTTGACTCGTTCTGATTAACAAGCGTAGGTTTGCTGTATTAGTGTGGGAATAATAATATGGGTTTAAATCGCAAATGTTAACTCATGACATGCAGCATGGCACTTGTATATGTGAATGGGTTTAACTCCTACATGTGCAACACTAGATATATCTGGTTTTATAGTCAACTCTTCTGACGTATTACTGGTAGTGCACTTGAATATGATATACAGCAGCTTTATAGGCCAGCACCCACACGTGTAACAATCTGATCTCGCAAGCAAGAGAACCCAAGTTTAAAGTGGCCACCGCACTTCGATTTCTAGCTCTTCTAATTTCAAACTCAATTTGGCAAAAATCAAACCTATCTAGTATTGATGACAACATGCTCGTTTGTGCAAATGTCTTTTTTAGCTTAGTTATGAAATCATCAAACATAATTTAATTTTGGTTTGGTAAAACAGAAATTTGGCAAAAATTGGGTAAGGTAGCTATTTATATCCTGCCTTTATACACTATGATACATAGCTACTTACACTTTAGTAAGATACTCAAAGTAACAGTCAAAGTAAATTTTAACAAATTGTACGCACTCTTTTATTAAACATGAGGTGGGGAGGCAGCTTTGAAGCCCAAGTTTAAAACCCAAGTGAGGTGAAGCACTAGGCACAATTCACCTGTGTTTACCTATCAACATAGACGACAACCTAGCTGTAATTAGACTTCTGTGTGATTTCCACATGGTCTGTTACAGTGAATTTTTTTAGAGTTGATCTTGTGACTAGAATTTTGCTGTGCTGCACACATTAGACAATGTGTGTCACACATTAGACATTGTGCGTCACATTTTGTCAGTCATGCTATTACACAGAGGCGATGATGAGCTCAAACGCCTACAATAAATTCATGTCCTCCTACGCTGTAGGTGGGATTAAATTACCTTTCTTAGTCCCGAGAGGCCACTTTTATTACTTAAGGCATCAGGACACAGTCGGTGAACAGTTGATGGTAACATCTCAAAAGAACCAATGTTCTGTGCAGCACATAAAGCTCATCAGACAGTGTTCAGCCGCTAAACAAACAGCGACGTATCCTTCATATCAGATATATGAACAGCTATAATACATATAAATATAAACCACTCTAGGAAACTGTGGAGAATCACATAACAAGCTTCTTTCATGACAATGATATTTCAGCCCTTCTCAAGAAATGCATACAAACTATGGACAACGGCTTTTAGTTGGCGTGCCTGCAATTATAACCATTCTGACAAGTGCTTAATTTTACTCGTAATGTTTTAGCCAAGTTAATTTCTTCTATTTCAAACTCGTTTGAAGAGTGCACTGAAGGATTTAATGAAGACACATTTAAGAACCATCACAATGAAAAACAATGCTTAAATCTCCCATTACGGTTGATGGTATAGATGATGGCAATGCAATCAACCAACAAAAAAAGTGGTTTCTATGGTCTCAAGAACTTTGGCAAACAATGCCACCATTAGCAGCTAATCAAGACTGCCTTCCTGCAGTCCACTTGGCAACCATACGAGGCAAACAAATCCTTCTAATGGACAGACATGGCAGTGCAACTTTTTGTCAACATTTCCCAGAGGTACCAGACAGACTATAGTATAACCCAAAAGCAGAATTCTCGCCCGGATAAACGACCTGCCAAATACTCCTGATACAACCATCCCTGCAAGAATTCTGCAACACCACACCATTTATCAATGTTACTAAATATTTTTGTGATAACAACGTCGCTGTGCATCATTGCCACCACAGTGACAAGCTATATGTACACAACAGTTCAGATGGATCTGTTTTATTTATCATGCAACCTTTATACATTGGACCTTTATACATAGATACACTAGACTCGTTCAACAGGTTGTGCAATACCAAACTTGCCATTTGTGCATTAGTAACTGTATGTCTAACTGACCTGAGGAAGAGATCGTGGTGCAGGTCAGCCTAAAGGAAAAAATGCTACGACACCGGATGATGTGGGTGGGACACTTGTTATCGTTTACCACAGAAAGCAGGGAAAAGAGGAAGACCACATTTAAGATGGGAAGACAAAAGGGGTGTAAGAAAGACAGGTGGATGAAAAGTGGAGGGAACTAGCTGGCGGTGGAGATCAGTGGAAAGGAAGTGTAGCAGTATAAAAACTAATCGGCCTCGCCCCTTCATAAAGGCAACTTTGAGGAACAACGTATGTCTAGGGATGGACTCCACTGAATGCAGACAGGAAACATGTTTAACTGTAACACCACCAAAAAACAAAAATAAAATTTAGGGCGGATAAGAAATTATGCTGCTGCAGAAAGTTTCTTTGTACTTAGGATATCATTCTGTAACATATTTAATTTTAACCAACAATCTTGATTTCTGGGTAATGGTACTAATAACTGTATCACATGCCTTTGTTTGTTACGTTTCGTTGTGTCCAAGAAAGTGATGCTTTTAATAACACCAGTTAGAAATCATACAGTTTGATGCTGGAAAAAACATTAATTTGAAAAAAATAATGAAACAGAAACTTACGCAGAACAATCTGAGTAATGTAAATGATGCTGAACAAAAGTAGTTGTACTTGAAACAAAAGTAGTTGTACTTGAAACAATTTCGGCTTACGAAGAACTCGTAACTCCAATCACCTGATCTAATGAACCTCAGAATGCTGCTGCAATCTGCATGATTCTGAGCTAGTTTTCCTGCAGTTAACAGGGAGGCTGTTCCGTCAGCAGCAGGAACCACTTCCAGGTGATGGCACAGTCGATATATAATACAAACGCCACTCGTAATGAGGTTTCTGCATGGCCCACAGCATAAAGTCTACTTGGCTTCCATCGCAGAATACCCTCCAATGCCTCCCTGCCTGCTTCACACCAAGGGGTCCTAATTGAACACCCTGCACTCATATTCTCACAGACCCACAGGTGGCGCTAGCACTGTTGACCTCGTGCCGATCTCCAAACTTTGCCAGAAGTCGATTCTTGTACTGGTACCACGTGAACAGGCGTTCGTTCAGCCACTAGTCACAGCAAGTTAACATTCCCTGTAAGGTATGTTATAATAAATAACAATTAGCGACAATGACAGCAGCAGATGTCACTCGGGCCTAGATTGGAAGTATTGACTTGTCATTGGCAATTTCTATTGACTCGCCAAAGTTCGAGAGACGATACGTTCGCCTTCCCCACTTAATGTGCCTGACGTTGAAGATTGCCTCAAAGTAGACCAGGATGAAGAGCATCTCTCGTATCATCCATGACACGAGGAACATGTACTTGTTGAAGGGCATTGGACCATTCTGCAAGAGAACACGTACTTTACAGAGTCACAACTTGAGGAACATGAATTTGTTGAAGGGCATTGGACCATTCTGCAGGAGAACATGTACTTTACAGAGTCACAGCATGAGGAACATGTACTTGTTGAAGGGCATTGGACCATTCTGCAGGAGAACACGTACTTTACAGAGTCACAACATGAGGAACATGAACTTGTTGAAGGGCATTGGACCATTTTGCAAGAGAACACGTACTTTACAGAGTCACAACTTGAGGAACATGAATTTGTTGAAGGGCATTGGACCATTCTGCAGGAGAACATGTACTTTACAGAGTCACAGCATGAGGAACATGTACTTGTTGAAGGGCATTGGACCATTCTGCAAGAGAATGTGTATTTTACACATAAACGACACAAATGCAAGTGTTGTTTAACCTTCAGGCAAAGTCCTTGGTTACAAATTATTAGTGGCGTACAAGTTTACATATTTTGACAATTTTGGAGAAATTGTAATCGACTACCTTGCCAAAGTAATCGTATCATGATTACAATTTTTGTTCTGCATATTTATGTTGTCTAGATTTCAGATATGATCTAAGCTGGGTCTCCTCTTCATTTTGTATGTAATGAATTGATAGTGACTATATTTTAATATTTTGTCTGATTTTGTCTTGAATAACATTAGCTATAATAATAACATGAGGGTTTTTATTAATTTCACTATGTAAATTGAATGTAATCATGGTTGTAATCATGATTACACGCAAAAGTAATCGTAATCGATTACTCATGTTCTAAGTAATCATGTGTAATCATACTCATAAATGTTAACAGTAATTGTCATTGATTACATTTGTCCTGTAATTGCTCTCAACGTCAGAAGTTTCAGTTTGAGTTTTATGATAAAATTAAGTGCATATCTAACTATAAATAACTTCATGCTAGAGGCGAAGAGGACCACATTTAAATAATAGAAATTCTTGAATTTTAATACTTTTTAAATTACTCATTACCATGGAAATTAGTGTGGTTTATAGACACCATCCTGCAGGTAGAACTCCTCCAATAAGCAGCCACCCCTTGGGAACGACCACCCCAGGAAAACGGCCATTCAATCAGTTTCTTTTAGGCCAGATCTGTACATCAGTGTATATTTGACCAGCCTCTGTAATCAGGCCACCCCTTCAATGAGGCCATTATCTCGGTCACTTGGGTGGCCGCTTAAGAGGGATTCTACTGTAGAGAGCAGTTAATGGATGCATGAATGGTCATTGCAGAGAGCTGTGGGAGAGTCCTTTTAATGATAATGAAATGAGAACAATGGTGTGCATTACTTAATGATATTGAAAATGATCGATTTTAAATCCATGTAAGGATAATGAACCCTTGTAAAAAAAAAATATCATTATGAAATTGCCAGCAAGTAGGCACGACACTAGCCGTGCAGTGACAGTGACACTGCTTTTCTATTTTCAATATTTTTTATTCCAATAAATATATGAAACTTCTGGTTTATTTGGTTGTATTCTTCATAAATAACTGGCCTTTGATGGTAATGAAAAAGAAAAATTATGCAGTCACATAGTAATACAGAAAATTATAAAGAAACATTTATTTTTTATATAATAATTATAGTAATGATAATGAACACCCCGTAATGACTTCAATGCTAGCAGGGAGTGGTCAATGCATGTATTAGTGGTCAATGCAGAGAGTGGACAATGCATGCATACCTGCACCCCTGACAGCTGCATGTAGTCCAGCATACACCAGACACTCCAGTGACAGGCAAACCAAATGTACGGGTTGAAGCCAAAGAAGTGGTACATAGACCAGGACATGTAGACACCCAGCGGGATGCTCTCGCACAGCGGCTCAAAGAAGCCCGTCGTTATGGGCATCATGTTGAGGCGCAGTCGCATCCACCTGACCAAGCACATAAATATCATATATATATATATAAGGATATAACACTTTAATTTTTATATTACAGATCGACAGCCAAGAAATCACAAACGATAAGAGTGGCTCCAACGAGAGTAAGAGCATTAGTCTTAACAGGTTTGTACAACCATTATTTGCTAAACTCGATAATAAAAACGACAAGACGTATCATAATTTGTGAAGACAATTGGATTGGATTATCTTAATTGTCATTGCAATTGCATTTTTGGGATTATGCTTTCATTATAACAGCACTAGTGTTTGTGTTTCAATATGCACTATTGATGTTGGCTACAACCTACTTTCCAGCACACAAAGATTTATTTTACGTTAAGGTATTTAATAATATTTAATGCTTTTTAAAATGTTGCTCACTAATGAAACATAAATTAGGTGCTCACTTTCAAGAGCCATGATTTGCTAATTTTTTCTTCAATTAAATTTCTTTAAAGTATGACCTTGAGAGAAAGCTCTTTCTCACTGTTTTTTTTTGCATCATAAGTTTCTGAGGGTGGATATTAATAAATCATGTAAAAATATGCACAACTGATTGTATCTTCCCATTATCAAGACTGACAGTAAATCGGATACTCCGGAAACCCAAAATGTCATCGTTGTAAACTTTCATGCTCGTTATAACGGCATGCACCTAAATTATAAATAACGCAATGTTTGATCATACGTCAACATGCAATCTGGTGAAGTAATGGTAATTACTGGAAACATGCCAAATACTGGACACCAACTTATAAATCAACAATGTTACACTTCATTATTTAACCTTTATTCCTGTAGTATATTTATATCAGGGATAAAACGGGAATTTGGAAAAACTAGCAGATATCACTGGTCTTCTCTGACTGTTTTATGGGTTGGTTAGAAATACTTTAACATGTCACTATCAGGATCTATCATCTTTTTGAAAATTTGGTAATGTAATGAAATAAGCCAGTGTTACGACATATAAAGATAGCTTTATGGCAATATCAACAGACCAATAAAATTAATCATCAGATTAATTCCCTTTAATATCATATATTTTTTGGTGCATATCATAACAATATGTTCAGAAAACATGGTTTCAGAATCCATGTTTGGACAGGTCAACTCAGTGGTCAGCTCAGCTCTAAGAAATACAATGAGTGGATGACGTACCTGACCATTCGGTCCTTGTAGACCGCGACCGAGGTGGCCGTATAGTTCTGCTGGGCGGGTACTGCAGCTACCTTGTGGCGGAACCCCCTGCAACAGCACGACCAATGTCCAAACACAACTCATACAATCTCCATGTGCCCATCCATTTTGGGTTAAAATTTATACAAAATATAGGAAATCAGAAGTAATAATACCGGAATATTTTTACAAAATGTAGGAATATCGTTGTTGCATACAGTGTTATTTCAGGTGGTGCCATCTACTGACTCGAGTTAATGCAAATTAGCAACTGCTGACGTTCAATATTATGTTACCAAATTCGCTGATTTTGCCCATTTGATTATAGTATGGCCCAACTCGCACCATAGATTTGTACAAAAATAACTTTGTAGCTATGAATCGCAAGAAATCTCAAAATCTTCACTATTATTAGGAAAATACATGAATTTTTGAAAATATAGGAATTGTAATTAAAATACAAGAAATATAGGAACGCTGGGCACCCTTCAATCTCGTCATTGTGTGGTAGTCCTCATCATCTTATGATAAAGTCTGTCTGTCTAGTTGAATTCTTGTTAAAGGTACTAGTTGCCCTCATCATATAATCTGCTCAAATGCACCTTAATGAACCACAATGATTCTTTTTAATTGACCATTATTTGAATGTTTAGGTCAAAATATCATGCTTAACTTGCATGCGGGCGGGGGGGTAACATAATTTCATGAGTGTTAATAATAGGCCCATCATGTTATTAATCTCTTTGATAATGTCAACTAAAACGGGGATTTCTGGCAATTTCAACTTAGCTTTCGATAGGTCTTCTATAATCCATTTTACGGTACTTGCGAGATGTGCAAGTAAAGAAAGAACTTACTTTTGATGGAGATATTTTGCAATGAAGAAGTCTTCAGCCAGGAATCGGCCAAACCATGTGAGACCGTGTAGTTCGTCCAGCTCCACTTTCTTGAGCAGGTACGACATGCCAGTGAAACAGCTCACCCCAAGTACACTTAGGGCCATATAGTACCGTGCCACAGTCGCACCGAAGTACACCTGCAACATTGAACCAGGCATCAAAGCCTTGGAAACATCTGTACAAATGCGCATAACAGTAATATAATTAATTAATATCATAAATTAATATAAATTTAACGTGTAACAAATAGTTAAGTAAAAAGGACTATTGATCTATGTTTTTCAACAATACAATTATCATGTATTTCTTCTACAAATATTCTAAATTTAATTCAGTATAACTTAGCAAAACAGTTCAAACAGTATGATTAAATCTAAATGGCACATAACAATTCTAACTGATTTAACAATACATATCATGTTTTCACCAACAAAGGAACACGCAGGCACGCGCGTGCAATGACCATACAGACAGATACTGACTGTGGAGAGAGGGCGCCACTGTGAACAAACCTTCTCGATGGACGCTGCGAGTCCCTGCTGGTCAGTGCAGAAGGGCATCTGGTGGACAAGGGCAACCTTAGGGTTCTCCAGTTTACCCACCATGTCTAGCAGAATATCTGTGTTCACTGTAACACAGGGTCACAGAGACGTGATGTCACAGCCCTGATACACGTCAATACAGCCCTGATACACATCAATACAGCCCTGATACACAGCATATATCTCATATATATATAAGCTGGACAATGTGGGCAGGGTACCTCGTGTGGACGGAGACGGGAAACCGTGGGACTGCAGTCAGGATGAGACTGCATTAGGAGGGACTTAAGGGAGGTGGAAGGGCAGTTAAATGTATAGCAGCAACATAAAAACTAATGAAACTATAAAAAAACATGTGTATATATAGCACATTTTCCATAGTTTTAATGTACATTACATAAAATGACTAATATAAGAACAGACAATTATTCCAACCAAATACAACAGTAAAATTAATCACAAAGATGCAGGTAATTAAACACGCTGAAAGAGTAGGACGTATATGACTGGTAGTTATTTCTCACAGCGGTGGTTATAAATATTTTATAGAACATATGCAAATATTCCAGAAAATGTGATATATGATTACATACAGTTGTATTAGTGGTTTCGGAATGCATTAACAAATAATGTTATTGGCTACGCTTCAATAAAATTAATTATATTAGTGGCAAAGATGCTCCAAGCGATTTGACATTTTGCTCGGCAATGTCCATATGGAGTCGGCGTGTGACATCAATCTGGCCAAATGAACATCAACAAACATTGTCATTCCATAGCAACGCAGAACATCTGCGTACGTTAAAAGCTTATATGTTGCAGTGGGACAAAAAACAATGCATTTGGGTGTGACATCAGTGTCATTATTTGAAACACTATTAAAACACTGCAACATATATAGATTTTAAATAACAGCTAGCGTAGACTGAGAGGCACCTTGTGCACTGTGCAATGATAAAATGGCAAAGCCAAAGCAAAGGGCAAGCCAATGCAAAGGCGAGACAGTTCTACTCAAAAGTTGTCAATTAGGAGCTCGCAATATCTGATGACAATGGCATCACCCAATGCACAACTATAATTACCACTGCCTATGGCATTTACTTGAATGCATTTTAGGAGCCAGACCATCCCCCCAAGAGCTGCGATTGTCATTTTGTTTATCTATGTTGAAAAATCTATAACGTTGTAAAGACTAAACCACTACACTGGAAATGTCATGAAGAACAAACCGATAGCTTTAATCCACCACGCTATGGATTCGTATATTTGAAAGATCATTTTACAGCCCCATGTTGAAACCAATATAACATCTGCTCATAAATACTTGCTTAAAATTACATGAAGAAACATGCTATGATACACGTGGATCATCTTGAATGTGTGCGCCAAAGTTAGCACTATTGTTTACGTCAATAAAATATGATTCATCAAATGACCATCTAAGTAAATCCAGTGGAATAGTTGAATGTCATTTTTGAGACGATTAATTTGAATACATTCTAGATACTTTACAAATGTACAAATGCAAACAACAGTGATATAATTATTCAGCATCCCCTCACGTAAACACGTTGCTTTCTTCCACTTTCACACTGTGGAGATGGTCCCAATTAAACATTATTAAATATTATCATTGCCGCTGCTGCACACTGGAACTAGCTGTCACTGGCCAGCTAAACAAAGGTACGACATGACATTTAATCTATGGCTGCATGTGCTACTTGTATGTGTTACCTGTGAATTCAAACTGTGTGAGCAATAATTTGGTGGCTTGTCTGTTGCAGCATT
Organism: Lamellibrachia columna; assembly: GCA_963662155.1. Taxonomy (NCBI): domain Eukaryota; kingdom Metazoa; phylum Annelida; class Polychaeta; order Sabellida; family Siboglinidae; genus Lamellibrachia; species Lamellibrachia columna. The sequence continues at coordinate 36,137,569 of OY759273.1, read as the reverse complement.
CCACAGTAACAGAAGGAAGGGAATGAAGGAAGTATAGGGAGGTTGTAGAAGGGACAGGTGGGCATCAAAATAGACAATATTTTAATAAATTTACTCAATCCTAGAATATCATCAGTCATCATTACATAGCATTACAATAGGGATCCACTGGAAGAAGGCCACATTAAATTACGTAAAATATAATGCAAAAAGTGAATATAATTGTTTGACAAGCAAAGGTGTGATATGCAGATAATGTTGCAATAGCCTGTGCTTAAAATGGGTACATCAACTGACACTGCGTTTACAGTAAGCAATGGTAGGACAGGTGGAACCACTCACTAAAGACAAGATCTTAACCTTTGGGATGAACCTCAGATACGCTACAATGCATCCGGAGGATGGGTCAATTCCCATCTGTTTACACCAAGAACTTTGAGTCACACACACCCGTACAGTTAAATTACAATTGCTCAGGAAATATCTAGTCTAACTTTATTCACCAGGGTGTTATCAATTTACGACTTTGTAGTTATCTGATTCACATATAGTAATGCATAAACTGGTTGGTTGAAAAAGAATAAAAGTAGGAATGCCACATAATTTTGCCTGTACAAATCTGCCTGTGTAATGTTTGATTCTAAATCAACTTGTGGCAGAGAGAGCCTATCTTTGATTCTATATGTAAATTTGTGGTGGAGAGAGTATTCCTTTGATTTTACATCAACTTGTTGCCACAAGAGAGCTAACCTTTTATTCTATTTTCAAAATGGCCTATCCTCCTTAGCTTCTTGGCACCTCCATCCATCGGTTGACGACTTTTTGCATTGTACATGGTTACGAGAATGCCTAATCCTTTGGTTTTGTTGCGCCACTGAGCTCGGATTTTCCGAGGATATTGGCGCCAAAGAAGTCTTTTTATTATTATGTCAAATTGTGGCTGAGAGAGAGCCTACCTTTAATTCTATGTAAACTTTTGGCAGAGACAGCTTACCTTTGATTCTATGTCAGCATGTAGTGGAAAGAGCTTACCATTGATTCTATGTAAACTTTTGGTGGAGAGAGCCTACCTTTTATTTGATGTCAACTTTTGGCAGAGAGAGCCTGCATTTGATTCTATGTAAACTTTTGCCGGAGAAAGCCTACCTTTGATTCTACGTAAACTTTTGCCAGAGAGAGCCTACCTTTGATTCTACTTGTGCTGATCCAGATGACATCATAGCGGGCCGCCTCGTATGCAGGGGCCATGTTGTTTACCATTGGGTTGAGGATACCGTTCTTACCACCTGAAGCACAAGATTCCAGGATAGAAACACAACTACAGACACTCCAGGTACACCACTGTAACACTACACACATCACTGTAACACCAAGTACATAACTGTAACACCAAGTACATTACTGTAACACCAAGTACATCACAATAACACCAGGTACATCACAATAACACCAGGTACATCACAGTAACACCACATACATCACTGTAACACCAGGTACATCACAATAACACCAGGTACATCACAATAACACCAGGTACATCACAGTAACACCACTGTAACACCAGGTACATCACAATAACACCACGTACATCACAATAACACCAGGTACATCACTGTAACACCACATACATCACTGTAACACCAGGTACATCACAGTAACACCAGGTACAATCACAATAACACCAGGTACATCACAGTAACACCACGTACATCACAATAACACCACATACATCACTGTAACACTAGGTACATCACATTAACACCAGGTACATCACAATAACACCAGGTACAATCACAATAACACTAGGTACATCACAATAACACAAATTACACTACAATCACAGTAACACCAGTAACAGTAACACCAGTAACAGTAACACCATAAGGCAGACATATCCTATATTAGTACTTTGGTATTGGTTATTTCGAAACTTAAAGTAATTTGTCTTTTTGTGTGACTATACTACTGTTCACTACTAAGTCTCCCTAAAGAGACTGTCAATACTGGTTAACCCCATTACTGAGACAGTCTCGTAGAGAGCTGTTATGAAGGTCAAGGTGGGGCGCGATAGCATACCGGTTAGAAGGCCGGACTCTCAATCGAGAGAACCCGGTTTCAAATCCCACTGCGGTCGCTTCGAACCTTTGGCAAGTTTGATCACCCCACGTTGCCACAGTTCACTCAGCTGTATAAATGAGTACCTGGCGATACAGACAGTGGTGGATATGTGAACGAATAGCCTTCGCGCAGCAATTGCAACGTGGCTGAATACTTCCCAAAGAAGTTGAGATGGCCTTGGAATGAACAGGTCTGCCAGGGGGTGAAGTGTAAAGCGCTTTGAGCAGTCCTATGGACCGGATACCATGCTATATAAGAACGTACCTTTACCTTTATGGTTATGCTTGTCGGGTGGACAAGAGTGAAAACTGACAGTTTTATCCACCAGCCCAATAAGGTTCAACATCTACTAGCCCGACCGATATTCTACCAGTCCTGATACTGTGCTGGCAAAATGTGTTGATTGTTAATTAGAGCTATGAAAACCGTAATAAGGACTTTTATTTTCATCAAAAACAAAATGAAGAATTATAGTAGCATTACACCACATAACATGGTCACAATGGTCACTGTTAAACACTGTCCATCTTCAGCATAGTCTACACCATCCATCTCTTTAGCATAATCTGCAATTTTTATCTTGTCATCACTGTCTGCTGTTTGACCGTCATTAGCAGTGCAGTTCAGTTGCTATATCAGAATTCATGGTTTTTTTTATACTGAAGTTCAGGGGCTTGGTGATACCATCAAAAGATGAAAAGTGGCCCAAAGCAAAGCTTAGCAACATTGCACTAAAAGCGAGATAAAAACAAAGATGGATCAATAAAAATATATACAACAAAAGAAAGAAAAAATAATAAATAAATAAGTTAAAAATTATTGATCTATTTATCTGGTGGTCATGGTATCCAGGAAAAAAACGCTACGCCCTACAAGATACCATCACCTGACTAGGCGTGCCTTTCACCCACACTTCATGGGCTCAGGCCCTGTAAGCTGTTAATTTGCAGGTTACGATCTCCCAGCCAGGCATTAACCCACTCTCAACACCATGACCACCAGAAGATGAAAACAATCACATCTGATCTGATTAAGACCGAAAAGATTAAAAACATCTGATCCCAAAGAAAAGCATTCACACCTGTCTTGAATGCAGTCATGTTTGGAGAGGCAGGGAAAGTGGATGCTGGGAGGGAGTTCCACAGTCGACTCGTCCTAGGTATATATGAGTTGAGATGTAGCTCTGTTTTTGACCTAGGAATACGTACACTGACACGGTCTACATGTTGACACGCACAGAATTTTTTTTTCATAAATGAAAAGATAAAAATTGGGTCTAAATTACATTGCTGGAGGGCTGTAAAGCCACTGGCCACATAGGCTGACAACCTAATGGACACAACCGGCCCGACTGCAAAAGTACCAGCCATTGGCTGCGGCCGGGCCAGTGTTAGCTTGCAGCCTTGTGGGCATGGATTTAACAAAGTACACCTTGTTTGTACTTCATGTAGACCGCGTCAATGTTGGTCAGTGTATGTACAACTCATTCTGTACAACCCATTCTGTATAAATTTGTTTGGAAATATACCAAAAGAGGGTTGTGTCACTGACATTACAACAATGTAGCAGTCGTGCTAATGGTGTCAAGGTGGTTTAATAATATTTTTATAATCAATGGCATACTACTGCCTTTGTGACCTCTGCTATAATTATCAACATTTGTTAAAACTTTATCTCAGGGAATTGTTTTCATAATTAAGATCAGTGACATGACACCTGTACTTGCCCATAGCACAGGAAGGGTTAAAATAGTTACTATAACATCTTGATTTTTGGGGGAAATATTCATATTTTTTAAAACTTGGCAACCTAAACTGGTGTTCGGATACATCGAACCCCCAAATGGGAGAGGGAAAAGCCCTTCCTAACTCTTCCCACAAACACCTTCATAACCTCCCTCACAAACGCCTTGGCTTTGCCACGACCCCATTAAGACATATAGTTGCACATTGGTATCTCTGTTACCATGAACGTGTAATAACTGCACAGGGGTGACATGATGTCTAGCACAGTTATGTCAACTGAAAGGGTTCAGTCGACCGTGTCCAACGCACATATATCGTTTCATGCTTCACACACTACCTGTCTACTAACATTTGGTCACAAGATATTTGGACACAAGACTTTTGGTCACATAAAGCACAGTGCGCCTTTTGGTAAAAAATAAATCTCTGCATTTTCATAATATAAGAAGACTTCAACACCAGACCAAACCTTTTTAAAATAACAGGCTTTGTCTTTATTTTACAAACCGGAACTGTTTCATCTGCTGTGTATGTAATGCCAGAATAAATCCTCACAGAAGACTTTGTCTCTGTTTTGTAGACACTGACTGTTCCTTATAAGTTAGAGGCTGCGCAAAATTCAAATTTTTTTTAGAAACAATAACAGCAAATATGATATGGACTGTTGCAATAGTTGCATTCTAGACTTAATAAATAATTTATTTCTTTGCAATCATGAAGATTGAATAAAAGAAAGACTGGGTTATACTTATAGATCGGCTATGAATGTATTGTTTCATCAAATGATTTGAATCAGTAATATAAACATTATTCATGAGTCATGATAGCATGTTAACATTTGTATGGCATAGTTTAATTTACTGTCCATTGTTTCTTGGCTTTTTATAGTCTGGTTACACACTGGTTACACAGTGATTACACAGTGGTTACACACTGGTGACACACTGGTCAAACACTGGTTACACACTGGTTACACACTGGTTACACAGTGGTTACACAGTGGTCACACACTGGGTACACACTGGTCACGCACTGGTTATGCACTGGATACGCACTGGTTACACACTGGTTACACACTGGATACACACTGGTTAAACACTGGTTACACACTGGTTACACAGTGGTCACACACTGGTCACGCACTGGTTACGCACTGGATATGCACTGGTTTACGCACTGGTTACACACTGGTTTACGCACTGGTTACACACTGGATACACACTGGTCACACACTGGTTACACACTGATCACACACTGGTTACACACTGGTCACCCACTGGTTTCATCGTCTCTCTGGTTTTGCCCATCCAACCCTCACTTGTCACCCCAACAATCTGTTGCACCTTGGAGACGGAGCGTTTCACTTTCCCACCACCCACCTGCCCACTTATCTGGAAGTGAGTGAGACAGTTATGTCGAAACTACCTGAGGACGGGCTAGCACAAAAGGCTGTCTCCTACAATAAATACCTGGTCTTAGTAATAACGGATGTAATATCACCTTAATATGTCAGGTGATTCTGATGTTTACAGGGGGAACTGTCAGTAGTAAACAGCCTTGGGTGTGTTGAGTGTGAGCAAGCCTATGTCTATTTACAGAGGTGATCAAATAAACTGAGTCACCGCTTGTACATTGTAGCATTTAACAGACAAGTGAGTCTTGCTCACATGCTGTTGTTAAGCACAGAAACTAACACGGGGAGTGTGTACAATTGGGTCTAGGGTTAGTCTACAGCTAGCTTTGCTAATGTTGAGGTTAATACAGTTTGACCAGTGCTCGTTTTAATGGAGGTCATAAAGCTTGTGTAATATTTTATGTACCATCAATCATAATTATGAAACTTTTTCATAAAGATACAATTTGAACATTCATCATTTTAGCAGCTCTAGGTCTCAAAGCCAGCATGATAAGTGTAGGCACCACCAAACAACCATGTCATCAGTATAACTGCAAGATTTATTTTTTGTATCAGATGCAAACATTTTCTTACTGTAAACTTGATGACTAGTTTAACAAGTATTTTAGTTCCCCACCCTCAGTTACATACTGTATTGGTTTTTGTGTTTGGGTGAATAAATTGTTATTATTCAGCCACGGAAACACCAAATATCCTTGCCTTAAAAAAAACTTGATCTCTGGAAGAGGGACAGGTTCCAATTTTAATTAACCAAAATAATTTTTTATACGCACAAGCGAAGCCACGTTCTCACATGTATTAATTAGGAAGGTTTAAGGAAGGTGTTTACAATGCTAAAAAACGTATTACAGTTATTACAGTTATTACTGTATTACAACCTGAAGATCCAGGCAAGTAATTATGCTTTTTTGTTGTACTTATTTCTAGACCAGTTAAATCGATAAGTTTACAATAGCACCTCAACAGGAAGTCTGTTGGTGCACATAGCATGCAGGTAGGGTAGATATAAGGAGACCCATCTGACAGATAGGCACACACGTGCCAGCCCACTTTCAAGGACACAAGTGGATGGAGGTGATGGATTATGTTTACCCCACAGTGCTTCAGCCTGGCAAACATTGATAAGGCTGTGAGCTGACATCCCCCAGTCACCTGAGGTTACAGCTGTCTTGTCATAGTGGTGCATCTCTTGCTCATACTAGACATTGTCTTCAGGTGCCATGGCTGGTGACGTTGACGATCATGCCCCCACACAATTCTGTCATTGGCTGGTTGTTCAAGCCATTTGTTTGGACTATGGATTCTACTCTTTGCCTGTCCTACATTAAGTTTTTTCCAATCTCAATGTTTCTCAACATGTGTCCTAGAAACTGCAAAGTCCTGTCTTCCTGTGTCCAACACATTATATAGGGCCTACTGGTAATACCAAGTCAAATTTTTACAAGTTATATAATATTATATATTAATATTATTATTATGTTCTTTTTCTCTTGTTCCCAACATTCCCTTTATACAGGGGATAGGCTGATTAACTCTTACACTGCTGCACTGCCTTAATTGTCCTTTTCCACTGCTCCCTATTGGCACATTTTCCCCTCCAATTGTTCTCCTCCTCTGCTAGTCTTCCCATCTTAATTGGAGTCTTCCCCTTTTCCTGTGGCTTGGCTATTTCACCATCTCCAATCTCAGTGGTAATTTTGACAAACTAACTCATGAAAACTTCCAAGGGATTTAAATAAATCACAAATCTTGTTCCAGGAACTCTCCGCATGATTTAACAAATGACAAATCCCTGCATATAATGTCTGTTCTCAAACTGCACAATCATCCAATATTCCCCATCAGTTCACATTAACTGTTACAAATCACCTGAGTTAATACTTATGAAGATAATAACTTATTTAATATTTAATTAATTTATACAATTTAACTTAAAAATAAAATTACAAAATCTGTATGTTCCAAACATTCAGTGGTTATATATAATTTTTTTTTTAAATTACAACTACAAAGTTTACTCACTACTACAACGTTTCAGCAACCGAAAGTGAGTAAACTTTATTGGTGTGATTAAAAGAAAATCTACATTACATTATTCTCCCTACTTCATGAACTGAGCATTTTCACGGATTCAGTGGGTATTTCAAGACTAGCGAAAAACGGAGACGGTGGAAAGTCTTCTGTCATCATCAAGGGTATGACTGTGTGAGATACCGATAGACAGATGGACAAAGTACTAGTGGATGACTCACCCATGAATATGCGACATTCTACTGTTGGATATCGCTCTTTGAGTTTGTTGACGAGGGTAATGACGGGATCCTGGTCGTCTTGAACACATATCAGCAGCTCAAACTGAAAGTGTACACAGTTGATTACAAATGAGGGCATGTGATGGGTTTTAGGGGTGTGAGAGCAATGGTTAGAATGTCTGACTCACAATTGGGAAGATTTGGTGAGAATATTCTTCTGCCCTACAAAGGCAAAAGGCAGTATCTACAAAAATGTCAAAATGACAACTGGCTTTTAAAGCTTTTGCTCTGCCAGCATTTTGTAGTTATTGCTTCTTTCACACTGATATATGATGCACTAGAATAATCAAACTTTGATAAAGAATAAGGCAGATATGACACAAGTTGATGGTTCAATAATCCAATTTCCTTCAATTCTGCAGGTCTGAGGTGTAAAATGTTTTGAGCAGTTCTTATATAGCCCGCGATCCAGTCCATAGAACTGTACAAAATGCTATACACTTCACCCCTTGTCATAAGTACCCATATCTTATTTTATCACAAATTATTTAAAATACAACAGGCAGAACACTATAATGTTTAGCCTCCTTCACTTGGCACATAGCAGTAAACTGCCATGCACTATCACAATTTACCTAACTGCTAACCTCAATTACTTGAGCAAACCAATCTGAAAATTAATAAATAATTCAAAACTAAAAAATACACGGAATGTATAGAACCTTACATGGACATTTTGTGATATGTCCCTGCACTGGCATTACACCATTACTGACAGTGTACTAGTATACATATCTCATAAAATATTTTACATGGTAGCACAGTGTATATGCATAGCAGTAGACTATGTCAACTTAGGCAATACTGGCATGTTTCCGGCATATGACAGCTAATGTTATATATATAAAACGATTGATCTTTTTTCCAGATAATGTGATTAATTAACCCTGGGAGCGACCACTGGGCTGAATTCGGCCCACATGAACAGTGCAAAAAGCTTCTGGTCGATTTTGGTATCACTCAGCAGGAAGAAATTTGTTTCCCCATCACCAGCACCTCACGTGGGAACAAATGGTATAATTGGAAAGCTGAATAACTCTTCGACACCTCATACTACCACGGTAAATGACTCTGAATCGGTATAGTCCAGTATTGGAACAAATCATAAAAAAGTTCTCAATATATTTGATTCATTTTTGTTTTATCTTGTAGTTAATATGTATGGCTACATTTTTCTAATTGGACATAGGGACATACAGCCACTCAGTAATTATATAGTAGCAGGGTGAAAATAAGTTTGCTTTCTTTTTTTGATGAAATTCAAAAGAAATATCGCCATGATAAGATTATGTACTGTAGTTTATTTTCATTTTATTATAATAAAGAGTCTTTTTAGCAACAAAATGGTATCTCAATCACATTTGTGCGATAATTATTAGCGATGTTATGATTTTTTATAAGCACCCTTATGAATAACTCTGATTTGTGTACACCATGGTAATGTATCATTGGTCACTTCTAGGGTTAAGAGATGGAGACACATGAACCAGCCCCACCTTGGGATATGTCATGCTGAAATGACTTTCCAAGTTGTTCTCAAGGAAATCGTCAACCCCCATGAGGGGTTTGATGACTGACACCCCGGGAAGCTTCTCCATCACTGTAAGTGGGTCGGACTTCTTGTGTAACTTTAATCGGCTGAAATCACATTATAAATAACATCAAATCAGACAACCAGGGTAGTTGTACCATAGGGACTTATGTCTAGCAATTTTACAGAGAAATCTTCATTATAAAAAAAGACAAAACTTCACATAGCTGAGCTGACAACAGATGATATAACTGACTGATACAAAAATAAATAAATGTTAATGTTTTAATGATATCATAACAATTGTTGTAATGGCATAGAAATGTTGCACTGACATAGTGACATGATATCAATTGTTCTGACACATTAAGATAATTACACTGATGTAATGATATCATTGTACTGATGTAGTGACACAGATGTGTTCACATAATGACACAGATGTGCTCACATAGTTACACAGTTGTGTTCACATAGTGACAGTTGTGTTTACACAGTGACACAGTTGTGTTTACAAGTTGTGTTCAGTGACACAGTTGTGTTCACACAGTGACACTGATGTGTTCACATAGTTATACAGTTGTGTTCACATAGTGACAGTCATATTGATACAATGTTAACTACTAGTGTACTACTGGCTGCCTTTGACATAGACAGGGCTCGACATTAACATTCGTCCACTTGTCCGAGATAAGTAGCTACCAGTGTAGGACAAGAATAAAATCCTTGATGGACTCCATCCTCAACTGATTTAGCCAGGACATCAACCAAGCAGCAATTTTATTGACTGTTTAAAGGGAATGTACAGCGATTTTCATTGGTTTCGCTAGTTTCATATCCATGGCTGCAATCCCATGAGACTATTACACAAATTTACAGCATAAATTATAATTACATTATACAAATTTATTGACAGCATGAATTCATATATTTGCAGTGTCTTTTCAAAGTCATAATTTTACAAAGAATAACAACAGCTTAACTTCTCATATCCCATATATTTTTCTAGCCCTCCCTATTTTATTATACAAAATGACTGACCACATGTGCCCTCTGTATGACATGTGCCCTCTGTATGACATGTGCCCTCTGTATGACATGTGCCCTCTGTATGACATGTGCCTTCTGTATGACATGTGCCCTCTGTATGACATGTGCCCTCTGTATGACATGTGCCTTCTGTATGACATGTGCCTTCTGTATGACATGTGCCCTCTCTATGACATGTGCCCTCTGTATGACATGTGCCCTCTTTATGACATGCAAACTTACACGGCAAGGCAGATGTACTTACCCATAAGTGAGAGACAGAACGAAGAACATAATAACAAATCCATAGAGAACCCATGGGAACGAGGCAAGGGCAAACACGATGTAGGACCACGTCACTTCGTCCATGCTTAGGAAATCATACATCTGCAAGAAACAGAAATGTCATTACAACATGTCATTACAACATGTCATTACAACACAGACACTGCAACTTAAAACTCCATCCTCAACTGATTTAGCCAGGACATCAACCAAGCAGCAATTTTATTGACTGTTTAAAGGGAATGTACAGCGATTTTCATTGGTTTCGCTAGTTGGGGGCGAATCCTGAGGGGGATCTTGGAAATCATTCTCCCATTAGTGTTGGGCTGAGGGTCACGACCTTTCAGCCAGGTCACACTGCTGTGGTCAAGTATCAGGTCACACAACAGTTGTGGTGAACCCTCTGACTAAGCCTAACAGGGAAGCCACTGATGGGAGAACACAGCTGGGGAGGAACAGCCCTGACATTGCTTGTATTCCCTAAACATAAACATGTGTCTACTTTACCAGGAGAATACAGCTTTAGAAAAGGATTTGCAAATGAATATGAATATATATAATATTATATATATATATATATAAAATATTTTATATATATATATATATATATATATATATTTAACAAGTTCCAGATGGCAAGTGGACAAGGAAGCCATTGGCTTATCGAGAGTCCAACAATTTTCTCATCTATGTGTAGCCCGCCTTTATCAAATATCTGTCAATTCTATTTTTAAACATATTCACACTACTAGCATTAACACAATCATTTGGCAATTTGTTCCATTCATTTATCACCCTCTGTGAGAAAGAGTACTTTCTCATGTCCAACCTACACTCTTCCTTAACTAATGCTGCTTTGTGTCCTCTGGTTCTACTGCCTTCTTTAAGTTTGAAGAACATATTCCTGTCAACATCCTCATAACCATTCACTATTTTAAACACTTCTATTTGGTCTCCTCTTAGTCTCCTGGTCTCTAGTGTTGTCAAACCACATTGTAATAAGCGACTTTCGTAACTAAGGTCTCTCAATTCTGGAATCATTTTAGTTGCTCTTCGTTGTATTCTTTCTAGCTTGTCTATGTCCTTTTTACGATATGGCCGCCATGCTTGAATATAATAATCAAAATGTGGTCTAACTATTGCTTTGTACAGGGGTACAATTAGCGGTTTCTCCTTATACATGATAGTTCTCCTAATTAGCCCTAGAATTTGATTTCCTTTCGAAGCAGCAATCCCACATTGCTCTGAAACTTTCATGTCAGCACTAAATGTTACTCCTAAGTCCTTTTCTTGTGTGGTTCTCAGCAGCATCCCCCATTTTATATCACTGGGTCCATCTACAATCTGACACAGTGTACCTGTGAGTGGTGATCTCCAACTATGCTGACCGAGACACTTTCCCAGTGCTCAGCAACTATCAGTCTTCCCTGCAGTTCTGTGTCCAAGGTCATTATTACCAGCATACACCCTCTACTCTTGTACCATTTACAACACTAGCAGGTCCCAGTGACACGGCTTGTCCATTAATGTCTAAGTATCACACTCATTAACCTGTGTTAATGAATGGAAGCACAGAACAGCAATTAGCCCAATAACATGAATCTAATTCAGGGCTGCAAGCTAACTCCGGGCCGGCCGTTGCTTTGGCAGATGGGCCGGTTGTGTCCGTCAGGTTGCCAGCCGATGCAGGCGGTGGCTTCTACAGCCTCCGGCATCGTATTTCTTGTATTTTCATTCATGACATTTTTTCAGTAAAACTTAATCTCATCCTGAATTCCGATACAGCAACTGAACTGCTCCATTATGAATGCTTCGCTGTTTTCGTTGAAGCTGTGCTGTCAGCAAAACGTGGTGTTTACCTTAGCATTTACAAAATGTTCACCTGACGACTGCAAAACTGGATACTGTTCCCACTGAAACACCTTTGCCTTTCGTTTTTGTCACAAAGACAAATGTTTGAGCCAGACGTTCAACGAAAAATACAATGGAATGTCTGCCAGCTTTACATTTGCGACAGCCATGTTTGTTAGCTTGTAAGATGTAGATTCCACACCCAATCCAATAATACTTCACTCCCTGGCAGACCTGTTCATTTACACTTCACCCCCTGGCAAACCTGTTCCGTTACACTTCACCCCCTGGCAGACCTGTTCCTTTACACTTCGCCCCCCCTGGCAGACCTGTTCCTTTACACTCTCCCGGCAGACCTGTTCCTTTAAACTTAACCCCCCCACCAGCAGACATGTTCCTTTACACTTCACCCCCTGGCAGACCTGTTCCTTTACACTTCGCCCCCCAGTAGACCTGTTCCTTTACACTTCACCCCCCTGGCAGACCTGTTCCTTTACACTCTCCCGGCAGACCTGTTCCTTTAAACTTAACCCCCCCACCAGCAGACATGTTCCTTTACACTTAACCCCCTGGCAGACATGTTCCTTTACACTTAACCCCCTGGCAGAACTGTTCCTTTACACTCTCCCGGCAGACCTGTTCCTTTAAACTTAACCCCCCCACCAGCAGACATGTTCCTTTACACTTCACCCCCTGGCAGACCTGTTCCTTTACACTTCACCCCCCTGGCAGACCTGTTCCTTTACACTCTCCCGGCAGACCTGTTCCTTTAAACTTAACCCCCCCACCAGCAGACATGTTCCTTTACACTTCACCCCCTGGCAGACCTGTTCCTTTACACTTCACCTCCCAGCAGACCTGTTCATTCCAACACTAACTCAACTTCATTCAGCACTGCCACAATTACTGCAAAAGGACATTCATTTGTCTCAACCACTTTCTAAATTCTATACAGCCAGATACTCATTTATGCCACTGAATGAACTGAGCAACGTGGAGCAAAAAAATGTGTGCTCAAGCTTTGAAATGGCAACAACTTACTTACCCTCTTTGTATCCTAATTGGTGCAATAAAGCCACTGTTTATATGCCCATGCTACACCCATAAAGTGTTCATGGTGTAGCAAGTTGACACGTTGGTGCCATGGAAGAACAAAGACATCCCAGCAAACTGATGCTTCAAAGGAATGCCGGAACCTGGAACCTTGTGGATGAGGTGCAACAAATTCCATAGATTCCCAAGATACACCCACCGACCTTCAGGTCTAGTTCCACCTACGCTATCCTGTTGCCGTGGCAACACTGTGATGTCATTTACACAGCAAACATACTGCGGTCAGTAAGCCCAGTCAACATGTTCTCGCACCTTGCCCCTCATCGAAGTGTTTACATTGCCTGCCAGGATTGCATAGCTCACCACAGAACCAAAAAAGTTATGATGATGAATTGTATGACTGATTAAAATTGATATCATTCATTCTCTAAATGTCACTAGTGTCAGTCACAACTGAAAACTTGATGCAGTTGAAAAGGTACAAATATACAACACATTATGTCAATAAAAAATTTGCTTTTTAAATACCAGTCTCTCTTAAATTTGTATAGACAATGTTTTTATTAAAAACACTATCAACTATGTATGCGCATTGGGTATTTCTGATTAAGTATTGTGAATTAAGTAATGTGAAAGTAAATTATTATTATTATTAAACACCTGAAAAAAATCACAATTCAACAAGAATTTTCATGCTTTTGTCTGACCAATAACATAGTTACTATTTGATTTAACAGTATCTTTATAATTATGTAACTTTGGTGGTTTTCTGTAGAGATCTATGTCACAAAACTACATGTTTTCTGCAGAGATCTATGTCAAAACCCTACATGTTTTCTGTAGAGATATATGTCAAAACCCTACATGTTTTCTGTACAGAGCTATGTCAAAACCCTACGTTTTCTGTAGAGATCTATGTCAAAACCCTACATGTTTTCTGTAGTGAGCTATGTCAAAACCCTACATGTTTTCTGTAGAGATCTATGTCAAAACCCTACATGTTTTCTGTAGAGATCTGTGTCAAAACCTTACATGTTTTCTACGTACCAGGAGAAGTAATACCAGTTACCTGGGCAGCTAATGTTACACAGTGTTTCTTTCTTGGTAGGTTAGATTCATGTTTGTCTACGCCGCTACAGCCAGGAGTTATACAATCTCAACACGGTTGCTGCTATGTTATTCATGACATGGGGGCAACTATCGGGAATAGCTTTACTATCGCGATAGTATCATGATAGCTATATAACTATTGCAATACTATTGCGATAGCTTCATAACTATCATGATAGTATTGCAATAGTATCATGGCATAGCGAATAGCCAGAAAAACAGTCCCAAACCGTAATTGAAGGGCGGTGGTATCACATAGCCTTGAGTTCTACATTGACATAAGTAGTGCTGCTGGATTGTTTCGCTGACTATCATTACTATCGATAGTTTATTGTACTATTGCTGATAACTATTGATAGTATTGCACCGTCATGTCAACTATTACGATGCATCAATAGTTTGATGTATTGTTACAGCGCTGTCATAAATGTTACATCAACAGACATCTGAGAACATTAGCACCTCCTTTCTTTGGCACAGTCCATGTAAACTGGCATTATTAATGTAAGACAATGTAAGACAATGAGGAAGTATTCTAAGGCACTGCTAAAAAACAGCAGTTCCATGGAGTTTTTACCAACTACTGGCCAAAGTGAAACTACTTTATTGCATACTCAGCAGTATCCAATGTCCAGACAGCCAGCATTCATTAGTCATCACACACACTGCACCACAGCTCCGTTTTATTGCCAACAGGTGACTTAGCAACATATAGGTACATCTCTATCACTCATACAAACATTCATGCACACACACACTAACACTCATGCACACACACATGCACACACGCACGCACGCACGCACGCACGCACGCACGCACACACACACAAATGCCTTTATGAGTTGCACATGGCATTATTCAGTGTGGCTGCAGATGTATTCACTCTGCACGGTGTGTAATTAACGTATAGTATGTAATTAACTTATTCCCACAATGTTACATTAGTGCAACTACAGTGTCAGCCCACCGTCATTAGATCATTGGACTATGACCATTGTGAATAGATGCACTTGCTAAAAATAAATTTTGTTACCAATAAGACTAATTTTGTTACCAATAAGACTAATTTTGTTACCAATAAGACTAATGCGGTACAAAAAATAACCAAACATGTTTTGTAGAAAGAACTGTTCATGAACAATGACTGTAGTCAAAAAAACAAACGTAAAAATTTTTTCTACAGCAGACTCAACATCAGAAAGTACCCAGTTTTAAACAGGTATATGGCTACTTTTAACACACCGTATTCAAATGAACATAGAACTTTATGATACATTTATGGATACCAGTATCTTCAGGTCTGCAGTTCAAAGTCATTTCTAGGTGTAATGTGTCATTCCTGTTTTACATACAGCATGTTTTAATCCAGCAGGCTGTAAATGGTAGTCTTGGATGGTTTATACAGGTCTTTGTTATTATATTTTACAACTGTACATACTTATACAAGATTTAACAAAAATTTAACAAGATTGCCATCCCAAACAACAAGTTCCAGATGGCAAAGTGGACAAGGAAGCCATTGGCTTATCGAGAGTCCAACAATTTTTGTTCTAACTATTGCTTTGTACAGGGGTACAATTAGCTGTTTCTCCTTATACATGATAGTTCTCCTAATTAGCCCTAGAATTTGTTTTCCTTTTGAAGCAGCAATCCCACATTGCTCTGAAACTTTCATGTCAGCACTAAATGTTACTCCTAAGTCCTTTTCTTGTGTGGTTCTACCTAGTACAGCATCCCCCATTTTATATTCCTCGTCCATGTTTCCGTACAGTGTATCCTGCTCACTGTGTCATCAGGTAGCTTTTATCATCTTATCTTTTATCCTCTTATTATTATTATGGGTCCTTTAACGTGTTAAGACTGAAATAAATAAACAAAATAAACAAAACAAGTAATGATTTTGTAATCTAACTTTCACGCCAAAAAAGACACTCTGTCTAAAACATGGCTTCCCTTGTCGTTGGAACACAACAAACATGGCCAATGGCCCAGCTACTAAGAATTATCTGTAGCTTATCAATACACAGCTGTAAGGGGAATAAGAGTTACCTACATGTCGTTGCCACAGAACTACTTCACTGTAAACAATAAAGTGAAAGAATGCAGCCTACTGTCCCATGGAACACCTCAGTGACAACAGGATGGATCAAGTGTGCTTCACCAAGCCATAGGGAATCAACAAGCAGGCTGGATGGTCCAATTACTGATGTACGGATAGACTCAGGTCTACGGTACAATGGACAGACACTTATTGTAAAAAATCCTACTTTGACAAGGGGTATTAGTGCCCCCTTTCGACACGCTCCAACGTGCAGTGCTCGATTGGCTTCAAGATAGATTCAAGTTTGGGAGTCAATTCTGCAGTCACAGAGACCTGACAGTTTATAATACTGTGGCTAGAACATTGCACTTTCAATCGAGAGAAAATGACGTCTGAATCCTATTGTTCCCATATTCGAAGCTTGGGCGATTTTTTTCATTCTACGTTGCCTCAGTTCACTCAGCTGTATACTATGAGTACCTGGCTGTAGACAGTTCACTCAGCTGTATACTATGAGTACCTGGCTGTAGACAGTTCACTCAGCTGTATACTATGAGTACCTGGCTGTAGACAGTTCACTCAGCTGTATACTATGAGTACCTGGCTAAAGACAGTTCACTCAGCTGTATACTATGACTACCGGGCTGTAGACAGTGGTGGATATGTGAATGAATAATCATTGTGTAATAATGGCAGTGTGGCAGAATGTTTCCCAGAGAAAAAGTGTAAAGAGCTTTGAGTGGTCTTTCCGACTGGATACTGCACTATAAGATTAAGAACCTTTAGCAGCAATAATTAGTGAAAAAGCCTATCAAGATCTGTGGTTTGCATTAATCTTACACAGTGAAGTATCTCATGATTTGGGTCACTCAAAACATCAACACTTCACCCATATGTTGTAATTGTAATTGGTCATTTAAAAACTGATTATCTTCTCAAAAACAAAGCATGCAGCCATGTCGAAAATACTGCAAGAAAGTTCAGCCTGGTGCCAGGTAATTATACAACTATTATGTAACCTGGGGAGAAGAAACATGACCAGAATGAATGTGTAACACCCCCCCAAGGTAGGTCAAGGGTAGCATACACTCAGTCATGTGAGATAATAATATATTCATGAATTCTCAGGTTCTCCAAACATGAGTAAATGATTGGCTTAGTGCCCCAAACAGAAGCACCCATGTACTATGATAAATTATAGATATTACATTCCAATCTAACAGACTCAAAGATTTTGATGCACATTTTACGATTATGTACCAGAACATAACATGCCTCACACATCCACTAGATAGAAACAAAAGTTCACTTGTGCCTAGGGTTGAGTTAAACTTAAAATGTAATTATATAACTTGTAATTAATAAAAATTGCAGTGTACTTGACTTTACTTTGAATTGTGTAATTGTAATAACATATAGCAGTAATTGATTTTGTTAACTGTAGTTGTAAGCATGGATTCACCTAAACCCGTCTAAAAGTAACTGTGCTATTACTTTATAAAACAATGTAATTGTACCAGAGTTGCAATCAACCTATGAATGAACTATTGTAATTTACCCTTTTGATTTTCTGAAATGCTAATAGTAATTCGGCTTTGGAGCACTGTAAATTGAAATTGTTTTTATGCAATATGGTTTTAATTTTTTTTAAGTGCTGTAACTGTAATCATAATTGATTTTTCATGATGCTGCGTAATAGACAATTGTAATTGAACCCAGCAGTGTCGTTATTAATTGCTGTTAAATATTACGTACAGCCAGGTGGAATGTTTCTGGGGTAATTAGTTCATGTTTCACCTGCGATTGTGTCTATTGTTTGGTTCTTCATCAGGCTCATCTATAGGACGAGGCAATCAATGATTATCATTAAAATGTGCACATCTGTTTCCTGGCCACAACATTTGATGTAGATCAACAAAAGGTTCCCCCCAAATGATTCTTGCTGCTAATAAAAACTCTTTGGAGCGCATTCCTGTCAAAGAAATTGGGGTTGATGGTGAAGCTTAAGCGCAATAAATTTCTTTAAACAATCACACACAAATTGCCCTAACTACTTTTTTTATTTTTCAAACGTCACCAGATTTCATCAGAGTAATTATCTGGAGTTAATAGTAACACTGATTCTTTAGCTGTGACAATTCAAAACATATACTTTTTTAAATTACAAAAATAGTATTTTTTCAACGTTAAAAAATTCATCAGAATAATCATTTGGATGTGATACATAAAAGAAAATTAATATTGAGGTCGACAGTGACACTTTTGAGTTGGTTACAAAAAAAATTGCAAAATTCACCTGATTTCATCAGAATAATTATCTGTAGGTGCTACACCATCTATCTTTAAAAATACTGAGGTTGGCATTGAAATGTTTGAGTTGTGACAATTCAAATAGCCTTAATTATAAAACAAATCATCCTGACAGTTTAATTAACCTTCACTTATAAGCGGCGTTTTGATTTGCAATGGTAACAGGTGAGCTGGAGAAAAAAAAATCCAAATCCATGAGTAATTATTTACCTGGTTGCAGGAAACTTAACGCAAACAGAACAGAATTGGCAAAACATGCATGCCACATGCACAAATGTGCAAACTGGAGGTGCGTGTGGGCACAAGGAGCGACTGCTCTTATGGACACCCCTCCATTGAAACAGATGGACAGGATTTTTTTCTTTAAGTTGCATAACTAATGCAATTGTTTTAGCCCAAATTGTAGAGTGGGTCTCACTTAGTAAAACATATATTGAAATTTTTTCTGCAAAATCCACTGTTTCCATGACAACAAACAAAGATGGCCACCAAATATGATATATAAATATATATATATATATATGCTATATATATATATATATATATATATATATATATATATATAGCATATATATATATATATATATATAGCATAGTTTGGAAACACTGTAACTCCTCCAATAATTCAGGTATCAATTAAAAATTTTCAGTTTCCAGAACCACAGTAACAAGTGTACCCAGTCCATAGAAGCTTGCCTTGCCGGCGGGCGTTCAGAGACACAGTTTTAATTACAAGGCTATGACCCACTTTCAGTGCAAGAATCTGGGTCAAAGCCCCAGGGCTGCAGGCGGTTTACATTACCTGCCCGAATGTATGTCATAGGCTTTAACTGTCAGGCTGGGCTAATCAGAATATCCATATGAGCTAACTCTTCCAGTGTTGCATGGCAAGATTAATCACTAAAAACAACGTAATAAATACTAGCCAGATCACTGGTCTGTTTTGTGTAGCCATGGGATACAAGAGTACAGCAATCCAGTAGAAAATATCAAACTAACCCATCACTCACTGCTCCGACACTGCTATCAGGATAGTTTCATTTCTATCTGCATAAATTTGTTTTCTCCATTTACGCAAATTCTGGTTGATTGGCTGTCCTTATTTCAGGATACTAAACAGTCATAGTTTGCCGCATGGCAGATGTCCTATTTGGTCATTCTAAGCATGCATAAGATCCATTACATATGTCACCTGTGAAATAAATATTGATCAGTCTCAGGGTCATTCAATGTTAATCCATCTAGCATCTGTTTGCCTGCTCATAGCAGGCCTTCTTGAATAATTTGCCATCAAACTACATGAGGAGATCCAAAATCTGAGCTCTGTGGCCTAGGTTATTAATAAAATAATGTCCATTTTTTTATTTGGGCTTTTTTTTAATAAGAAAATTTATTTAGAGTCTAGACATGACCTTAAATTATGTATGTCATACAAAAGAGTTGTATGTTATGACCAATACCATGAGATACCTTCAGCAGACCTGTCATATACATCTTCAAAGGCTAATTAATGGCTGCAGGTACTGGTTGTTATTTGTTTTTAACTAAATAACCAGATGACACATCGTCAAGTAGTATTAGAAAAAGAACAGTCAGATCAACTCAGTGTAGATCAGAATCACTGAGGACGATAAATGTACGAAAATGTATCGACCAATTGTGTAAATGTTTAGAGACAACATCAACACTTGCAGATATTTTACAAGGATAATATTTTATAGTTGATCATTTGAGACTTTCAATGAACCAATCGATTTCTTGTCGTCTGGAACTTGTTGTGCACCTTGGATGTGTAAAATATTACTAAAATAAAGTTAATAAACTGCGCTGTGACATCGTGGAAGTAATGGCTAAAGCCAAAGTTTGTGTGTCACCCCAGTGTGACAAACCATCTCTGTCACATAAATCTTGTCATGTCACAGGCGATTGTAAATCACAAGAACATTCTGGTCACACATCCAGCATTGTCAGGCAAGTCTGAGTAAACCCAGTAGTGACAAGTATAGGTGACAATGAATGCTCTGTCTTCTGTCATAAATCAGTCACCAAACTGACCAACATCAAGACTAAGTTGTCTAAAGGATATGGGTGTGGCATCTTATAGGGTGGGGGCTGCATATACCAAGATAACAGGGCAAGATTTAGGAACAGGCTTATGTTTACATAATTGTTAATATTTCGATGTATCCTCTCTCACGTCACCATGAATTTGTAGGACAAAAGCCAATACTAAAAAACATTATTGTAGATTTCAAAAATAATACTGTACATAGATTGTTTTATTGTAGATTTCAAAATACACGTCACTCCCTGACAAGACCACTGCCTTTCCCAATGTCTTACACAAGCAAGGAACATGCCATATTAAAAAACACCGTCCTGAACGTTCTTATAGACCAGCAAAACAAAAAAACAAGATCACAGTCCACAAGGTAAAACATAATGAACTGGCACAGACTTTTTTATTTTTAGCTGGCCCTGTTCCATTTTAACTGGCTCCTCAAAACACCACATACACAACATATTTACATGTTTACATAAGGTAGTAGCTGAAATTATATTCGAGGTTTTTTTGTAAAAGGTAATGGCAGTGTTTAGCTTAACTCGACACATTTGAGCGATAACAGGGTTAGTTGGCATACCCAGAGAGTGTTGCTTACATACTGTGAACGTACTGTATATAGTTAACCCTGGCAATGTTCAAATAACATCTATAATCTAAAATGAAGAGGAGGAGGAGGTGGGCTTATAACGTGTGCATCTTGGCTTTACTTAACCAAAGTTTTTATCCAATTCCAATGGTTGAATTTTTAGCACTGATAGTAACTGATGTTAAATTGTCAAGATTATAATCAAAGCTATTAATGCGAACAAAGTGCTTAATCACTCAAATTGGATGGATAATTTATTAATGTCCAACGAACAAATAAACAAAGCACATTAACATATGAAAAAGTTATGTGCAGCATGTCGTGGCCTATTAATAGTATTACAATGAAGTGTTTAAATAAAGTGATCACTGGAAGACAAAGTCTATTATTAATTTAATGTCCAAGCATAACTACGCCTATTATATTTTAAAAACGGTGTTTCACTAAAACATACACTGACGATCAATAACAATATATGTTAACGGTTTACATGATTTTATGAAAAAAAAATATCAGACTTTGTACCTTTCAATGTTTTAACGTTGTTTTCACACACATTGTGTATTTGGACAACAAATTCCAGTTTCACTCCATGAACAAACTTGCAGCAAATAGATTTAATGGCAATTCACACAGACCAGTACAGATGCAATGCTGTTCCAACGTTCTATGCAAACTGGAACTAGCTACAGTACGTAGCATCTTCCCGTCTCCCTAATTCTTCCCAGATCTAACAACGCCACAAGAACACACACACACCTTGATCGTGGATGTCCATCAAATGTCTGTGTCCACACTGGATGTTTTTTCACACACCGGCAGTCCGCAATCCAAATTAACAGTCCATGATCAGCCCTAAAGACAGACAATAGACATTTCTGTCTTAGCTGTTGCCATGACAACATAGATAGCACTGGGCTCCCTTATCAAGTGTTGAATTAACACAGGTCTTCTAAAGGCCATTTTCTAACACAATTCAAAGGTTCACTCAGTGAACCTGTGCTGCAGTGCTACAGGGTACATCATTAATGATAACGATATTATCTGTATTTACAAGTGTGGTCAGTGCAACAACAAACTGACCAAGGACATGCAGCTTTGTGTAATTTTGACTTAAATATAACATATAAATCTGACGCGTGCTGAACAGAACATCACATGGATATTTTTTCTAGATGCAAAAGTATTAATACTCCCTTCTCAGCTGATTTAGCTCATCATGAATCAGGTTCACCGATATTCAAATCTGTAGGTGTGAATAGCTTAGTTTGACTTTGCCCTTTTTTGTCAAACAAGCTAGCATGTTGTAGTGACTCGATACGAGGTTAAATTTTTCACGAAATGAATTAAACAAGCAAAAAAAATCGACCTGGGAGAGACGCTTAAAAACCACTGACCCCCCTATCAAACAGCTTCTTATTTTCATTATTTGCCTTCTGGATTGCCTCCACACTTTTCGTATTTTGAGCTGACAATTCTCCACACGTGGCACACAGTCAACTATCACCACCCCAGAATCATCTCCAGTCTCCGATCACTCTAAATGCAGTTCCAATGCAGCATCGATTCTAGCACATTCCCATCAAATCATCAATCCACACTTAGCATTAATTTCCACTGTGCAACAGGCCAGCATGTAATGAGTATATATTACCAGTGGAAAGCTATAAGGAACACACACGAAAAGCCATGTGGTTATAATCATTTATACGTTGCACACACATGGTGCTATATTCAGTGCTGTATTCGTAACTGTTTCTGGTTTTGAAATTATGCTGTAATTGCCACTGATTTATTTTGTATAATTACAACAGTTACACCAATCACAATTAATCACACACACATATATATATATATATCACATTTATCACAAACTACCTTAACAAACCTACCATAAGTGCCACTGAACATATTTTATCAATTGTGTACAAAATATCCAAATTCATCAACACACATGTATATGCCACCTAGTGAACAAATATTGAATAAACTGTATGCCCCGCATATCACATATGTAACTGTATTTGCAATTTAAATGGTGTAATCATAATCTAAAAACGTTATCTAGAAGGGTAATTGTCAGAACATATGCTCGATAAAAAGTAACTGATTTGATTTTGTGTAACTGAACTCAATATTGGCTAATAATTAGACGGTTGCAGCCATACATGTCGGGGCTTGCGCCAAATGCACAGATGATGACGTGTGTATTACCAACTTACCATATATTAATTGAATTAGCTTCATTAGATTTCACAGACCTGTTTAAATTACACTCAGATGGCTGATACTAAAAAGCTTCTTACAAACAGTAAGATATGACTGTGTTCTGCAAACCACTGTTGAGTATGTTGCAAATTTGAGATACCTCTCGCAGATCACATGACAAAGTAAAAAAATGTCACCAAGGGTAGTAGATTTTTCAGCATTTCGATTTTCACTTCACTTAATGCTTGAACAAGCATTAAGTAATTTAATAGTTTGTCTGATGATTTCAAACTACATACAAAAGTTGCACAAACGAGCTAGCATGTTGCAGTGGATCCTAGGCCGGTCTGTTTTTTCACAAAATTAATTTGAAATGAGACTAGCAAAAAAATATTGAATTGAGGCACATTTAAACGAGGCCTCACATTGATGCATACGACCATCACACAGTACAGAAATTTATGTAATAACAATTTTGACTTTTAGTGCAAATGAAAGCAAGTTATAAGAAATGTTATATTATAAATTTAAATAGTTGTCATTATACTTATTTTTAATAATTGTCATTATACTTATTTTTAATAATTGTCATATTTTGGACAAGCAAATAAAATAAAAAAAACGCTTAATATCGGTATGCATGAATGTGGACATCTTCTGTTGTGCCTACCTTGTCAAGATGTATGGCCTACACAATTCAACACGGTTAAGGGTAGTTACCTATGATAGTAGTTGTTACCTCTCCTGCGCAACTCCAACAACCAAAGCAATAGTTGCGAGATGGTTCACAACATATATATATATATATATGTTGAGAACCGTTTTGTGACTCTCCAAGATGAAGTTAGGTTGTGACTCATGTGCAACAACATCTGACCGGCATTCATTATTTAGAACGTGCATTCTCTCTTAACTGTTGCACGAGTCATGACTTCTCATAGGCATGTGACATGGTCTTGTGACAAAAATGACATATCGCCTCTGTCCCAGGGCTAAATCTACGAATATATAGTCGACACGCTCTAGCAAAAGCAATCCTACATAAATTGAAGAAACATCTCTTCACTTGTTCAAAACGTGTGGGACTATTCTGCAATTTTTTTGGGTCAAGACTCATATTGCCACAGTGAATGTCAATTTCAGTGACAAACTAGAGCCGGATATTTACATTTCTCATACAAATGTTATATACCAAATTATAGATAAATTAGTCGGAAAACCAACGCATTTTTAAATATGGCATTATACATGGCATAATCCCAACCAGGGCTGGGTCCAATTATGTAATTGATTACAACAAAATTGTGTAATTGTAATTGATTGTGGTTTCGAAATGTTGCTATAATTGTAATTTTTATATTTTGTATCATTGATAATTTATTTCAATTACAATCAATTACAGTACGTTTCATATCACAAACTACCTGAACGAATTGTCAATAAAAATATAATTTAAGTTTCACATGAGTTGAGAATCAAGACTAATAATAACACCTACTTATATATTTAAATCTCAGTATTCACTGTCTGGTGGGTACTGACTGGTCTGTGGTGCTAGTGGTGGGTAGCCTTAGCAATTAGCCTTTTCAGTAAGTTGGTAACAGCCAGGAAGCAATAAACAATGCACAGACATTGTCAGACAAAGGCTAAGCTGGTATTCAAACAACATGGAAAGACCTGTAGCCTGATATTGCTTCAGAAAATATCAGCTCAGTGATACATTGCAGAGTTAGCAAGCCAATTACACCACTTGTGTTGTGGTGGGTTGGAGACTGGTCAGGTGACAAGGACCGTTTATATGGCCTCTCTTCCCATTCCCAACTCACACAAAGCAAATGGCAGACCAATTAAGAATGTCAGCTTAGAGCAGGAGCTACAACCTCAAAGTAAACACATCAAATCCTATTATTAGCATTTTCCAAAGAAAATTTTTGAAATGCGCACGGATAAATGTCTGCATTGGAATATGTCCTGTAGGATTATGTCTGGATATTGCATTTTATTTTTTTCTTTGTATTTAAATCTTTTTATTTAGTATAATTCAAAATCACAATTCAACAAAATGTACAAACATTACCATTATATTTATTTATCAATTGTGTACAAAATATTGTAATTCAGCAAAACGCGCAAAAATACATAATTAACAAATGCTGAATATATTTGGTTCCGCATAATGTAATTGTAATAAAAAATTTAATGTAATTGTAATTGATATAATTTTGTGTAATTGGACCCAGCCCTGATCCCAACTGTTCCTGCCAATTATGAGAGAGTATCTGGTACCACAATAACCGAAGGTGCACACACTTAGTGCATGCCCAAATAAATGCGCTTGGTACATGGGTAAAATAGTGTATGTTTGCACGCTGCACAACTGGTGCAATATTGTCCAAAATGGCCCACTTGACCAAGATCCCTGATTTAATAGATCTTGCTATCCCTGTCCACTGACAGTTCGTTTAAATGTACTGGGCCGCCGTCTATCGACAACTTTCCTGGGGTGATTATCGTGAATAGTTGCATACATTTCCGTCTCACTACTGATGTCTCTAATGTGAGATCAAGAGCGATTTTGACTGACCCCTTCAGCAGCAATCCCAAATGGTGAAATAGACACCTGACCGTGACTGTGGTCTAGCCGTCTAGCCCACTGTCACGGTCTGGTTTGAGGCTACGGCATCACCCCAACCTACCATGTCCGTGTAGTTCAAATGGACACCTGGCTGTGATCTAGCCGTTTATCCCACTATCACGGTTTGATCTGAGGCTACGACCTACGTACCTCTGACTAGTTATGTGTACCCAGGTACGCCGGTAGTACGCAGGCTATGCAGTTCATGACAAGACACAACGTGACATAACGATGTCGTTGGTTACGCCCCTTTCAACGGCCGTCTTTATTAAGTTGCAACCCACTAACACCTCACAACCGCGCAAATAAACATTACTGTAATTCAACAGTGATGTGTGTGGTTCTTTGCTCGGCCAAAACACTAATCCAACGCCAGTAAGTTATGCGAATCTGGAAGACAAGAATACATCCATCCGTGCTCTTCAACATCCACGAACGGAATGCAGGCGAAACGTATCGTCGCGAACAATGGCATTCATTACTCTGTAAATACGCACTAAGTTCTTACCTTTAATATGTTCAGCTAAATCGTCACTACCTCTTAAAATGATATAACACGGAAATATGATAGTACACCCTCCCCTCATGACTGACTCATTGCGAAAGACGTAGAGGTGCGGGCAGAATAAATACTGAACTCTCATTGGCTATGATCTTTGCATGACAAAAAAGTCCACAGCAATCCCTCTAGCAACTGTTCGCGCCAGCGATGTCGGAACGGCGACTGTCAATGGAAGTGTTTTCCTGCCATTCAACGTCCATGAACGGAAACACAGGCGAAACGTATCGTCGCGAACAATGGCATTCATTACACCATAAATACGCAGGCAGTTCTTACCTTTAATGTGTTCAGCTAAATACTTTTATGTGGTTTCTTCACACATATGTGCCCGCGTACGTGGTTTCTCCACACGTTTGCCCGCAAGGTTTCTTCACACGTTAAATTTGTCTGTGAGGTGACTTCATGCATGTATGTTGTGTGGCTTCTTCACACATTCAATTCAATTCTTTAATTCAGACATAGATACACATATAATGATACATATATAGGTCCATATAGTCAGCTAACCAAATAATGTAAAAAAATTAAAAAAACATACATACTGTATGATTACACAAGGTCATTATATATAAATTGACTTTACCCATTGCATGTCTCCTTATCCTTGATTTCCATCTGATGTCAGTACCAAGTACCGCAATTATGAGTGAGTTTCTAGATTTATCTAAACGTGACATAGCTCAGTAAATTCGCGGATAGTTGCTACACGTACGCCAATGCATTTCAAAATACGATACAAATAGTCACAAATTACAAAAATAGCCACACAAAATGGCCGATGACGTCAACGATCAGTTTAGGATGGAGTGTGACGTCATCCCATCGCCCCGTTGACACCCAAAGACACGTCCTTCCCGGATACGGTACGTGGGACATCTGATCTACTGTAGATCTGCAATGGAGCTCTCCATATAGTACGTCATGCTATCTTTTAAAAACTTGTTTTGAGACCAGTCCGTCCCACCCCCTTGTGACGCTGTAAGCCTGTAACGCTGGCCTGTACATCCCCTTAAAACTACATTCATTTTAAGAACCCCACATATCATGCAACAATATTGCATCTGTTTTGTATTCGTTGCTTGTCTGCACTGATTCGTAGTTCACGGGTAGAATATACGTCTGTAGTATAACTAATAATACAACAAAGGTCCATACTTATGTACGTTTAATATGTGTAATGGTGCATGTAGTGAAGTCATTCGGAGTTCTTCTCTGTACTGATTAATACACTTATGAGTCGGAGTCATGGCACACTAAAAGACACACACTTCTGTTTATATGCCTATATCCATACACTAGACATCCCCCCAAGGACTCAAAGTGCTGCCCAATGGTATTACTGCTGTGCACACGCAAGCTTGCGCTGACTTCGCGCGCCACGACAGACTTCAGTGATGAAAGGTAGAGTCCGCATTCCTTTTCCGTTGGACAAGGTGTGTGTGCGTGCGTGCGTGCGTGCGTGCGTGCGTGCGTGCGTGCGTGCGCTAGTTTTCAAAGGGGTGAAATTGCATTATTTATAAGGAAAACATTGGCTTTAGCAAAAACAGATGTAGCCTTTTTATTTAGTCACAAAATCAATTATATATTTCTAATTGCAGGTATGTAGTTTTGGTTGCAGTAGCATGATCGTGCGTGCGTGGTGCGTGCGTGCCTGCGTGCGTGCGTGCGTATGGCATAGGTGGATGTATGGATGGATGCTCGCGCACGCACCAACAGTAATACACAGGTTAATTATTGTTCTATTAGACCCCAATGTCGTGAATTGTTAAAGAGATAGAGATGATTGACGTACTAGACATGCTATAGCTTTTTTGATTAATAAATGACCAAAACAAAACGATCGCTTTTATTCCAAAGAAATGACTCATTTCTCTTACGGAATTCCCGGAGAATTTATTTGATTTGAGTTGTGAGGTTTTCCATGGGTTGGGATGAAACAGACTGGTATTTTGCTAAGTTTTTTTGCGGCACACTTCACTGGTGCATGGTTCAGTCCGCATTCCTTTTCCGTTGGAGTTCAGTTGAAAATATATATCCGAAAACTGGCATAGCAATCAACGCTATCAGTCTGATATCGACAACATTAAAACATAACAAACATAACGATACTTCCACCCCCTCAGCGTGACGTACTTTGTGGATGGCCCCTATACTGGAAAGACAACTTCGTTCACATATGTGCAGAGATAAACCACAAATGTCCAGATACAGAAATGGATTTTCTAAATTAATAAAATATGTGATAATATATAAAATGCTTCTGTTGCGCTAAAATCCCCGAGAGACCCAAGCTCGGCAACGCACCAAAACAAAATGGGGTTAAGCAGTTCATAATCGATAAGCAGTTCCAGTTGTAAACAGTTGGATTGGTACGCTGGGGAACTATGGAGGATAAAGTTATCTCTACTCCAGAATAAAGAAAATAACCCGGACGTTGGTATTATAAGTGTTGATGTTGGCTACTATACATGAAGATTTCTTCTTTCTTATGTCTTCATTCCTCATAGCTGCAGCTCTAGCTGTCTCGACGACCATGTTTTAGTTGCACTGTCTACTTCGATTAGTCCTGTTTCGCCAGTTGGTGGTCTGAACGTCTGACAGTCGTTGCATGGTCAATGATGTGGTCCGCTGTCTGCTATAGCAGGTTCAGGTGAAAAAAAGCTATAACGAACGTGCGTGCGTGCGTGCGTGTGGCATGGATGAATGTATGGATGAACGTTCGCGCACGTACCAACATGCATGTACTAGCACACAGAGACTGGTTAGTAGGCCCTAACCATAATGTTGTAAATTGTTAAAGAAATAGAGATAATCAACTTACTAGACATGCATATAGGCATGCGTGCATATGCTAGCGTTGATTAATAAATGACTCAAACAAAACGGTTGCTTTCATTCCAAAGAAATGACTCACTTCTCTTACGGAATTCCCGGGGAATTTATTTGATTCTATATACTGTCCAACAGACTCAATAATTTATTGAACCGCGTTACGCACACGACAGCGTGACTCATGCCTGTGTGACTGTAATCTTCGTTTGGTTTGGCGTAAGTTACCGTCATATCTAACAGCCGTACAGTATTTGTACTTATGACAGTAATTGTGTTAATTCAAATATACTTTTTTACAGTATATAATTATGGACGGGATCCAAAGTGAAGAACAATGCGAAGATTATCATTAGTTTTCTGGTAAGTAGGTCCTGTAAGATCGAGCTGTGGCGCCAATAATAATCATACACCGATCCAGTCCCAGACCAGGCCCAGGGCCATGCACGGTTTGTCTTGACTAATAAAATTATTTCAATTAATGAATATATCGATGTTGTTTATTTTTTAATATTCATGATATTTTTATTTATACCTAAGTAATATACTAAACTTTATTTTATTGCGATATTTATGGACATGAAAATTAGTGGGTATAAATTCTGCCCGACAGACCAGAGCAACTTAAACATGGCGGATCACAAAAACAAGGAAAGTGGTCGGACAATTACCGACCAACAAGGGGCGCCTACCGCCGAAGAGACACAAAACATCGACGCCACAGATGACTTCGATCCATTCTCAGGAGTCGTGGAATGTGTATACGAAAATGTAGACATTGCCTTGTGTGCGCCGCCGGAAAATGAGTGCGTATTTGTCGCCGAGGCGATGGCTCTCACCCTTCTTCCCTCTGTCTTGTCATCTTCGGCGGACTTGGCTGATTTGACACCAACGGCGGGCTATGATGACTGCTTGTCACATTCATTTCAGCGACAAGTGCAGACCATACTCTTCACGATGTCGAATTCATATTGCGAAAACCGAACGTGCTATGTTTGGCAAAGTGTTAAAATTAGTGTCATTGTCACATTGACAGGGGACTGTGTCAGTGACAGTGTCAGTTACTGTACACAAACGTTCCAGTGGCAGTTCTAATGGGTGTCGCATGCTTCGGCCCATAAAGGTTTCGGCCCATGGCCCGAAACAACCATTTTCGCAACTGGTGAACTGTAAAGTATTCTGGTTCGCAGGGGCCCCGCTGGCACCAGTTGCATACGTGGTTGATTCAACTATGTATGCAACCAGTGCCAGTGGGCTCCGTGGGCCGAAACGACTATCGTATTCTAACTGGGAAATGGGCTCCGTGGGCCATATCTAATATTACTTTCGTTATTTTTGCTAATTTTACCGACTTGATTATTTGCGACTAGCGTATTGTAATTTGGAAATGTTATGTACGCTAAATTATTAGCGTTTTCGAACAAATATTCTAATTATTAATTCAAACTAATCTTGAAAAACATACAGATACGTTAAGAATTAAATTGTTTTTATTAAACATAAAAAACAAATGAAATGGTACATATATTATATATATATATATATTAAATTTATACAAATATAAAAAATAATTATTTTTTATTCATGGATATTTCCTTTAGACATTAATTACGTCAGTTTGGATCATTATTATGTCAAGTGCTTTCTGTTATTTGGTGGATTTTGTTCTGTAATTATGATATATTCTTATTAAAATATTAGTGTGTGAGCAAGCGTGCACTGATGTTTATGTGCGCTATCATAATTTCCCATTTTTTGTCAAATCGACTTTGAATTGGGCCAAATCAACCATAGCTGAATTCAATAGCAACACGGTTTTCAGCGAAATGGGCCGAACCATCTGTCTGCATGGGCCAAAACGACTGGGTCGAACCATCCATTGGCGTATGCCAAACCCGTCATGGGCTGAATCATCCGGAACCCATTCTAATAATGTTGTTAGTCGTATAATTATCACTTGTTCCATCCCATCTCTATTTTATGTGTTCATATTTTGTTATATAATAGTGAAATAGCTCTTCGTAGAGGGCCAGGGTTAGGTTCCAATCTGCATACCAGTATATAACAATTATTTTTGAAGCATGTCAACAAACAGTTATCTACATTTATTGGCACTGAGTAAAGTTTATTGGTCAGAATCAATTTCAATGAAACTTGTTTAAATTTTAGGAGTGAAATGTATCTTAAACCAAGTGAGTAAATCATACCATTGAAGTCGACGATAAATGCAATAACAAATAATTTGCGATATACGCACAGTACTTTGCGAGAGATTTGGGCAAAATTCCTATGACAGAACCAGTTTCTTGAGAGTTGGAACAGAATTAACATTTCAAGAAACCGGATCCTTTCAAAGGTCTGGTAGATATGTTTGCAGATCACAAAAACATGGTTGTGTTAACATAATGAACCTAAGACTTGATTCCATGGCCTCATCTGGAGATGAAATAATTATTTAAGATGGCAATTCATTTGACTATGTACCAACAAGCTAACTATGTTCCCAGGTCAGATTGTGCAAAGTAATTTTTATTACGGACAATCTTTTCTACTGTAATTTGTTGATCTTATCATTAGATTCTATGGCATGTATTGTATGAGATATGTTGGTACACTGCAGTGGCAGTTGGGTTAGTTAAATTGAACCAAGAAGATGCCAACATTTTCTTGAACCCTTCCGGTTTTGATGACATTTTGTACTGTCATAAAGCTACTATTTATTGTAGTCGTTAAGACTATGAAAAGTGCATTTAAAATACTAATGGAGGCAATAAATATTCTTTAATAAATGTCAAAAATACATTATTACAATACTGGACTACATACGCATTTATCTAAATAAAACAACCTCTTTTGGAAATTATAATTAAAAAATATAAAATATTTGTATGACCAATTTTGAAATCTTGTGCATCACAAACGTATCGCAATGACGTCACAAACATGTCCCACAACTGTGGTTTTATTCATAGGCCATAGGTTTTGTACGTGTTGTGAACATTGTCTATAATGCTTTGCTGTGTTGTCAGGTGGTATCACGGACGCCTGGAACGAGCGACAGCGGAGGATCGTCTGCGCAATGCTTCTGAACCAGGCAGTTATTTGATCCGTGAGAGCGACCGCAAGCCTGGGTCTTATGTGCTCTCTTTCCTTGGCATGACCGGTATCAACCACTTCAGGTCAGTCGAAGGTCCCACGCTACTGTAGCTACAAGACTTGATATAAGTAGTAACTGTTTCTGTTGTGTGGTTCGAAGGCTTGATAGCTGTGCAGGTAGGAGATGCAGGCTAACTGGGCATTCCTGATATATATATATATATATGTGTGTGTATATATATATATATATATATCTATATATTGTGATTCTGTCAGAATCCTACAGAGTTCTTGGAAACTCGATACAGTATACTATTAATATTGGTTACTAAAGCTGTTCATCTGGTCTGCCATAAAAGACTGCAAAGCGATATTATGAGATAATCGGGTAATCGTGTTGTAGAAAACCCACTGCGCCACCTTTTACTTATATATTTTGTCGTATCTGCGGCAGCTTCTAAACGATTTCATGTTCAAACCAAGGAATAACAAGAAAAAATGCTATGCAGAAGAAATGACATGCACATAGCCAGGAGGGCAACTAGAGGCAGAGAGAGGGCGCGGTCACTCATACGACAAAACTAAATGGGAATGCAGCCCAAATGGCTCAATGGTTGGCCATGGCTAGTTTATGACTATTTTTTTACGACGATCATCGATCAATGAGGGGTTCTTGGGGAAAAGGCGGAATACCAGAATCTTATACAGAATCCCAAAATATATGGATGACCTCTTTTTTAGGATTCAACCTGAATCGTAGAAAAAATCCCCAAATTCAATTACTGAATTGCAATTCTAAGATTTAGCATTTTTATAGGTTTTGAAATGCCATATTGCAGGAAGAATCATAAGAAATTCTGTTTTGAAAATGTCATGCCCTCAAACCCCCAGTCAGTGTTGTTCTGTGGCTGTGGGTGATAGAAAGAACAAGTAACGTGGTCATTACATAACGTCCTCCAGAAAGTTCTCACATCTTCCAGTGACAGCTGGAGACAATGAAGAATTTATGGGGGCCATGACAGTGACAGTGCTTCACTTAAATGTTTAAAAACCCCAGACCTGTGAGCAGTAAATTGTTTGCCTACTCTTGAGTGCCAAATAAACGTATAGGCCAAATAACAGTATAGGGTGGCAAATCAGTCAAATTTAATAATAGTATAGTGCCGAATAACAGTACAAGGGGGCAAACTGTTCAAAACAAATAATAGTACAGTGCGAAAAAGTCACTGTTATATTTGTCTTTTTAGCGCTGTAAGCGTAGCGATTTTTTACTCGACGGGAAGCCAAGACGTCCCTAGAAAACTACGTGGATCGTCTTATATTTTGGGTTTTTTCCTGTTGAATATGCATAAACTTTGTGCGTATTCGCGTCACTGCAAATATAGTAATCGCATTTTATATCTATGAAAAAACGGGGAATTTTCCGTTTTTAAATGGACAATTTTATTGAATTGTATACGCAAGCCCATTTCAGGGGAACCACCACCAGCCGGTTATGACCAGTTTCAGGCGCTGTGCACGGTGGCCATTTACGGTCGGTTTACGTGGTGATAATGGTGTTTTAACTAATAATATACCATGTCGAACTCCCGAGAACTAAGGATTCTAACTGATTCATCTAATCATGGAAATCTAACGGTCTAACATTTCGGGATCAAAATCTAGGATCCTCAGAAGCACGGGATCCCACTAAATTCATGACTGTCATTCGAAAGGATTAAAACTTTGCCGTCAGAGGGAGCCATGTGCAGCTCCAAGCAGGGCTGGGTCCAATTATGTAATTGCAATTGTAATTGATTATAACAAAATGCTGTAATTGTAATAGTAATTGACTTCGGTTTTGAAATTCTGCTGTAATTGTAATTGAAATGTTGTGTAATTTCATCAATTACAATCAATTACAGTATTTTTTTCTATAACAAACTACCAGAAAAAACTTAATTATAACCCATGCAGGACCTGCTCATATAATCAAAGGAATATTCAGATATAACAAGTGCACCAACAGAATACCTCTGGCCTTCCTAAGCAATGTTTAATTGCAATCTGCCAGCAGACAGTTGACACCTGGCTTCCAAAGGGCTCCAAATATGCCAAAAGGTATCACCATTAGCTGTTTCAAGGTATACTCCAATTGGTCATTGGTCTGTCTTTTCTTTGATTCTATAATCTTCTATCATTGAATGGCCAGGTGGTGGTTTCTGTTGATACAGTACTTAGATCATGTAATTACACTGCCCAAGTCAGTAAATAAGCTCAATTAAGAGTGAGCTACAGCCCACAGGCTTATTAGATAATAATACTGACTGGGTTTGAAGCCAAGAGACTCATGGTTGGCAAATTAGGGTACAAACTCAAAACATAACTGCCAAGTAAACCAATCTGGGCATAACACAGTAGACAGAATGGGTGTACACCAAGGAGTATACACAAAACCCCGCGGGACGTATCTTGATGTGAACATTTTATGAGTAGAATTGCTTTGAAATGGCTTAGTTGATTGGAGAGACTCATTAGGATTTTAAATGGTTGTGCCTTTGTTTATAGTTGTACTGTAAACAAAGGCCACAACCATGTAATTAAACATTAATTAATGAACCAAGCAAACATTACGTCATATTTATAAGGAACAATAATATTTATCTAGCTAATTGTACATGAAATCAGTTCAATAAAATGTACAAACATCACCAAGTCCATTATATTTGTTCGTATTATTTGTATACACAATCAGCAACACACACTACATAATTAACAAATGGTTCTGCATAATATAAATGTAATTTTAACTGAAATTGTAATTGATCAGAAAAATTTAAAGTAATTGATTTGATTTTTTTATTGGACCCAGCCTTGGCTCCAAGTTGGGAGCCAGTGATTTTAACGCAAACGGTAAACCGCTGTGTGGGTGATTGATTAGCGCTTGCAATAGGGAGTTGATTGCTCTCCTAAAAATTATACCCTGCACAATTTGCCATGATTATCGGAGAATATAGGCTGGCACAAATGTTTAAATTTAATAATAGTATATTGCCAAATAAGGTGCGAATAGGGTGGCATTTTTTATCAAATAAATACTCGTATAGGGACGCTTATCTTATTCGGTACTCGGGTAGACAAACCAAGCTAATTTAGGTGAGCAATTTTTTTCGTTTTGTGTTACTCATTTGATGACTGCACTGTTTAATTTATGTACTTGGCACAGGGTTTACACCAACTGTCTTGCCAGTCTCGGTTGTGAAAAAAATGTGTAGTGTACAGTATTGGTTCAAACCACTGCCACACCCTCAGTAAATGGTAAAAACTGCCATACTGGTTCGATCCTGGCAATTCATGTATATATTTAGCTGACATAACGTGTCTGGCAAGACACTACCCGCCACACTGTCTGGTTCTGATATCGGCAGTAGTGTCAATGTGGATTAATAATAGTTTGATCTGTTAGGTGGCGCCATGGGTTATTTTTGGGGGGGCAAAATGTGATGACGACCAAACCTCCACCCACCAATATGTAATGTTATATATTTTTGAGGATTTATGTGACCACCCTTGTGCTGCCTCCGGTGGGACCATGCAATATGGCGTCTCAAAATGGACAAAGTTATTTTGTTTTAAATTCTTCTGGGATCAGCCATGCTGTGACGGTGACGTGTGTGAATCGGTTACAGGATCACTGCAATGTGTGGAGATTACTACATCGGGGGACGAGAGTTTGACACCCTCTCTGATCTCATAGGGTACTACACCAGCTGGTCGGATCTCCTGAAGGGCGAGAGACTACAGCACCCTGTGCCACCCCCAGAGGTAGGGTTTTTATCTTCATCTTCTACATCTGTGTTTCATCCTTGCGAGCCCTTGGTACTTAGTCCCACTTGGTACTTAGTCCCACTTGGTACTTAGTCCCACTTGGTACTTAGTCCCACTTGGTACTTAGTCCCACTTGGTACTTAGTCCCACTTGCTGTCTTGATCGTCGTGTTCCTGGGAACCAGACAGCTGAGATGCGCCTGTGCCCAAACTTAAAGAGCATTTCCAGGAAATGCCTATCATTACTCGTCTGACCAGCGACGGCTCGTCCACAGCCAGTTAAAGTTAAGTTCCTGTATGCAGGCCTCGTAAATTCCAGGGAACAATCCCATTGGTTATCACAGCAACTGAAAAATCAACGTTTCAACAGGTCGATCTGCCAGGGTACTGAGGTAGTAAGATGCATTGGGTCGTTGGGGGCCGGAAGTGAGCATTTATGGGCAAATTTGCATAAAACCAACATGGCAGCTGACGAGACTTGTGTCCTCTATTGAACCAAATCATAATATATACAATTACAATTCCAAAAGTTTTCAAATAAGTTACAATTACAGGTGTTTTATACAGGACCAACGATTTATTTCAAAACCTGATTCAGTATTTGTTAAATATATGGCATTTGTGTTGCTGAACTTGGATGTTTTGTATACGATTGATAAATGTTGCAATTACACGAAAAACAATTAAAATTACTGCATAATTTCAAAACTAGAATCAATTACAGTTACAAACACTCAGTGACGATTATAGAGAATTGTCCTGTTTTCATAGAAACTAATTCGTAGTTTTGTACACGCCGTGCAGTTGCCTGAATCACTTGTAACATTGGCTTTTAAAGGGAGTGTACAAACATTTTCATTGGTAAACTAGTACACAGTACATCTAAATGAACAGTGTTATACTTTGTCTCTTCACCTCTATTGCTGCAGTTTATATTCCATCAGAAATTATATAAAATAGGAATTCAAGAAGAAGAAAAAAACTGGCATAAATCATTGGGTTTACCCACTTGTTGATGAAAAGTTGTGACATTTGTGTAATTAGAAAATGACATTTGTGTTTGTGATTATGGCATTAAATTTTAAAATAAATAATTATTTAACTAAACATTGTACACCATACAGTAATGGATGAATTTGGTCACATATTTCCTATATATAGTATGTGACTGTCTATTAGTTTGTTTTGATTCAAAGCAGCCATGCGCCGTGATATTGTACTTCAAACAATTTTCTGCTTGGTGCCAAGCCAGTTAC
The DNA here is from genome assembly GCA_963662155.1 of Lamellibrachia columna. Lineage (NCBI taxonomy): Eukaryota > Metazoa > Annelida > Polychaeta > Sabellida > Siboglinidae > Lamellibrachia > Lamellibrachia columna. The sequence continues at coordinate 36,099,744 of OY759273.1, read as the reverse complement.
TGCTAGCAGCAGTTTTAGCCAGCACCACTAATCCCCAGATGGCAGCACTGTTTGTCTGCTTGTGGACAGTGTCATGACATCATATACAGGAATGCAGGGTTGTGGATAGTAGGGTGAGCAAGTAGGGTTGTTGGCCGATGTTACATTAATGCCTGTCTTTTTTTTAAGATTTAACCATAGAAATCCAATCTTCTATTTGAATGTTTCTGTGATCGTGTGATGGAGAGACCACGTTGTCATTATTTGCATGAGTTCCTCATTCTGGCTCTTCAGTGAATACTATAATAATACTAATAATTATAATAATAAAATTATTTATATAACGCCCCATCAATCAAGATTGCTGTCATGCGCTTTACATACATACAATCATAACTTACAATTATATTTTTAAAATGCCAATTTTTTTATGTAGTCGTAAAATCTGTAAAATATTGGTAATAATCTCAGTGAATTTTCAGTTATTGATCACTACTGTTAGTTTCTGGATTATTTAAATTAAGTATTATGCAAAAGTACATGTTAATTGTTGTCTCACAATTACATCAGCTCAAACTGTATAAACAGCAAAACATACAGTTAACAAATACCATATTCGACCTATTAAGCGTACATGTCTTAATTAGCGTACACCCCTTTTTTAATCAACAGAATCCATAACTATTGTAATTTGGCTACCAGTAGTAGTGTGGAACAACTGAAAAGTGTCGCCATCTGGTGTTAAACAGTTGGCACTATTTTTCAGGTGTTCTACACTAGTCACCAAATTATCCCACTAATGTTAAACAGTTACCTTATTGTCTAGAGAAAAAATTTTAGCGTAACAACAGATTGCATGACATTTTTAGATGGCCCTATTTTTTCAAGCATACTTATTAAGTTGAATACAGTAAATTAATAAGCTTTTTTGAATAAACAGTTAGTCCTACATAACACACTGGTAATTGAAATGTAATTGATCGGAATAGTTTAGAAATGTAATTGGATTGAATCTTGAAAAGTAATTGTAGCTGATTTGGTGTTGTGTAGATTACTATAATTGGGACAGCCATGGAGAAGATATAATAATATATCATTCTGATGTGACGTGATGCGTTACAATACTGGTAACATATACCCCTGCTGTTACCCAAATCTTTCTTTCTAGAAGCAAATATACCAAGTACAGGAGAGACAAGCCTTTATATCGTCTTATCTTTCTCACTGGACTATTTCCCCTCAATCCATTTTTTAGTGACAAGAAGATAATGGGAACCTTTCAAAGATGGCGGATTAGGCAAGTAACTGATAGTAGGGGGCGCATCCTACTGATCCTCTGGTCATCTTCTGGTTCTGAGCCAGCAGGCTGTGTACCCAATCACAGTTGCCTAACACATGTATAAAGACACTTGAAATGGCTTATCTCCATCTGTCCGCTTGCTGTTTTGTAACTAATGAGCAGGGCAAAATGCATTTGCATGCAAGTCTTACTGTGCATGTGATAATGCCAACCTTGCTGCACAGTTAGTAAGATTCGATTGGGCCAATAATGGTTAAACCGGACTTGGCCTGCCATTGAAAAAACTTAATCCAGCCAATGATGGCTGTCATTTGACATTGGCTCAACTTGCACTGGCTTACCAGTGCAAAAACCAAATGGGCCAATAATGGCTGTCATTATATCAACCAGCATTAGCTTGCCATTGAAAAAATCAGTTGGGCCAATAATGGCTGTCATAGACGTGAATGGCCTCCACGGAAGCCGTTTGGCAATTTAAGGTTTTTAGAATGTTCAAGACTGGCAAAATTTTATTTCTGGCTGAGGGCCTGAGTGTAGGGAGACCGTTGGGCACTTTGCTCCAACTGATATTTTTTTTAAATGTCCTATCACTCGAGTAATTTTTTATGGTACTGAATGACTGCTGTTCAACTAAAAATCACACAACTGCCGCCCAACAAGCAATCTTTGGTCTTTATGTATTATTTAAAATACTTATTATATTACATTCTTGTATAACTAGCTGACCGAGCTCACAAAATGTAATAATATGTAACATTGTAAAGATTTTCATGTAACCTATTAAGTTTTCTTAGGATAAACTTGATTGGTTGATCTAAACATATAAAACAGAATGAAGGTGGACAGCTTCCTTATATTTAACACGCTTTTGCTGGATTTACTAGCGACAGGCAAATTGTAGAAATTGTAATTTGCCCAAATTATTTTATTAGGGTGATGCCATTATGACTTATAAAGGTTTTTGATGTGCAGGAAATTGTTTGCACCCATGGATATGACTCATAATGACTGTAAATATCCCTTTATTTGGATGCTGTAAAAATAAGTATGTTGACTGCAGCATATGCCCATCAGCAAAACGACTGGTAATCCGAGGTGTGTGTGTAACATCCGAATCACCCTTTGAAAGTCTCCCATTCACACTGGAATGTGGCACCAAATGTTCAGCCCCAATGTTTACCTCGTCAACTTTGTTGTCCATTACATGTGCATTGTAATGATCATTGTAGATATATGTTGTTTAAATTCTTAACAAACATTAAAAAATCTAAATTAATTATCTATAGACCTGTTATAGCAAATGATGTCAGGATTGTAATTTATTTGTAATTGTACACTTACAGTGGTTATGCAGTTTGATTACAATTACATGACTTTCAATTACATTTGCAAGTGTAATTAATTACAGACATTGTAATGTAATTGATCCCAGTGGAGATTGCGAGTTGTGTTTTATTAATCTTGGAATTATCATGTTTTGGGAAAATAATATTTACTCAATTTGTGATTACTAGCATTTACAATACATTTTTTTTTTACATTATTTGAAGCATACTTTTGATATTCTGCTAGTTCATACAAAACAGTCTAAGATAAAGCATAATTTTCCACTTGTTACAATGGACTGCGCTTAACGGAATCTCTTTGGGCGAATGCAACTTGATTAACTTGAGTGGTGCATTTTATTACAACGTGAATAGGGAATGATTCTGTCCTAGCCAATATATTTGATTTTACTAAACAACAGGGTCTGTTGTGTGCAATTCTGTTGAGTCTACTGTATTATGTATTATATAAGACACATAGCCTAATAATTAAAAACATTGTATAGTTCAGATGTAATAATAAATACAGTTTGTAAACTCAAAACTGGTAATGGGGAATTTACCATCTATTCGGGCATTAATAAATATTGAGCCATATATAAATCTACATCAAAAACACGGCAAATTGAGTGAGTGATATAAATGTGCATTTAAAACACTAGGTGTATTCAACATTAAATTTAAATTAATTTTAATAAATTCCATAAACTGGTGAACTATGTATTAGTCAAATTTTGTAGATCAATACAAACTAAAGTAGGAATATATACTGGTAAAAAGTACATTGTTATTAAATTACTTAATTAAAATGGGTGTTGTCAAATTTAGGAGACACATACAAAATTAATTAGAAATATGTACTGGATAATGATAAACTGTACAAAATCATCATGGTTAAAACTCCACTCTCGACTGATTTATCCTATTGCAAATCTGGTTCATTGATTTCCAAATATCTAGCATGTTAATAGTAACATCCGCATTCGATTTAATAAAAAAAAATGCCTATTTTTATTCAAATCATCGAAAGAATGAACTTTAGTCGTTAGATCTGGTAATGCTCAAAATAGTGGATATCCACATTGGTAAACACTGTGTGGGTCAATGCCGATCATGTGCGTGCTTCCATCCTCTAGCCAATCATGTGTGTGCTTCCATCCTCTAGCCAATCATGTGCGTGCTTCCATCCTCTAGCCAATCATGTGCGTGCTTCCATCCTCTAGCCAATCATGTGCGTGCTTCCATCCTCTAGCCAATCATGTGCGTGCTTCCATCCTCTAGCCAATCATGTGCGTGCTTCCATCCTCTAGCCAATCATGTGTGTGCTTCCATCCTCTAGCCAATCATGTGCGTGCTTCCATCCTCTAGCCAATCACATGACAAGGATGAAATTCATGAGTTTTCAGCATTTCCATTTTCACTTCAATTAAGGTTTGACCAAACATTAAGTAATTTAACAGTTTGTCTGAAAACTAGATACAAAAGTTGCACAAATGAGCTAGCCTGTTCCAGTGGATGCTAGGTATGTTTGATTTTTCGCAAACTGAATTTGAAATGAGTCTAGTGAAAAAAATTAAATTGAGGAGTGGCCTTTAAATTTATATAACAAAATTGTTAAAAAAAATTGGCTTGTTATTTAACATATAATCTGCCCTAGGGCAGGCTACAGCTGCAGTCAGAGGTGTGAATGGTTTACAAGGTGCAAATGGTTTAACAAGCGCTGTGTACTGGCATCCGCAGAGGTTACCCAGTGCAGTGGCAGCCACAAACATCAGTATGAGGATATAGAATCATGGATATTGATTCTGGAATAAGATGATCAAGACAACTATCCCCTCTCTCACAGTGGCAAATCTTTGTGCTCAGTTTTGGTTGTTTAAAAGAGTAAACGTTGCCTAATGTAGGCACAAGGACTGTTTGATTGTTGGTGTTTATGTTCTTGTCTATGAATTAATTAATTGATTAATTAACCTTTATTTTCAACAACAATAATAGACAAACAATAGAAGTAGCAGTGGTATTACATAACTATAAATTGTCGAAAAAAGGGCAGAAGAAGTGTAGTTACTTGCCCTGTTACAAATAAAAGTACATATACTGAATAAAATACAGTATGCAATTGTACGCATGTGACAGATTATCTTGTTTCCAAAACATGGTACATTAGACATAGTTTTTATGTCCTTTCATGGCAGAATGAACTTGAAGTAGTAACTTGATTTATGTTCCAAAAAAATTTGAATTTGTACAGTCAATTTAACAAAAACCACATCAATAAATTTAGATTGAAAATAATATAACCCCAATCCCAGTCAGTTTTACCACAAGTAGTTACTACCCAGTCTGAAATTCAAGGTGTGCCCCATAGGGCTCTCTGAGGAAATCACACTGTTATTCTTCCAGTTGAAGACATCAGGCAGGGATTGAAGGAGTTACTGGCTTTAGTAGCCAAAGCTCCAGGATAAGTGGACAGTTGTCATGTAGCTAGCTGTCTGTTTATGTTTCACAGATCTATTGATGCAAAGTGACTGGTTAGCCCAGAGGCCCTGTACTGTTTTGGTGAAAGTCAACAGGTCGTTCTTAATGCCAGTGCACTCAGATAGAGGTGAGGCAGTGCACATTAGGAACTCTGTGGTCATATTTACCCGGCCACCTGGTGATGTTTTCAGGAAGTGCACTGCTGTCGATGCCATGTCACTTGGTGCAAACTAATGTTGATGCGGAGGGCGCACCTTACCTTATCGAAACGACCTGCGGCATGTCTTTATCACAGCCCTGGTCAATCAGTATCGTTTTTGTACAGTTAATAAAATCCAGTCCTGCTTGAATGGAAATCATTGCAACCAGAGTTGGTGGTTTTACATACCTGTAGAACAATTATATTAATGTTGTATAGTTCACTGGGATCGGTGTGATTGGATAGAAGGTTAATTCATATTAGTTGAAGGTTTGTGTTCCTGAAATTATTAAGTACATACAATTTATTTATCTTTACCCGAGTTCAGTGGCTTCCATGATTGTGAACAAAATGGGTTTAACAACCCCAAAAAATCTTAAATTAAATAAAAAACTTTCCTCTTACCTTCTATCCGATTACAATTATGACTGACATGTGCCTTGTTGCCAAACCTTAATTACTGAACCACGACTCTTCCCGTTCTAAATCTAACCAGAATAGAATGTTTTAATGGGAAGCTATATAAGAAATCTATTGTTATTATTTCCGTCGTTTGCAACTCTTGTCTTTGGCTTCTTGTAGTAATTATTATGTAATAATAAGATAATAACTATGTGTCAACTGCAGTCATTTATATTGTCAAGACAGTTTAATAAAAAATAATAGCATTTCATAAGTGCACACATTGTCTACCAGCGATGACATTAATGGTAGTACAGGTTGATTTCATCTGGTCCAATCCTGTGTTCATTCCACGCCAAGCTATTTAATTATTTATGAAAAATTACTTACATCGCTAAATATACCTGCTGATTTCACAGGTGTATACTGTTGCTGTTACTTGTGACACACATTACAGCCGAACCACAGAATCGTACCGAGTGCTCTTTTTGTGTCGATATGTCGAAACTAATAACATCAACACTAATGTCAGAACTAATCAGCTTACCCTGATCATTTTGTGTGGTTGGCACAAGTTGGGACCAAATCGTATTCTGTTCCCAGAATGTGGATGGGGAAGAGGGACACACTGGGGCATGGGGGCATGGAGAGGCACTGGGGCACAGTGACATACTGGGGCATGGGGGGCATGGAGAGGCACTGTGGCATGGAGAGGCACTGGGGACACAGAGACACACTGGGGCATGGGGGGGGCATGGAGAGGCACTGGGGTACAGAGACACACTGGGGCATGGGGGGGCATGGAGAGGCACTGTGGCATGGAGAGGCACTGGGGACACAGATGGCCAGTGCAGTGCATTGGTTAAAGCTAATGGCAAAGATCAGAGTTCGTTAGACATGGCAGTGTTAGAAACTCAGGTGATTTCTTTCAGTTTGTGTTTCTTCAGTTTGGTCAACTGTGTAAAACACCACCTGGCTCTTAATAACACTACTACATGAACATTTAAAACTGCGATAAATCAACTGAGTATTTCATCTGATGTTTAAAGGCATTCCTACCACAAGGTGGGGGCTTAACTTGCATTGAAGGCAGTCAGTTTAAACAATTAGAATTTCAGGGTTTATTGGTAGGTTCGTCAAATCAGTAATATGAAATTATACATTTTATCAATGCACGACTAAAATAGTTTGTACTTTTATTCTGTGGACAGACTATCCACCAGATGGCGTAGCAGGCGGTTTTACATGTGCAGGAGTTTTTGTCCCCCGTCACGGTTCATTACATTCGGCTCCTACTTCATGTATGGAGCCTTGCATATTCACTTAGTCTTGTAATGTAACAACTCATTTGGTCATGCATGAACACCTAATAATATTTTTTCAGCTGTATAGAACAAACTGTTGTTATGCCAGACTTACCTAAAGGTGCTTTTGCTAGTCTCATTTCAAATCAATTTTGCGAAAAATCAAACCTACCTAGTATCCACTGCAACTGGTGTTTGTACAACTTTTGTATGTGTTTTTTTATATTTACAAAGTGTTTTGAGCTTTTTAATGATGAGAATTATGTATTATTATTAAAGCCTAGACAGACATAAACATAAAAATTTATGTTGCAAAAACTATGTGGGGCTTGGACAGCCAAAGGGTCTCATTAATAAAGTCTGACAAATGTTCTGAATTAAGCCATAGGATTATTTTAGAAAATCCTGACTTGTGTGAATGTTGAGGTAGTTTTTGTGAAAAAGTGACATATTTTCATAGCAATATGGTATGTTTACCTAGTAAGAAAAATTTCTGAAAAATGAAAGAGGATTGGATGCTAATTAGAGTATTAGGCAGCCGATTAAACAAAATAGATCAAAATTAAATTAATAACCATGGTAATAAAAGAGTTGTATTCATGCTAAGAGCATCTTCTGTGTGGACTCCAGACTCACGACATATGCTATGATAAGCTTCCATAGTTGACATATGATAGGCGTTCCTTTCAGTAAAACCATTATCATTCTTTCATGAAATACGACCCGGTATCTCGTATTTCTCTAAGATGTTACTCCTTACAACAAACAGATGAGTTGGTCAAGTAGCGTTCAGCCTATTGTGGTCCATCCTGTTGCTATTTCTGAAGAGAAATAGTTATCACACTCAGGTATGTCTACAAGTCACATGTTGCTGTGATTGAACCAGCACACCTGATCGGACATTCAGGCATACATCTTGATGGCACAGCCGTGCTCCGCTATCTATTAAGGCAGATTAAGTGGTGCGCCTCACCGGAAGTCCATTGACAATGAAGCCGGATCAATGGGGCGTGTTTCTCTTTGTGGGGCGTGAGATCACCAAGGTGAACAAACACCCTCGAGCTACAGGAAGTCAGCCCTTCCAGTGAGACAATAATGGGGTCATTGGCGCCCTACTTCAAATGAAATCGCATTGAAGACTGGGTGGTCCACACTAGATTGTCGTCTATAGAGCCAGCTGATGAGTCTGATTGCTGTATTGGAGTTGATTCGACACAATGGTGCGGCTGGTAAGTGTCTTGGCGGCCAGTCTCAGTAGTTGTTCCATCGCACTACACCAGGAGGCACAGGGCACCAGAGCGAATCGAGGCCGGGTAATTGCTTTGCCCCTTTGAAGTCCAGTTGTTCATTTCGGATTTGACGATGTTACCAAATGGGTAGATTTCGGCCAGGCATATGGGGCTGTTGGAGGCTCTGTGTATGGATACGGTTCGAAGCTGTGAGTATTGCATTCCATGATCTGTGTAGAAATATATGTGAAGTCATTCATGTGGAGAACGTTTTGAAAAATAGCTGTCATATGAAAAAATGTGATGTCTTCCTAGGATATATCAAATATTATGGTTCAGATTCAGTCACTATTTATGTGTGAAGTCGGCCAAGTTCCAATCTTGGCGGCAGCCATATCTTAGTTGCCACAACTGGGTTTTATTATTATATTTTTGGTAAAGTTTTTACCATGGTTTGCTGATACTAGATATCTTTCTGCTTGCTTTGTCTTTAACATGAAAATTAATGTTTGATATTAAAAGTCAATTATATGTATCAAATATAATGCAATTAATCCTACATGTTCAGTATGTATTATATGGATATAAATTTATGAATTTAAGTCACAGGATCCACATGAAAACACAGCTGTTTGCATGAATTTCTCTCAACAATTCCTTTAGCACCGGCACAACAATGCTTCAGTTCAGTTGTTTGTTGTGTGACAAATCTAACAGTTGACGGTTGTATTTTAAAATGAAATGGTCTGCATATTTAGATTTCACCATTTCAAAGACACATTACAGAGTAAGACATTGTCAATGAATAAGCAGCATGTCACTGGGTGTTTAATTTATCACGCCCCTTCTCTGTATCCTTGGGGCTGGAACATTCCTTATTCTGCTGCCAAGGGGAACATAATGACACCCTGGAAGGCACAGGAAATGAGCTCATGCTGACCAGTATGCAAATGAAAGCAGATGATTATAGTCAAGCCTAATTAGGGTAATGTGTCATTGTTTGAATGAGCAGTTAGCTTGGTGTCAGCTAGCTGTCTGTTTTCTGCAGTGTGAAATACTTGGCATGGTTTTGTTGGGTTAATTAGTTGTTTAATTTTTTTTAATAAATGGATTTACATATTTTTTCGAACACAAAAACGGGTCGGTAAGTCAGGGAAAAAAATTCAACAATAGTACCATATCGTCCAAACATAATCAGACACTTAAAATGCAAAAATCTCAGCTGTTCGGAAACATATGGTACACAAAAATATTTCACATATACGCTCTAAAACATTGCAAATTATTCAGGTTTACTGGTTTATTAATAATTAATAATAATAAACTTTCACACATACATTCATAACCAGAGTAAAACCTTGTTCGGGAGTGTTTGTATTTGAGTTTTTACTATTAAAAACAAATTTGGTAAGATTTGAATAAAAAACTGAACTAAACAAACCAAAACACACTGAGAAACTAAAATATAAAGTACCATTGGTAGTTAAACTATATAAAAGGAAATTTTTTTATAAACTCCAAATTGTTTATTAACTCAGTGTTTTTTTTATTAGAAGGATAGAGCTCTGTTTCAGATAGAACTCTGTTAATTTAGCCAAACGGAGCATCATGAGTTTGTTTTAAAAAATTATGATGATATCCTGAACTGTAAAAATTATAGGATTTGGTCAAAAATGCTCAGTTTCCCTGTTTTTTAATCATGAACTAAACCCCTGTGCTGACTTGTGTGGTCACCCACCCACATCAACTGCCTACTGGACCATGCACTGGTCTGTGGCTAACCAGAAGTCAACTCACCGAGTACAGTGTATAGGAATCGCTCTGCACTGCGCCATCTTGTATTTAAACCACTTTGCACCTAACACATCATATACTGAACTCACCCTGCACTAGAGCGCCTTATCACAATACAAGAGTACATCAAGTTCACCCAGTGTCATAGGTAACCTGGGACTAGGACTCTCTCTGCTGAACGGAGGTTCTGGTAGTCCTCAGGTAACTAGATTTTTGAATTAGTACTCATCTCATCTTGCTGGGGATTAACCTGCTATCCACTGACGTCTCTAAGTGCCTGTTGTGTCGACCCCAGTTGTATCCAGGGGGGTATAATCAATATGTAGCCAAATCTCATAAAAGTAATGATATTATGAGTAACATATGTTTAGAATTCTGTTCGTATTTAATGTATACAGACAAAATTACTTACTTTTCCAAGATCAGATTTTGTGCAGTAAGAAATCTTTGTTTATAGTTACTCATCAGTGAAACGTTTATGCTATTTTGTTGACCAGTGATAGTAGAAGTATTGTCATATAGGCTAAGACACGAACACACCTGTTCATTCTGTCTGGCTGCTAGGTACATCATATAAAGACGAACACAGGAATGTAGGAAAGAAAGTAACACAAAAAGAAATGAAAAAAGTAACAGGAAATAAAGTAATGAACAAAACGTAACAGGAAATAAAGTAACGGACAAAAAGTAACAATTTATTTATATTACTACATTACTATTTCATACACTACAGAAGTCCTAGTATTCTACTTCATCTAGTTTTCAATGAAACATATACCATGCATTAAAGAAATCCTGGATCATGGTACCTTTTAAGTTGCATAATCACTAATTATTAATATAATGAAGTAGTATTTATATACTGCATTCGTCTTAATACTTCTGTATTAAATATACACACATAGATCACAGTTGGGTTGTATCACAGATGCTGTTATTTACCTTTATTTATAATGTGTTACTACCAGTGAGTAAACATTTTGTGCATACAGTTGAAACCTAGTTACTTTTGCCATGGACCGTGGCAAACCAGTTGGAATTATTGTGTAATCTGTTGCCTGTGGGAAAGTGGCACCCTACTCGGAATTGGATTAGCAGTTAATTTGTGGCTTCCAGGTCAGTCTGACCACTAACTGTCCCGGTGTATGTGGTTCAGGGGGTGGCCCTTGGTCTCTGGATGACTGGATGACCATGTATACAAGCATGATGTCAGGGGCCTGCCATGTCACAGGTGTGGCCAGGTATAACTGACGGTCTCACCCCACTGGCTGTACTTAACTAGCTGCAGTCGAAAGTCGAGTTTAGTTATAAGCGTACCCTAGTGCTGATTTATAAACCCGCTGAGTACATTATAGAGGAATAATTGTAGTAAGCTTTAATGGCACCGGTGCAGAAAAAGATGAAATATTCGATTGATACGCAGATTTCGGTGAGTTAATGACATAAGTTTTGTTTTGTTACTTTTTGTATGATGATTTGTGGATATTATCAGATTGTCTTCATTCTTTTATGAATGTTGGAACCTTGTGAATAATAAACTATTTAAACTAGTAACTATTAGATATGGTTTCGTCTTTAGGGTGTTTGTTGAAAGTCATTTATATAAAGATATTTATGAAATGTTTCAAAATTATTGAAAATATGTTACAAACTGTTTGTTCAGAGTCATGAAAGTACGATATTTTGTTGTATTTTTGGAGTATGTATCGTGTCATTTTTGCTTAGATTAATATCTAAATTCTTTCTAATTCTGCTCTGTTGAACAAGAGTACACAATCGTTACGCCTGTATTGTCACTATCAAGAATCCTAAGACTTCCCATTTTGACAGTGATTATGATGTGGGAAATAAGAAAATGTTGTTTCCCTTTTTTCCAACCATTTGTTTGTGCTTCTGGGACTTTGATGTTGGGGTTTTCTACATATGGTCACTACCATTCAGTTTACCCCATGGGGAACTGATTGGCTGGACAGACGCCCTAAGTTGCTGGGGACCCTTGAAGGGGATAATATCCTGCTTAAGATCCTGCCAATTAGGGTTGCATTGTTGGGGGGAAGGGGAAGACCAGGATTGTTGTCCCTGAGAAGGAAGTGCAGGGTTGATAGCTTCTGATAATGGGATGGCTTATTATACCCACATCCCTTCACCCCCTCCCCCCTGCCCCTGACTGACTAGGGGAACAGGATGTGGACATGGTGGGGTGGTCAGTTGGTCTGGTCAGTTAGTTTTGGCCAGTCTTCAGTTGAGGTGGACTAGTGGTCAGCATGGTTAGACGCTGCCCCTGCGTATGCTGTAGACGGGATTCCCCATACAAGGTAGGGCAGGGAAATGTTGGGTGTTTAAAAATACAAGTTATCCCTAATATTTCAGGATACATGTATTATCACAAACAAAATGACGTGGCAAACCTTATGAATAAATATTATTTATGATTTTTGTTACTTTCGATTCAAATGCAGTTAGGAAATTATTACTACTGCACATGTGTATTTTTCATTGGAAAGTATAATTATTGATAATTTGAATACATAGGATACCACTTTCAGGATTATTGTATTTCATATTCTTTCACATTATTAAATATGTGATGCTGTAAAATAATAACAAACTATTATGGTTGCCTTTCAACATGAGTACTATTTAAATTATATAATACAAAATGTATTACAAGTCGTCAGCTGTTTCTCAAGGTGTGGGGCAGTTTGATGTAATTAGTTAATAAGTTTGCAACAAAGTTGTAAATTTGCTATAGTTATTTTTTTCTAAGTGAGAAGTAATTTTTTTTATTTGATTTATTAAAATAATACAAAACAAAAAACTAAACTATTGTGGTGAAGAATAAATTGTAAACTCAGTAATGACTTGAACCAAACAGTTTAAATTCCATCATAAAGTGCTGTCCTTTTTACCACATACTCAGTAAGTTGTTGTCAGAGACTGGCATATGTAGGATCTCTCAAGGGGTGGACAAGCTTGCACAAAATCATATATTTAAACCAAAGAGGACACATGGCCCAATGCCCCCCTAATTACGCCACTGGTCAGAAATGTAAGTATTTTATGATGTTAAATTTTTTTAAGAATTATATATATTGGAAACATGACGATGGGTGCAGCTGTTTCTGTGGCATTATCAGTTATTTTACTGGATGCTTTTTGAGCCAGCTGTTGTAGTATCAGTCTTTGGCTGTAGGGATGTGAAGAAGCTAAAAGCTGTCTTTATTTATATTGACTTGAACATTAGGAGTATGTTTTCCTCGCCAATGAATTTTTTATAGCATTGCCATATAATGTAGATGCAATGTCATAGTTTTGGTGAACCTGTATTATAGGAAATAACCCCAGGTAATGTGTTAAGTGTGAATTTGTAGTAAAATTGTATCTCCCGGATTTGACAAATATCAGATTATTTGAGTAGTAATTGTAAGCTTTTGAAGATAGGTTCACTGTGTGTATTGTGCCTACCTAAGATTAGCATAAATATTGCTTTCTTTTGTAGTTTGAATATTCTGTCATATTTATATCTTCATTCCATTATTCTGAACCATTATTCCATAGATTGAGATGTTGCAATATTAAGGCGTGTGTAACGTTGTACTTCTGACATTTATAGGCAAAAAATGTTTCCGTTCAATGGAGCATGCCTGCATAGGAGTGTGTGTGTGTGTGGATGCCTGCGAGCATGCGTGTAGGTGTTAGTTTCAAATGCTACTTACATCAAAGTTGAATGGGACTCATCATGCTTCAAACATGTATATCCTGTCTGAAAATAGATGTGACAGGTTTAAAATAGAACAAGCTGAAAGTGAAAACAGCCTAGGGCCACATACTGTTTGTCTCCATGGTGAAGTCCTTGGGGTGGAGTGGGGGCCTACCCCAGCTGGTGGGTGCAGGAAGTGGGCCTGAAGTGTCATCTCAGCCCAAAGTGTTTGCAGGAAATTATGTCATGTGTGGCCTGCTGGTTATTTGATCTCCTAGCCAGGTGTTTCTGCCCTGTATACACTTATCAGGCAGAATCTCAGTATATAATATGCATAAACATAATAATAATAGTAATAACTATCACTTGTAGTATCATATTTCTAGCTGTCCATGTGCACACACAATAAGAGACAATAAATACACAAGAAAAAAGTAACATCAAGGTGTATGTGGTATATAAAATTACACAACAATAAAAATACACAATAATTAATACAACTATACTAACATAATCAACTTTTACAGTATTTGAAAAAAAAACTACTGATGTTACATGAATTCATTACATATTTTATCAGTTACTGTAAAGTTTATTAAAACAGGTGAATATTCATGTGACTCGTGAACTGGGTTCGGGGGATCTGGACATAATCCCTCATAATCCCTCATAATCTTGTTAAATCTTATCAAATAACTTAGCAAAGCTACCATTTATGTACTCAGCCTATTTACAGTACATGCAAGCATGCACGCACGCACGCACGCACGCATGCATGCACGCACGCACGCATTCACAAACACATGCAAATGGTTATTTTGTGGCTTGCAATGTGTGTATATCTGTTCATAATATAAATTAATGACATACTTTTTATGGTATGGCTATGATGATATTCAACGACATAACATAATCACTACGCACCACCTGACTGTGTACGTGTTTGCTTGCAGCCGGTCTACGACAAGAGGAAAGTGATATCTATACTGCCGTACAGTCAGATTCCAGAAACAGATGAACTCAGGTAAATGTCCAATGATCTCCTGCACTGATGTTGCTACGTATGAGGATCATATAATTTACTTCCAAGTTTTTGGCATACGAATGAAGTTTGGTGCTGAACCTGAGTTGACAATTACCATGTTAAATTCAGTGGTGCATAAAAATTCCAAATCATTTTATATATTAATTTATTTTCATAAAGAATTTCAAATAGAATTTTTTATTTCAACTACGGAACTATGAGTCCAACAGTAATGTTTTAAAGCTATTGTACCCAGAATTAATATTTGCATATTTCACCCGATGTTTTATCTTGTACACTTATGGTCAAACCAGGCAGACTGAAAGTAATTGCCAATTAAAAGTCTGCAATGTTTTTGTTGATATTGTTACCTGCACAGATTACAGGATAGTTGACCCTCGAGGATAGGATAGGATAGACTCTTGAGGACCCCTTCAATACTTGCCCCATTTCCTGTGCTATTGTAGATGGCAGGAAATCTCTATTTGAACATGTTTGATGAGTTCGAAATGTGGGCACTTTATGCGCAGGTGTATGCTAATATTGATGAACAAATGAACACTTGGAGAGGTGTCGTTCGCTAGATGTTTCATGGCCCTTCTGAAAAGACTGTTGGCATTTCTTTGGTGGAAGATTTGTGAAGGCTAAATCTCCAATTGTTTATTGTTTAACAACAATAAAACCTGAAAGTTGCACATTCGTGATCTCTAGTCTGCTGAATAATTTGTTGTTGTTACATCCTGTGTAATAATTTGTTGTTGTTACATCCTGTGTAATAATTTATTTTCAATGCCATGGTTTTATTTTAGCTGTATTATTATCAAGTGTTTCATATATTTATTCAAAGTTGTTATTTCCCCCCACATGACATGATGTTTGTGTCATTGTAGTTTTGACAAGGGTGAGATCTTTGTCGTGCACAATGACATGGGTGACGGGTGGTTATGGGTGACCTCGCAATCCTCAGCCCTCAGTGGCATCATCAACCAGGAGCTCGTCGTCGAACAGGTCAGTATTGTCTTTCTGTCTGTCTGTCTGTCGGTTGGTCGGTCGGTCGGTCGGTCGGTCGGTTTTTTAATCTCTATTTGTCCATGCCTCTGTTTATAAATCTGTGTGCAATTAATTAATTAATTCATCCATCCATTTGTCCGTCAGAATTAATCCATCGAACTCCATTGTCCATTTTCCTGTCATCCGTCTACGCACCTACTTGCCTTCCTCTCATCCTGGTCTGGTCTGTCACTGGTCTGGTCTGGCCTTGTTTGGTCTGGTCTGGCCTTGTTTGGTCTGGTCTGGTCTGTCACCAGTCTAGTCTGTTGCTGGTCTGGTCTGTCGCCAGTCTGGCCTGGTCTGGTCTGGTCTGGTCTATCCATTCACCTGTTTGTCTGTCCATTCACCTGTCTGTCTGTCCACTATTCTGCCAGTTCATAGACTAATCTGACTGTCCACCAGTCTCTTAGTATACGAGGGAGAACAGAACACAACAGTACATCTCTTAGTATACGAGGGAGAACAGAACACAACAGTACATCTCTTAGTATACGAGGGAGAACAGAACACAACAGTACATCTCTTAATATACGAGGGAGAACAGAACACAACAGTACATCTCTTAGTATACGAGGGAGAACAGAACACAACAGTACATCTCTTAGTATACGAGGGAGAACAGAACACAACAGTACATCTCTTAGTATACGAGGGAGAACAGAACACAACAGTACATCTCTTAGTATACGAGGGAGAACAGAACACAACAGTACATCTCTTAGTATACGAGGGAGAACAGAACACAACAGTACATCTCTTAGTATACGAGGGAGAACAGAACACAACAGTACATCTCTTAGTATACGAGGGAGAACAGAACACAACAGTACATCTGTATAGGACACAGAGTGGGTGATTTAATTACCATAAATAAGGTCATTTGTTGTAGTTTTAGAAACCTTTTGTATCATATTGTTTTCACAAATTAACATCCTTAAACATGGTAATACAAAGATGCTGTAATACTAAGACATTGTGTGGTGTTGTAGAATGGCAACGTCCTTAAACATGGTAATACAAAGATGCTGTAATACTAAGACATTGTGTGGTGTTGTAGAATGGCAACGTCCTTAAACATGGTAATACAAAGATGCTGTAATACTAAGACATTGTGTGGTGTTGTAGAATGGCAACGTCCTTAAACATGGTAATACAAAGATGCTGTAATACTAAGACATTGTGTGGTGTTGTAGAATGGCAACGTCCTTAAACATGGTAATACAAAGATGCTGTAATACTAAGACATTGTGTGGTGATGTAGAATGGCAACGTCCTTAAACATGGTAATACAAAGATGCTGTAATACTAAGACATTGTGTGGTGTTGTAGAATGGCAACGTCCTTAAACATGGTAATACAAAGATGCTGTAATACTAAGACATTGTGTGGTGTTGTAGAATGGCAACGTCCTTAAACATGGTAATACAAAGATGCTGTAATACTAAGACATTGTGTGGTGTTGTAGAATGGCAACGTCCTTAAACATGGTAATACAAAGATGCTGTAATACTAAGACATTGTGTGGTGATGTAGAATGGCAACGTCCTTAAACATGGTAATACAAAGATGCTGTAATACTAAGACATTGTGTGGTGTTGTAGAATGGCAACGTCCTTAAACATGGTAATACAAAGATGCTGTAATACTAAGACATTGTGTGGTGTTGTAGAATGGCAACGTCCTTAAACATGGTAATACAAAGATGCTGTAATACTAAGACATTGTGTGGTGTTGTAGAATGGCAACGTCCTTAAACATGGTAATACAAAGATGCTGTAATACTAAGACATTGTGTGGTGTTGTAGAATGGCAACGTCCTTAAACATGGTAATACAAAGATGCTGTAATACTAAGACATTGTGTGGTGTTGTAGAATGGCAACGTCCTTAAACATGGTAATACAAAGATGCTGTAATACTAAGACATTGTGTGGTGTTGTAGAATGGCAACGTCCTTAAACATGGTAATACAAAGATGCTGTAATACTAAGACATTGTGTGGTGATGTAGAATGGCAACGTCCTTAAACATGGTAATACAAAGATGCTGTAATACTAAGACATTGTGTGGTGTTGTAGAATGGCAACGTCCTTAAACATGGTAATACAAAGATGCTGTAATACTAAGACATTGTGTGGTGTTGTAGAATGGCAACGTCCTTAAACATGGTAATACAAAGATGCTGTAATACTAAGACATTGTGTGGTGTTGTAGAATGGCAACGTCCTTAAACATGGTAATACAAAGATGCTGTAATACTAAGACATTGTGTGGTGTTGTAGAATGGCAACGTCCTTAAACATGGTAATACAAAGATGCTGTAATACTAAGACATTGTGTGGTGTTGTAGAATGGCAACGTCCTTAAACATGGTAATACAAAGATGCTGTAATACTAAGACATTGTGTGGTGTTGTAGAATGGCAACGTCCTTAAACATGGTAATACAAAGATGCTGTAATACTAAGACATTGTGTGGTGTTGTAGAATGGCAACGTCCTTAAACATGGTAATACAAAGATGCTGTAATACTAAGACATTGTGTGGTGTTGTAGAATGGCAACGTCCTTAAACATGGTAATACAAAGATGCTGTAATACTAAGACATTGTGTGGTGTTGTAGAATGGCAACGTCCTTAAACATGGTAATACAAAGATGCTGTGATACTAAGACATTGTGTGGTGTTGTAGAATGGCAACGTCCTTAAACATGGTAATACAAAGATGCTGTGATACTAAGACATTGTGTGGTGATGTAGAATGGCAACGTCCTTAAACATGGTAATACAAAGATGCTGTGATACTAAGACATTGTGTGGTGTTGTAGAATGGCAACGTCCTTAAACATGGTAATACAAAGATGCTGTGATACTAAGACATTGTGTGGTGTTGTAGAATGGCAACGTCCTTAAACATGGTAATACAAAGATGCTGTGATACTAAGACATTGTGTGGTGTTGTAGAATGGCAACGTCCTTAAACATGGTAATACAAAGATGCTGTAATACTAAGACATTGTGTGGTGTTGTAGAATGGCAACGTCCTTAAACATGGTAATACAAAGATGCTGTGATACTAAGACATTGTGTGGTGATGTAGAATGGCAACGTCCTTAAACATGGTAATACAAAGATGCTGTGATACTAAGACATTGTGTGGTGTTGTAGAATGGCAACGTCCTTAAACATGGTAATACAAAGATGCTGTGATACTAAGACATTGTGTGGTGTTGTAGAATGGCAACGTCCTTAAACATGGTAATACAAAGATGCTGTAATACTAAGACATTGTGTGGTGTTGTAGAATGGCAACGTCCTTAAACATGGTAATACAAAGATGCTGTAATACTAAGACATTGTGTGGTGTTGTAGAATGGCAACGTCCTTAAACATGGTAATACAAAGATGCTGTAATACTAAGACATTGTGTGGTGTTGTAGAATGGCAACGTCCTTAAACATGGTAATACAAAGATGCTGTAATACTAAGACATTGTGTGGTGTTGTAGAATGGCAACGTCCTTAAACATGGTAATACAAAGATGCTGTAATACTAAGACATTGTGTGGTGATGTAGAATGGCAACGTCCTTAAACATGGTAATACAAAGATGCTGTAATACTAAGACATTGTGTGGTGTTGTAGAATGGCAACGTCCTTAAACATGGTAATACAAAGATGCTGTAATACTAAGACATTGTGTGGTGTTGTAGAATGGCAACGTCCTTAAACATGGTAATACAAAGATGCTGTAATACTAAGACATTGTGTGGTGTTGTAGAATGGCAACGTCCTTAAACATGGTAATACAAAGATGCTGTAATACTAAGACATTGTGTGGTGTTGTAGAATGGCAACGTCCTTAAACATGGTAATACAAAGATGCTGTAATACTAAGACATTGTGTGGTGTTGTAGAATGGCAACGTCCTTAAACATGGTAATACAAAGATGCTGTAATACTAAGACATTGTGTGGTGTTGTAGAATGGCAATGCGGACCCAGTGGAGGCCAATGACTGGTTCCACCCTGACATCACCAAGAAGGAGGCAGCAGAGAAACTCTGGAAAGGTACATCATCCAACTCATGATTCGGTTACTTCGATTAATGACTTTAATTCAACTTTGTGTCTTTAAAAGGTGTGCTCACCAATCCTGCACCAACTTGTTGATATTAGCAGAATGGCGTAATATGTAATATCACATAACTGGTTTAATCTATGTCTGGTATATCCATTATCCAATCTCACTGACACATTAAAAAAAAATTTTTTTTTGGAATAACTCATCCACATGTCATGTGGGATGTGGTCGTGGAAGTGGTGCTGTTGCATGTGGTGTCTGTTAGTGTTATAATAATGATATATACACATGTATAACGTCGTATATCTAGACAAAGTCCATTTAGACTCGCTTAAAATACATTGAAAAATTAAATGGTTAATGTTAATGAATTCAAATAAATAAATAAATATATGATAATAAATTAGACATGACGCATATATATATATATATATATATATATATATATATATATATATATATATATATATATATATATATATATATAGTAGAGATATGTAAATATAAGATTAATTAGCTAAATATATAGTAATACATTAGTTAAAAATATGATATACATGTACATAGTAGAATATTATGAATAAATTGTAAAAAAAAGTGAAATAAATAATAATAAATTGTGTTCGACCCAGCGGGGCCAGAGAGTTGGCTGGTGCGACCCAGTGACTCAAACAAGGAAGACTACTCTCTCTTCTTCTACTGCAACTGTCAGATACAGCGCTTCAAGATACAGAAACAAGGCCGCCAGTACTACATGGGCGGTCGCTTCTTTGACAGGTAAGTGTCTTATTGAAGGTGCAAAGTCAAGTTTGACGGTATTTTTGTTGCTCTCTTTATCTCTGTAATCTGGGGTGAGGCTGGCAGCAATACTGGTCGTCGATTTTTTTTCCCCTTATTTCTCGTCACTGATCCCGTTTCACTGCCATCTCCACCAACCATCGTCACTCCCCCTCGCACCCATTCTCCACACCCCTCCCATTCCCACCAAATCTCTCTTCAAGCAGTCCTCCCATCTCAGTCTCTATGTTCAAAGTTACTGAATTGTATGATTGATAATGGATTCAATTTCACATTGTCTCTAGCCAGCAGTGCCACCTGGTGGATTGTAGTTTTCTTAGTGACTTTAATGGTATCGGTGGCTCCACCTATTGAATGGTTCAGAACTACCTTTTGGTTTTCTGGATTTTTTCTTTCAGAATGTCAGGTATTTAACTGAGGCTGTGATTAAAATAAGTTGATAAGATTTCTAATGACCAGAAACCTTTCTTAGAAGACAGTCATTTTAATCTGTATTAAGTCATACTTGGTTTCAGTTGTTAATTAATATGGACCCAACTGAATACTATAATTTTTCATATTGAAAAGAAAAGCCACGATAGCCCAGAATACGGTCTGTCGACGTGCCTAACTGGTGGATTTTTAATGAAGGAAATTAGATGTTTTTCGTGAGATATGTAGAGGGATTTGGCAGGGGGGGAGAATGATTGGATAGGGGAGAGTGGAGACGGGTGGTGGAGATGGCAGTGAAACACGATCAGTGACAAAGAAGAAGGGGAAAAAATTTACGACCGGTATCACTGCCACCCTCATCCCGGACTTCAGGGGTAAAAAGGAGAGCAACAACAAGTTTGTTTTAGAAATCTTGCATAAAACAGCTGTGTGTGATGCATAAACAATTGCGTTGCTTGTGTTGCAGTATCGCAGAAATCATTGAGCGCTACAAGAGAGAACAGATCGTAGAGAAGCACACACTGGGCAAAGGTGTACTCAGGGTAAGTCTTCCTCCCCCCCTTGACAAAGGTGTACTCAGGGTAAGTCTTCCTCCCCCCTTGACAAAGGTGTACTCAGGGTAAGTCTTCCTCCTCCCCTTGACAAAGGTGTACTCAGGGTATGTCTTCCTCCCTCCCCCCTCATGACAAAGGTGTACTCAGGATACATCTTCCTCCCCCCACGACAAAGATGTACTCAGGGTTTGTCTCCCCCCCGTGACAAATGCCTGTCTTTATGACACTCAAAACACAATCTACACATCACTGATGCGGTTTGCATCAAGTTAAAATGTAATTATAAAATATTACTTTATCGTAAACATGTGTTATTTACAGTAATAAAGTAAATGGTTTTCATCAAGTTGAAACATAATTATAAAATACTACTCTGATCGTAAACACGTGTTATTTACAGTGATTACACAATGTTTATGATTTCATCATTGGCATATGTTACAGCCAAGGTCCTCAGCACTGACTGAAGACTCGAATGGCAATCGTAATGGCCGTGACATCTATGCAACCATGCGGCAGTCAAGCGGCTCTAACTTCTTCCTCAATCGCAAGGACACCATCATTATCAAGGGCTATCTCAATAAGAAAAGTGAGTCTGTTGTTTATGCGTTCTCCCTCATAGAAAGTCGTGTTTTCCTTCTGAGAATACAACTTGAGAATGAAAATGAAGTGCAGCCATAGAAATAAGTAACTGGCTATACTATAGACCAGGGTGGATCAGTATGAACAAATAGTCTTCTCACAATAATTGCAGCATGGCTGAATGCTTTCCCAAAGAGTCGAGTTGGTGTTGGAATGAACAGGTCTGCCCGGGGGCGGAAGTGTAAAGAGAGTAGCCCCAAGGACCAGATATGCGCTTTATAAGATCTTGACTGTAAGCTTGTGTTTCTGTGTCTCACACAGGCTTGTTGTTTCTTTTCACAGGTCAGCGCACGAAGAAGTGGAAATACATGTACTTTGTGCTCAATGGGACGGAACAACAGCTCTATTACTTTGACAACCAAAAAGTATGCACACCTTTAATTATAACCTCCCTGCAGCTCATCAAGAAATCTCACCCAATTCAGATTTTCTTCTTCAATTACAGTATATGTGTACAGAACGTCACTTTATGCAATTGAGTCAATCTCATTCAGTTGTCGTTCCACCTGCCACTGTCACCATTCCAAGGACGTCCATGATGTTCTTCTGTGTTGTGGCTTGCCCTGTCTTCGTTCCCTGCCAGTATTCCCTCCAGAATCGTCTCTTCCCCCATTGTGCCTCATAATATCGCCAGAGTATTTCTGTTTTCATGCTTGACTCATTTCTTGGTGTCCAGTTTGCGCATTACCCATTTATAACTTACTGATCATGACTACTAGCTATATAGAGAACCCTGTAGTATGACCCATCAATATAGACAGTTTACTTTCAGGTTGAACTTCGTGTCATATCTTGCACAAGCATTTTTCCTATTTGTTACAATTGAATGTTGTTATAACAATGTTGCAATAACTGATACAGGAAGTAATTACCCGGCAACACAATGCGGGAATTTATGAGATGGCTATCCATGTAACTTTTGTGTATGTACTGATGGCGTAAGAAGTTGTCATGAATTCTTACATCCTCAGTTTACACAGTTCTTTCATTATATCTTTACTTCATGGCACCAACCATTAACCTGCCTGAAATATGTGTAAGGAATCCCACATGAAATCGTGCAGGACGCAGGAACTGTCAACCGCATGCTTATGTTTCAGAGATCAAAACCAAAAGGGCTGATCGACCTCAGCTACAGTTCCCTATATCCAGTACACGACAGCTTCTTTGGACGGTCAGTATTCAGTTCAACATTTCACTTCTGTTTACTTAATGCTTATCGTTACTGATTAATTTACAAAGCAGATCCGTATCATATATATATAACCATATATATGTGTCACTGTCGATGCCATTGGTGAAATTAAAAAGCTAGTAAAATAGACTAATTTATACCGTTTGACATGGTAATTATCATGTGAAATGTTACATTCTAAGAAACCAGAAAGTCAGTCCATTCAACATTGATTTATACAAGTTAAACATCAGCAGATTTAACTAATTTTGTATCGTTAGCTAATTTGACTGAACTTGTTGTTGTGTTCTAAATTGACTATTGCTTCCAGAGCTGTCAAACCTTAGGTAAACTTACTGAATTACCAAACTTACTAGCTCAATTTATGTTGAACCTCGACCAAATTGACTAATGCTGTAAGTGTGGAAGTGGAGCAAAGTAAAAGATCTATCACACGTAGTGCACACTAACATGCAAGATGGGCTGCCTCTTTAGGCCCAACTGCTTCCAGCTGATTCTGCGGGCCCTCAACCAAGTGTCGGTCTACTACATTTGTGCAGACAACTCTGACCAAGTCCAGGTAAGAATCACCCATCTTCTGTGTGTGTGTGTGTGTGTGTGTGTGTATGTGTGCGTGTGTGTGTGTGTGTGCATTCATGCGCGTATACAAAATTGATATACCACTTGCATGCATGTTTGTATAAACAATATATATATATAATATATACATAACCATATATTGGTTCTGTATGAAAAGGGCTTGAACTTTCTATGTATAGTATATATATCTCGCATCAAAGATGTCATTATTGCAATCTGTCAGTCACTGTGAGTATAAAATTATAAATGTCTGACAAAGTTAAATTAAGCATGAACAGGTTTGTCAGGCGCTTTTTTGGAACACTAGTCATTTGATTAATGCAACTGTTGATGTAAACATACAACATATATTTAACTTTATCGGACAAAAAATTATTTTATAATTATTTATAATAATCACTACAAGTTAATTATCGAACGGCCCTGTGATGGTTATAGATTTAATACAAATAGTGAAGCTTTTTGAATGTGCCATGGCAGATTTGCATAATGGCATATTTTCGCAATATGTGTTTTCATTATAATAATGACTATGTCACTCAAAACTACTTTTCTAACAGTTTGTTTGTATTCAGTCGAAGAATTGACTGTTAGTGATTTAGAAATCTCTTGCACAAACGTTTCTGCAAGTGTTTGTCTAAAACATTGTAGAGTAGAGCCACTATGACCAATATACATGCTACGTGTATATATGTACAAGGGCCCACTCTGTGTTGTCTGTTCCGCAGGAGTGGACGCAAGCCCTCAAGCCATACTGCACCAACACATCACAGAAAAAGGTCAAGTCAATGCTGCCGTCGTTCACTGAGTTGCGTAGTCTCCATCTTGAGGTGTTCGATGCGCATAAACTGTCCTGTAAGCACGCACCACACCCGTACTGCATCGTGTCGCTCAATGACGTCAAAGTGTGTCGCACACAGGTGAAGGAGACGCCCGATCCGCTGTGGGACGAGGAGTTCATGCTTGAGTGAGTAGTCACGCATGGCCAGTTTTAGCCATCACAAGATTATGCAGTAGATGAACGTTGCACATTAGACTTGCGCTAATTAGAAACTATGTGGATGAAATGGTGAATTACTGTCTTTTAATCTAAGAATTTGTCCAGTAGAGGGCAGTGTCTCGATGAACTGTCCACCAGAGGGCACTGTTAGGGCTAACGTAACCATCCACGAGTGGGAAATTGGGGACTGTCAGTGTATATGTTAACTTAGTTGGATGAAACTATTGTTTGTTTCTGGGATGGTGATGAACTTTGAACTTGTTGCATTTCAGTATACTAGGTGGAATGTGCATGGAAGATATACTTGGCATAAGTGTTTCAGTCAACTGTATCATTAACAAGATATACTAGGTGGAATGTGCTTGGAAGATATACTTGGCATAAGTGTTTCAGTCAACTGTATCATTAACAAGCAATAAGTGCCAAGTTTTATTGTTTTAAAAAAAAATCATGTTTTATGCTATCGATGTAATCTAACATTTTGACTGCCTAGATGTGTTTTAATGAACCACAATTAAAATAATTTGACCATTATCTGTTTATGAATATTGACCTTGTCGTTCAGAATAGAATGTTAATATAATATTCCCCGCAAGATTTTTCAAATTAAACATGAGTTATGTTAAAAAGATTCTAGTTCATTAAAACGCATTTGGGTGTTCAGTATATTAGAATGGATGTTAGCTTACACAGGATGTAGCTTACACAGGATGTAGCTTACACAGGATGTAGCTTATACAGGATGTAGCTTATATAGGATGTAGCTTACACAGGATGTAGCTTACACAGGATGTAGCTTATATAGGATGTAGCTTACACAGGATGTAGCTTATATAGGATGTAGCTTATATAGGATGTAGCTTATATAGGATGTAGCTTATATAGGATGTAGCTTATATAGGATGTAGCTTATATAGGATGTAGCTTACACAGGATGTAGCTTATATAGGATGTAGCTTATATAGGATGTAGCTTACACAGGATGTAGCTAATATAGGATGTAGCTTACACAGGATATTAGGATAAAAAGAAATCAGACTTTGTAGCTTTGACAATGGGAAGGAACGGCCCGAGGTAAGGTTCTACCTGTGTGGCCGTACCTGTTTTAACTGGTTGCTTCCTTCGACAGTGACATTCCAGCCGACATTGAGTCATTCACGATATCCATCTATAACAAGGGCAAGAGGTCTAAGGACACGGAAGTAGGTGAGTAAGGAGGGCACCTGGAGGGAGGGCACCATTTGTTTATGTTAACCAAACTAAGTTGTGGGCTCATCAGTGACACTCACATACTTATATGTATGTCATTTGTTTGGGATATTTTTTCAACATTTTATTTAATACATAATAATATATAAATGAAAAACTCTGGTTGGTTTATCTTAAGCACTTTTTTTACAGCTCAATTTAAAACAGGCGTAGCCACCTTAATTGACTGTTCAAATTTAAAAACACAAAAATAATACTAAATAAACCAAGTAAGAAGGTAATGCAGTTAAAAATGCATACTAACCAATACACTGATGAGTCACTGTTATCTACTGTCCCTGACTTTGACCTTGGGTTGACCTTGCAGTGAACTTGAAAGTGTACCTGAGTGACCTTGTGGTGGGAGAGACAGTGGACGAGTGGCAGAGCTTGTACCCAGCAGCTGTGAGTTCAAGGGTCGAGGCGGCGGGGTCGCTGCGAGTCCGGTCTCGCTACCAACATGAAGTCATAATGCCACTGAAGGAATACACGTCCCTGAAGGAGGTCAGTGACATATATATTTGTATAATTTCTGACAGTAGATTAAAACACGAAGTATGCCATTGTTAATTTTGATCTACTTTGAGAACCAAAAATTCAGAGAAATCGGGCATTGTAATGATACAAAACCCGCAACTAGCTGCAAATGAGAACCAATGAATATTGCTGTGGACTGCATTTAAACTGCACCTTTGTATGCTGCAGTTGTTGTTATCGAAAGACCTCGAGACAGTGCTGGCGTTGTCCCGTGTCTGTCGCCATAACAACGACCGCGTGCCATTTGCCAAAGCACTTCTGCAGATCTTCCGCCATGAACGCCAGGAGGCACATCTTCTTCACACGCTCAACGACCTTGAAATCGGCAGTGAAGGTTAGCATAAAAAAATTTATTCTTCATGTGATGCTTAGTTTGTAATTACGATGTGACATGCTGTTGTTTGATCGGTTTGATTATCAATAATTACTGTGTATTCGCTACACTAAACACTCACAAATTCATAATTATAAACCTATGGAGGTTATGACTACAAAATCTTTAAAAAAATGTTTTACACAAATTTTTTATACAGAAGATGTAGCTTTTGCAGGCAATGCTATTAAATACCAAAATAATAACTGTTGCCAACTACAAGTGGTGTATACGGTATACAGACACATTGAGAGTGGTTCACTAGAATAACTCATTACTTGTCAAATTAGAGTACACATTTACAGTAACTGCATTTTGGTGTTTAATAATAAAAATCAGAATGCCTAACATTAACCATAATCAGTGTTATTGAACAGGTAAACTATTTAATATTTAAAAACTAAATGATGGCAGGAACATGTTCTTCACTTTCTTAGCAAATCCTTTAAAGAGCGCTTAGGTTTTTGATTTTCTCTACATAGACGTGATTGTTGTTCACAGAGAACACGTCGACGTTGTTTCGAGTGTCGACGCTGGCGACCACGCTCATGGACCAGTACATGAAGATGACCACCACCAACTTTCTCCACACCGCCGTCCAGTCGACCATCAACCGCATAATGGAGAGCAAACAGTCATGCGAGGTCAGTCACTTGGTAGCGCCACATGTCTGAAATGCCCGAAAGCCCAGGCAGCTTAGATCGTCCAGTTCTGGTTTAGCTTTTGCTCCCAGAGTTAAAACAAACGTAGGGCTTCACCAACTCTGTGGTACTTGCTCTATACATCTACAGGCAATGGCATGCATCACATGCACACTGAAACAGGTGAAATGGCGAATCAACCAATGACCCGGAAGATGATAGGATATGGTATAAAGGTGTACACGACCAAGGAAGTGACCGCCCAGACCATTCATAGCGATAAACTCCAGTTATTAGATTATTGACCTGTGTAGTAAATCGTTCTTATTACATGGGAATTGCTTCTGATAATGCACTGTCTATGATGATATATGCTGTCCTGCGCGGTGTGACATCAAATGCAAGAAAAACCTGTATTGGACTGTTACGCACGCATGCCAAAGAATTAATTAAAACGGCGTGCGCCAGTATTTGGGTCACAAGCTCACTCGTATATACATTCTGACGCTACTTGTTCAATAAGTGTATATTATCATACGTACAGATAAACCCCGCGGCTTTGGAGAACCCATCGGATGCAGACCTCAATGCCAGACATCTTGTTGCTATACTCACGGACGCTGTCAACACAATCTTCATGTCAACGGATTCCTGTCCCTCGTACGTACATACAGCCAAATTACGTCACTGTAATAGACAATATTCGTAACACGTGCAATACCTGCTGGCTAAGAACAAAGGTTCGTGTTTTGTGACATCATTGTGATATGTTTGTGATGAAATTGTGATATGTTTGTGACATCATTGTGATATGTTTGTGATGTTATTGTGATATGTTTGTGACATCATTGCGATATGTTTGTGACATCATTGTGATATGTTTGTGATGTCATTCCGTTATGTTTGTGACGTCATTGCGATATGTTTGTGACATAATTGCAATA
Organism: Lamellibrachia columna; assembly: GCA_963662155.1. NCBI lineage: Eukaryota > Metazoa > Annelida > Polychaeta > Sabellida > Siboglinidae > Lamellibrachia > Lamellibrachia columna. Next base: position 36,070,939 of record OY759273.1, on the reverse strand, counting down.
CGTTTGTGACGTCAATGCGATATGTTTGTGAAGTCATTGCGATATGTTTGTGATGTCAGTGTGATATGTTTGTGATGTCGTTTGGGATAATAAAAAATATAGTGCTATTGTGCATGCGTCGTAAATGATTCCAGACAAAATGTTATATTTACAATTGATGCTGGTTTTTCATGAAATTGTAATTGATCTCTCATGTAATTGCAACAGTTACCTCAGTTACGATTAATTACAGTATTTTATATTGGTCTAATTTTCAAAGTCATGGTTCAACAGTCCAAGTACATTAGTATTTTTATCAATCGTATGCAAAATATCAAAATTCAGCAACAAACAAGCCAAATAATTAACAAATACTGAATCAACTTCTGGAATAAACCATCTCCATAAAACAAGGATAGCATTACTACACTACCCCTGGCATTGTATGAATGTATACTGAACCATTGGTACTTTGTCCCACTTACTCTAATTGGCACTCAAGTGCCCTACCTTAAAGGGAAATTCAAGGAAATTACCCATCAGACCAGTGATGATGGGTCCACAGCCAATTAATTTCCCATGTGCTGAAAACGGAATGCGAGTAATATGATTGATTAACCCAGCAAAGTTCTGACAAATACACGTTTCAACAGGTCGAACTGCCAGAGGTGCTGATGTAGTCGGGAACCCCCTAGATTGAGAGAATGGCATGAACGGTTTGGTTCCGTATGACGCATCTGTAATTGTAATTAAAATGGTGTAATTGTTATTGATTTGTAGCATTTACAAGTGTAATTGAAATGATGTGTAATTGATTTTGCGTAATTGTATTCATGGGCTGATGTTGTCTATGCGCGGTGTTCCAGGGTACTCAGGTATCTGTTCGGGTGCTTACAGAAGCGAGTCAAGTCGAAATGGCCTAATGAGGCTTTCGTAAAGACGAGAGTTGTAAGGTACATGTCTGTTTCATTGTCTCGTGTCAGAAATGTTGTTAGCAAGCTCACGTCACCAGTGGAGTGAGGAACCCTGGGTACAAATTGTTAATGGGCTGAAATCTTGGACAACCTTGTAAATGGTGTTAATCTGTTAGAAAGGTTATGTCTGGCCTGAAGACAAGGAACAAGTGTGTTTTGCCTCATTGTTTGTCAGTATTTTCCTAGTGGACAGTCCTCGGTTCAAATTCTGTGATTAAAACTGTAGGCAAATTTTTGTTATAATTTTGTGAAAAATTGCATAACGTACACTTTTTGATTAAAGGTACAAAGACTTATCACTTTTGTAATGAAATTATGTTTTTTAGTACAAACTATATCTATTCTACAGCTTGACCAGGCACATGTTTTAAATGAACCACGGTTTTTACATATAGTTCGACCATTTTCTTTATTATGAATATCAGCCATTAAGCACACAATGTAAACATGACATTTGAGTAAAAAATTAAACAGGTGAAACGGTGAAATAAAATAAAATAATTGTGGTTTATCAAAACACATTTAATTTGTACTGATTATTTTGTGATGATTTTATGACCGGAATTATCCGACTTTGTAAGAGTTAGGCCACAGTCGCCTGTAATGCGCTCAAAGTTGATGTGGTGTGTTGTCGTTCCAGCGGATTCCTGTTTCTGCGGCTTCTCTGTCTCGCTATTCTCAATCCTAAGCAGTTCAACTTAATCACAGGTGAGCGCTTTGAGCTGTCTTGGAAGCTAAACATGTAAACACAAAATAACATCCTTTTTAGACAGGTTATATTTAGTGCATCTCAACAAATATTTGTCTTTGTATAAATATGATTGTGTTTCAGTAAACAGTACAATGAAAATTACATGATCGACATTGAAGTTGCTTTGAAAAAGTGGTTATGTCACCTAACAGGTTTAATGATTTAATCGTATTTATCCCCGGCTGCATTTGTTGCCAAGCTCTAATATGTCCTGTTATTGCTACAGAGGCTCCATCACAGATGGCAGCACGCTCGCTCAAGCTCGTCGCAAATTGCCTTATTAAACTCGCCAACCTCACGGAAGCCAAGGTGTGTTTCAACTGCCCTTAAGTGGACACAATCTACTGATAGAATATTTCTACTGACAATTTTATAACATGAGTATTATAAATCGTCACTCTGTAAAATGTCGAGCTATTGCTAGTGACAATTTATAATATTGTTATACCATTGATAAATACTGTTGTTATTTATCATTTATTTTCTATGCGTGCAATTATTTTGGTCAAAATATATGATTCTGTGTAATGAAGATAATATCAGCATAAAATAATGCTTTGTTTCCTGTGAAGTAGCATGTACGTTTATCTATGAGCAAGTGTTATGCTTTCTTTCATCATGTTTAGAATGTTTTTTGTAGCATAGAAACTTCTAGGACCATAGTGGTTTAAAATTAATATAATATGAAGATACCATTTTTCTTCATAACATTTAAAATGTCTTTAGGGTTGTGTTTTTATCTCTGCATTTTTGAACCATTGTCAATTATGACAGCTCAATGCAGTGGCTAAGTCTACACAACGAAATGGTATTGTGTAGTATTGCCTACGTAGCCCGTCTAAATTAGTGATGTTTATGCGATGTTGACATCGTTTGATTGCCTTGTTGTCCACCAGGAGGCGCACATGGAGGTGATCAACCCATTCATCAGGGACAACCAGCAGCGAATGGTGATGTTCCTCGATGAGTTATCGGTACGTGTACAAGTTTCAGCTTTTAAAATTTTTAGTGCCATTTGTTTAGCAAATTTTGGCGAATGGATGTAGGACTTCAGCATTTAGAAGTATGAATCACAAATGTAGCTGCTGATATTAGTAGTAATATAGTACAACTTGGTTAACTTAAAGTTGGAGGGACTGGGGAAATACTTAGTTATCCACATGTTCGAGTTAAGTTGTGTTTACACAAGGCAGGGTATCCTGGCGGGACTGGGCTCACAGTTCAAGTTGTGTTTACACAAGGCAGTGCATCCTGGTGGGACTGGGCTCACAGTTCAGGTTGTGTTTACACAAGGCAGTGCATCCTGGCGGGACTAGGCTCACAGTTCAAGTTGTGTTTACACAAGGCAGTGCATCCTGGTGGGACTGGGCTCACAATTCAAGTTGTGTTTACACAAGGCAGTGCATCCTGGCGGGACTGGGCTCACAGTTCAAGTTGTGCTTACACAAGGCAAAGCATCCTGGTGGGACTGGGCTCACAGTTCAGGTTGTGTTTACATAAGGCAGGGCATCCTGGCTGGACTGGGCTCACAGTTCAGGTTGTGTTTACACAAGGCAGAGCATCCTGGCGGGACTAGGCTCACAGTTCAGGTTGTGTTTACACAAGGCAGAGCATCCTGGTGGGACTGGGCTCACAGTTCAAGTTGTGTTGACACAAGGCAAAGCATCCTGGTGGGACTGGGCTCACAGTTCAGGTTGTGTTTACACAAGGCAGGGCATCCTGGCTGGACTGGGCTCACAGTTCAGGTTGTGTTTACACAAGGCAGAGCATCCTGGCGGGACTAGGCTCACAGTTCAAGTTGTGTTTACACAAGGCAGTGCATCCTGGTGGGACTAGGCTCACAGTTCAAGTTGTGTTTACATAAGGCAGAGCATCCTGGTGGGACTGGGCTCACAGTTCAGGTTGTGTTTACACAAGGCAGAGCATCCTGGTGGGACTGGGCTCACAGTTCAAGTTGTGTTTACACAAGGCAGGGCATCCTGGCGAGACTGGGCTCACAGTTTAAGTTGTGTTTACACAAGGCAGGGCATCCTGGCGGGACTGGGCTCACAGTTCAAGTTGTGTTTACACAAGGCAGTGCATCCTGGTGGGACTGGGCTCACAGTTCAAGTTGTGTTTACACAAGGCAGTGCATCCTGGTGGGACTGGGCTCACAGTTTAAGTTGTGTTTACACAAGGCAGGGCATCCTGGCGGGACTGGGCTCACAGTTTAAGTTGTGTTTACACAAGGCAGAGCATCCTGGCGGGACTGGGCTCACAGTTTAAGTTGTGTTTACACAAGGCAGTGCATCCTGGTGGGACTGGGAACACAGTTCAGGTTGTGTTTACACAAGGCAGGGCATCCTGGCTGGACTGGGCTCACAGTTCAGGTTGTGTTTACACAAGGCAGTGCATCCTGGCGGGACTGGGCTCACAGTTTAAGTTGTGTTTACACAAGGCAGTGCATCCTGGCGGGACTGGGCTCACAGTTCAAGTTTAACAAGATTGCCATCTAAGGCGAAGGCCGAGATGGCTAGTGGATAAGGAAGCCATTAGCTTATTGAGAGTCCAACAACTTGTCATCTTTGTGTAACCCGCCTTTCTGAGATATTTGTCATTTTTGTTTTTAAACATTCATTCATTACACAATCTGTAGATAATCTGTTCCATTAATTTATTGTGCTCTGTGAGAATGGCTATTTTCGGATATCCAATTTACACTGATCCATCACTAACGTCACTTTGTGTCCTCTTGTTCTACTTTAGGTTGACATATATCTCAGGATTGCGGGTTACAAATAGATAAAAAAATTGTTGGACTCTCGAAAAACCAATGGCTTCCTTGTCCACTTGCCATCTGGGCCTTCGCCTTAGATGGCAATCTTGTTAAATCTCTATAGAGTTATGGTGGATGTTGGAGTTGGTAAAGTTGTGATGTATATTGTAGCCACTTATGGTAATCCTGTACTTTCCACTGTGAAGTCAAACTGGTGTGTCGGGCCAAGTCATATTAAGTGGTTACTATTACAAATGTTGGTAATGATGAATTACCAACAGACACCAATTAATATGCAGTTATTACATTTTACAGAAATTACAAATTAAACACATTTCTTTGTTCCTAAAATTTTTATTTTTTTTATTTAATGAAACAAAATGAAAGCATTTTGCAGTATGTGTGAATGCATTAGCTGAAAATATCAGCGTTTTATGGATTTTATAATATTGCACCAGTTTGCCGCAGCAAAATTGTTTTTTATGTGATTGGTATAACAACTGAATAGAGTTTGCTGTTCTGTTCCATGTGATAACCACAAGCAGATATATTTACTCTGAAATTTGCCACCAGATTAATTTCACATGTTGACGTAATGGCGAAGAAGCAATTAAAATTTAAGTGTTAAGTCATCCTTGTGTAAGAAGTAATGGAGATGGAGTAATCGTACTCAGTAATCGTACTCAGTAATCGTGTGTAATTGTCAGAAAAAATGTATAATCGTACTCAATTACACTTGGCAAAAAAAGCCAAGTATGCATAATCATACTCGATTACACTGCCAAAGTAATCATAATCATTATTACAATCACAATGTAATTTCCTTGTGCATATTTTTTGTTGTCCAGGTCCCAACTAAATGGTAGCAGGCTTTTCTCTTCAATTTGTATCTAATACATGTGTAGTGACTGTTTTTTTGTTATTGTGTTTGATTTTGTCTTGTATAACAGTGATGGCAGTAATATCACAACGGTTTTTATTTATCTCATTATGTCATCTATATTCTTCATTATAATCATTATTGTAATCATGATTGCATGCAAAAATATTCCTTATCGTAATCGATTACACTCATTTTCAAAGTAATCATACTCATAAATGTTGACAGTAATCAATTACATTTGTGGTGTAATCACCCCATCTCTAGAATTGCATACCAAAGTTATAACTTGATATAGACGTGTTAGATATGTTTCGGGGGAGGTTGTACAAACAACGATCCTCACATCAATCACCTATTGGTTTTCTTTCAGAATGTGCCCGATGTGCCCAACACGCCCGAGTGCCCGACAGCTGACATTGCACGAAGTCTTGCCACTGTTCATCAGATCTGTGTGTCACACCTCAAGGAGCTGCAAGAGATGAGTTACACGAAGGTGATCTATTGAGTTCTTCTGTCATATTCAACGCTCTTTACGTCACTTCATCTGGTCTTGGGGTTCATTTCCCCATGTCCCTGTCATCATTTGTTATTTGAAACTGTGGAAGATGTTACCTCAAGATCTAAGGAGAGTTAGTTTATTTCAAAACTGCATAATTTTTAGTCAAATGTAATGTTCAGAATTATGTTGAAATACCACTTATTTAGTTTGTGGCAAGTATACCCTAGGTAGGTTGGTAGTTAAATTTTATGTACATTTGCAATTTCATGTCAATTTGCCATTTCTGCAGGTTTAGAGTGTTCATATTCCTTCTACTGATGTTTTGTTGTCTTTGTACCCCTTTGTCTTTATAGCCCTTCCCCAGACGCTGGTCACTATAACAGAGTTTGTTGTCTTTGTAGCCCTTCCCCAAGACGCTGGTCACTATAACAAAGTGTGTTGTCTTTGTAGCCCTTCCTCAAGACATTGGTCGCTATAACAGTGTTTGTTATCTTTGTAGCCCTTCCTCAAGACATTTGTCGCTATAACAGTGTTTGTTATCTTTGTAGCCCCTTCTGAAGACGCTGGTCGCTGTCACAGAAATGCTCACAAACCACAAGAAACACTACATCTCGAACCAATGACTAGAGGCGGCTGTTCCAGTGACTTGGACACACAAAACACTTCGACGCACATCTGACGTGTTCCACCGTGACGTATCATTGCGTTGACGTCTTTGACAGCCATGTTGAACTCGTCGTTGACGCATCATATGTGTGCCATTGAAGGACAGTTGTGTCGTTTAGGTCGGACAAGGCCTCGTTGGTGTCAGTCATTTCACAGCTGTCAAAAAGCAGGAGGAGCTCGTCGGGAATCTTTGACAGACCCTGGAACTAGTCAGCTTGAGAGAACGAGATGGAGACAGGAATGTCTTACCAAGGGTGCTTCTTGCCAAGGGTGCGAATGGCTTCTAACATTTTCTAGCTTGGATAAGACGGTGAAAACATTGTTCGCTGAAATAGAAATTCCAGTCAGCCAACCACGACGTCTTAACATTGGTCGCTGACGTGTGACTTCCACTTTCCATCACTGAAGTGCAACATTGTTCACTGGGGTGTGAGTTTAAACTTTGATCACTCAAGCATGACAGTTGATACATTGTTGAATGTATGTGCAGCTGATGATGTCGTGACTCGTAAATAGATGTGATGACTGGGCATTCGATACCCAGAGAACAGTTTCGGTTAAGTTGTGTGCTCACAAACTGGTGGAAATAATCGGTACTGATATGTTATCACCAATTGCCGTGGGCATTGCTTCGTTTGGCCGTAGTTGAACAGTTGCTATGGAGACCACCACCTGTAATGTTTGCCTGGTTGCAGCGTGCAAAGTTTCTGACCAGAGCCGTTTTTGGTGCAGTATCCAGTACGATATTGTTGCACACCTCAGCCTGTTGGTCACAAAGGCGAGTACACAGTTGCCATGGATACAGTTCCAATGAACACCTGAGTTATAGCACAACGGACTCATTTGGCATGGACAGATGACACGCAGTAGAGACACATCATACCACTGAAGTCGATTAGGCGCAGTGGAGTTGGTTGTCATGACAGCAAGTAATTGGTTGCTATGCAGCTGAAGAATTCTTAGGTGCTTCTGCACGTGCGACTTCGTTGAAAGTTGTAAACAGATTTATACGTGAATTTGTGAACTGACATGTGCAAAGTTGTAAACAGATCTGTCGTTATCGTTTCTACATTTTATCATCGCAATCTGCTATTATGATGTTAGTGTGAGACGTTCTAGAACTAGCCAAGCTGCAGAATGCCGCGGCCACTGTTTGATAACAATGGAAGTTGTAGGTGGGCAATTTACGTTCAAACAGATTATTTATATTGGTTATATGAGCGGTCTACATCTTGCCTTTTCACATTAGTGTCTGTCAAATTGTTGTTATGAATGACAGAAGAATGGATGCCCGGAACAGAACACTGCATAATCACTTGGTTCAGATGTTGGAACTACTTTTTGTTTAATGTTTCTTGAGTTACTGTGCCAAAGTCTGCCAGCGTGTTCGACAGTTTCTTGTGAAAACCGTCAAGTTCAATTTTTGTAAGAATGCAGGCGAATTGTTCGCTCGAGCGAAGTTTGTTTTCGGTTACCAGGAGCACATTCAGGGCAGCGTGTAGTGATGATGTGTAAGTCCACTGCGTTAGATTGGTGCGTCGCAATTCCTGCTATAGGTTAAATGCTTGTACGTGTTGCAACCTAAACATCATTTTTAAAAGCACCTGTAAAAATAGTCGTTTCAAAAAAAAATTTATACAACAAGTTTAGGAATATTTTGTAATGCATTTGTGAAAAAATCATGGTGAATTCATAAAGTAATGGTAATTATGATTCAGTTAGAAATGTAATCGATTCAATTAATGATTAATTCAATTCTGAATAATTACTAATTAAATTCTAACAAAGCTAATCCAGTTCAAACGTGAAACATAGAATGACGGTAATTTTTGTGACGATGTTATCTCCGAGGCCTTGCCAGCATTGCGACTGTGTCGGTGCTCTTTGTTGCCCTGAACGTGCCCTAAACTACAGTAATGTCTTGTAAATCTTGTAGGTGACAGGACATTTATGTAACATGGAATAATGTTCTTCCTTGTTACTATTCGTCTTCATTGCACCAGTAGCATGAACAAGGCATTGCCGACTTTACCAAAATGAAAAGGAATGTTTATTTGAGGAAGACAGTATAAGGCCCGTTCACACAAGCGATTACTTGTCCGACTGATCAGGCGACACAGTGTGACTTAACCAGTTAGATGCATCGTTTCTTGTTGCTTTAATGAAACGATGCGTCCAGTTGGTTGGATGACACTGTATCGCCCGATCAATCAGGCAACTAATCGCTGGTGTGAACAGGCCTTTAGCAGCGTGTACGTGGATCGAATTGATAGCTTGGGCACATAACCTTTTGTTTTGAGAGGTAAAGTTGAATAGAACTCAACAGTTTTGTTGTAGTGGTCGTTTGTTGATTGTCGTCTTTTCTTATCAGATGTGTGACGTGGAACAGAATTGTTTGTAAATTATTTTAATTTGAAGTAGTTTTGTGGCAAGGCTATGTTCTAGTGAATGATGTAAACAGGCCAAAATTGCAAAGTGTACAGTTACCCGATATATATATATATATATATATATATATATATATATATTTATATATGTATATATATATATATATGTAATATATATATATATATATTTATATGTATATATATATGTATATATATATATATATATATATATATATATATATATATATATATATATATATATATATTACATATATATATTTATATATATATGTATATATATATATATATATATATATATATATATATATATATATATATATATTAATCACAGTTGCATATTGTAACTATTACATATTTCTTGTTGTATTTGTGACGTTTTCTGCCATTTGGAAAACTTACAGTGATGTAAGCTTTTTGGCCGATTGACGTTATTCCAGTACTAATCGTGGCCGATTATTTGTGATGCAGTCATTATAGAAATGTCATCTTTGTTACGAGCAAAACCATTTTGAAGTGTATATGTTGACTATTTTTACAGAGATTCTCATATGCTGTTGATGCTGGCTTTATATCGTAGTCTGCTGCTCTATTTAGAATGTCAGACAGTTTTGGATATGATAAGATCGATAATATGAAATAAAATCATGTATACAGACATTGGCTTGCATCCTGTACACTCGGTCACCGGCAATGGTTTCGCATACACAATGCTTGATTTCAGATAACGTTTCAACTAAAATCTTAACGGTATGTTCTTATATAGCGCTGTTTATAGTCAATAGGACAGCACCCTGGCAGGCCTGTTTATAGTCAATAGGACCGCACCCTGGCAGGCCTGTTTATAGTCAATAGGACCGCACCCTGGCAGGCCTGTTTATAGTTAATAGGACCGCTCCCTGGCAGGCCTGTTTATAGTCAATAGGACCGCACCCTGGCAGGCCTGTTTATAGTCAATAGGACCGCACCCTGGCAGGCCTGTTTATAGTCAATAGGACCGCACCCTGGCAGGCCTGTTTATAGTTAATAGGACCGCTCCCTGGCAGGCCTGTTTATAGTCAATAGGACCGCACCCTGGCAGGCCTGTTTATAGTCAATAGGACCGCACCCTGGCAGGCCTGTTTATAGTCAATAGGACCGCACCCTGGCAGGCCTGTTTATAGTTAATAGGACCGCTCCCTGGCAGGCCTGTTTATAGTCAATAGGACCGCACCCTGGCAGGCCTGTTTATAGTCAATAGGACCGCTCCCTGGCAGGCCTGTTTATAGTCAATAGGACCGCACCGATGTTGTAAGAGCATATTGTTCCTTAGATAGTTTAATAACATCAAACAATTTGGTAACAATGTTACTAAGAGTAATAACTCTAACATTGTCTCATGTACATGCTGTCTCTTGTCGTTTGGTATAGGGACCATGGTTCCCACTAGAGTCGGGGCTATACCCATGTACCAACATACTATTAAAGGCTACTGTTAACAGCACATAGAGTATTCTCGGACCATGTATGATATATTCAGAATTTAGACCCTCTTCACCGTCAGACTTACTCAGCTTCAGTCGCTGGACACCTTCGATAACGTCCTCAACTGATATATTATACAGGTTCCTTAATCTGCCTGTTAATCTCCGAACCTATACTATTAATTTCGTCTACATCGTATGAGACACTGTTGTAGAGGTGATTATATTTATCAGAAAAAAGTTGAGCTATTTCATCATCACCCACCATACCATCAACACTAGAAGGCAGGCATTTATTTCTGCCCTTTATCCGGCGTACCTCAGAAAATAGGTCAGGGGTTCTATGCTCACTAACGGCTTCAGCCATCTTAGTGGTACACATTCAGTCACCTTGTCTCATAATGTGTCTAACAACTCTATGATACAGAGCCCTTGTGATACGACCCATTTCTGTAATATCACCCTGGTGTGGCTTTTCCATTGATCGCCCCTGCCGATGCGTCCTGCTTTAGATGTTCAACCTCCTTCGACCATCCAGGAACCTTCCTTCTATCACCAGCTGAATCTGAATTTAGCTTAGGACAGGTGGCTAGTATACATTCGGATGTTGTTATGCACACACTTAATATCTCATTATATAATCTAGATAATTCATTAACATGTTTTTACACATGGCATTCTTACACTGCAATGCCCCTTTATCATCTAGTAACGTGGACAGTTTACATTCAAGGTCACTCCTGTACTGATCAATTCGTTCAGTACTAGCTTTATACAAAGCTAGCCTGTGATAGTTCCTTTCAAACATGTGATCTACATTTAAATCCAACCTGATATTAAGTGGTACATGATCAGAAAACAACAAGTTGTCTACAATAGAACATTCCAGCACCCTCTGTCCCATCGTAGCCGGGACTATAAAATGATCGATTCTAGAGATAAAACCGGTTGGATTTACATATGTATAGGCAACTTCCGCTTCTGGCGCATCTATACATACAGTAAGATTGTAATCCAATATAAAATTCGTCAAAGCATGTGCATGAGGTGTAACCCTAGCCAAGTCAGTGTTCATATCATCCCCCTATATAACACGTGCGAGATTATAACTGTGTATTAACTGCTGTATTTCACCTAAAACATCCATATATTCAGCAAATTTATCATCTTCGGACCTGCCGCCACAGGACATGTATACGTTGAGACACACGATTTCACATTTATTACTGATTTGAATAATAATAATGCCATATAACCTTACATGATTGCACTTAAGCTTCCTGACTGCAGTCTTGGATGCTAATTTCCACAAGATCGCACAACCACCATCCCTGGCAATACATACTTCCATATAACGGTGATGACCATGCTATCCCCTAATTTACACATCTTGGTTAATTCACTTAAGCAATGTTCCTGTATGAATAAAATATCACATTCTTTGCTAATCTCATATATAAGATCAAATTCCGGGTCTCTGTCTTTGAAGTGTTTACAGTTGTAGCTAATCACAGTCAGAGTATGCATAGGGTTAGTATGTAAAACGTTGAACGTTTTTCTTTAGTTTAGTGTGACAGCATCCTTATCCCAAATAGACTCAGTCATTTTCTTCACATACCATCTACTCACATTCCAAACCTTGGGCCAGAAGAGAGGGTCTTTGACTTTGTCTTTCTCCCTGGCTACTGTCGTTGCTAGCCAGAGCCACACCACGGATATTGCCACCTCTCTGCTGTTTCTGCTGAGTACTGGAGCCACCGGCAACAGCCTCTGTCAGTGTTGTATTCTCCGCATTACGACCATTTGTTTTAACTATCATCTGTTGGATCAGTTGCCCGTGTAGTTTGGAGCCAGATTCTAATGCAGTAATCTTCTGGCAGTTGTGCACGGCATCGGATTTGATATCGACAAGAGTGTCCACGAACACTTTGAGTTTACCCTCAAGGTCTGTTAGTTTCTTACCTAGACTCAACTCGGCTAATCCCTCTGGATGACATTTTGGGACAATTTTCATGTGCAACACACTGAACTTTGATGTCATTCTCGATTAGGCTACTAAGAGCCCTCAGTAGGTCGTCACACATGCAAGAGGTTTGTCTCGACTGCATAGGTTCTAAAATGTCAGTCTCTTCACATTTGGACCACAAGATACACTTTGCGTCATTCAGTGCATCTCTGCCTCTGGTATAAAATACTGCCACGACTTGTGTGATGTTGTTTTTACTGGCGCCGTCTCTGTGGCACTCGCATGCATCAGTGCTTCGGTCATGAGAATAACACTGTCAGTATCATCAGCTGTTTGAGACAGGACGGTGCTGTTCTCTCTGTTACACGCAGCACAGATGGTGCTGACAGCCTTAACTCTTCCTTTGCCGCATTTGATACACTTGACGTTGTTATTCGCCATAACAATTAAGCCAAGGCCAGTGTTCGATATTATGCTTAATATAATTACTTGTTTTTTGTTACTGAATTTCTTTGTGACTGGTTGAATTGTGTTTGCGAAAACATGCTGTGATGTTGCTACCAAAGAGCGCTGCTACTGCCACAACAGGATACCACCACAACAGGGTACCACCACAACACGGTACCACCACAACACTGTCAGTGGCCCGGGGGGACTGTTTTCGAGAAGGGAAATACACGTTAATTGATTTTTTTTAATAAATTGACAAAAGCAAAGAGTACCAACAAAGTGTCGTTTTAATATCATACCGCATGAATGATGTTACCATCTCAGACAAGTGATTAGTTTGAGATTACGGTATGAAAGTGGACGCCGACGAACGTCTAACTTCTCCGTTGAACGCTGTAAACAGACTGGCTCAAACGTCCTGCGATCACCAATATGACCCGATTTTCGCGCATGCGCGGAGCCTGCCAACTTCCTCTGTGTTGGCTCGATGAATTGTCAGTTGCCACTGAAGTCGTTCATAAGTGAGAAGCGACATTTCAAATCTCCGCTTCTTCCAACGACGTCTAGTTTGGTAAACATCGAAGTGTTGATTTCAAAATTGCTCCTACTTCATTTAGGCGGTCAGTATTATGTTAGGATATTATAGTTTATGTTATATAATTTAAATTATACGATAAAAACGAGAAGATCGTGTCGCTTTAACCTTGTTTGGACACGTCAAAGGCAACTTGTCGACGAGTGCTGTAAAGAGCAAGGCTTTGTAAAGACTTGTAAAGACTTGTAAAGTAAAGAGCAAGGCTTGTGTTGTAGTTATATTGGTATTGCTTATTGCGTCGTTCAAAAGCTTATAAGGTAGGTCACGTTTGTATACGGATGGTAATGGATTTCCTTCCACAGCAGAAGGAAAGTGACTTCTGTCATTAAACCAGTAACCAGTGAGAATATCAAAATGGGTCAAATTCAGGAGTGGCTTGAATTTTACGCCGGTGACTATGCGAAGTATTTTCACGCTACTCGAATGCGACGCGTTGTTTTGTTGAAATTTTGCCCGATCTTGATTCTTGGAGTTGGACAGTGAGATCCATTTTACCGAAACCAAAATCATGGTTTATTATTAAATTCATTGCAATGTCAACACAATCTATTTGATATTTGCTTTGTAAATTTCTGCATTAATGATTATTAGAAATGCTATATTTTTATATACTTTTATCTTTTATTTTCTTGTTACTATATCAAGTGTATATGAACATAATGGTATTGATTAAGCTGGTTGGGCCTGGCTGTGCTTAGTTACTAGAATAATTAAATTATGTAATTGTTCAATGATTGAAACAAATCAAAGAACAAAATCAGCGCAAGAAGTATTCTAAATGACTGGTTAACATTCATTCCATCGATTGAGTGCAATCAGATTCTTAGAAAAATAGTTTTTTATTAAAATACTTAATTTTAATGTTAATTATTTAACTACAGTTACTCTACCAGTACTTTGTTAGTTAGTTTGTGACATTATCTATACATGTGGATTTTCACAGCAATATTGAAAAAAAAATTCACAAGATTTGCACGTAGAATCAAGATAATTACACCAAATGTTGATGTTGCAGTCGAGTTTACAACGGGCATTAGCCACATAACGACGACACGTTTGATCGACTGATATCTTCACAACTCAAGCGAGTTGCCAACAATGGCCCGTCTCGGGTTACGTGTGTTTCTGGCAACCACCGCCGTAACGACGTTGTCCGTGTTCTTCCTGTACGGGCGACACAGCGGCACAACGCCAAGATATCATAACAATGGTGGCACTAGCGAAGTATGTCCAGAGTGTCGCGATGTCAAGAGCCGTTTACACAGTGTCATTGTGACGATGAGAAAGGCTGTGAAAAGTACGACTGGAACCAGTGTTCAGTCGGACTTGACGGATGCGCTTGACAGACTTCTCGCAATAGTCGGTGACGTGCCGTCAACCGTGTCCCAAGGGAACGGATCCAAAGAGAACGCGCGCCCTCTCGACGTGTGTCCTGACAAGTATCTCGGCGAGCTTTCCGACTACCCGTTTCACGAGACAAGCCGACCCCTGCAGAACTGTACAAACGCGCGGCCATTCAACGCCGTGCTGTCCATTCTACTGAACGGACTCGACCTGGGCAGTGACGATAAAATCGTGAAGCTTCTCAGCGAAATTGCATATGCTTATCCGTCGTTAGTGGTGCACGTTGCCGAAAGGTGAAGATTCCGCAGGCGAACAAGCTCGATGTTCGCCAGCACGTGATGACGCCGACGGTGCTGGCTGGAACTGTGTGGAACTCTCTGGCGAAGAAGGCGACAACGGATTATGTGCTCGTCGGACGCCGACTCGACCGGTTTTCGTGGTTCGCGAGACTTGAGAGGATGGTGCGAATTCTGTCGGAGAATCATGACGTCGATATCGTAGGTGGCGCTGTACGCACACCGGACGGACATTGGCACATGGGATGTTACGAGTCGACAGAGCGCAATTACACATTGACGTACAAAGATAGCTACCGTTCATCGCGTCACTCATGTGCTTTCTGTGGCTACCTGCTCTCGCCTTTTGTTGTGAGGACGATCGAGTTGCGGAAAAGTAACTTGTCTCCTGCGTTACCTTCCAGTGTAGCTTTCTTCGACTACTTCTTGCGGTTAGCCGATCGGAAGAAAACTGTGATGTCTTGCCCGGATGTCATGTTCTATATTTTATCAGAAACCACATTAACCGTTGACCAATTACGCAGAGCGTGGACACCTGTTGTCCGTAAGCGCCACCTCAACCGAGTGAGATTCCCCGACGGACGTCGTGAGGTTAACTTCTCATGCACAGAGGCGGGACTGAGGTGCAATTTGAAGGCCGGTGTCATTCTACCTCTGTGTTGTGTAAGAAATCTTGTCCACAAGATACATGACATCCTGGCACTATGTGAGAAGATAGGCCTGTACTGTCAGCTGGACTGTGGTACGACTATGGGGGCACTCAAGTTCAATGGTATATTGCCGTGGGAACAGGACGCTGATCTGATATACCGGCCTGGAAACACGACGTTCTGGGACCATGAAGATGAATTTCTGAAGCTCGGATACAAAATAGTGCTGCAGCGCCCAAAGAAGTGTAAACCATTTGACCGGAATAACATCCAGTGTCAGTTTATCAACGTTATCTCGAAATCATTTCCACTGCAACTGTTTCCGGATCTAAGGAGGGAAAGTACGATAAAGGAATTTTCGACGAAAGAGGAGTTATTTCCGACGAAAATGCTGCTAGGCGGGCAATGGGTCAATGCTCCGAAAAACCCGGGTTTGACAATACACAACCGATATGGCCACGAAACATTGAAACACGTTGAACACTGGGTAATTTATGGCCAAAAAACATCATTCGCTACGTACAAAGCGGGACGTTTCAAACCGTGTCCGAAACCTGGCAGCCATATTTGTTTGGATCGATATTTCCCTGATGGAAGTCTTGAATTTCAACAACCTTGAACTGTTCTGGTCGTACGGTTGACCTTTCTTTAATTTATTTTTCAGCAAGTAAAGTTTGTACAAAATTCACCGCTCATATTACTAATGACATTGGCTATTCTTCGTTTAGAGTTTTACCTGCTTATTTGCATATACTGTTTAATAATTTATCAGTTTTCTATCAAATATTTGCAATTGGCTTCGTTTTCATTGTATTAAATGTGATTAATAGGTGATCGGCAGATTGATTGTATGTATATGAGTTGATGTTATTATTTGAGACAATAAACATTATTATTATTATACACACAATAGTTTCTTCAATTTCTAAGATTTTCTCTAGCATCACGTTGTGTTTTCTATGTTACATAGCGGCTATCATCAATTCTAGCAACATATTACTCTGCTGTGAATGTTCACAAAAGCTCATAGAGCTTGCCGATGCAACGAAATGTTAAACACCCAGGTTGCTGTTTTCAGTCACGAAAATACTAAATAGTGGTTTGCAAATATACGGTAATACTTGTCTTAATATATATATATATATATATATATATATATATAAATATATATATATAATACATATTAATGCACCTGCGCTGATGGTGCTATATTCCAATGTGCGCTATAAAAAATACCAAAACTGTTACAAGCCAATATCCAAATCTGACTCTTAGTAGAGCTATCCAAGCACGGGCAGACTTGCCTCATGTCAGGGCAAGTCCGCCCAGGGGCCGGGGATAGTTCGCCCCACACGTACTTTAAGCAGCAAATACACAGGAACATTTCAGCTTTGTTTTATTTTTATGTAAAAAAACGTCATGTTTGTGACACACATTTGTTAGAAACTTAAAATCCTCACAAATTCTGTTGTATCTATGAAATAAACCAGGCAAAAAAAAACAACGTTTGGCACTGCATCGGCTAGAAAATTGTGAAATAAAATCTGGTTTTGTCACTTTTTTTTACTAGAAAACAACACTAAACTGGACAGTTGGAAGTCTTTATTAGGATGCATGTTAGTGTGTTTATGTTCACAAGTGATCCTGAGCATTCTTGCCCCGTAGCACACAGGCGGACGTTCCCCAACACAGAAACATATTTGGTGGGCGGCAACTAAATACCATTGACACTGGATAGAGCAACAACGCAAAATCCAAACAATATCTCTGATATAAGGGCCTTACTGAGCACTCTAAATGTCTAACCAATGCCACTTATAAATACTAAAATTTTATCGAAACAAAATAAAACAAATTACTTTCAGTCACAAAAATTAGTATTCTAGTTCACAACTTTCCAGCCAGCAACTCGTGGACGTCAGTTTTCAGCTGCATCAGTGTTCGAAATGAGGGGGTCTGGGGGTCCTGCCATAAGGCATGAGGGATATCCCATAAGAAAGAAAAATGTAAGCTTGGGGGTCTCACATTTTATCGTTGTACCGATGTAATTACCCTTCCGCAGTTGCATCTGTTGCTGCGTGTGCGTGCTAAAACTCGACGGTTTTCGCAGAACTCAACAGTTTTCGGAGAACTTGATCGATCTCTCAACAAGAACTCGACGGTTTTCGTAGAACTTGGCGGTTTTTGCAGGATTCGACATCATTATGTTGGTAGTTTAGCTGATTCATTCAGCTCACTCTATTGTCATTCAGGCACATTTTACCTTGACATTTTACTTCTCAGAATTACAGAGAACTGTGTCTGTAAGCGCATTACTCCAGTAACAATGGCTTAGATCACAGTTTAGTCATTTAACAGACGCTCTTATTCAGAGCGACTTACAACAAGTGCTTTCAACCTTAGTTGGTAAAATAACTACAAGTCGCTATTATAGCAAGCAAGTTTTTTTCTACAAAAATAGGCATTAATAGCCATTACAGTGCCTGAAAAGAAGATTTTAAAGAAAAAAAATTTCGGGGACCACCAAGAGTCAGTGGTCATTTCGAACACTGCGCTGCATGTAGTTTGATGATCATGTGACTTAATCGTGTGACTTAATTCTGCAACGGCGCGGAATAAAAGCCGGTTGGCGGACTTGCCCCGGGGGCGGACTAATCTCGGTCTCCCCTTCGTGTTCTTTTACCGTAATATTTGCCACAGACACAGGGGGGTCTAAGACCCCCTCTTCGTGGCCTGGGGGGGGGGTCTTGAGACCCCTAAGACCCCCGCTGGATCCGCTGCTGCGGACATAGTTCTTTCTCCTGTGAATACTTACCCACCTACGTTTGACCCCTTCTGTGGCGACACGAGAAAATGCACTGACTGGTTGAGACCATGCATGATCAATTTGCCAAATAAATTAAGATATATATACACTTACACTTTACACACTGGGTTTTCGTTTTCGTTACTCTTTCAAACAGTTGCAAAGGCAAGCAATATCGTAAGTACGTAAGTAAGTAGATACTTTTTAGTCTCACTCCCTGTACACGTGCATTAAAATACAAATCGTGAATACATGACGCACGTATCATTCTTTTCGTACGTAGACCACTCAAAGAAAGTCACGAGATAATTAATCAGTACAAATATATGCCTGTATGTACACATTAATGCATCAATTAATTAATTAATACAAATATATGACTAACGTGTTGCGGGACGTGGCCGTGGGGCCCGAATGCGGATGGATAATCAATTGCTAAGTGTGCTGAAATGATGTGTACCAATTGTGTTTGTGAATACTCAGATTGAGTCAAGCACAAGGCATCAACGTCGTAGTTCCGAAATAAGTGAACTGAAATTGATGCGCTGGTGGTCGACATTGGTGGCCGCATTGCGTAATGTTGTTTATATCTGAAAAAACACGTAGTGCACGTAGTCTCGTTAGTAAGTCTGCTGGCGTGGTGAGTAACTGTATAAGTGTCACCGTCTACCGGAAACATCTGTGTTTAATATTTACTGTCTCCATCTACCGGATACTTATGTGAAGCAAATAGTAGCCTCGATTATCCAGGCTATGTGATGTGGCACAACCGTTTGCTAGACACATCACGGTCAAGTTTCGCTTATCCGACTTTCGCTTAGCCTCGATTATCCAGGCTGCGTGTTGTGGCGCCACCGTTTGGCGCACTCTTCGCCTCGACGCTTTTCATTGTGTAAGATGCTATTCGAAAGACGATATACATGAGCAAACTTCACATCGTATTCTATTTGTGCACTTGTAGCGCCGTTTAGGCTTATTTTAGAGTCGACGTCAGTAGTGGTCAGATTGATATATTTATGATCAATAAAATATTTAACTTGTATACCATTAAAGTAAAATGGGCATTCAGGACCAATGTCATTTAATAAGTTGACATTTGAACGGGTTAAATTCTAAATTATATTCAGATGTTAATTCTAGCTATATACATTTATAGCACATTATTTTTAATGCATATACTAGCGCAACACGCAAAGTGTGTGAATGTGCAAAAGGAATGGGTTGCATTATCATGACTGGTTCGTCCCATATGAGGAACTTATATCGCGCGCATATGTTACAACGCACAACTGTCAGTGTTGTTGGGACCAGTAAATTAGAGGACTATCATACAAGGCGACAACGGGATTACAGGCATTAGTTGCTATTAGAAAGAAGACACGATTATTCCGTCCAACTTCATTGTAACGACCCAGGCGTCATTGCCGTACCACGAGACGGGAGGTAGACACGGTGGAGATAGAAACACTGCTTGTACTCAAGTCTATGCTCCACACCTGTTCAACGTCTTCGACCAGTTCAGCATTATTCGGCCTCAGTCGGAGAACGACTTGTGCGTTGCACATTACACATGTGCGATGTTCAATGATTACGATGATGCCGGGATACTCGTCGCTAGACTAATGATAACTTATGCGTGTGCAACAAATAAGAAATTATTGCATCCAAACTCAACTACTAGGTACCATTATTGCTTTACTGATGATAGTATGAACTATGAACGTATGCAAATGGTCGGGAGTGCGTTGATGTTCGTGTGGACACTGCCTTACATAGCACATGTCTACTCGAGATTACGTCCACTTAGTTGCCGTCATCATTTGTTATGCTGGGATAGATAGACTGCAGATTCTCAATGAGTCAGAACGGTAGGCCGCATAGTAGGTCATGTTTCACAATGATCGCATGCTTATCATTTTGTCGAAAGTTCGAAGCAACTGAAGACAATTTGGCGATAACCTTCCTGTGCACGCGCATCACTAATAATTAACTTTCTTTCATCAATCGAATTTAATAGCAAATTAATGCTATTAATTCGTATATCCACTGTTTTTCTTCACTAGCATTTGCTATTATTGATAAAATTAATGTTAAACTTGTCTGAAGGATTGACTCACACCGCAAACTTACCAGATAGTGCCGATATACCCTTATGTAATATGCGGGGACATTTTAAACGTATGTTCGTCACGGCTTCAGTATTTCATAAAAAAAGGTTAAGTGTCACTACAATATAGTTTGGAATACAATACATGTACTAGATCTTAGGAGCCGATCAGTGAAATATAAATAATTATGTTGTATTGCATATGCATATGTTTGACACAGTGAACACGCTAAAACCCACTTTTTATTAGAAACAATCATGACTTTGTTATTGTGAAAGAGAACGCAGTTACGTGGAATAAAGTGTCGGTTTGAATAAGGATTTGGTGTTTTTTCACTGTATCTCTCTCACTTACGCACCCACCCACCCACCCACCCACCCACCCACCCACCCACCCACCCACCCACCCACTCACTCACTCACAGAAGCGAATACGAACATCAAATGTCCTTTTTACAACGTTCCCCAGGAAGCGCCACTGTATGCATAGTTTGGCTGTGTGAAAGAGAGATAGAGATGGGGCAGGGGGGGGCGGGGGGTGTGTGCCAGTGGGCGCGAGTTTCGACTGGAGCAGTGGAGGCGGAGCGCATTGTGTATATAGCTCAACTTTATGTATTACAATCTCCTTAATCTCCGTAAAATCCTTTTTTACTTGTAAACTAAAACATACACAAACGATGTGGTTGCTAACGTCACAATGTGCGGCCACACTATAGCTGGGGGCCTTTGTCGATTCGCCAGCCAATCATATCACGGTTGGCTGACTGGCCCTATATAAACCCGCCCCACCCTCGACGAACCGGACTGCACCGATCGATTGACGACACACATTGACCGTCCGTCGTCAGCAGCCACATCACCCCAGCCACATCACCCCAGCGTACGACGCACACAGCGAGATACGTCCACCGAGCAGTAAGTACTAAACAGCTTCTATTATGTCTGTGTATTGATGTGATTACGCACTTCCACAAAATAAACAAGTAGAAAGTGCCACATCAAAGACTACTGCTTAAATTAAAAGCCCATGTTATCGGGGATAGTATAACTGACTGGATAGAACAATGGCTGACTGACAGAAGACAACGAGTTGTAGTAGATGGAGAAGTTTCAAATTGGAAATCGGTTTTGAGTGGGGTACTTCAAGGATCAGTATTAGGACCTATAGTATTCTTAATGTATATCAATGACTTGGAAGACAGTATAACAAGTAACGTACTGAAATTTGCGGATGACACAAAACTGTTTAGAAAGGTTAATACTAATGGTGATAAACAACATTTACAAAACGATCTAGACAGATTAGTGAAATGGTCTGAGAAAGGGCAGATGTTATTCAATTTTGGGAAATGTAAATGCCTACATACAGGACATGGGAACTTGGATGTAAACTATAAAATGGGAGATACTGTTCTGGGTACTACTGTAAAAGAAAAGGACTTAGGAGTTACAATAAGCGCTGATATGAAAGTTTCAGAGCAGTGTGGTATTGCAGCTTCAAAGGGTAATCAAATTCTTGGATTGATTAGAAGAAACATAACATACAAGGGAAAAAAGTTAATTATACCTCTTTATAAAGCAATAGTTAGACCTCATTTGGAAAATTGTATACAAGCACGGAGACCATATCGTAAGAAGGATATAGATACGTTTGAACGCATACAAAGGAGAGCAACTAAAATGATTCCAGAACTGAGATACCTTAGTTATGAAGAACGCCTGAAAGAATGTGGTTTAACAACTCTAGAGACAAGGAGGTTAAGAGGAGATCAGATTGAAGTTTTGAAGATATTGAATGGGTATGAAAATATTGATAGAAATGTATTTTTCTCACTCAAGAAGGATAGCAGAACTAGAGGACATGAGGTAAAATTAGTAAAGTATCAATGTAGATTGGACATCAGGAAGCACTCGTTCTCACAGAGGACAATAAATGAATGGAACAAATTGTCTACATATTGTGTAACTGCTAGCAGCGTGAATATGCTTAAAAACAAGGTTGACACATATCTCAGGAGGGCAGGTTACACGTAGATGAACATTGTTGGACTCTCGATAAGCTAATGGCTTCCTTGTCCACTTGCCATCTGGGCATTTGGCTTGGATAAAAATTGTTGTTAAATCTTGTTATACCTCGAAACTGGCATAACAATAAATGTCAAGTCATACATAGTTTCACTAAGACACCGCAGCGTCGAACGATTAATCGATCAAACCAAACATAAATGCGTGGAAATGGGTAGAGATGCTGGTGATAGCTGATCATGGGTTAGGCGGACAAGGCGATTACAAAATACTTGCATGAGAGAGGGGAGTTCTGAAGGTATTCTGTTCATGTTCATGTTTTGATCATGTTCTGAGTCATGTTCTGGAGAGAATTCGGGATGGAAGGATAAGGAGGATAGTGGAATGTGAAATGGGAGAAGAAGAACAATGTTTCAGACGAGGGAGAGGTACGGCGGACGGGATGTTCACTTTGAAACAACTGGTGGAAAGAGAGAGAGAGAGAGAGAGAGAGAGAGAGAGAGAGAGAGAGATGGCCATTGCCACGTTGATGTGGATGTGTGTCCCATGGTCGAAGGCACATATGAAGAAATAAAAGTAGTGGTGTGCGGACCGGGAATATTGGAGGAATTCAGGGGGGACGTCGACCTGAGACAGGGCAGTGCCCTAAGCCCACTGTTATTCATTGCAGTAGTTGAGCTGATCAGCAGGAAAGTGAGTACGAGGGAAATTCTAAGCAAGGTGATATACGCCGATGACCTTGCAGTAGTAGCATACAGTGGGGCAAACCTTCAAGAATGGTTGGTAGAGTGGAAGGAAATTTTTGGCAGCCATGGACTCAGAATAAGTCTACAGATGACGGGAGTGTTTTGGGTCTGGCAGCAGAAAAATATCTAAATATAAGACTGGATGGGAAGAAACTGAACCAACGAGACAGCTTTGTATATCTGGGTGAAGCGGTTTGCGGGGACGACAACACGAACACGGCAATTCGTAGGAGAATACAAGCTTGGGCAAGTGCATGGAGGAAAGTGGAAAAGGTGATGGGAGATAGACATATATATCGGAAGCAAAAAGGGAAGGTATTTAGCGTGTGCATAACACCAGCCTACCTAAACGGCCTAGATACCCTGGCGATGATGGAAAAAGAACAAGAGAAACTGCAAGT
This sequence comes from Lamellibrachia columna, assembly GCA_963662155.1. Classification (NCBI taxonomy): domain Eukaryota; kingdom Metazoa; phylum Annelida; class Polychaeta; order Sabellida; family Siboglinidae; genus Lamellibrachia; species Lamellibrachia columna. The sequence goes on along the minus strand of OY759273.1, from coordinate 36,047,178 downwards.
TTGCGAGAAAAACTGGATGAGAAGAATTGCGGGAGTGAAAAGAATCGACAAGCGAAGAATGGAGGAGCTGAGGGAGGAAGTTGGTGTGAAAGAGTCTCACGAGGAAGCTGGTGATGAGCCGGTTAAAGTGGGCTGAGCACGTGGAAAGAATGGAAGGGGAACGGTTGACGTAGAGAAAAAATTCGAATAGAGTGGAGGGTAGAAGCTGAAGAGGAAGACCAACACTGCGCACAAGTTACTTGTCAGTAGGCATATAACGGAATGATTAATGATGTTGTGTACATTTGGAACAGTATCATCACCAACAAACCAGGTACGGTGTACTACCCGACGCCTGACCTATTTGCATTAATGTAACACTTTAACGCGAGTATCCTCGTACAGCCGGTGTATAATGAATTACCTGTGCCGCTCCAAAGTATCCATCATTGCAACTTCCCACGCCGAATGGAAATTAAGTCCTTAAGTGGGCGACCTAAAGTAGTCCCCTTGTGTGTGTGTGTGTGTGTGTGTGCGTGTGTGCGTGCGTGCGTGCGTGAGTGCGTGCGTGCGTGCAGGCGTGCAGTGTGTACGATGGTGTGTGTATAATGCGTATAGTATTGTAATACGCTGTCGCATTACGTTGTGTGGCATATTTTTGTGAAGATACTTTGTGCTAATGTCGATCCTGATAATACTGACGTTCAAATAATTGATTTTCAAGTGGAAGTAGCGGACATTGCGTCTGTAATCCTGACATCGGACCCCCATGAGCACTACCTGCATAACAAATGTAATGAATATAAACATTTGAAGAGTGTCTGACGTCTGGCGTTTAGTGTTATGTAAACAACGTGTGCATCAACGTATCTACATTTATGCTTGTTGACCTTCGATCTGCCGACTTCCGCTGGGAGGATGTTGTTACCTCTTCGGGTGGGTCAGGCGTCAGCTTAGCAGTCGACGTGCACCCTGACGATCTAGTCGAGCCACATGCGTCATACATTTTGTAGGCTAAACGCCTAAAGAGTACTTTTAATTATACCCACAATTTGAGACGATCCCTCGTAGTCATGAGAAGACCCCATTAACGAATCTATCATGAGAAGATCCCTTAACGAATTTAGCCAACCCCGCTACCGCCCGGTCGCCTACAATAGTTTTAAAAAACGTAACCTTAACATCTTTCTTGTCTTGGTCTATGCACACACAGAAAATGGTATTCTTGCAGGTGATGTCTCAATAAATCCTGGACCAAAAACCTTTCAAAACATGCGCTTTGCCACTACAAATCTTAGATCAATCCGCCATAAATCTGCTGCACCTTCTGATCTGATGTTAACTAAACACATAGATATTTTAGCTTAGACAGATACATGGCTCTCAGCATCTGATACATCAGCCTGTCTTGCTGACATTTGTCCATATGGTTTTTGCCTATACCTTCACCCCCGTCGTTCAGGTAGGGGTGGTGGAGTCGCATTTCTTGTACCTGAAACATATAAAGTAGAAATTATTCATACACCTCAATACCAAAGCTTTGAGGTAATATGTATTGTTATAAAACATTTATCCTTATCTGCTAATTTTATATGCATCTACCGTCCTCCTGCAAGCACAAATACATTTTTTTATGAATTTCCAGATTTCGTTGAAAAAACCTTACAATTCCGAGAAAACCTTTACACGTTTGGAGATTTCAATATCCACCTTGATTTACCAAGTCTAAATACTAGATCATGCATGGATGTCCTTCAAACATATGTATTACATCAACACGTTTAATTTCCTACACATGTTCATGGTCATTGGCTCGACTTGTTTATTACTAGATCTACTTGCATTAACATTAAAGCAATATTATCTACTGATGGTTTATCATACCACCATTTGTGGTTGCAAGTCGGGTCAAGACCTACAAAAAATTACCACATTTCGATCAATAAATGAACATAAATACCCTTCATGACGATCTTGCAAATTCCGATCTTTTGATCCAACCTAAATCTACATTATGGGAGCTTGTTAATCAGTACAATGGAACTTTAAGTAAACTCCTAGATAAACATGATCCTAAACAAACCAAAAGGGTACAAGTTCGCCCTCCATCACCATGGATGTCTCATGAAATATTTGTAGCAAAACGTCGTCGTCGATATCTTGAAAGAATTTGGCGACAAACTCGTTCTCTACTTGATCGATCCCGTTATACTAAACAGCTACATATATGCAATCACATGATGTCAAAAGCAAAGTCTGATTACTATGCACATTTTATCTCAACAAATTCTGAAAACCCTCGCCAGATGTGGAAATCCGTAAATACAATTCTACATCGGCAGAAATTAAAAGCACTGCCTGAACATTCTACATTGGATACATTGTGTAGTTCTTTTCCAAAATACTTCACAGATAAGATTGCTCGCATTCGATAAAATTTTGTCATTAATGATAATGACTATGATTTCCCTGAACCACCACGTTCTGAAAATAAACTACAGCGTTTCACACCTGCAGCTACTAATAACGTTGCCATTATTATTAAAAAATCTCCTAACAAATCGTGTCATCTTGACAAATTTCCAACAATTCTACTAAAAAGCTATATATATCAACTGATCTTTACCATTCCTACTATCACAAACCTTTCAAAGCAGAACGGAGTTTCTCCACGGGATTTCAAACAAGCTCTTGTGAATCTTACTAAAAACAAACTTTGTGTAAAATGATTAAAAAAATTATCGTCCTATCTCCAATCTCAGTTTTCTGTCAAAAATATTGAAAAAATAGTTGCTAATCGCCTTCATGAACATATTGATAACCATCACTTATCAAATGATCTACAGTCTGCATATAAACGATTCCACTCTACCAAAACAGCTCTTCTCAAGATACACAATGATATAGTTGACAACATGGAAAATGGCAAAGTCACAGCACTCACTTTACTAGATCTCTCAGCTACTTTTGATACGATTGATCATTTAATCCTTTTACAACGCCTTCATAGACATTTTGGCATTTCTGACCCAACTCTTCGGTGGTTCAAATCATATTTTTTAGACAGACACCAAAACATTAACATATCTAGCACATTATCTTGTCCACAACACCTTCCATTCGGAGTGCGCAAGGATCCGTCCTTGGCCCTGTTCTGTTCAGCTTATATACTAAGTCGCTCAGCCAAGTCATTACTAATCATAATCTCAGTCATCATCTGTATGCTGATGACACACAGGTGTACATATCACTTTCACAATCAAATGCACAAGTATCTGTTTCGACTTTAAGTGATTGTCTTACTGACATCTTGTTTTGGATGGAATCAAGTAAGCTAAAGCTTAATCCAGATAAAACAGACCTTATTATTATTGGCATTAAACAACAACAAAATAGGGATATCAATCATTTTCCAGTTAATCTGCTTGGCAGTGATACATTCCCATCAGATACTGTTCGCAATCTAGGTGTTGTCTTTGATAGTAACTTCAACTTTCGTCAGCATATTTCTCAAGTATGTAAATCCTGTTTCTATAATTTACGTGATCTACGTCGAATTCAGCGTCACATATCTATATCTACTGCTAAAACAACATAAACGGCATTAATTAGTAGCTGCCTTGACTATTGTAATTCAGTATTAAATAACATTGCTAAAAGTGACATGGCTAAACGCCAACGAGTAAAAAAATTGTATGGCACGTGTAGTTATCAGGGCGCCTCGGTTTTCACTATCACTACTACTACTTAAACAATTACACTGGCTTCCAGTTTCTTATCGAATTAATTTTAAGCTGTCCACTCTTACATATCGTGCTCTATCTAGACAACGACTACCCTACTTGGTTAGTCTACTGCATCGTATCAAATATCCCTAAGCAGCTCAGATCATCAATTCCACAACAACTTATTGTGCTTAAAAGCAAAACTTAACTTGGGCAAACGTGCTTTCTCTGTCGCTGCGCCTAGGGTCTGGAATGAACTCCCCATCTTTGAAAACATCTGAAACTATAGCTATTTTCCGAAAAAACTCAATACATCATTTATTCCAAATTGCATTTCCACCATGAATCTTCGGTTGTCCCTCGTTCTGATAATGACTTTTGCGCGTCCCTGTTCGCGATTATGCTTAAAGATTCTGTTTTGTTGCGCCTCTGAACTCAGGTTCCTGAGGATATAGGCGCCATAGAAGTTAATAATAATTATTATTATAATGGAGAAGATCCCTTAACCGCTGAAGCGTTGGTAATTGGGGGTCGCTTTCGAGGTTAGTCTACTGCAGTCGTGGGGTGTGTGGTGGTTGCCTACTACAGCCGGTTGCGGGCTATGAACTGTGTGTGTGTGTGTGTGTGTGTGTGTGTGTGAGCGTGCGTGCGTGCGTGTGTTTGTGTGAGTGTGTGTGTGTGTGTGTGTGCGTGCGTGCGTGCGTGCGTGCGTGCGTGCGTGCGTGCGTGCGTGCGTGCGTGCGTGCGTGCGTGCGTGCGTGCGTGCGTGCGTGCGTGATATCGCTGGAATTAAGAAAAATTTCTGGAAGAGATGGGTCGACCATGCATTTGAACAGACGAGGTAGATTTGGTCGGAAAAGTGTTCATGACAAAGACACAACAACGGAACATACAAGTGAGTTTTTGGTCTACCGTGGCACGCAGGACTTTTCAAACAGATAAACGAAAACTGTTGTGGCCCATGTAATCGGGGTACATTGAAATAGAATAGTGCATGTTCCATATGATGCATGGATCTGATTTCCTCGTATGTGACTTCCTCCATTTCCGAAATGCATTCACATCCAGTCCTGCACATATTTAACAATATGTAACAAGATTGTCATCCAAAATTAAAAGTTCCGGGTGGCAAGTGGAATCTACGTGGCTTACCGAGAGTCATACAAACGTTTCATCTACGTGTAGCCCGCCCTTATCAGATATATGTAATATATATATATATATATATATATATATATATATATATATATATATATATATATATATATATATATATATATATATATATATATATATATATTCGCACGACTAGCATTAAATCAATCATTTGACAGTTTGTTCCATTCATGTATGACCGTATGTGAGAACGAGCACTTTCACATGTCCAAACCCCCGTTGTTACTTAACTTATGCTGCTTTGTGTCCTCTGGTTCTACTGCCTTCTTTAAGTTGGAAGAACGTACTTTTATCAATATCCTCATAACCATTCACTATTTTAAACACTTCTATTTGGTCTCCTCTTAGTCTTCTGGTCACTACCTGTGCCAGAAGACTTAGACATCTCAGTTATGGAACCATTGATTCAACTAGTGTGAGCGACGTGTCTAAACAAGCCCAGGGTCGTAAATGACTTGGCCAATCTCACCAGTATAGGTTATATCATATGGAATCTACATGCAGCCCGTATGAGTAATATAACCTGGCATCTAGACAACAGTCCCGATATAACCGTATGCACAAACTAATTCATGTGTAATTATACGGAACGTTACGGGTTCGTTACTAGGCAGATCAGGCGTTGTGCGAGGAATGCAAGACGGAGTATCGTTAAAGAACGGTGACAGGGCCACAGTTTGTGTGTTAAGTACACTGAAATTTGGTTGGTTCTAAAAACAACAGTTTAGCAATTACGACTACATAATTTGTTTTGTCATACCCCCAGTATTTAATATCAATCGACTATTTATAGTCATTGTCATTATATGGCCCATAATAAGTCGTCTTTTTGGTCGAAAGGCGCACGCTTACCTGATTTTGGGCTCGGTTCTACGACACGCTACAACATATCAACGATTTAAATATAGACGCACTACATTATTACAAGAATTAAAGATTTTGAGGACCAGCGTCGAATTCTACGTTTCGTTTTGTTTTATATAATAAACTTCGGTAAATTAGAAGTGGATTTCTCTGACATAAGTATTGAAAATGTACACCGAACCATTCATGCTGGTTCATTTATAGGATAGCAAAGGCATACATTATACAATACAAAATAGGGGACACACGCCTCGTGAGCCGCCATGTTTGTTTTATGCAAATGTGCCCATATATGCTCACATCCGGCACCCATTGACCCGCTGTCCGCTGTCGCATTTCACACATAGATACATTTGAAATGAAGACTACATAGTGCGAACACAAAGCTAGTCAACATCCTCAGTCACGCCATTAATTTCCACCAGACGACGCAATTAATGAGTTATCCCCGTCGAGTTGACAGGTGACCTGTTTTTTGGCAGCGATCAGTCGACGCTAAAGATGATGACTGGTTGGTAGGAACGTAGCATAGCAGCCACGACACGCACCTGTATATAACTGGACACACCTGCTTCGTCAACACAATCGCGAATTGCGCAGACGAAGCACGAACCCATTTTGTTTGCCTCTATCCGCCTGACAGCCCCGCCCAATCGCAGACATGGCCGACAGTGAGGTGGATAATGTCGACGCTGTCATAATATGATATCACATGTGATATGAAAACGATTAGGTAGTTTATAATAGTAGTTTCTGTAGACGTCAAATAGTTATATCAAATGGTATATTTGCTAATTGCATCCTCCTGTGATCCTGCAAGATGTTGGCAGAGTAGCACAGACCTTGTCCGATTAAAAACAATTGAAATGTTCGTCTGCCATTGCATATGCGATGACGTAGACAACAGTTCCGTCGTCATCGCACGCGCCATTTTATACGCGATGCCGCGACATGACGTAATCAAATAGATCCATTGTAATCGTACACGTCTGAATATGAAGCATAACTGCACCCATGCAATGGATAGAGCATGTTGAGTGCGTGTATAAATGTGTGTAAACTGTATTATTACACACGCGTTTCTATATGCTACGTGCCATTCAGATGTGCAGTGATGATTGTTTAATCGGACGCTGTGCGTCAATCAGATCATCCTTTACTATGTGAGATCCTCCCAAAATATGTGCGTCGAGCAGATCATGCCTTACTATGTGAGATCCTCCCAAAATATATACGCCTCTGAGCTCAGGTTCCTGAGGATATAGACGCCATAGAAGTTAATAATAATTATTATTATAATGGAGAAGATCCCTTAACCACTGACGCGTTGGTAATTGGGGGTCGCTTTCGAGACTACCCCTCTTCTGCAGTCGTGGGGTGTGTCGTGATTGCCTACTACAGCCGGTTGCGGGCTATGAACTGTGCGTGTGCGTGTGCGTGTGCGTGTGCGTGTGCGTGTGCGTGTGCGTGTGCGTGTGCGTGTGCGTGTGTGTACATTAATAAAATATTGATGTAATTACATTTTATTAATATATTGAAGCAAGCAAGCAATATCATAAAATAAATGAAGTCAGAGTTGACCTTGGCGGTCGTTATAACATTCATCTGTAATGGAACATCACAATCGCAGCCATCGTCATGAATGTGTTCTGTTTTACGTTGGTCTGCCAGATGATGACGAGGTTTAATGTCGAATATGTTGTAGAATATAATCAAACGAGACTTCTTCCCATATGCATGGCAGGCAGGCAGGCAGGCAGGCAGGCAGGCAGGCAGGCAGGCAGGCTGGCAGGCAGGCAGGCAGGCAGGCAGGCAGGCAGGCAGGCAGGCTGGCAGGCAGGCTGGCAGGCAGGCTGGCAGGCAGGCTGGCAGGCAGGCTGGCAGGCACGCACGCATCAAAGAAGACAGAGTCACAGATTACTTTATTTTATAGAAAACGCTTTTCTTTCTTGAACACTAAAGTCAGTGAAAGATAACGACGAAGGGTCAACATAATGGCAATGTTGTTTATACGAGTATTTTATTTGCTGTTGTAGTCGAGTTTACAACGGGCATTATTCACCTAACGACGACACGTTTGATCGACTGATATCTTCACAACTCAAGCGAGTTGCCAACAATGGCCCGTCTCGGGTTACGTGTGTTTCTGGCAACCACCGCCGTAACGACGTTGTCCGGGTTCTTCCTGTACGGGCGACACAGCGGCACAACGCCAATATATCATAACAACGGTGGCACTAACGAAGTATGCCCAGAGTGTCGCGATGTCAAGAGCCGTTTACACAGTGTCACTGTGACGATGAGAAAGGCTGTGAAAAGTACGACTGGAACCACTATTCACATGGACTTGACAGATGCGCTTAACCGACTTCTTGCAATAGTCGGTGACTTGCCGTCAACCGTGTCCCAAGGGAGCGCTTCCAAGCAGAACGCGCGCCCTCTCGACGTGTGTCCTGACAAGTATCTCGGCGAACTTTCCGACTACCCGTTTCACGAGACAAGCCGACCCCTGCAGAACTGTACAAACGCGCGGCCATTCAACGCCGTGCTGTCCATTCTACTGAACGGACTCGACATGGGCAGTGACGATAAAATCGTGAAGCTTCTCAGCGAAATTGCATATGCTTATCCGTCGTTAGTGGTGCACGTTGCCGTTCGCCGAAAGGTGAAGATTCCGCAGGCGAACAAGCTCGATGTTCGCCAGCATGTGATGACGCCGACGGTGCTGGCTGGAACTGTGTGGAACTCTCTGGCGAAGAAGGCGACAACGGATTATGTGCTCGTCGGACGCCGACTCGACCGGTTTTCGTGGTTCGCGAGACTTGAGAGGATGGTGCGAATTATGTCGGAGAATCATGACGTCGATATCGTAGGTGGCGCTGTGCGCACACCGGACGGACATTGGCACATGGGATGTTACGAGTCGACAGAGCGCAATTACACATTGACGTACAAAGATGGCTACCGTTCATCGCGTCACTCATGTGCTTTCTGTGGCTACCTGCTCTCGCCTTTTGTTGTGAGGACGATCGAGTTGCGGAAAAGTAACTTGTCTCCTGCGTTACCTTCCAGTGTAGCTTTCTTCGACTACTTCTTGCGGTTAGCCGATCGGAAGAAAACTGTGATGTCTTGCCCGGATGTCATGTTCTATATTTTATCAGAAACCACATTAACCGTTGACCAATTACGCAGAGCGTGGACACCTGTTGTCCGTAAGCGCCTCCTCAACCGAGTGAGATTCCCCGACGGACGTCGTGAGGTTAACTTCTCATGCACAGAGGCGGGACTGAGGTGCAATTTGAAGGCCGGTGTCATTCTACCTCTGTGTTGTGTAAGAAATCTTGTCCACAAGATACATGACATCCTGGCACTATGTGAGAAGATAGGCCTGTACTGTCAGCTGGACTGTGGTACGACTATGGGGGCACTCAAGTTCAATGGTATATTGCCGTGGGAACAGGACGCTGATCTGATATACCGGCCTGGAAACACGACGTTCTGGGACCATGAAGATGAATTTCTGAAGCTCGGATACAAAATAGTGCTGCAGCGCCCAAAGAAGTGTAAACCATTTGACCGGAATAACATCCAGTGTCAGTTTATCAACGTTATCTCGAAATCATTTCCACTGCAACTGTTTCCGGATCTAAGGAGGGAAAGTACGATAAAGGAATTTTCGACGAAAGAGGAGTTATTTCCGACGAAAATGCTGCTAGGCGGGCAATGGGTCAATGCTCCGAAAAACCCGGGTTTGACAATACACAACCGATATGGCCACGAAACATTGAAACACGTTGAACACTGGGTAATTTATGGCCAAAAAACATCATTCGCTACGTACAAAGCGGGACGTTTCAAACCGTGTCCGAAACCTGGCAGCCATATTTGTTTGGATCGATATTTCCCTGATGGAAGTCTTGAATTTCAACAACCTTGAACTGTTCTGGTCGTACGGTTGACCTTTCTTTAATTTATTTTTCAGCAAGTAAAGTTTGTACAAAATTCACCGCTCATATTACTAATGACATTGGCTATTCTTCGTTTAGAGTTGTACCTGCTTATTTGCATATACTGTTTAATAATTTATCAGTTTTCTATCAAATATTTGCAATTGGCTTCGTTTTCATTGTATTAAATGTGATTAATAGGTGATCGGCAGATTGATTGTATGTATATGAGTTGATGTTATTATTTGAGACAATAAACATTATTATTATTATACACACAATAGTTTCTTCAATTTCTAAGATTTTCTCTAGCATCACGTTGTGTTTTCTATGTTACATAGCGGCTATCATCAATTCTAGCAACATATTACTCTGCTGTGAATGTTCACAAAAGCTCATAGAGCTTGCCGATGCAACGAAATGTTAAACACCCAGGTTGCTGTTTTCAGTCACGAAAATACTAAATAGTGGTTTGCAAATATACGGTAATACTTGTCTTAATATATATATATATATATATATATATATAAATATATATATATATATATAATACATATTAATGCACCTGCGCTGATGGTGCTATATTCCAATGTGCGCTATAAAAAATACCAAAACTGTTACAAGCCAATATCCAAATCTGACTCTTAGTAGAGCTATCCAAGCACGGGCAGACTTGCCTCATGTCAGGGCAAGTCCGCCCAGGGGCCGGGGATAGTTCGCCCCACACGTACTTTAAGCAGCAAATACACAGGAACATTTCAGCTTTGTTTTATTTTTATGTAAAAAAACGTCATGTTTGTGACACACATTTGTTAGAAACTTAAAATCCTCACAAATTCTGTTGTATCTATGAAATAAACCAGGCAAAAAAAAACAACGTTTGGCACTGCATCGGCTAGAAAATTGTGAAATAAAATCTGGTTTTGTCACTTTTTTTTACTAGAAAACAACACTAAACTGGACAGTTGGAAGTCTTTATTAGGGTGCATGTTAGTGTGTTTATGTTCACAAGTGATCCTGAGCATTCTTGCCCCGTAGCACACAGGCGGACGTTCCCCAACACAGAAACATATTTGGTGGGCGGCAACTAAATACCATTGACACTGGATAGAGCAACAACGCAAAATCCAAACAATATCTCTGATATAAGGGCCTTACTGAGCACTCTAAATGTCTAACCAATGCCACTTATAAATACTAAAATTTTATCGAAACAAAATAAAACAAATTACTTTCAGTCACAAAAATTAGTATTCTAGTTCACAACTTTCCAGCCAGCAACTCGTGGACGTCAGTTTTCAGCTGCATCAGTGTTCGAAATGAGGGGGTCTGGGGGTCCTGCCATAAGGCATGAGGGATATCCCATAAGAAAGAAAAATGTAAGCTTGGGGGTCTCACATTTTATCGTTGTACCGATGTAATTACCCTTCCGCAGTTGCATCTGTTGCTGCGTGTGCGTGCTAAAACTCGACGGTTTTCGCAGAACTCAACAGTTTTCGGAGAACTTGATCGATCTCTCAACAAGAACTCGACGGTTTTCGTAGAACTTGGCGGTTTTTGCAGGATTCGACATCATTATGTTGGTAGTTTAGCTGATTCATTCAGCTCACTCTATTGTCATTCAGGCACATTTTACCTTGACATTTTACTTCTCAGAATTACAGAGAACTGTGTCTGTAAGCGCATTACTCCAGTAACAATGGCTTAGATCACAGTTTAGTCATTTAACAGACGCTCTTATTCAGAGCGACTTACAACAAGTGCTTTCAACCTTAGTTGGTAAAATAACTACAAGTCGCTATTATAGCAAGCAAGTTTTTTTCTACAAAAATAGGCATTAATAGCCATTACAGTGCCTGAAAAGAAGATTTTAAAGAAAAAAAATGTCGGGGACCACCAAGGGTCAGTGGTCATTTCGAACACTGCGCTGCATGTAGTTTGATGATCATGTGACTTAATCGTGTGACTTAATTCTGCAACGGCGCGGAATAAAAGCCGGTTGGCGGACTTGCCCCGGGGGCGGACTAATCTCGGTCTCCCCTTCGTGTTCTTTTACCGTAATATTTGCCACAGACACAGGGGGGTCTAAGACCCCCTCTCCGTGGCCTGGGGGGGGGGGTCTTGAGACCCCTAAGACCCCCGCTGGATCCGCTGCTGCGGACATAGTTCTTTCTCCTGTGGATACTTACCCACCTACGTTTGACCCCTGCTGTGGCGACACGAGAAAATGCACTGACTGGTTGAGACCATGCATGATCAATTTGCCAAATAAATTAAGATATATATACACTTACACTTTACACACTGGGTTTTCGTTTTCATTACTCTTTCAAACAGTTGCAAAGGCAAGCAATATCGTAAGTACGTAAGTAAGTAGATACTTTTTAGTCTCACTCCCTGTACACGTGCATTAAAATACAAATCGTGAATACATGACGCACGTATCATTCTTTTCGTACGTAGACCACTCAAAGAAAGTCACGAGATAATTAATCAGTACAAATATATGCCTGTATGTACACATTAATGCATCAATTAATTAATTAATACAAATATATGACTAACGTGTTGCGGGACGTGGCCGTGGGGCCCGAATGCGGATGGATAATCAATTGCTAAGTGTGCTGAAATGATGTGTACCAATTGTGTTTGTGAATACTCAGATTGAGTCAAGCACAAGGCATCAACGTCGTAGTTCCGAAATAAGTGAACTGAAATTGATGCGCTGGTGGTCGACATTGGTGGCCGCATTGCGTAATGTTGTTTATATCTGAAAAAACACGTAGTGCACGTAGTCTCGTTAGTAAGTCTGCTGGCGTGGTGAGTAACTGTATAAGTGTCACCGTCTACCGGAAACATCTGTGTTTAATATTTACTGTCTCCATCTACCGGATACTTATGTGAAGCAAATAGTAGCCTCGATTATCCAGGCTATGTGATGTGGCACAACCGTTTGCTAGACACATCACGGTCAAGTTTCGCTTATCCGACTTTCGCTTAGCCTCGATTATCCAGGCTGCGTGTTGTGGCGCCACCGTTTGGCGCACTCTTCGCCTCGACGCTTTTCATTGTGTAAGATGCTATTCGAAAGACGATATACATGAGCAAACTTCACATCGTATTCTATTTGTGCACTTGTAGCGCCGTTTAGGCTTATTTTAGAGTCGACGTCAGTAGTGGTCAGATTGATATATTTATGATCAATAAAATATTTAACTTGTATACCATTAAAGTAAAATGGGCATTCAGGACCAATGTCATTTAATAAGTTGACATTTGAACGGGTTAAATTCTAAATTATATTCAGATGTTAATTCTAGCTATATACATTTATAACACATTCTTTTTAATGCATATACTAGCGCAACACACAAAGTGTGTGAATGTGCAAAAGGAATGGGTTGCATTATCATGACTGGTTCGTCCCATATGAGGAACTTATATCGCGCGCATATGTTACAACGCACAACTGTCAGTGTTGTTGGGACCAGTAAATTAGAGGACTATCATACAAGGCGACAACGGGATTACAGGCATTAGTTGCTATTTGAAAGAAGACACGATTATTCCGTCCAACTTCATTGTAACGACCCAGGCGTCGTACCACGAGACGGGAGGTAGACACGGTGGAGATAGAAACACTGCTTGTACTCAAGTCTATGCTCCACACCTGTTCAACGTCTTCGACCAGTTCAGCATTATTCGGCCTCAGTCGGAGAACGACTTGTGCGTTGCACATTACACATGTGCGATGTTCAATGATTACGGTGATGCCGGGATACTCGTCGCTAGACTAATGATAACTTATGCGTGTGCAACAAATAAGAAATTATTGCATCCAAACTCAACTACTAGGTACCATTATTGCTTTACTGATGATAGTATGAACTATGAACGTATGCAAATGGTCGGGAGTGCGTTGATGTTCGTGTGGACACTGCCTTACATAGCACATGTCTACTCGAGATTACGTCCACTTAGTTGCCGTCATCATTTGTTATGCTGGGATAGATAGACTGCAGATTCTCAATGAGTCAGAACGGTAGGCCGCATAGTAGGTCATGTTTCACAATGATCGCATGCTTATCATTTTGTCGAAAGTTCGAAGCAACTGAAGACAATTTGGCGATAACCTTCCTGTGCACGCGCATCACTAATAATTAACTTTCTTTCATCAATCGAATTTAATAGCAAATTAATGCTATTAATTCGTATATCCACTGTTTTTCTTCACTAGCATTTGCTATTATTGATAAAATTAATGTTAAACTTGTCTGAAGGATTGACTCACACCGCAAACTTACCAGATAGTGCCGATATACCCTTATGTAATATGCGGGGACATTTTAAACGTATGTTCGTCACGGCTTCAGTATTTCATAAAAAAAGGTTAAGTGTCACTACAATATAGTTTGGAATACAATACATGTACTAGATCTTAGGAGCCGATCAGTGAAATATAAATAATTATGTTGTATTGCATATGCATATGTTTGACACAGTGAACACGCTAAAACCCACTTTTTATTAGAAACAATCATGACTTTGTTATTGTGAAAGAGAACGCAGTTACGTGGAATAAAGTGTCGGTTTGAATAAGGATTTGGTGTTTTTTCACTGTATCTCTCTCACTTACGCACCCACCCACCCACCCACCCACCCACCCACCCACCCACCCACCCACTCACTCACTCACAGAAGCGAATACGAACATCAAATGTCCTTTTTACAACGTTCCCCAGGAAGCGCCACTGTATGCATAGTTTGGCTGTGTGAAAGAGAGATAGAGATGGGGCAGGGGGGGGCGGGGGGTGTGTGCCAGTGGGCGCGAGTTTCGACTGGAGCAGTGGAGGCGGAGCGCATTGTGTATATAGCTCAACTTTATGTATTACAATCTCCTTAATCTCCGTAAAATCCTTTTTTACTTGTAAACTAAAACATACACAAACGATGTGGTTGCTAACGTCACAATGTGCGGCCACACTATAGCTGGGGGCCTTTGTCGATTCGCCAGCCAATCATATCACGGTTGGCTGACTGGCCCTATATAAACCCGCCCCACCCTCGACGAACCGGACTGCACCGATCGATTGACGACACACATTGACCGTCCGTCGTCAGCAGCCACATCACCCCAGCCACATCACCCCAGCGTACGACGCACACAGCGAGATACGTCCACCGAGCAGTAAGTACTAAACAGTTTCTATTATGTCTGTGTATTGATGTGATTACGCACTTCCACAAAATAAACAAGTAGAAAGTGCCACATCAAAGACTACTGCTTAAATTAAAAGCCCATGTTATCGGGGATAGTATAACTGACTGGATAGAACAATGGCTGACTGACAGAAGACAACGAGTTGTAGTAGATGGAGAAGTTTCAAATTGGAAATCGGTTTTGAGTGGGGTACTTCAAGGATCAGTATTAGGACCTATAGTATTCTTAATGTATATCAATGACTTGGAAGACAGTATAACAAGTAACGTACTGAAATTTGCGGATGACACAAAACTGTTTAGAAAGGTTAATACTAATGGTGATAAACAACATTTACAAAACGATCTAGACAGATTAGTGAAATGGTCTGAGAAAGGGCAGATGTTATTCAATTTTGGGAAATGTAAATGCCTACATACAGGACATGGGAACTTGGATGTAAACTATAAAATGGGAGATACTGTTCTGGGTACTACTGTAAAAGAAAAGGACTTAGGAGTTACAATAAGCGCTGATATGAAAGTTTCAGAGCAGTGTGGTATTGCAGCTTCAAAGGGTAATCAAATTCTTGGATTGATTAGAAGAAACATAACATACAAGGGAAAAAAGTTAATTATACCTCTTTATAAAGCAATAGTTAGACCTCATTTGGAAAATTGTATACAAGCATGGAGACCATATCGTAAGAAGGATATAGATACGTTTGAACGCATACAAAGGAGAGCAACTAAAATGATTCCAGAACTGAGATACCTTAGTTATGAAGAACGCCTGAAAGAATGTGGTTTAACAACTCTAGAGACAAGGAGGTTAAGAGGAGATCAGATTGAAGTTTTGAAGATATTGAATGGGTATGAAAATATTGATAGAAATGTATTTTTCTCACTCAAGAAGGATAGCAGAACTAGAGGACATGAGGTAAAATTAGTAAAGTATCAATGTAGATTGGACATCAGGAAGCACTCGTTCTCACAGAGGACAATAAATGAATGGAACAAATTGTCTACATATTGTGTAACTGCTAGCAGCGTGAATATGCTTAAAAACAAGGTTGACACATATCTCAGGAGGGCAGGTTACACGTAGATGAACATTGTTGGACTCTCGATAAGCTAATGGCTTCCTTGTCCACTTGCCATCTGGGCATTTGGCTTGGATAAAAATTGTTGTTAAATCTTGTTATACCTCGAAACTGGCATAACAATAAATGTCAAGTCATACATAGTTTCACTAAGACACCGCAGCGTCGAACGATTAATCGATCAAACCAAACATAAATGCGTGGAAATGGGTAGAGATGCTGGTGATAGCTGATCATGGGTTAGGCGGACAAGGCGATTACAAAATACTTGCATGAGAGAGGGGAGTTCTGAAGGTATTCTGTTCATGTTCATGTTTTGATCATGTTCTGAGTCATGTTCTGGAGAGAATTCGGGATGGAAGGATAAGGAGGATAGTGGAATGTGAAATGGGAGAAGAAGAACAATGTTTCAGACGAGGGAGAGGTACGGCGGACGGGATGTTCACTTTGAAACAACTGGTGGAAGAGAGAGAGAGAGAGAGAGAGAGAGAGAGAGAGAGAGAGAGAGATGGCCATTGCCACGTTGATGTGGATGTGTGTCCCATGGTCGAAGGCACATATGAAGAAATAAAAGTAGTGGTGTGCGGACCGGGAATATTGGAGGAATTCAGGGGGGACGTCGACCTGAGACAGGGCAGTGCCCTAAGCCCACTGTTATTCATTGCAGTAGTTGAGCTGATCAGCAGGAAAGTGAGTACGAGGGAAATTCTAAGCAAGGTGATATACGCCGATGACCTTGCAGTAGTAGCATACAGTGGGGCAAACCTTCAAGAATGGTTGGTAGAGTGGAAGGAAATTTTTGGCAGCCATGGACTCAGAATAAGTCTACAGATGACGGGAGTGTTTTGGGTCTGGCAGCAGAAAAATATCTAAATATAAGACTGGATGGGAAGAAACTGAACCAACGAGACAGCTTTTTATATCTGGGTGAAGCGGTTTGCGGGGACGACAACACGAACACGGCAATTCGTAGGAGAATACAAGCTTGGGCAAGTGCATGGAGGAAAGTGGAAAAGGTGATGGGAGATAGACATATATATCGGAAGCAAAAAGGGAAGGTATTTAGCGTGTGCATAACACCAGCCTACCTAAACGGCCTAGATACCCTGGCGATGATGGAAAAAGAACAAGAGAAACTGCAAGTTTGCGAGAAAAACTGGATGAGAAGAATTGCGGGAGTGAAAAGAATCGACAAGCGAAGAATGGAGGAGCTGAGGGAGGAAGTTGGTGTGAAAGAGTCTCACGAGGAAGCTGGTGATGAGCCGGTTAAAGTGGGCTGAGCACGTGGAAAGAATGGAAGGGGAACGGTTGACGTAGAGAAAAAATTCGAATAGAGTGGAGGGTAGAAGCTGAAGAGGAAGACCAACACTGCGCACAAGTTACTTGTCAGTAGGCATATAATGGAATGATTAATGATGTTGTGTACATTTGGAACAGTATCATCACCAACAAACCAGGTACGGTGTACTACCCGACGCCTGACCTATTTGCATTAATGTAACACTTTAACGCGAGTATCCTCGTACAGCCGGTGTATAATGAATTACCTGTGCCGCTCCAAAGTATCCATCATTGCAACTTCCCACGCCGAATGGAAATTAAGTCCTTAAGTGGGCGACCTAAAGTAGTCCCCTTGTGTGTGTGTGTGTGTGTGTGTGTGTGCGTGTGTGCGTGCGTGCGTGCGTGCGTGCGTGCGTGCGTGCAGGCGTGCAGTGTGTACGATGGTGTGTGTATAATGCGTATAGTATTGTAATACGCTGTCGCATTACGTTGTGTGGCATATTTTTTGTGAAGATACTTTGTGCTAATGTCGATCCTGATAATACTGACGTTCAAATAATTGATTTTCAAGTGGAAGTAGCGGACATTGCGTCTGTAATCCTGACATCGGACCCCCATGAGCACTACCTGCATAACAAATGTAATGAATATAAACATTTGAAGAGTGTCTGACGTCTGGCGTTTAGTGTTATGTAAACAACGTGTGCATCAACGTATCTACATTTATGCTTGTTGACCTTCGATCTGCCGACTTCCGCTGGGAGGATGTTGTTACCTCTTCGGGTGGGTCAGGCGTCAGCTTAGCAGTCGACGTGCACCCTGACGATCTAGTCGAGCCACATGCGTCATACATTTTGTAGGCTAAACGCCTAAAGAATACTTTTAATTATACCCACAATTTGAGACGATCCCTCGTAGTCATGAGAAGACCCCATTAACGAATCTATCATGAGAAGATCCCTTAACGAATTTAGCCAACCCCGCTACCGCCCGGTCGCCTACAATAGTTTTAAAAAACGTAACCTTAACATCTTTCTTGTCTTGGTCTATGCACACACAGAAAATGGTATTCTTGCAGGTGATGTCTCAATAAATCCTGGACCAAAAACCTTTCAAAACATGCGCTTTGCCACTACAAATCTTAGATCAATCCGCCATAAATCTGCTGCACCTTCTGATCTGATGTTAACTAAACACATAGATATTTTAGCTTAGACAGATACATGGCTCTCAGCATCTGATACATCAGCCTGTCTTGCTGACATTTGTCCATATGGTTTTTGCCTATACCTTCACCCCCGTCGTTCAGGTAGGGGTGGTGGAGTCGCATTTCTTGTACCTGAAACATATAAAGTAGAAATTATTCATACACCTCAATACCAAAGCTTTGAGGTAATATGTATTGTTATAAAACATTTATCCTTATCTGCTAATTTTATATGCATCTACCGTCCTCCTGCAAGCACAAATACATTTTTTTATGAATTTCCAGATTTCGTTGAAAAAACCTTACAATTCAGAGAAAACCTTTACACGTTTGGAGATTTCAATATCCACCTTGATTTACCAAGTCTAAATACTAGATCATGCATGGATGTCCTTCAAACATATGTATTACATCAACACGTTTAATTTCCTACACATGTTCATGGTCATTGGCTCGACTTGTTTATTACTAGATCTACTTGCATTATCATTAAAGCAATATTATCTACTGATGGTTTATCATACCACCATTTGTGGTTGCAAGTCGGGTCAAGACCTACAAAAAATTACCACATTTCGATCAATAAATGAACATAAATACCCTTCATGACGATCTTGCAAATTCCGATCTTTTGATCCAACCTAAATCTACATTATGGGAGCTTGTTAATCAGTACAATGGAACTTTAAGTAAACTCCTAGATAAACATGATCCTAAACAAACCAAAAGGGTACAAGTTCGCCCTCCATCACCATGGATGTCTCATGAAATATTTGTAGCAAAACGTCGTCGTCGATATCTTGAAAGAATTTGGCGACAAACTCGTTCTCTACTTGATCGATCCCGTTATACTAAACAGCTACATATATGCAATCACATGATGTCAAAAGCAAAGTCTGATTACTATGCACATTTTATCTCAACAAATTCTGAAAACCCTCGCCAGATGTGGAAATCCGTAAATACAATTCTACATCGGCAGAAATTAAAAGCACTGCCTGAACATTCTACATTGGATACATTGTGTAGTTCTTTTCCAAAATACTTCACAGATAAGATTGCTCGTATTCGATAAAATTTTGTCATTAATGATAATGACTATGATTTCCCTGAACCACCACGTTCTGAAAATAAACTACAGCGTTTCACACCTGCAGCTACTAATAACGTTGCCATTATTATTAAAAAATCTCCTAACAAATCGTGTCATCTTGACAAATTTCCAACAATTCTACTAAAAAGCTATATATATCAACTGATCTTTACCATTCCTACTATCACAAACCTTTCAAAGCAGAACGGAGTTTCTCCACGGGATTTCAAACAAGCTCTTGTGAATCTTACTAAAAACAAACTTTGTGTAAAATGATTTAAAAAATTATCGTCCTATCTCCAATCTCAGTTTTCTGTCAAAAATATTGAAAAAATAGTTGCTAATCGCCTTCATGAACATATTGATAACCATCACTTATCAAATGATCTACAGTCTGCATATAAACGATTCCACTCTACCAAAACAGCTCTTCTCAAGATACACAATGATATAGTTGACAACATGGAAAATGGCAAAGTCACAGCACTCACTTTACTAGATCTCTCAGCTGCTTTTGATACGATTGATCATTTAATCCTTTTACAACGCCTTCATAGACATTTTGGCATTTCTGACCCAACTCTTCGGTGGTTCAAATCATATTTTTTAGACAGACACCAAAACATTAACATATCTAGCACATTATCTTGTCCACAACACCTTCCATTCGGAGTGCGCAAGGATCCGTCCTTGGCCCTGTTCTGTTCAGCTTATATACTAAGTCGCTCAGCCAAGTCATTACTAATCATAATCTCAGTCATCATCTGTATGCTGATGACACACAGGTGTACATATCACTTTCACAATCAAATGCACAAGTATCTGTTTCGACTTTAAGTGATTGTCTTACTGACATCTTGTTTTGGATGGAATCAAGTAAGCTAAAGCTTAATCCAGATAAAACAGACCTTATTATTATTGGCATTAAACAACAACAAAATAGGGATATCAATCATTTTCCAGTTAATCTGCTTGGCAGTGATACATTCCCATCAGATACTGTTCGCAATCTAGGTGTTGTCTTTGATAGTAACTTCAACTTTCGTCAGCATATTTCTCAAGTATGTAAATCCTGTTTCTATCATTTACGTGATCTACGTCGAATTCAGCGTCACATATCTATATCTACTGCTAAAACAACATAAACGGCATTAATTAGTAGCTGCCTTGACTATTGTAATTCAGTATTAAATAACATTGCTAAAAGTGACATGGCTAAACGCCAACGAGTAAAAAAATTGTATGGCACGTGTAGTTATCAGGGCGCCTCGGTTTTCACTATCACTACTACTACTTAAACAATTACACTGGCTTCCAGTTTCTTATCGAATTAATTTTAAGCTGTCCACTCTTACATATCGTGCTCTATCTAGACAACGACTACCCTACTTGGTTAGTCTACTGCATCGTATCAAATATCCCTAAGCAGCTCAGATCATCAATTCCACAACAACTTATTGTGCTTAAAAGCAAAACTTAACTTGGGCAAACGTGCTTTCTCTGTCGCTGCGCCTAGGGTCTGGAATGAACTCCCCATCTTTGAAAAAACTCAATACATCATTTATTCCAAATTGCATTTCCACCATGAATCTTCGGTTGTCCCTCGTTCTGATAATGACTTTTGCGCGTCCCTGTTCGCGATTATGCTTAAAGATTCTGTTTTGTTGCGCCTCTGAACTCAGGTTCCTGAGGATATAGGCGCCATAGAAGTTAATAATAATTATTATTATAATGGAGAAGATCCCTTAACCGCTGAAGCGTTGGTAATTGGGGGTCGCTTTCGAGGTTAGTCTACTGCAGTCGTGGGGTGTGTGGTGGTTGCCTACTACAGCCGGTTGCGGGCTATGAACTGTGTGTGTGTGTGTGTGTGTGTGTGTGTGTGTGTGTGTGTGTGTGTGTGTGTGTGTGTGTGTGTGTGTGTGTGTGTGTGTGAGCGTGCGTGCGTGCGTGTGTTTGTGTGAGTGTGTGTGCGTGCGAGCGTGCGTGCGTGCGTGCGTGCGTGCGTGCGTGCGTGCGTGCGTGCGTGCGTGCGTGCGTGCGTGCGTGCGTGCGTGATATCGCTGGAATTAAGAAAAATTTCTGGAAGAGATGGGTCGACCATGCATTTGAACAGACGAGGTAGATTTGGTCGGAAAAGTGTTCATGACAAAGACACAACAACGGAACATACAAGTGAGTTTTTGGTCTACCGTGGCACGCAGGACTTTTCAAACAGATAAACGAAAACTGTTGTGGCCCATGTAATCGGGGTACATTGAAATAGAATAGTGCATGTTCCATATGATGCATGGATCTGATTTCCTCGTATGTGACTTCCTCCATTTCCGAAATGCATTCACATCCAGTCCTGCACATATTTAACAATATGTAACAAGATTGTCATCCAAAATTAAAAGTTCCGGGTGGCAAGTGGAATCTACGTGGCTTACCGAGAGTCATACAAACGTTTCATCTACGTGTAGCCCGCCCTTATCAGATATATGTAATATATATATATATATATATATATATATATATATATATATATATATATATATATATATATATATATATATATATATTCGCACTACTAGCATTAAATCAATCATTTGACAGTTTGTTCCATTCATGTATGACCGTATGTGAGAACGAGCACTTTCACATGTCCAAACCCCCGTTGTTACTTAACTTATGCTGCTTTGTGTCCTCTGGTTCTACTGCCTTCTTTAAGTTGGAAGAACGTACTTTTATCAACATCCTCATAACCATTCACTGTTTTAAACACTTCTATTTGGTCTCCTCTTAGTCTCCTGGTCTCTACCTGTGTCAGGAGACTTAGGCATCTCAGTTATGGAACCATTGATTCAACTAGTGTGAGCGACGTGTCTAAACAAGCCCAGGGTCGTAAGTGACTTGGCCAATCTCACCAGTATAGGTTATATCATATGGAATCTACATGCAGCTCGTATGAGTAATATAACCTGGCATCTAGACAACAATCCCGATATAACCGTATGCACAAACTAATTCATGTGTAATTATACGGAACGTTACGGGTTCGTTACTAGGCAGATCAGGCGTTGTGCGAGGAATGCAAGACGGAGTATCGTTAAAGAACGGTGACAGGGCCACAGTTTGTGTGTTAATTACACTGAAATTTGGTTGGTTCTAAAAACAACAGTTTAGCAATTACGACTACATAATTTGTTTTGTCATACCCCCTGTATTTAATATCAATCGACTATTTATAGTCATTGTCATTATATGGCCCATAATAAGTCGTCTTTTTGGTCGAAAGGCGCACGCTTACCTGATTTTGGGCTCGGTTCTACGACACGCTACAACATATCAACGATTTAAATATAGACGCACTACATTATTACAAGAATTAAAGATTTTGAGGACCAGCGTCGAATTCTACGTTTCGTTTTGTTTTATATAATAAACTTCGGTAAATTAGAAGTGGATTTCTCTGACATAAGTATTGAAAATGTACACCGAACCATTCATGCTGGTTCATTTATAGGATAGCAAAGGCATACATTATACAATAAAAAATAGGGGACACACGCCTCGTGAGCCGCCATGTTTGTTTTATGCAAATGTGCCCACATATGCTCACATCCGGCACCCATTGACCCGCTGTCCGCTGTCGCATTTCACACATAGATACATTTGAAATGAAGACTACATAGTGCGAACACAAAGCTAGTCAACATCCTCAGTCACGCCATTAATTTCCACCAGACGACGCAATTAATGAGTTATCCCCGTCGAGTTGACAGGTGACCTGTTTTTTGGCAGCGATCAGTCGACGCTAAAGATGATGACTGGTTGGTAGGAACGTAGCATAGCAGCCACGACACGCACCTGTATATAACTGGACACACCTGCTTCGTCAACACACTCGCGAATTGCGCAGACGAAGCACGAACCCATTTTGTTTGCCTCTATCCGCCTGACAGCCCCGCCCAATCGCAGACATGGCCGACAGTGAGGTGGATAATGTCGACGCTGTCATAATATGATATCACATGTGATATGAAAACGATTAGGTAGTTTATAATAGTAGTTTCTATAGACGTCAAATAGTTATATCAAATGGTATATTTGCTAATTGCATCCTCCTGTGATCCTGCAAGATGTTGGCAGAGTAGCACAGACCTTGTCCGATTAAAAACAATTGAAATGTTCGTCTGCCATTGCATATGCGATGACGTAGACAACAGTTCCGTCGTCATCGCACGCGCCATTTTATACGCGATGCCGCGACATGACGTAATCAAATAGATCCATTGTAATCGTACACGTCTGAATATGAAGCATAACTGCACCCATGCAATGGATAGAGCATGTTGAGTGCGTGTATAAATGTGTGTAAACTGTACTATTACACACGCGTTTCTATATGCTACGTGCCATTCAGATGTGCAGTGATGATTGTTTAATCGGACGCTGTGTGTCAATCAGATCATCCTTTACTATGTGAGATCCTCCCAAAATATGTGCGTCGAGCAGATCATGCCTTACTATGTGAGATCCTCCCAAAATATATACGCTTCTGAGCTCAGGTTCCTGAGGATATAGACGCCATAGAAGTTAATAATAATTATTATTATAATGGAGAAGATCCCTTAACCACTGACGCGTTGGTAATTGGGGTCGCTTTCGAGACTACCCCTCTTCTGCAGTCGTGGGGTGTGTCGTGATTGCCTACTACAGCCGGTTGCGGGCTATGAACTGTGCGTGTGCGTGTGCGTGTGCGTGTGCGTGTGCGTGTGCGTGTGCGTGTGCGTGTGCGTGTGCGTGTGCGTGTGCGTGTGCGTGTGCGTGTGCGTGTGCGTGTGCGTGTGTGTACATTAATAAAATATTGATGTAATTACATTTTATTAATATATTGAAGCAAGCAAGCAATATCATAAAATAAATGAAGTCAGAGTTGACCTTGGCGGTCGTTATAACATTCATCTGTAATGGAACATCACAATCGCAGCCATCGTCATGAATGTGTTCTGTTTTACGTTGGTCTGCCAGATGATGACGAGGTTTAATGTCGAATATGTTGTAGAATATAATCAAACGAGACTTCTTCCCATATGCATGGCAGGCAGGCAGGCAGGCAGGCAGGCAGGCAGGCAGGCAGGCAGGCAGGCAGGCAGGCAGGCAGGCAGGCAGGCAGGCAGGCAGGCAGGCAGGCAGGCAGGCAGGCAGGCAGGCAGGCAGGCAGGCAGGCAGGCAGGCAGGCAGGCAGGCAGGCAGGCAGGCAGACAGGCTGGCAGGCAGGCAGGCTGGCAGGCTGGCAGGCAGGCTGGCAGGCAGGCTGGCAGGCAGGCTGGCAGGCACGCACGCATCAAAGAAGACAGAGTCACAGATTACTTTATTTTATAGAAAACGCTTTTCTTTCTTGAACACTAAAGTCAGTGAAAGATAACGACGAAGGGTCAACATAATGGCAATGTTGTTTATACGAGTATTTTATTTGCTGTTGTAGTCGAGTTTACAACGGGCATTATTCACCTAACGACGACACGTTTGATCGACTGATATCTTCACAACTCAAGCGAGTTGCCAACAATGGCCCGTCTCGGGTTACGTGTGTTTCTGGCAACCACCGCCGTAACGACGTTGTCCGGGTTCTTCCTGTACGGGCGACACAGCGGCACAACGCCAATATATCATAACAACGGTGGCACTAACGAAGTATGCCCAGAGTGTCGCGATGTCAAGAGCCGTTTACACAGTGTCACTGTGACGATGAGAAAGGCTGTGAAAAGTACGACTGGAACCACTATTCACACGGACTTGACAGATGCGCTTAACCGACTTCTTGCAATAGTCGGTGACTTGCCGTCAACCGTGTCCCAAGGGAGCGCTTCCAAGCAGAACGCGCGCCCTCTCGACGTGTGTCCTGACAAGTATCTCGGCGAGCTTTCCGACTACCCGTTTCACGAGACAAGCCGACCCCTGCAGAACTGTACAAACGCGCGGCCATTCAACGCCGTGTTGTCCATTCTACTGAACGGACTCGACACGGGCAGTGACGATAAAATCGTGAAGCTTCTCAGCGAAATTGCATATGCTTATCCGTCGTTAGTGGTGCACGTTGCCGTTCGCCGAAAGGTGAAGATTCCGCAGGCGAACAAGCTCGATGTTCGCCAGCACGTGATGACGCCGACGGTGTTGGCTGGAACTGTGTGGAACTCTCTGGCGAAGAAGGCGACAACGGATTATGTGCTCGTCGGACGCCGACTCGACCGGTTTTCGTGGTTCGCGAGACTTGAGAGGATGGTGCGAATTATGTCGGAGAATCATGACGTCGATATCGTAGGTGGCGCTGTGCGCACACCGGACGGACATTGGCACATGGGATGTTACGAGTCGACAGAGCGCAATTACACATTGACGTACAAAGATGGCTACCGTTCATCGCGTCACTCATGTGCTTTCTGTGGCTACCTGCTCTCGCCTTTTGTTGTGAGGACGATCGAGTTGCGGAAAAGTAACTTGTCTCCTGCGTTACCTTCCAGTGTAGCTTTCTTCGACTACTTCTTGCGGTTAGCCGATCGGAAGAAAACTGTGATGTCTTGCCCGGATGTCATGTTCTATATTTTATCAGAAACCACATTAACCGTTGACCAATTACGCAGAGCGTGGACACCTGTTGTCCGTAAGCGCCACCTCAACCGAGTGAGATTCCCCGACGGACGTCGTGAGGTTAACTTCTCATGCACAGAGGCGGGACTGAGGTGCAATTTGAAGGCCGGTGTCATTCTACCTCTGTGTTGTGTAAGAAATCTTGTCCACAAGATACATGACATCCTGGCACTATGTGAGAAGATAGGCCTGTACTGTCAGCTGGACTGTGGTACGACTATGGGGGCACTCAAGTTCAATGGTATATTGCCGTGGGAACAGGACGCTGATCTGATATACCGGCCTGGAAACACGACGTTCTGGGACCATGAAGATGAATTTCTGAAGCTCGGATACAAAATAGTGCTGCAGCGCCCAAAGAAGTGTAAACCATTTGACCGGAATAACATCCAGTGTCAGTTTATCAACGTTATCTCGAAATCATTTCCACTGCAACTGTTTCCGGATCTAAGGAGGGAAAGTACGATAAAGGAATTTTCGACGAAAGAGGAGTTATTTCCGACGAAAATGCTGCTAGGCGGGCAATGGGTCAATGCTCCGAAAAACCCGGGTTTGACAATACACAACCGATATGGCCACGAAACATTGAAACACGTTGAACACTGGGTAATTTATGGCCAAAACGTACAAAGCGGGACGTTTCAAACCGTGTCCGAAACCTGGCAGCCATATTTGTTTGGATCGATATTTCCCTGATGGAAGTCTTGAATTTCAACAACTTTGAACTGTTCTGGTCGTACGGTTGACCTTTCTTTAATTTATTTTTCAGCAAGTAACGTTTGTACAAAATTCACCGCTCATATTACTAATGACATTGGCTATTCTTCGTTTAGAGTTTTACCTGCTTATTTGCATATACTGTTTAATAATTTATCAATTTTCTACCAAATATTTGCAATTTGCTTCGTTTTCATTGTATTAAATGTGATTAGGTTTACATTATGTTATGAAGCACCTGGAAAAACCGAGTATTTATGTGAGGATTCTTTTCGTGGACTTTAGCTCGGCCTTTAACACCAGAATTCCTGTGAAGTTGTTTGATAAACTTGTATCTCTGAATGTGCATCCTGCCATCTGTCACTGGACTCTCAACTTTCTTCTTCACAGGCCTCAATCTGTCAAGGTCAACAACTCTCTCTCCAAACATGTTATTCTTAACACCGGTGCCCCACAAGGCTGCGTGCTTTCTCCTTTCCTTTTCACTCTCTTTACAAACGACTGTGTATCTGGTAATGAATCTGTTCGCGTGGTTAAGTTCTCGGATGACACCACTGTAATTGGCTGTGTCAACAACGCCAACGAGTCTGTGTATAGAGAGGAAGTTCAAAGACTGTCTGGCTGGTGTAAGAACAACAACCTGGTACTAAACATATCCAAAACTAAGGAAATGATCATTGATTTTCGCAAAAAGAAAACACCCATCCACCCCTTTCCATTGACGGTGCTGAAGTCTTACAAGCCGACTCTGTAAAATTTGTGGGTTCGACTATTTCAAAAGATCTTTCCTGGTGTAATAACTCGATTGACATCATTAGAAAAGCACAAAAACGCATGTACTTCCTTAGACACCTCAAACGATTCGGCTTATCTCAAGCAATATTAACACGTTTCTACCGCGCAATTATTGAAAGTGTCTTGTCATTTTCTATTACTGTCTGGTTTGGTCGCGCCAGCCAAGATGAAAGTAGTCAAATTGAACCAGTCGTCAAGAACGCTTCGAAACTAATCTGGTTAAATATGCCGTCCATCAGGTCTCTTTATCTCTCCCGCAGTTTGCGCAAATCCAAGCGCATTGTACAAGACGAATATCATCCAGCCAACCATCTCTTTGAACTCCTTCCCTCCGGTAAGCGCTACCGTTGCATAAAAACTAAAACGACAAGATTCAACAATAGTTTCTATCCTCAAGCGCTGAGATTTATAAACGGAGAGCCATCTTAATGTCTTGCCTCTGGCAGGTAGTTGCAATGTCGCATTTTTTTTTTTTTTTTTTTTATCTTTTATTTTTTATTTTGCAATTTATTATATTACTCTCGTTTGTTTTCAACTGTTTTTAGTATTACGATTGTGATACGTAATGTTTAGTTCCGCGTGTTCTTGGGTGCACGAGTGTATGTTTGTGCTAACGCCACAACGCTACGAATTCCTTGCACTTGCTACTTGGTAATAAAACGTATCTTATCTTATCTTAATAGTTGATCGGCTGATTGATTGTATGTATATGAGTATATGTCATAATTTGAAACAATAAACATTATTATTATATACACAATAGTTTCTACAATTTCTTAGATTTTCTCTAGCATCACGTTGCGTTTTCTATGTTACATAGCGGCTATCATCAATTCTAGCAACATATTACTCTGCTGTGAATGTTCACAAAAGCTCACAGAGTTTGCCGATGCAACGAAATGTTTAACACCCAGGTTGCTGTTTTCATTCACGAAAATACTAAATAGTTGTTTCCAAATATACCGTAATACTTGTCTTAAAATGTATATAATATATATATATATATATATATATATATATATATATATATATATATATATATATATATATATATATATATTAATACACTTGTGCTGATGGTGCTATATTCTAATGTGCTACCCTACTCTCTCGTGGACGACGTGACCTTTGGAACTCAATACCGAGTAGTCGGTACTTGGTCAGTAAACTTTTAAAATCGGCAAAAACATGGCAGAAGAATTACGTGCAAATGGTCTTGTTGGAGAATGTACTGCAGCATCCGTGTAGGGTTTTGTTTAATAGAGCACTTTGGCTGTATCACACGTGATGACAATACGGACATAGTTCTTTCTCCTGTGAATACTTACTCATCTACGTTTGACCCCTTTCGTGGCTACACGAGAAAATGCACTGATTGGTTGAAACCATGCATGCTCAATATGCCAAATAAATTAAGATATACACGCACGCACGCACGCACGCACGCACGCACGCACGCACGCACGCACGCACGCACGCACGCACGCACGCACGCACACACACACACACACACTTCACACACTGGGTTTGCGTGTTCATTACTCTTTCAAACCGTTGCAAAGGCATGAGATATCGTAAGTACGTAAGTAAGTAGATACTTTTTAGTTTCACTCCGTGTACACTGCACTAAAACACAAATCGCGAATACATGACGCACATATCATTCTTTACGTCAAAGTAGGTCAGGATATAATTAATCAGTACAAATATATGCCAGTATGTACACATTAATACATCAATTAATTAATTAATACAAATATATAACTATGTAACTATGGTCCAAATAACGTGTTGCGGGACGTGGGGCCCGATTGCGGATGGATAATCAATTGCTAAGTGTGCTGAAATGATGTGTACCAATTGTGTTTGTGAATACTCAGATTGAGTCAAACACAAGGCATCAACGTCGTAGTTCCGAAATAAGTGAACTGAAGTTGATGTGCTGGTGGTCGACATTGGTGGCCGCATTGCGTAATGCGGCATGTTGTTTATATCTGAAAAACACGTATTGCACGTAGTCTCGTCAGT
This sequence comes from Lamellibrachia columna, assembly GCA_963662155.1. Taxonomy (NCBI): domain Eukaryota; kingdom Metazoa; phylum Annelida; class Polychaeta; order Sabellida; family Siboglinidae; genus Lamellibrachia; species Lamellibrachia columna. The sequence continues at coordinate 36,017,431 of OY759273.1, read as the reverse complement.
AAGTCTGCTGACGTGGTGAGTAACTGTATAAGTTTCGCCATCTATCGGACACATCTGTATTTAGTATTTACTATCTCCATCTACCGGATAATTATCCAGGCTCTGTGATGAGGCACCACCATTTGTCGCACAAGTCTTCGCCTCGACGCAAAGTGT
>OY759273.1:35967263-36017075 GCA_963662155.1 Lamellibrachia columna | reverse complement strand
ATATAATTATATATATATATATATATAATTTATATATATATATATATATAATTTATATATATATATATATAAAATTTATATATATATATATATATATATATATATTTAATACACTTGTGCTGATGGTGCTATATTCTAATGTGCTACCCTACTCTCTCGTGGACGACGTGACCTTTGGAACTCAATACCGAGTAGTCGATACTTGGTCAGTAAACTTTTAAAATCAGCAAAACATGGCAGAAGAATTACGTGCAAATGGTCTTGTTGGAGAATGTACTGCAGCATCCGTGTAGGGTTTTGTTTAATAGAGCACTTTGGCTGTATCACACGTGATGACAATACGGACATAGTTCTTTCTCCTGTGAATACTTACTCATCTACGTTTGACCCCTTCTGTGGCTACACGAGAAAATGCACTGATTGGTTGAAACCATGCATGCTCAATATGCCAATAAATTAAGATATATATACACACACACGCACGCACGCACGCACGCACGCACGCACGCACGCACGCACGCACGCACGCACGCACGCACACACACACAAACACACTTCACACACTGGGTTTGCGTGTTCATTACTCTTTCAAACCGTTGCAAAGGCATGAGATATCGTAAGTACGTAAGTAAGTAGATACTTTTTAGTTTCACTCCGTGTACACTGCACTAAAATACAAATCGCGAATACATGACGCACATATCATTCTTTACGTCAAAGTAGGTCAGGATATAATTAATCAGTACAAATATATGCCAGTATGTACACATTAATACATCAATTAATTAATTAATACAAATATATAACTATGTAACTATGGTCCAAATAACGTGTTGCGGGACGTGGGGCCCGATTGCGGATGGATAATCAATTGCTAAGTGTGCTGAAATGAGGTGTACCAATTGTGTTTGTGAATACTCAGATTGAGTCAAGCACAAGGCATCAACGTCGTAGTTCCGAAATAAGTGAACTGAAGTTGATGTGCTGGTGGTCGACATTGGTGGCCGCATTGCGTAATGCGGCATGTTGTTTATATCTGAAAAACACGTATTGCACGTAGTCTCGTCAGTAAGTCTGCTGACGTGGTGAGTAACTGTATAAGTTTCGCCATCTATCGGACACATCTGTATTTAGTATTTACTATCTCCATCTACCGGATAATTATCCAGGCTCTGTGATGAGGCACCACCATTTGTCGCACAAGTCTTCGCCTCGACGCAAAGTGTACTTTTTATTGTGTAAGATGCTATTCGAAAGACGATAGACATGAGGAAAACGTCACTTCGTATTCTGTCTGTGCACTTGTAGCGCCGTTTAGGCTTATTTTAGAGTCGACGTCAGTAGTAGTCAGGTTGATGTATTTATAAAATATTTAAATGTTATACCATTAAAGTAAAATGGCTAATCAGGACCAATGTCATTTAACAAGTTGACATGCAAATTCTAGACATATACATTTATAACACATTCTTTTTAATACATATACTAACGAAAGAGACAATATGTGTGAATGTATAAAAGGAATGGGTTGCATTATCATCATTGGTTCGTCCCATACGAGGAACACATTTACGTATATCGCGCGCATATGTTATAACGCACAAGTGCCAGTGTTGTTAGGACCAGTAATTTAGAGGACTATCATACAAGGCGACAACGGGATTGCGGACCCACCCACCCACCCACCGTTTGCTGGACACACCGCGGTCAAGTTTCGCTTATCCGACTTTCCTTAGCCTCGATTATCCAGGCTGCGTGTTGTGGCGCCACCGTTTGGCGCACTCTTCGCCTCGACGCTTTTCATTGTGTAAGAAGGTATTCGAAAGACGATATACATGAGCAAACTTCACATCGCATTCTATTTGTGCACTTGTAGCGCCGTTTAGGCTTATTTAGAGTCGACGTCAGTAGTGGTCAGGTTGATATATTTATGATCAATAAAATATTTCACTTGTATACCGTTAAAGTAAAATGGGTAATCAGGACCAATGTCATTTAATAAGTTGACATTTGAACGGGTTAAATTCTAAATTATATTCAGATGTTAATTCTAGACATATACATTTATAGCACATTCTTTTTAATGCATATACTAGCGCAACACGCAAAGTGTGTGAATGTGCAAAAGGAATGGGTTGCATTATCATGACTGGTTCGTCTCATACGAGGAACACATTTACTTATATAGCGCGCATATGTTATAACGCACAAGTGCCAGTGTTGTTGGGACCAGTAAATTAGAGGACTATCATACAAGGCGACAACGGAATTACTGGCATTAGTTGCTATTAGAAAGAAGACACGATTATTCCGTCCAACTTCATTGTAGCGACCCAGGCGTACCACGAGACGGGAGGTAGAGACGGTGGAGATAGAAACACTGTTTGAATCGCTGTCCTTACGCGATTTCTCAAGTCTGTGCTGGCTCAGTCGGAGAACGACTTGTGCGTTGCACATTACACATGTCCGATGTTCAATGGGGAATTCATCAATGATTACGGTGATGCCGGGATACCTGTCGCTAGACTAATGATAACTTATGCGTGTGCAGCAAATAAGAAATTATTGAAAAGAAAAAGAGAACGCAGTTACGTGGAATAAAGTGTCGGTTTGAATAAGGATTTGGTGTTTTTTACTGTATCTCTCTCACTTACGCACCCACCCACCCACCCACCCACCCACCCACCCACCCACCCACCCACCCACCCACCCACCCACCACCCACCCACCCACCCACCCACCCACCCACCCACCCACCCACCACCCCACCCACCCACCCACCCACCCACCCACCACCCACCCACCTACTCACTCACTCACAGAAGCGAATACGAACATCAAATTTAATTTTTAAAAACGTTCCCCAGGAAGCGCCACTGTATGCATAGTTGGGATGTGTGAAGAGAGATGGCGGGGGTGGAAGGAGGGAGAGAGAGAGAGAGAGAGAGAGAGAGAGAGAGAGAGAGAGAGAGAGAGAGAGAGAGAGAGAGAGAGAGAGAGAGAGAGAGAGAGAGAGAGAGAGAGAGAGAGAGAGAGAGAGAGAGAGGAGATGAGAGAGAGAGAGAGAGAGAGAGAGAGAGAGAGAGAGAGAGAGAGAGAGAGAGAGAGAGAGAGAGAGAGAGAGAGAGAGAGGAGGAGAGAGAGAGAGAGAGAGAGGAGAGAGAGAGAGAGAGAGAGAGAGAGACAGAGACAGTTAGTCACAAGGGATGAAAGAGAGAGAAAGGGAGGGAGAGCGGGCGCGTGGGGCCTATATTGTTATTCATCTTTATTTATTACAATCTCCTTAATCTCCGTAAATCAGTTTCTACTGAAACAATAAAACCAGTGGTTGCTAACTTCACCATATGCGGCAGCACTATAGCTCGGGGGCCTTTGTCGAGTCGCCAGCCAATCGTATCACGGTTGGCTGGCTGGCCATATATAAACCGCGCCCCACCCCGACGAACCGGGTTGCACCGATCGATTGACGACACACATTGACCGTCCGTCGTCAGCAGCCACATCCACCCCAGCCACATCACCCCAACGTACGACGCACACAGCGAGATACGTCCACAGAACTGTAAATACCAAACAGCTTCTATTCTGTCTGTGTATTGATGTGATTACGCACTTCCACAAATAAACAAGTCTACCGAAACTGGCATAGCAATAAAAGGAAACATGTCAAGCACACGTAGTTTCACTAAGACACCGCGGCGTCGAACGATTAATCGATCAAACAAAATAAGTGCGAGTGGAGATGCAGGTGATGACTGAGCGTGCTGGGGTTAGGCGGACAAGGCGATTGCTAAATATCTACATGAGGGGGGAACATCCCAGAAGAGTGGCAGATGAGATTGATAGGCCCTGCATGAAAAAAATGGAGATGTTCACGATCCTGGAAAATACCGAGGTATCACGTTGCTTAGTTCGCGAGTAACACACGAGGGAAGGTCTGTTGTGCTTCCACTGCGGTGTCACTTCGAAGTAGATGCTGTATAACGATTCCTGTGTAACACCGTTCAGCGACTGCGAAGGGTTCGCAAATACCGTTTTACACTGTATGTTAATGGCCACTGGTGCATATGAAAAAGGGTCACTATATATATATATGCATGTAATGAAGTAATATACAGCAACAAGATGTACTAAATAATATTTTTATTTATTTATAATTTGTTTCGTATATGTGTGCAACACGTATTTATATGTAATTTAATTGGAATATGATATATGAAAAAATTATCGTATCACTCCTGCAACAACTTACATTATTTTGATCTGCACATCTTTACTTATTTTGGTAGACACCTTATTTTTATCAAGACATCTCTCAATTTCAATTGCTTACAGTTGTGGACAGTATTTGTATTGACATTTTTGTTGAAACACAATACCGTTCGTTTGTGTTTGAAACTATGTACGTTTGTCAAGTGCGCAGTTGCCCAGCCAACCAACCGACAGCCGTTCATTTTAAATATATAATCATGTTATAGCAGTGATGATACGATGAGTGGCGCCACTGTCGGGAAATGTGCAATGGCAATTGTTGGTGGCTAATTGGCTGCCTGTATATAAACTTTTTTTTTTTGTGCCCACTTATCAGGTCTGTATCCTCAGCACGTCGAGGTTAGGCAGAATATATGAAGAAGACTACTTACTTATTCCCCCAAAAAACTGTATACTTTCAACCTATCTTTTTGTGTATGTCCGTCCGTCTTTACCCGTCGTTCTATGTGATTTGGACGTACTACGCTTTACTCGTCGTTCTATGTGATTTGGATGTACTGCGTCTTTACCCGTCGTTCTATGTGATTTGGATTTACTGCGTCTTAATCAGTCGTTCTATGTGATTTGCATGTACTACGTCTTTACCCGTCGTTTTATGTGATTTGGATGAACTGCGTCTTTACCCGTCGTTCTGTGTGATTTGGATGTAGTGCGTCTTTACCCGTCGTTCTGTGTGATTTGGATGTAGTGCGTCTTTACCCGTCGTTATATGTGATTTGGATGTACTACGTCTTTACCCGTCGTTTTATGTGATTTGGATGTACTACGTCTTTATCCGTCGTTCTGTGTGATTTGGATGTACTGCGTCTTTACCCGTCGTTCTGTGTGATTTGGATGTATTACGTCTTTACCCGTCGTTCTATGTGATTTGGATGTACTGCGTCTTTACCCGTCGTTCTATGTGATTTGGATTTACTACGTATTTACCCGTCGTTCTATGTGATTTGGATGTACTGCGTCTTTACCCGTCGTTCTATGTGATTTGGATGTACTGCGACTTTACCCGTCGTTCTATGTGATTTGGATGTATTGCGTCTTTACCCGTCGTTCTATGTGATTTGGATGTACTACGTCTTTACCTGTCGTTCTATGTGATTTGGATGTACTGCGTCTTTACCCGTCGTTCTGCGTGATTTGGATGTACTGCGTCTTTACACGTCATTCTATGTGATTTCACTGATTTGGATGAACTGCGTCTTTACCCGTCATTCTGTGTGATTATGATGTACGACGTTTTTACCCGTCGTTCTATGTGATTTGGATGTACTGCGTCTTTACCCGTCGTTCTATGTGATTTGGATGTACTACGTCTTTACCCGTCGTTCTATGTGATTTGGATGTACTGCGTTTTTACCCGTCGTTCTATGTGATTTAGATGTACTACGTCTTTACCCGTCGTTCTATGTGATTTGGATGTACTACGTCTTTACCCGTCGTTCTATGTGATTTCACTGATTTGGATGAACAGCGTCTTTATCCATCGTTCTGTGTGATTATGATGTACGACGTATTTACCCGTCGTTCTATGTGATTTGGATGTACTGCGTCTTTACCCGTCGTTCTATGTGAGTTGGATGTACTACGTCTTTACCCGTCGTTCTATGTGATTTGGATTTACTACGTATTTACCCGTCGTTCTATTTGATTTGGATGTACTACGTCTTTACCCGTCGTTCAGTGTGATTTGGATGTACTGCGTCTTTACCCATCGTTCTATGTGATTTGGATGTATTGCGTCTTTATCAGTCGTTCTATGTGATTTGGATTTACTACGTATTTACCCGTCGTTCTATTTGATTTGGATTTACTACGTCTTTACCCGTCGTTCAGTGTGATTTGGATGTACTGCGTCTTTACCCGTCGTTCTATGTGATTTGGATGTACTACGTCTTTACCCGTCGTTCTATGTGAGTTGGATGTACTACGTCTTTACCCGTCGTTCTATTTGATTTGGATGTACTACGTCTTTACCCGTCGTTCTGTGTGATTTGGATTTACTACGTATTTACCGTCGTTCTATGTGATTTGGATGTACTGCGTCTTTACCCGTCGTTCTATGTGATTTGGATGTACTGCGTCTTTACCCGTCGTTCTATGTGATTTGGATGTACTACGTCTTTACCCGTCGTTCTACGTGATTCGTATGTACTGCGTCTTTACCCGTCGTTCTATGTGATTTGGATGTACTACGTCTTTACCCGTCGTTCTATGTGATTTGGATGTACGACGTATTTACCCGTCGTTCTATGTGATTTGGATGTACTGCGTCTTTACCCGTCGTTCTATGTGATTTGGATTTACTGCGTCTTTACCCGTCGTTCTATGTGATTTCACTGATTTGGATGAACTGCGTCTTTACCCGTCGTTCTGTGTGATTATGATGTACTACGTATTTACCCGTCGTTCTATGTGATTTGGATGTACTACGTCTTTACCCGTCGTTCTACGTGATTTCACTGATTTGGATGAACTGCGTCTTTACCCGTCGTTCTGTGTGATTATGATGTACTACGTATTTACCCGTCGTTCTATGTGATTTGGATACATTTCATATGTTCAAACAATGAAAACAACAAACGATGTACAGTAGTGTGTACAGTAGTGTGTACAGTCTAACATACCATAGCGGACAACTGGAGATGAGGTACACATCTCTATAAGCGACATACATAATGTCATAATGGCGATGCGTTAGAGTTATAAACAGATGACAAGAATACCCCCACACCACTGTATACGTTTGAGAAAAGACTGAATCACACATGGACATAATGTAAGTATGGCTACTTTACGGCATAAAATAAGTATGATAAATATTACTTTGTACCAAGGTAAGCTGCGTTTCAATGTCTTAACGGTCTCCTGACCTTATACATTTTATAAATCATATGTACCTGTAAAGATCATGTAGGAATATGGGGTCAATGCCATTTGGGATCGTAACGCCTCCAGCTGATAAGGCTTTTCAGACGAGTTCATAGAGGTTTAGGAAAACCTACCATAAACATAATGCAAAGGTTGCTACAGACGAGACCGTGCAAGTTGTAAGTGTAAATCTGACGGACATAGACCCGTGAAAGAGACCTACAGTCCGAACAAGATATTTGTAAAGCTATGTAGCCGTCCGCTATAGACATGTTATTCTGTACAAGTTTCGTTTATTTCGCCATTTTTGAAACCAATGCCTCCCTAACTCAGCACTTCCGGTAACGCGCTCAAAACTTAATTCTACTGCCACTCGTCAACACTATGGTCACTTATGTCTCCGGACAGCTCTTCACTGTTCACTTGAGTCCATACTTGGCTATGTTCTCCTTCGCAGCCACGATATATTGCGCAGCAGCATCTGCTTGGCTCAGGCCTACGAAGAAACAAATCAGCATATTTACAAACGGCTTTAACTACGTTGTGATATCGCCTCCTGAACACGACAGCGAGCGAAGTATAAATACTTCCGGATAAGTTTAACTATCTGACTTACTTTCAGTCAGCAAAACTTGCGCTAATGTCCCAGTATGTTTATCTCAAGAAGACGGCAGCGTTACACTTTGGTCAGAAGGTGCAACCCATAGTGAAATGCACCGTGAAATCATCAGTGGAGTTGATCGTGAATAGTGTGTGTCCGTACTGTCGGCCAACACAACAGGATGCCACATGGCAAGTCTCAGAACTTGACGAGACGAAGTGGTTGCTTTGTGGTTATTTGGAAACATGCTTAAACAATGGCATGTGCTTATTTAGAAACAGGACACCACAGAATAAACTAAAATAAACAAACTAAACCTGACACCCGTCAAACAAAGTTACATAGGAACTTCGTCGATACTATACGGCACTCTCGTTCCTTTATATTATATAACAGTTCAGCAGTATTTCTTGGACAAAATGTCTGTTAAAAATACAACAAAGAATACAGATCAAGAAGCATTAATGGTTTATTGTAGTTGGGCCCTTTGTATTAGCGGAAGCAATAACGTTGTCATAGGGACATTTTAAAACCCGTGGATGAATGCACAGATATTCTTACAGGCGAAATGTAGTTTACCAATTAACTCTGAACGTCTGTCCAGTATTGCCATTGGCCACTTACCATTGCGAATCGGGTTAATTGTGATTAAAATCTGTAGTGTTTGAATAGTTTAAGTAACACGCGCAGTAGGTTTAATGAATGAGTGCGTACTGTTAAAATCGTTGAAACATTATTATTGATTTGTTGTCGTCAGATCTGGTAACTTGCGAAAGTGAATAGCTTCGATGCGATGGCAACAAGTGAATAGCTTCGATGCGATCGCAACAAGTGAATAGCTTCGATGCGATGGCAACAAGTGCGCTGCCGCCTTTTCTCGCAGAGTTTCGGTTCGACCGAACCAACATTAATTTCACAGTTTTTTTTTCGGAAATACGTCTGAAATGAGACGATCGAAAATTCGAATTGAGGAGGCAGCTTTAATGAGTTCGACATAATGCTTTACCTTTGAAGGCAACCCAGGCTTCGTACTTGCCCTTCGCCAGCGCGTCGGCAGATGATGGTCGATCTACAAACAAGGAATGAGTTAAACATATCAACAAACAAGGAATGAGTGAAACATATCTACAAACAAGGAATGGGTGAAATATATGTACAAACAAGGAATGAGTGAAACATTTCTACAAACAAGGAATAAGTGAAACATATCTACCAACAAGGAATGAGTGAAATATATGTACAAACAAGGAATGAGTGAAATATATGTACAAACAAGGAATGAGTTAAACATATCTACAAACAAGGAATGAGTGAAACATATCTACAAACAAGGAATGAGTGAAACATATCTGCAAACAAGGAATGAGTGAAATATGTGTACAAACAAGGAATGAGTGAAATATATGTACAAACAAGGAATGAGTGAAACATATCAACAAACAAGGAATGAGTAAAACATATCTACAAACAAGGAATGAGTGAAATATATCTACAAACAAGGAATGAGTTAAACATATCTACAAACAAGGAATGAGTGAAACATATCAATAAACAAGGAATGAGTGAAATATATCTACAAACAAGGAATGAGTTAAACATATCTACAAACAAGGAATGTGTTAAACATATCAACAAACAAGGAATGAGTGAAATATATGTACAAACAAGGAATGAGTGAAATATATGTTCAAACAAGGAATGAGTTAAATATATGTACAAACAAGGAATGAGTGAAACATATCAACAAACAAGGAATGAGTTAAACATATCTACAAACAAGGAATGAGTGAAACATATCTACGAACAAGGAATGAGTTAAATATATGTACAAACAAGGAATGAGTGAAATATATGTACAAACAAGGAATGAGTGAAATATATGTACAAACAAGGAATGAGTGAAACATATCAACAAACAAGGAATGGGTGAAACATATCTACAAACAAGGAATGAGTGAAACATATCTACGAACAAGGAATGAGTGAAATATATGTACAAACAAGGAATGAGTGAAATATATATACAAACAAGGAATGAGTGAAACATATCAACAAACAAGGAATGAGTTAAACATATCTATAAACAAGGAATGAGTGAAACATATCTGCGAACAAGGAATGAGTGAAATATATGTACAAACAAGGAATGAGTGAAACATATCAATAAACAAGGAATGAGTTAAACATATCTACAAACAAGGAATGAGTGAAACATATCTACAAACAAGGAATGAGTGAAACATATCAACAAACAAGGAATGAGTAAAACTTCCTGGATGAGAGAAACACAACTGACTCCACAACTGGGATGTTTCAGGTACGAAATACGCCTAAATGAATGTGGTTTAACAATACTAAAGACAAGGAGATTAAGAAAAGGTCAAATATAGATCAACAAATATATTGAATGATTATGAAACTATTGACGAGAGTTTTTCCAAATTTGTGGATGGTAGACGAACAAGAAGAGATTAAGAAGCTTTAGTAAATGAAAAGTGTGTGTTGTATAACAAGAAACTATTCATTCTCACATATGATAACATTAAATGATATTATCAACCGCATATTAGGCAATAACTAATTTCAGCTACTGATTCTAGGTTCTATTTCCAAACGCACCTCGGTCGCAGTCTCCGACCGTCGCCTGCTTGTAGAGCCCGTACATCTTGGAATAGTCTTCATTCGCTGGTGTTTTGTCGAGGTTACGCACATCAGCAGCGGCTTTCTTGAAATCCTACATTGAACATTCGTACACAGGTGTTCTGTTTAGTTAAGACATTTATTTTTACACACACACACACACACACACACACACACACACACACACACACACACACACACACACACACACACACACACACACACACACACACACACACACACACACACACACACACACACACACACACACACACACACACACACACACACACACACACACACACACACACACACACACATTGCTTTTATGTGAAAGTTGAAATGTGTTCGTCAACAGATAATGTGTCACGTGCTATGGGTATTTTGTTTTCATAGCTGTTCCGTTATCAGTTGTCGAGGCACACAGAAACGAATTTATAAACGTAAATAATTGTAGCATCAATCGATTTGAGTATATTTGAAAACCTTGCAGCTGGTTCCGGACGTCGCTGAATCACATGGATGGCCAGTCACGCATCGCCAGACCAACGGTTCATACGGTTGACCGATTCGCAGATTGTCCTACTGGCGAGCCAGGGGTGGCTGTAGTAATACCCTAACCCTGATGTGTAACCAACACAATGCATAGAAATGCGCCAAATCATGTGTACTTTGTCCCACTTGCTGTCACGGTCGGTCGTGATTCCGGGAACCAGCCCAACATCAAAGAGCAATTCAAGGAAATGCCTGTCATTACCCGTCCGACCAGCGACCGGTCCACAGCCACTTAAAGCTAAGTACCCGTATGTCGGCCTAAGTTCTACATTCTCGTAATATTATTGATTAGCAGCGTCTGGCTCAAGAAGATGCTACTAGGCGGTAATATGCGCACATGTTCTCTGAGTATTTAATGGGTGGATGTGCATCCAAACTGTACCCAGATGGCGCCACCAAACAATCCGATCCCTACGTCATTGATCGTGACGTAGGTCACGCGATTGTTTTATGTATCTATGCCAACTTCGAAAATATTAAAATGTCTCAATTTCTGTCTAATACACTAGCATCCCTCCATCAAAGTTCTTATCTTAATTGCAGAACAGTCCGACATCCATATTCTTCGCGACAAACCAGTAAATTCTGGGACCAGATGCGACGAAGACCGAGTTGTTGTGTGCTGCCACCAGGCGGTTTAGTTTGCAAACTTCCCCGCTGCGTGTCACAATGACAGAAATTAGTTAACCGTGTGGTACTCGTGAATAATTCACAGTTGTATCGGGAGTGCACATACTGGCGACGTGTAGTAACTTACTATCTTCCTCTTCCCGTCTCGCTGTTGTTTCTTCTCTCTGCCAGTCGACCACCATTAGAACCTATATCTGCTGCCCTCCTTATTTCTATTGTTTTCCCAATCAAAACTAGCCTCCACCCATGTGTTCTACTGACGTTTGTGCAGCGTCAAATATTTATATCAAATGGCATAGTTGCGTAATGCACCCCATTAAATCGTCCGAGATTGTCAAGAAATAGATGAATTAATCGGACAAGGCCGATTACAAGTGGATGCAGATAATAAATGCATCATTTGATATTTATTTCACAAGCCTAATAATTATAATGCTTTGTCCCAAAGTTGGGGATTGTGTTCTCTACTGTCTCAGTCGGTTGTCACTCGGCTTTAAAACAATGCAAATGTTCGTCTGCCATTTTGTACGCGATGACGTAAGCAGTAGTTCCGTCGTCATCGCGCGCGCTATTTAAAAATGTTATGTTTTATTGTCGTCTGCTCCGCTTCATAATGTTCTACAAGCGATTGTGCCGTATAGCTATCAACCCCTGCAGGCTTCATAGGCGTGAGAACTTTTCCCAGCCCATGGACCTCAGTGAATGAGAGCATTTTGGAGACCAGTAAAGACACTTCGTATTCCAAAAATAAAGTAGAGCTCATCTTCAACACGTGCTTACACTGCTTGCCAACAGGAAGTCTCATTGGTTGATGCTCAGCTGTTGACCAATCACTGACCGCGTTTCAAATGTTATTCGGTAAAAGGCGGATATTACCAGTGAAATTAATTGATGCCTTCGCTTACGTCACACACAAATATATGTGTCTTATCCCCCTCAAAGCGGACATTTTTGTCAAACTTTTCATTACTAAAGATTACGAAAATATGCGTAAGATTTCAGACCTTTGCCGTGAGACCGTGACATTTAATGCAAAACTGTGAGTGTGACGGCTTATGCGAGAGACAGGTATATATTATGGTCTACTGGCGTGTGAGCTTCATCGCCTGTTTCATTGTCGTCCTGCAGCGTATGTCTTAGAGGCGTTTCTGCCGCAATCTATTTTTATTGCCATTTGTTCTGCACCATATGATTTACTTGCGTTTGCGTCGCATCACACAATGTTTTATTGACGCTCAGACGTCGTCGTATGTTTTACTGGGGTTTGTGCAAGTCAACAACTGTATAAAAGAGGAACGAGGTAACATTCAGTGATTACTCAATCTAGTCATTACGTATCATTGATACTCATTTATTGTGAGATCTTGAACCTATCAAACTGAGGCCAACAACACGTATTATTCACAACAGGTTGATTGTTTTGCGTTACAGAAACATGATTTAGATAATTATGCGAAATTGGACAAACAAGTATTGCTCAATTTAGTAATTAAGTATCATTAAGGCGCATTCCTTGGATAGCGAGAAGTCCATGGTCTATCAGAATTTTGGGCAATAAAATGTATAATAAATGAAGCAATTACATGTCATTAACATACATTGCCTGGGTGATATCACGTCCGAAGTATATGAAAATTAAGGGCAATAAACATGTTTTATTCGTCTCTTATGGTGTCGTTAGTCCACACCGATGAATGATGAATGAACACATTCGACAGAGAAGCTGCAATTAACGAGTCGTACATGTCAACATCACACATACAGCGCGATAAGTAATGCACTGTACCTTGACGGAAGTAGTCAAGTGGAACTGGTAAACACTCCGGCCATGATAGCAACGTTCTAGCGCAACCAAAGCAATGAAACAATTAGTCGACATTCTCAAGGGTTCGCTCGCAGCAAGTACAGAGGGCACAGCAGGTCTCGCGTAAATTATAGCCGCGCGTTGAACAATACTAGCAATAACAATACCCAGTAATCGGCACCTGACTTTGGCTCAGTCGGAATGCAGTACTTGGTAAATTCTTGTTAATATTACATTTATCTCCGCTTAATATAATCACTTTGGGTAAGATGAAGTTGATTCTATTAAATGCTGAAAAATCACACGAGTTTTGCCCTTTGTGAAATTTCGTCACTTTGTCATGTGATCGGCGAGAGGATGGAAGTCACGCCCATGATCGGCCTTGACCCGCACAGTGTTTACCATTTTGGATATCCACTATCCTTACCATATCTAACGACTGAAGTAAATTCGTTCGATTATTTGAAGAAAATAGGCATTTTTATTAAATAGACTGCGTACATTACCTAAGCTAGTCACACACATCTGGACATTAGTGAACCGGATTCGCAATGGGCTGAACCATTTGAGGAATCAGCTATAAGCGGCGCATTCTAATACAGCGGGACTAGGGAGAGATTCCGTCTCTGCCCATATATTTAATTCTACTAAATGGCTGATTCTGTTAAACGGAGTCAACTGTATTGGATTTAACTAGTCATCATTAGTTGTCACAGTCTCATACCCCGAGCAAGGGGAGCGAGGATAAGTTATTATTCACAGTAAACACAACGGTTTTAGAATTTCGCAACGGTTTTTGTTTAGTCTTGCGTGTAGTTATCACCACGAATGTGATAATCATTTCTCGCGTGCTAAACACATTTTAATGTCAGCTTAAATAAAAAGTGACGCCGTGATCAATTAAATTGTGAAGGGATGACACTTTATATTTTCTACTTCAACTTAGCCACTTTATTTTAAATCTAATTAATCACTTTCGATTAAGGCGTAAACCACTGACAACCATATGAACAAAGATCGATTGTATGCCGAATTCACTTTATACGAAGTAGTATCGTCATATAAATCAGAAGAGGGATGTTAGAAAATGTGCTTGCGATGCTAGGTGAGATTCTTCTTGCCCTAAAATGCGGACCGAAGTCACTTAGAGCCGACGTCCCAGACTGAACCGATGTTTATGTGGTTTTGTATTGTAAAGTGGCGTCAACGTGACCTACAGTTGGTGTTTGTCATTTCGGCCGCGTAGTAATTTCGGCCGCTACCACGCCACAACCGTTATTCCAGTCACATATATAATACCTTTGGCCACCGCATTGCTACCTTGCACTACTGGTATCTGTGTTTAAAACCTTCGTCTGTCTTTTCATAGTAAGGGATGATCTGCTCGACGTATATATTTTGGGAGGATCTCACATAGTAAGGGATGATTTGCTCGACGCACATATTTTGGGAGGATCTCACATAGTAAAGGATGATCTGATTGAAGCACAGCGTCCGATTAAACAATCATCACTACACATCTGAATGGCACGTAGCATATAGAAACGCGTGTGTAATAATACAGTTTACACACATTTATACACGCACTCAACATGCTCTATCCATTGCATGGGTGCAGTTATGCTTCATATTCAGACGTGTACGATTACAACGGATCTATTTGATTACGTCATGTAAAATGGCGCGTGCGATGACGACGGAACTGTTGTCTACGTCATCGCATATGCAATGGCAGACGAACATTTCAATTGTTTTTAATCGGACAAGGTCTTTGCTACTCTGCCAACATCTCGCAGGATCACAGGAGGATGCAATTAGCAAATATACCATTTGATATAACTATTTGACGTCTACAGAAACTACTAGTATAAACTACCTAATCGTTTTCATATCACATGTGATATCATATTATGACAGCGTCGACATTACCCACCTCACTCTCGGCCATGTCTGCGATTGGGCGGGGCTGTCAGGCGGATAGAGGCAAACAAAATGGGTTCGTGCTTCGTCTGCGCAATTCGCGATTGTGTTGACGAAGCAGGTGTGTCCAGTTATATACAGGTGCGTGTCGTGGCTGCTATGCTACGTTCCTACCAACCGGTCATCATCATTAGCGTCGACTGATCGCTGCCAACAAACAGGTCACATGTCACGTCGACGGGGATAACTCATTAATTGCGTCGTCTGGTGGAAATTAATGGCGTGACTGGGGATGTTGACTACCTTTGTGTTCGCACTATGTAGTCTTCATTTCAAATGTATCTATGTGTGAAATGCGACAGCGGACAGCGGGTCAATGGTTGCCGAATGTGAGCATTCATGGGCACATTTGCATAAAACAAACATGGCGGCTCACGAGGCGTGTGTCCCCTATTTATGATTGTATAATGTATGCCTTTGCTGTCCTATAAATGAACCAGCATGAGTGGTTCGGTGTACATTTTCAATACTTATGTCAGAGAAATCCATTGCTAATTTACCGAAGTTTATTATATAAAACAAAACAAAACGTAGAATTCGACGCTGGTCCTCAAAATCTTTAATTCTTGTAATAATGTACTGCGTCTATATTTAAATCGTTGATATGTTGTAGCGTGTCGTAGAACCGAGCCCAAAATCAGGTAAGCGTGCGCCTTTCGACCAAAAAGACGACTTATTATGGGCCATATAATGACAATGACTATAAATAGTCGATTGATATTAAATACAGGGGGTATGACAAAACAAACTATGTAGTCGTAATTGCTAAACTGTTGTTTTTGGAACCAACCCAAATTCAGTGTACTTAACACACAAACTGTGGCCCTGTCACCGTTCTTTAACGATACTCCGTCTTGCATTCCTCGCACAACGCCTGATCTGCCTAGTAACGAACCCGTAACGTTCCGTATAATTACACATGAATTAGTTTGTGCATACGGTTATATCGGGATTGTTGTCTAGATGCCAGGTTATATTACTCATACGGGCTGCATGTAGATTCCATATGATATACTGGTGAGATTGGCCAAGTCACTTACGACCCTGGGCTTGTTTAGACACGTCGCTCACACTAGTTGAATCAATGGTTCCATAACTGAGATGCCTAAGTCTCCTGACACAAGTAGTGACCAGGAGACTAAGAGGAGACCAAATAGAAGTGTTTAAAATAGTGAATGGTTATGAGGATATTGATAAAAGTACGTTCTTCCAACTTAAAGAAGGCAGTAGAACCAGAGGACACAAAGCAGCATAAGTTAAGTAACAACGGGGGTTTGGACATGTGAAAGTGCTCGTTCTCATATACGGTCATACATGAATGGAACAAACTGTCAAATGATTGTGTTAATGCTAGTAGTGCGGATATATATATATATATATATATATATATATATATATATATATATATATATATATATATATATATATATATATATATACACATATATCTGATAAGGGCGGGCTACACGTAGATGAAACGTTTGTATGACTCTCGGTAAGCCAATGGCTTCGTTATCCACTTGCCACCCGGAACTTGTAATTTTGGATGACAATCTTGTTACATATTGTTAACTTGTGCAGAACTGGAGGTGAATGCATTTCGGAAATGGAGGAAGTCACATACGAGGAAATCAGATCCATGGATCATATGGAACATGCACTATTCTATTTCAATGTACCCCGATTACATGGGCTACAACAGTTTTCGTTTATCTGTTGGAAAAGTCCTGCGTGCCACGGTAGACCAAAAACTCACTTGTATGTTCCATTGTTGTGTCTTTGGCATGAACACTTTTCCGACCAAATCTACCTCGTCTGTTTAAATGCATGGTCGACCCATCTCGTCCAGAAATTTGTCTTAATTCCTGCGATATCACGCACACACGCTCGCACGCACACACACTCACACAAACATACGCACGCACGCTCACATACACACACACACTCGCAAACATACACAGACACACGCACATCCACACACACACACACACACACACACACACACACACACACACACACACACACACACACACACACACACACACACACACACACACACACACACACACACACACACATACAATCATCTAGGCAAGTTTGTTCCAGTAGAAAAAAATTAAGCAGCTACGGCCAGAAGCTGCAATAATTTTATGATTCCAACAACTGAACATAGGTCTACATTGTCATGGAACACTTGGCATCCCCATTTTCATAGTTTGGATCTGCCCATGATTGTCCCTTAAGTGTAGGTCTAGAAACGGACCAAACTAGGTCTAATGAAAATAATTAAATCAAATAACGAATAAAACTGACTAAGATCATTACAATTATACTGGTGTAGATTTTCAGGAACATAGAATACACGTTCCGTTGCTCGTCACTGGCATTCGTACTTGTTACGCTGGCTGCCCACATCGGATGGCGTACGTGACAGATAGCAGTGGTTATCGGCAAGGTGAGGTGTCTCCAGCACGTTTCTGTCCAAAGGGCTGACTCGTGCGCCCGGTGACCCAGATAAACTGTTAGAAGGTCACGAATAGGAATTTGTACTATTCGTTTCGGCGCTCTACAAGATCAGTCGTAGGTGTTGAATAACATGTTGCTACAAGGTTTTGCACATAATTGTTAATTCTCGCACCTATTGTCAGAAGTTATCGTAACGGAAATCGCTGCGCGAATTGGGCTTTGTGTAAATGACCACCATACGCGGCGGTAGCATTATAAAATAGTTTTAGTAAAGAAATAATCACAATGGGCGACACAGTATGACTGAAAGCCACTCCACGCCACGCCATATGTTGTCGTTTACTGTGCAATCAAATGCCTGTGTTTGATCAGTGACGTTAACGAGAGTCTTACAATGAATAAATGCCACCTGACAATTTGAGTATTGATTCCTTTGCAGAGTCGCTTTAAATCAATTGTGTTGCACGTGCGTAAGTAAAATGTCAATTATATATGCAATGGTTAATAAACGATTATATATTATGTATATGGTTAATGAGCGATCTAGTTCAGATGTTTTGATTGGGGTCACCCGTAGGATACCTAATAATCACATCGAGTCTTTGCAATAGTTTGCACTTGTTTTCGATGCTGCTGCAAGATCTACCTGAGAGCACATTCCCCAGCAGGCGACACCTCGTTAGTGACATAATGGATAATGGGTGTTCGTTCGCCAAACGTCAACATTCTGTTCCACTCGCTGTTGCTCTCCGGGTATCAAGTGGTGCGATTCGAGCAAGGACATACTAGCTGTCGATACCTGTTGGTTTGAAACATAAAATGATGCATCTACGATCTTCTCCACACAGATATGAGTATCATAGCTGGGTTATTTCCACGAGTTACCAAGCTTACAGAGGATGGAGTCCCATGAGTTACCAAGCTTACAGAGGATGGAGTCCCATGAGTTACCAAGCTTACAGAGGATGGAGTCCCATGAGTTACCAAGCTTACAGAGGATGGAGTCGCATGAGTTACCAAGCTTACAGAGGATGGAGTCCCATGAGTTACCAAGCTTACAGAGGATGGAGTCCCATAAGTTACCAAGCTTACAGAGGATGGAGTCCCGTGCATTTACTTTGCCTCTTGTCGCGTCATTGTGTGCTGCAGATGACAGTAATATTCATGTTGCAGGTGCGGACATTTTCAGCAAAGTTCGTCATCCTTGATAACCTGCCCCCGGATTTGTTGTGGGGACCTGGTACGAACACACCACTTGCACCATGGTTAATCCGGCATTGATAAGTGGCACAATGGTGATATTGGACACGCACGCACTTACATTTGCATATTTTTCAGTTAAATTTAACTAATCGAGCGAGCGTATGTTTGTATGTGGCTATGTTAACGTTTTCCTCGGGCGCCAAACTTTCACGGGTTAATGCACGACTCCACGAATGAAACGTAACGCCTTTATTGTTTTCGAAATACCCCGTATATCAAGAGTTCTTAGTGGTTTTTATGGTAAATCACATGTTCGCTACGTAAAACGCTAACTTCCAACAATCGCAGAAACCACGCGCGCCGCGGCGAATACTTCGGTACGTAAACCGTTTGACAGTTCGTAGCGCCATCTACGCGGTTTACATTAATTATTGTAGAAAGTACGCACCAAAGTAATACACAATAAAAAGATATTCTACTATTGTACAACCAACACAAGTATCCATGGGTCTAAATTCACGCGACCTTCAACATTTTGAACATGGAACGAGCACTGCATCACGTGCGTGACGCGGTTGTGAACATTTGGTGAACGTTGCTATCACGACTGTCTCGTATGAACTACCAAGTTACCCCGTCTTGGGGACGGGCATTTTTGCTAGTAATAATAATAAAAATAATAATAATTATTATTATTACTATTATATTAACATGTATTTCATATGCAAACGTTCAGGAATGTTATGGCGGAGGGCGCGGATACGTGGCAGATGGAAGTGTTTATTGGCCGGACATGTTGTTCCGAGCATGTTTCTGCCGGGAGCACACCGTCCAAAGGGTTGACGCGTAAGCCCGGTTGCGAATTTGTTATTTCCAAACGTTTGCTCCATAGCTCTGCCCACTGCATGCACGTGATGTGATTGCGCTGTCATCTTTGTGTGTCACTGCGCTGTGGACATGGCACCGACATTATATAATATAGGCTTATAGCTGTGCCTGCGGTCACCATATCTTATTGCTTCATCTAACCCCGTTTTCTGGTACATAATAACGTATTTATTTTGTTATGTCTGTAGCACTACTTATGTGTCGTTACAATCGTCTGCTTGATGCAGTAGCTGTACTGTTTAAGTCACTAGCATGACAAGTATTAACTTATTCTCGTGAGGCACCCTCAACTTATCTCTGTACGATTCGACTGTATGTTAATGTATGTTAATGTATGTTAATGTATGTTAATGTTGTATATGTATTACCACTAGAAAGAACATACTGAGATGTCAGCAGGCAGATGAAATGATATAGAAAACAATAAAGCATAAATTGCGATTGTCGGTATTAGAAATAATTGAAAAAACTCCACTTTCTGCCATTCAAAATGGTACGCGCATGCGTACCAGCCAGCCGCGCGCGAGCGCAGCCGTAGCAGCAGCTGCAGAGCAAATTACACCCAGCCTAGTCCCAGCTGAGTATCGGGTCAGTGCGAGCTCAGTACCGGGTCAGCACCGGACAAAGGCAATTTCCAAACCTCACGGTAGTTTTGTTTATGTGTAAAGATCACTCGAAGTGTTGGTAGTAAACATCCCGATGCACAGACCGTGTAACTGACTGATAGTCGTCGACGCCCCTCATTGCTTCATTGTTGTCGCAACTGTGTTATTGTTTTGGTAGAAGCGTCGTTTTTGTTGTTTTATTGTTGTTATTATTAGCATTGTTATTATTATTTATTATTATTGTTACTATTAATATTATTATTGTTGTTGTTGTTCTTATCACTATCATCATCACCATCATCATCATCATTATCATACATAATGTTGTATGTCCTGATATACATACTATAGTTGTTTTCTGTGCTTTGGTGTATTCGTCGTATATATTTTTGGTGCTTTATTGTCATTTATTGTTTTTAAATCTCCGCCATATGTTTTTAACCAGAAATATTTGCATTTAACGAAATGTGCAATTGTCGTAGTCATAGTAATACCTTTGAATGTCATGGCAACGTCTTACTTAAGTCTAGTTACAGGTGCTTTGTTTTAGTGGTGTTATCGTATGTGCTGTAACACAACATTGAGTTTCTCTGACAATGATTTTTCAAACGCAGAACAATTTAATTCGTTCTGCTTGGTATCGTCATATCTATGCATTTTATGCTTGCACACAGGCTTACACTTCACACATAACACAGGCTTACACCCCGTAAAACAGACTTACACTTCACACATAACACAGGCTTACATTTCACACTTAACACAGGCTTACATTTCACACATAACACATGCTTACACTTCACACATAGCACATGCTTACACTTTACACATAACACAGGCTTACATTTCACACATAACACAGGTTTACACTTTACAAATAACACAGGCTACTGCTATTTATATTTATATTCCGATTATTCGTGTCCTGAAGTTTTACTATTGCGAAGCTAACAACGCGCGGTCCTATGATAAAACATTATTTTGATACGCACCCATCTTTGAATTTAGTTCACTTAAGTATCGTACGTGTCGTTGGACGTAAATAATGTAGTTTATTGTGTCTTCAAGGCTACGTCTAGGGCTGATAAGAGTGTTTACGTACAGGGTAACGACACACAATACGGTGCACATGCACTCCAATAAAACTTTCTTATTGTGTTTCTAATGACACTCTTTTGTACACATTTACTACAAATGAAGCATATTCACTGTGGCAGATTTCGGATGAATATATTTAATGCTCTTGATTTGGTTGAGGTTTGGTCACCCTGTATTTCATACTGCAGTAAATACGACCTACTGATTTATACTACTACTGTTGTAGTTGTCTATGTTGGTGAGTGACTTAACCTTATCCCAACCCAATGACACAGGTGGATTAACTAGGTCAGAGTTACATAAATGTAATGTAGGGGTTTGTTGTAGCACATACGTGTTCAACATATTTGCGACATATATTTCACACCAAGGGCCAAAGTCCCAATAATGTAGTAAAACTAGCATGTCCCATTCAATGTTATAGGCTTGGAATTACGATCACTCAAAAGCATCCACGAATGTACATAGTATATGTGCCGGGATGTACATAGTATATGTGCCGGGATGTACATAGTATATGTGCCGGGATGTACATAGTATATGTGCCGGGATGCCTAATATAAAAAGTACTGTTCAAAAGGGTGGAAAAATAATAAAAAAACTGTTTCTGAAATTAACTCTTTTTGCTTCTCCTTCATCACCGCCTTACATGGGCCCGCCATATTCATTTATGATTGTTATTAATAGGTCATCGACGAAAAGGCTTACTTTCAGATAAATAGAAAAGGTACACTTTTTTTAGTATTTCATATACAAGCAAACTCCCTGCGATATTTCCTTCAGTGGCAGTGCCAATATTCACGACATCTTCTGATCCCAGGAGAAACACGAAGTTGCGTCGTGTCCAAGAAAAAGCATTGCAAAAGCTATGACCAACGTAAACGCAAGAGAACAAACGTGACCAAGTCAGTGTGTGCCTACTGTTTCGATGGCTCTTGAAGAATTTCCTGTCCCTGTAATTTCAAATGTTCAAATTGTAAATGACCGTCAATGATACTGGACACTTGCTTGTTGAAAATCATGTTCGATTTCACGTGTTACTGTCATAACAAAAGTAATAATAATTAGCTTATATGGCGCCTATATCCTCAGGAACCTGAGCTCAGAGGCGCAACAAAACAACAATTAAGCATAATTGTGAACAGGGACGCGCAAAAGTCATTATCAGAACGATGGACAACCGAAGATTTGTGGTGGAAATGCAATTTGAAATAAATGTCTTAAGTTTTTTTGGAAGGTAACCTTTGTTTAAGATGTTTTCAAAATGATGGAGAGTTCATTCCAGCCCCTAGGAATAACGGCAGAAAAAGCCCATTTGCCCCAAATTAAGCTTATTTTTTTGGAAAAATTGGGGGCTATGAAATGGAGTATCTGAGCTGCCTAAGAATATTTGAAAGATGTAGGAGACTAGCCATGTAGGGTGGTTGTTGTGTAGGTAGAGCACGATATGTAAGAGTGGACAGTTTAAAATGTATTCGATAAGTAACAGGAAGTCAGTGTAACTGTCTAGGTAGTGGTAGTGATGGTGAAAAACGAGGAGCCCTGAGGACCACACGTGTCAGAAACTTGTGTACTCGTTAGAATTTAGCTACGTCTCTTTTAGCAATGTTGTTTAGTAATGAGTTACAGTAGTCAAGGCAGCTACTAATTAGCGATGTTGATATTGTTTTAACAGTAGAAAAAGATGTGACGGCGAATATATGGTAGAAACAGGATTTGCATACTTGAGAAATATGCTGGCGAAAGTTGAGGTCACTGCCAAAGACAACGCCTAGATTACGAACGGTATCTAAAAGGAATGTGCCAATGATAATAAGGTATGTCTTGTCTGATTTAAGCTTCAGCTTACTTGATTCCATTCAAAACAAGATGTCAGTGAGACAATCACTTAAAGTTGAAACAGATTATTGTGCATTTGATTGTGAAAGTGATATGTAAACCTGTGTGTCATCAGCATACAGGTGATGACTGAGATTATGATTAGTAATGACTTGGCTGAGAGACGAAGCATATAAGCTAAATAGAACAGGGCCAAGGACGGATCCTTACGGAACTCCGAATGGAAGGTGTTGTGGGCAAGATGGTGTGCCAGATATATTAATGCTTTGGTGTATGTCTGAAAATATGATTTGAACCGCCGACGAGCTGTGACAGAAATGTCAAAATGTACACGAAGGCGTTGCAAAAAGGATTGAATGATCAATCGTATCGAAAGCAGCTGAGAGATCTGGTAAGGTGAGTGCTGTGACTTTGCTATTGCCCATGTTGTCAAATGTATAATTGTGTACCTTAAGAAGAGCCGTTTCCGTAGAGTGAAAACGATTATATGCAGACTGTAGATCATTAATTTTGATAAATGTGATATTGGCATAGTTAGTATACTTATGGAAAATATGCCTCCGTGCATGAACGTGTGCACAATAGGAAAACACTTGCTGTTTTTATCTATATATATATATATATATATATATATATATATATATATATATATATATATATATATATATATATATATATATATATATATATATATATATATATATATATATATATATATATATATATATATATATATATATATATATATATCAATACGCTACCTTTGGGGTCAATCTGGCAGAATCTCCCCCGGCACCGAAGTCCACTCGCCTCTGTCTATGTTCATTCGCCTCCTTGGACCAGTCGCCTCTGATCTACCCATTGGCGATGATAACAATTCACTCATAACGCGCAATCGTCACTATCCTAGGGACTGTTTGTTTGGGTAATCGCAAATGGATTGTAAATGTGGTCTTTGTGGTTCAACACTCAAATCGCCCACTGCGTCCGTCTTTGTCCGACAGATAGAAAATAACTCTAAATAATTATCTTTGTGGCAGTTTAATGAGTGATTTTTTCCCCGAGTATTCTCACATCGGATACATTGGTAAAGTTAGTGTTTTCTTTACTACTACATTACAACTTTGATTTGATGTTAACGTTCCAACATTTCTAATTCATTCACCAGGCTGGGCCAACATTGACGTTCGGTCTGTATGGCCAGGACAACTTATAATAAATATACCCTACCATCTACATTGTTTGGCATTGTCCGGAATCTGTATCTGATAAAAGACAATTTTGAAACTTTGTCGGATTGAAGGTATTTACTGAGGATCATCGTGGGTTTTAATTTAAAGTAGGACGTAAAGTACGTTCTTTGTGGGTCTGGAAATTTTTTTAATTTGCTGCAATGCCATGTAATCGGGCTGCATAGCGTCAGCGTCATATCAATAGTCCGACCGTCGTGACAGATAGCACTGCACACTAAATTATTCACATGGTCGAACACTTTAAATAGTTTTGAATACCGATAGACGGAAACAATCATTCTGGCCACATGGGGTGACCACACACAACACGGTACCCATACAACTTTTTTTTTATACCGCAGCGAATACGACCTACTGGTTTGTATTACTACTATTGTTTTCGTCTATTTTGGTGAGTGTCCTAACCGTATACCAACCCAGTGACATTTCTCGACGACCTTGTCCGCGTTCCTGTACAGTCTGCGTCACACCACATGTGGATTAAGCTACGTCGTAGTTACATAAATGTAATGCAGGGGGGTTAGTTGTGGCACATACGTGTTCTACATAATAGCGACGTATATTTCGCATCAAGGTTCCAGTAATGTAGTCGTATGTCGTAAAACTAGCCTATTTGATTTTGTCGCCAAACCTTGTGTTTCAATGTGTCTATAAATACTAACACATTCAGTGTCACAATTTCTGTAAAACAGTAATTCGATTAACCAATATCATTTTAGCTAACCTTTAACAACCGTACAACACAAAATGCTTAGTCATGAACATGTCTGCAGTACATTACTGGATAAAACTATGCACATATGTAGCCTTTCTGGCTCACCGGTGTGAATTTTCCAGCATAGTACAGCTCATCGTGTTTCCACTTCTGTCTTTTCGGGGTGGCCTCCACAACATAGCTCACATTACAGATTGCCACTGTCGCAACTAACCCGGTCTCCACTATACGTGTCAATAGAACAGACCACGTACGGAACCTTCTACCAAGTGTGTGTCCCTCTGCTCTGTGGCCTACTTCTGTGTGTGGTTAGACTAGATATCGCCCACAAAGCTTTTATTCCGTCCAAGGACCAAGTATTCGTCGAACTTCTGGTGTTCTCGTTGTTTCAAGGCTCGTGTTTATATACACGCATGCGCAAAAAGTGTACCATTGTGTAAACCAGACTTGAGAAAAAAAACTTCCCCGTGGGCCACACGTACACACGTACACACGTACACCGAGTAGGGCGGGGCCCACTATTGTGTGCGCCGTGGAGCCAGATACGTCGACATGCACATATGTAGCTCGATTGGGAAATAAAAAAGTACCATCTTACTGTATTGAGAAGAGAACAGGGAAGCATCCTTTAGACAGAGATGGAATTCTTAAACCTTTTAGAAAACGGATATTGACCTGAAAATAATATGGCATGAACGTGTTTTTATTATCCCACATTTGATATAGAAGATACTTGAAAGCGACAGATTATTTTATATGTAAATGATAAATAACTAAAGCGAAAAAAAGGCCATGATTTTCGGCCTATGCATAAGAGCTACTAAAATATAACCATTTGTAACTAGAATAACGTATACCACGCCAGTGGTTTACTAGGAAAACCTTGTTGAACACACAATTTAGATAACCCTACTGTTAGATAACGCTACTGTTAGATAACCCTACCCTACCCTATTAGATAAACCTACGAGTGATGTATGCTGGCATTATTCGCTCGCCAAATGAACACGTATTTGTATACACGTATTTCTATACTTGCCAATAGGACATGGCCATGCTATTTGCGTCCAAACTCAACATATGTTGGCATTTGTTTACTGAACAAGTCCTTTTTCTGGCAAAATAACACATTTGTTTGAGGCTTTTCGTTGTTTCTGTGGATTCCGGCCTCCCTTTATGTCATTTAATAGGTTATTTGCAGTCTCGTGAAATGACCGGAATCTCCCAGTTTTAGAACACATTCTGAGTAAACCACTGGCGTGATAGTATTGATTTTCTCTTTTAGGTGCACAGCCCCAAAACCATGATTTTGGTTTCGCTTTAAAACACTGATATTTCAGTTTTTATATTATTTTGCCGCAACCCAAGCAAAATTTTGCCAATGCACCTTAATGTCGTTATACGTGACTTTTAACCCCAAAATCAATTGATGGTGACATCATTGTTTTACAGGCTGCACTTTTCAAAATACAGCAGAGTGAATTGACTAACATCGCTGTAATTTTGACTAGTACAGCCTATTACAGGACGACGTAGGACGACAGATCTTCCGAGTTGGCACAGACAAATAGCCGAAAATCGAGTCCCACATAGGATCTCACGGCGCGAGGTTTTTCCAAGAAGGTTTACCCAATTTGTTTGCCGTTGGTGGCGCCACCTACCGAACGTTTTACCCGAATTACGCACGAGTTCTGGTCTGTTTCTGCGTCCGGCCCGCCCGCGCAAAAACGTGACAATTTGTGAGTGACGCGATTTCAGGTTTTCGGCTTCACAAGTTTATTTACGTCCGTAATTAATTAAATTGTATGATACAATCGTATGGAAATAAACTTAACCAAGCAAAACACGTGAAAATCAACGAAGCAAATCGTTAAATCACATATGACAAAAGCTGGAGCTTTTTGTGTGGAAGCGATGGATCGCGGTAGGGTGTTTAATTGGTTGGGTAAATTGATTGTTTTACAAAATGTGAAGAGTCTTATAACGTTGTCCACCCTGGTCGATGTAATTCAAAGTATCATTAGGGTTGGTGGTGGTGGGTGATGGGAGGGGGGGTTGTGGGGTGTTCTGAGGTTAAATGAAATTGGTTTCTGGTGGTGACATACATCGATGTGTTGAGATGTTGCCATAGAGTTGACAGCTTCACAATCTAACCGTCTAACAGCGTTGTCTACCGTTTTTTTAATCGTGTTACATTAAACGTGCTTCAGTGTTGGAATGTCCAAGTACCTGATGACAGTCAATAACATTCGCGATTATTTGCCTGGGATTGTGTTTAAAATGTCACTTTCGCAATGCCGGTAATCAAAATAGGATGTGCTATCTAGTCCAGGGTTTTCCCTTATGTGTCAAACGTGTTGTCCTCGTTTGTGTCATCCGCGAGTTATTAACTATCAGAAATGAATAATTAACCGACACTTTCGAAGACATAATTTCGCATAAATCTAAATATGACGCCTTTATTGTCGATTGATGACGTATTTCAAAACAACGCTGCAAGCGATTCATAAATTATAAACACTTATTTACGGTGTACTTTTGGGTCAAGTATATAGCATTATTCAAACGGAAATGTGTTTTGTACCAAAATATAACTTTTGCATAAACGAGGTGATGTCTTGTGGCCGGTTGTTAAATACACTTAGGCAAAACTATAGCACACATAGCACGGTGAAGTTAAATTGATCGATGTTACATATGGACTATGGGTGGGAACACGTGAACGTGATCATTCGGTCGAGGTGCGGGCGTCTGAAAGTCGGACAATTCAGAGGTTACTACGTAAATACAACCCCGCACTTTGCTTCGTCTTAAACGTGACCGGGCGGTTCGAAATTAATTGCGTTCCGTCCGGGAAGTCGGCCCAATGGGATGTTACATAAGGGTTTGAATAATAAAAAAAACAGGCGAGGCAAGGGTATATAATATGGGCACCAACGACACTTGGGCAGTCAGCGACTCCGGGACAGAGTAAACGCGTCTCTTCATTGCCAGTGAGCCACGTAAGTAAGCCATTTTGAATGATATATGTATATGTATATATAAAGCGGGGTTTACACGAAGATATGACCAAAACTAATTAATTGTGTATTGCTAGTCGTAATTCCATTGATTTCAACGTTTGAGTTTACACAGAGGGTTATTTGAACTTCAACCAACCATCGGTCGTCGCTTAGCATCAAAGAATTATGACAGATATGAGCAATCACTGATACCTGCGAATTTCAACATTATTTTGGTTTAAGGAAATCAAACTGGCATCGTATAAGCAAATGACATGTTATTCAAATTGTTTGAATTTGTGGACAAAACAATGTATTTTCAGTTATAATTATTTATCATAAGGGAACATGAAATTAAAGCGCCTTACGCTTCACCCTTGAAAGATCTGTTCATTCTGTCACCAACCCGACTTCCCATGGTTGCATTCTGCCACGCTGGAACTGCTGCGTGAAGACAATGCATTCAGAAATAACCACCACTCTCTATTGTCAGTGTGAATCGAGGCAACGTGTGATAAACGAAATTGTATAAACGTTGAAACAGCAGCGAGTGGATTCGAACCCGGGTCCTCTAGATCGAGAGTCCGATATTCTAACCGCATTGCCAATGCGCTTCACTATTGCATTGGAGGAGTCAATGTTTTCTATTTCACAAAATAGACCATTGAATGCTCAGTTGATACTTTAACTCTATGAATTTTACTGTTTTCTATGAGCCAATTAAAATACATAAATCCTAAATACAAAATGGAACGAAATGACGTTAATCGCGAGTCTAATTTTGGCATATCACCAACCGCCGTCTTTCACTGTGTGTTCAAGATCCGTGAGGAATTTACTGTTTTGTAAGTGACCAACATCCAAAACCGTATTGTATTGTAATACTGAAATATTGTATATTATTTTATATTACTGGCTAAGTACAAATTAGCGCCGTCTAGAGTCTCAATCGAGCAGTACGAGGTTAAAGTTTACCTGATATTTCTAAACTGTAGCAACTTCGTTAGCCCCACCGAGTCTGTGTCTTTCGGAAGATACACTATACGTCGTTGCCCTTACGAAAATATACCATCGTATTCCACTGTAAAATACCATGGTATTTTGAAACAGGTAAACCATGCTAAAATACCATGCTATATCATGGAAACCATGGTATACTACCACGGTATTTTGAAACAGGTAACCCATGGTATACCATACAATTACCATACAATTACCATACAATTACCATACAATTACCATACAATTACCATACAATTACCATACAATTACCATACACAATATATGAAAAAGCATGGTCTACCACAGATTACCGTGTAATATCATAGTATACCATGTAATACCACGAAATACAAAGGTATACCATGGTATATTTTGGTGGTCCCTTCTACCTGGGGTCTATGCCAGGGGAAATAAAAAAGCAAACACAGGGGGTAGATGTGTAACCTGCTGTGGACTCCATCTCTCAACCAAACAGGTCGTCACAAAAGCGTCTATGACGCAGCTCAGTCAGTTCTGCTAACCAACTACCCAAGCACGATGATATGATTGAATGAATCCAGCTGCTTGCGGCAACCTTTTCGATTTCCAGCAATATTGGCATCCACGTAAATTCGATAAAGGTGTCTACCGCATGACAGACAAGGGTTTTCTTACTTCGAAAGGAGTATCCAGTATTTCTTATTTTATTCGACAGCGATTAAAATCCTACATTATCGCCTCGGTTACTCGGGTATCCACCATGTATGGACGCAGGCGCCACTGGAGATACGGAAATGTATGTCTGTGGGTGACTGAGGAAGTGTCGTCAGCTTAATCGTAAACGCTTAATCGGGAAATTTGAATACCATGTTTCAATATGCTGTTTGTGATAAGAGAACTGCACACAACGACAAAAGTAAGACCATCGAAGTTGTGGGTCAGAGAGCGAGAGAGAGAGAGAGAGAGAGAGAGAGAGAGATTCTCCACCTAGCGGTTTATTTTTGACATACTTCAGTTTTGGATACAGATATATTGATACAGGGTGCTGGTGGGAACGAGGCAGAGAGGGAAGTTTGTGGGACGATAGTGTATTAAGGCAGTACAGTGAGTCAGTTATTCAGTTAAGCGTTCGTTCGTTCGTCCGTCCGTCCGTCCGTCCGTCCGTCCGTCCGTCCGTCCGTCCGTCCGTCCGTCCGTCCGTCCGTCCGTCCGTCCGTCCGTCCGTCCGTCCGTCCGTCCGTCCGTCCGTCCGTCCGTCCGTCCGTCCGTCCGTCCGTCCGTCCGTCCGTCCGTCCGTCCGTCCGTCCGTCCGTCCGTCCGTCCGTCCGTCCGTCCGTCCGTCCGTCCGTCCGTCCGTCCGTCCGTCCGTCCGTCCGTCCGTCCGTCCGTCCGTCCGTCCGTCCGTCCGTCCGTCCGTCCGTCCGTCCGTCCTTCCGTCCGTACTTCCGTCCGTCCGTCCGTCCGTCCGTCCGTCCGTCCGTCCGTCCGTCCGTCCTTCCGTCCGTCCGTCCGTCCGTCCGTCCGTCCGTCCGTCCGTCCTTCCGTCCGTACGTCCGTTCGTTCTCACTATCCAAGACAGACTAAAGTAAATTGTAACCATTACAGAAACTGCCTTCAAGATGAAGACCGTTTTCCTGCTGGTGGCGCTCTCGTGCGTGACGTCGAGTCTGGCGACCACGTGCACGCACGAAGACGCCGCCGCTGTCACCTTGATGTGGGAGAGTGTGTGGAGCGCGGAGAACTCGGAGCAAGTGAGAATTGAATTAGGAGAGGAAGTCTTCGATTAGTAAGTGTCATCTTGTCGGTTCTGATTTTCTGTTCGCTTTTTTTTAATACTTAAAATGGTAAAACGAAGCGATGTTTACATAGAATGTGGAGGTTTATGCATTACCGGTTTTCAAGTATCTATTACACAGTTTCATACGCGTATTGTCGCATTAACACATTACCGATCGCTCGCTCGCACATACGAACGCACGCACGCACGCACGCACTTGACATCGACGCCCAGCCCTTGCTTCCTACTGACCCTTACACGAGTTATATGAGTTAAAAATACCCTTTTGGGATCTTGCCCACCTGCTAATAATCGCCCTGACCATTGGCCCTCAGTCAGTCAGACAGTAAATCGGCCTGTTACAGCATTTTCCAGAAAAGCCCAGATGCTAAAAATCTGTTCGCCCGGGTCAACGTCGCCGACATCCACAGCCCCGAGTTCGAGGCCCACGTTGTACGTGTCATCAACGGCTTGGACTTGCTGATTAACTTCCTTGATGACCGCCCTTCGCTGGAGGCCGCTGCCGGACATTTGGCTGACCAGCACGTTGTCAGGGCTGGCGTGACCACTGCCGGCTTCCAGGTACTGTCGTAGTCTCGCTTAGCCAAGTCTCGCCCGCCTTCGTGAATTCGGCTCCCTACCAGTAGCGCAACTTCTCAACATATTCATTTCATTCGGTAAACTCCTAATATTTTTCAAGAAATCTCCCAATTTAAATTGCTTACAATCGTGGGTGGTGTTTGCATTGAAAATGTGTCTACATGCGCAATAAAGTTCGTCTTTGTATGAAACTATTCTACATCTCCCAGGTGCGCAAATGCTATGACGTAACAAATCGTAAACAACAATTCCGTTGCCATGCCTACCAAGAGTTTAAACGACTCCGCAACTGCCTATTTTGAATTTATAATCAAGTTGTGGCAGTGGTAACTGACGAGTAGCGCCTCTGTTGGGGAACTTAGCAAATGGTTTGGTTGTTACCGTTAGATGGCACCACTGGTCTGATAACTTTATTTTGGAGATAGAGCTTTGTGTATACAGTTAATGCTATACATTTGTGTATTGGATAACGAAAATAAGTTTCTAATCGTTTTATGCAAATTAAAGGTACACTAACATAATAGAGAATGAAAAAAATACTCTTATATGATTGAAATTCGCGACCAAAAAGTTTGCGTCTGCACTTCCGTTTTTGTATGACTTGTGTCAATATAATCGATGTCTAAAGTTGGTTAGAATGTTTCGTGTGAACTGAAACTAGTGTACTCTTATTTTAAGAGTTAGCTTGAGAGTCAATTTCATGGTTACCCAGCTTCTGTTTATTTGTTTATTACAACACCATCTGTTTATAAGGCAGTCTCGGTTTATTCCTTCCAGTTGATGGATGACGCGCTCGTGGAACTACTTCCCCAGGTCGTCGACCATTTCGACCCGGACACGTGGCAGCGCTGCTGGCATTCAGCCGTCGACATCATCACTGCCGCACTGCCCTAGGTCGCCCGAGACTTCGGCCGTTTTCAAGCAGCGTCACTTCAACGTGATTCCGCCGACGCACGAAAACATACATTCAAGGCGTGTTGCTCTGTCTTGTTGCCAGTGTGACGTCACGCAGCACAGCGCCCTATGTGGCTCCGGGGCGCTGCGCCACCTGCCGTTCGCCTGCGCATTCTCTGATGTACTGTTCCTAGGTGTGGAATCACTTAAAAACACCACAAGTTCAAGAATGTTCCTATTTGCGTCTGTCGATAAAGTGTTGCACCAACGAGCATTGTGTTTGCTTAATCTCATTTTATTTGGTTAGTCGCTGAGTGTATTCGCTTGTACAAATCACAAATGAAGTTGTACGAAACTAGAAACTATATAAGGGCCATCAATGGACCGCGTGCGCGCGCGCGCCCACGCAAACACACACACACACACACACACACACACACACACACACACACACACACACACACACACACACACCAACACACACACACACACACACACACACACACACACACACACACACACACACACACACACACACACACACACACACACACACACACACACACACACACACACACACACACACACACACACACACACACACACACACACACACACACACACACACACACACACACACACACAAGCACACACTCTCTCTCTCTTTCTCTCTCTCTCCCTCTTTCTCTCTCTCTCTCCCTCTCGCCCAGACATACGTGAACGGAACAAGAGAGAAGCGGACAGGAGAGAAGGGGACAGCATATATCAGGTGGTATGGGGCAGAAAGTGTACAAACGGGAAACAATAAAAGGGATTAACGCATTATGTATTTGCTCCACCAAAAAATCTGTTTTGTCTAATAGACCTGAATAATCTGGCAGGAAAAGAATGACTGAACAAATATAACAATAGTACTTGTCCTTTCATTATTTAAAGTTCATATTCACTGGAAAATAGTTACTAGTGTTACCGTAAATTACGTAATTGGTTAAAAGCAAAATACAATACAACATCTAGTGCAAGACACTGTAGATCAAAACTCTAGTGGTAAGTTCAATGCTTCGAGATAGCAGCATTCACCATATCCCGCATCAGCGGGCAACTATCCTTGATCAAAGCACATAGAGCGGGGTAGATGAGAAGGGTTACTATGAAACCCCTTTGTCCGTAGGCCAGTCCTTCTGGCATTCCAGGCTTTCTGGCTGATCAGCCCACTTTTCAAGAGGTAGCTCTTCCTGCTCTTTACCCTGCAATACACAATGGGGTATGACCACCATCACCTGACGTATCTTCTGACTCATCGTGCAGCTAGTTTTTTCAATTTGGACTTCCTCTGCAGTACTTCGAGGAACACACGCCAATAACCTTCGAGTAACCCACCTAATTGGGCCACTCAACACCAGACGAATCCAATACAGGCCTTGTTCAACATTACGTTGACCTACGACATAGCGTTTTTCCCGAAATGGTCACTCGATTTAAGTCTGGTTATCAAGGAACAATTCATGAGTAAAACACAGCAACCAGTTTCGAAGGGATCAGCCGATGCTTTGCTGTCCTATCTCTGTTGATCGGCATCTGCGGCCTTCAGTAGCCTGTTTCTTTGAGCGCGGCGACTCATGCCCGGCCGACAGCATCGAGCCTTCAACAGCTCATAAGACCGACCATCTCCTCAATGACCCGGCTGGCCATGCACTGTCTGCAACAGAATCGTTTGCAACACTGTCGGCACCAGCAACTGACAAACGAAACCATGCACAGAGTCACGGACAACCAGATAGAGAACGTTATTTCTTTGAGCAAAATCAGGGCACTCGTTGATCCAGGCACGTCATTGTACGGGGCCAGTTGACCAGGTTCCCACATGATTTTCATCTTTCCCATAATTCTCCAAGAATTCGACCCTCACTCCGCATCAACGGAACACATATTGTTGATAAAACGGCGCGATCTTGACTGCAGAAAAGAGGAAACCAAATTTAGAGCGGTGCCTGATACTACAGACGAACAGTTCATGGTGTTAAACAAAAGGTCATGGTGTTAGACAAAAGATCATGGTCCACGGCATCAAATGCAGCAGATAAACAAAATCGGTTGTGTTACTTTGTGTTGGTCCTTAATAAGAAGGATGTCTGATTGTACGTTAACAAGAGCCGTTTCAGTAGAATGCACCTAAGTGATGACAAAGTGATGACAAAGTGATAACAAAGTGATGACAAAGCTGCTTTGCAACAGATCACTCAGTTAGGGGTCGTCGCTAGCAGCGGATCCAGGGGGTCTTATGGATCTTAAAACCCCCTGGGCCATGGAGGGGGGTCTTAGACCCCTTGTGTCCATGGCAAATATTATGGTAAAGGAACACGTATATAAGCCTACATCGGAACTAGTGTCAATGTAAATATTGAAGTATTAGCAGCCGGCTAATATAACCCTTATGTAAGTAGAACGACACATGTGACGCTCCCCCCACGACTGATTGAAACCCACCTGCCAACAAACCTAGATCCGCCCCTGGTCGCATAAGGTCTAAAAGTCCGAAAAAACGTATAGCATTAAGTATTGGTGGGTGGTGATTTGGTCGTCCCACGTTTTGCGGGACAAACGAATATCATAAGCAGTGAGCAGTGGCGCCACCTAAAGAGTGAACTGGATATTAATTAACATTGACGGTTGATTTAGTTATGACTTATTCCATTTAACTCCAAACAGCCCTGTCGGGGGGGGGGGCGGGGGGGGGGGGCGGGGGGGGCGCTAACATAGGAGTGGTTTATTTTCAGAGTTCTCCTTCTGTAGAATTAGTTAGTCGATGACAGGGTTTTCTTTTTCCCTACGTAGGATCTTTTATTTCCCCTTGCATAAACATCACATATAAAGGACTAATGGCGTTTAGTGTCTCTTCCGAAAGACACAGGCAAAGTGGGGTGAACGAAATTGCCCAAGCTTCGAAACGGAGGAGGTGCAATTGATCCACCCTCCTCGCGGTACATAGGCATGTACTCTAATAACCATTAGACCACCGCTCATTTACAAATTGTTTTTAAACTTTTTTTTACAATAATTTATTGTTTTAGAAGGCGAATACAATAATATGTTTTTTTGCATTTCTTTCACCTTTCTGGTACTTCTTGTGTTTTTTTACATAATAGTTATATTTTAATGTTTGAATAAATTGTTGAGTAAATATTTAAACTTGGTAATATCTTATGTCCCACACCACGTGTTGAGGAGTGGTTGGTCTGAACAAATACTATACTCTATACGGTTTTTTGACTTTAACAACTTATGCGACAAACACTAACCTAAATGGACGGTTGGCGTAGATTATTTAACTCTGAACAATAGGAGTTCGTACGCGCTGCGCGTGTTTTGTACGATTGTTCCGAGTAACGTGATCTACGGCTAACGTCCAGATAAGTTCCTTCGCAGCTCCTTTTCTCTCGGGCAACTCGGCTATTATAGCATAAACAACTATACATGATGACTACGTTACCCGCACGCACGAGTTGCCGTCTGCTGTAGAATAATTTGTGTTGTTCAAGACGTTAGTGTTAATAAACGAAACATATAATTTGTATTTGTGATCCGAAATATATAAGCATATTTGCCTTACTTATTTTGTCCGGATATAACCGAGTGATTACTTAACGAAGCTGGAACAGCTGGAACAACTGGAACTACTGGAATAACTGGAACAACAGGAACAACTGGAATAACTGGAACAACAGGAACAACTGGAACAACTGGAACAACTGGAACAACAGGAATAACTGAACTGGAACAACTGGAACAACTGGAACAACAGGAATAACTGGAACAACTGGAACAACTGGAACAACTGGAACAACAGGAACACCTGGAATAACTGGAACAACAGGAACAACTGGAATAACTGGAACAACAGGAACAACAGGAATAACTGGAACAACTGGAACAACTGGAACAACTGGAACAACAGGAACAACTGGAACAACTGGAACTACTGGAACAACTGGAACTACTGGAACAACTGGAACTACTGGAACAACGGGAACAACGGGAACAACTGGAACAACTGGAATAACTGGAACAACCGGAACAACTGGAACTACTGGAACAACTGGAACAGCTGGAACAACTGGAATAATTGGAACAACTGAAACAACTGGAACAACTGGAACAACTGGAACAACTGGAACAACTGGAACAACAGGAACAACTGGAACAACTGGAATAATTGGAACAACTGAAACAACTGGAACAACTGGAACAACTGGAACAACTGGAACAACTGAAACAACTGGAACAACATGAACAACTGGAACAACATGAACAACTGGAACAACTGGAACAGCTGGAACAACTGGAACAACATGAACAACTGGAACAACTGGAACAACTGGAACTACTGGAACAATTGGAACAACTGGAACTACACTCAGCAAGTAGAACTATGTGTGGCCGGGTTGATACACAATGGGTGATAATTGTAGTATTTGTTGATAGTATTACTTAGGTACTGTTTGGGTTTGAGGATTGAAGGTAGTTTGGAATTGAGGCAAGTTGAGATTGTGGAAACTGTATTTGGATGTTTGTTGTGTACCTCGTAAAGCACGTTTGAAACAAAATACGTGTACACGTGGTGCGAAATAGGCCGCTGTGCAGTCTCCGTAAAATCGGGTAACACCCATGTTTGAGACAACGTACTTTGCATCAGTGCAAAAAAGCGACTGGGACGACGTGACATGCACCGACCCCGGACACCAAACATACGGCGTATTGATTAATAGCAAACAAACACAAGCGACAACGGGGCACAATGGGAGACGCTGTGAGAGTTCAGTAGTCTCAAACTCCGGGAGAGAGTAAACGCATCTCTTCACTGCCAGTGAGCCACGTAAGTCAACATTTTGAATGATCATGTTTTCTATTTAATGAACAGTTGCATACGTGTGTGTGTGCGTGCGCGTGTGCGTGTGCGTGTGCGTGTGCGTGTGCGTGTGCGTGTGCGTGTGCGTGTGCGTGTGCGTGTGCGTGTGCGTGTGCGTGTGGTGTGAGTGATATATATATATATATATATATATATATATATATATATATATATATATATATATATATATATATATATATATATATATATATATATATATATATATATATATACATACACCAGTTGTTCCAGTATATATATATATATATATATATATATATATATATATATATATATATACATATATATATATATACATATATATATATATATATACATATATACATATACATATATATACATATATATATATATATATATATATATATATATATATATATCACGCACACACAAGCGCGCGCACGAGAACACACACGTACACACACCACACGCACACGCGCACACACGCACGCACGCACGCACGCAAGCACGCACATATTTTTCTCGTAAGTGTAAGCAAATGTTATAATAGTCCAAAAGAACTCCGTCTTGGCCGGTGAAAGGACAATGAACGACACGACTGTTTTAATAAAATGTCAGTTTTGTTCGGTATGGCGTTAATATCTTAATCCGTCGGTCGGTCGGTCGGTCGGTCGGTCGGTCGGTCGGTCGGTCGGTCGGTCGGTCGGTCGGTCGGTCGGTCGGTCGGTCGGTCGGTCGGTCGGTCGGTCGGTCGGTCGGTCGGTCGGTCGGTCGGTCGGTCGGTCGGTCGGTCGGTCGGTCGGTCGGTCGGTCGGTCGGTCGGTCGGTCGGTCGGTCGGTCGGTCGGTCGGTCGGTCGGTCGGTCGGTCGGTCGGTCGGTCGGTCGGTCGGTCGGTCGGTCGGTCGGTCGGTCGGTCGGTCGGTCGGTCGGTCGGTCGGTCGGTCGGTCGGTCGGTCGGTCGGTCGGTCGGTCGGTCGGTCGGTCGGTCGGTCGGTCGGTCGGTCGGTCGGTCGGTCGGTCGGTCGGTCGGTCGGTCGGTCGGTCGGTCGGTCGGTCGGTCGGTCGGTCGGTCGGTCGGTCGGTCGGTCGGTCGGTCGGTCGGTCGGTCGGTCGGTCGGTCGGTCGGTCGGTCGGTCGGTCGGTCGGTCGGTCGGTCGGTCGACTATCAAAACTGTGATTTCACAGAAACTGCCTTCAAGATGAAGACCGTTTTCCTGCTGGTGGCGCTCTCGTGCGTGACGTCGAGTCTGGCGACCACGTGCACGCACGAAGACGCCGCCGCTGTCACCTTGATGTGGGAGAGTGTGTGGAGCGCGGAGAACTCGGACCAAGTGAGAATTGAATTAGGAGAGGAAGTCTTCGAATAGTAAGTGTCATCTTGTCGGTTCTGATTTTCTGTTCGCTTTTTCTAATACTTAAAATGTTAAAACGAAGCAGCGTATTGTTTACATAGAATGTTTACATAGAATGTTTACATAGAATTTGGAGGTTTATGCATTACCGGTTTTCAAGTATATATTACACAATTTCATACCCGTATTGTCGCATAAACACATTACCGATCGCTCGCTCGCACTCACGCACGCACGCACGCACGCACGCACGCACGCACGCACGCACGCACGCATTTGACACCATTTGACACCCAGCCCTTGCTTCCTTGTGTTTTCTCAGGCAGGCTGGTTTCGTATTTCTAACTAGCATGTTGCCTTCATTGTCACATTTCTAAAACAAACTAACAAGTTACATTGAACTCGTATTCTCGAAAGGTTCATATTTCGTGTACGTGACATCGTAGTGACTAACGTATAACGCTGTTACGTGACATCATAGTGACTAACGTATAACGCTGTTACGTGACATCATAGTGACAAACGTATAACGATTTTACGTGACGTCGTAGTGACTAACGTATAAAGATGTTACGAGACATCGTAGTGACTAACGTATAACGCTGTTACGTAACATCGTAGTGTCTAACGTATAACGCTGTTACGTAACATCGTAGTGTCTAACGTATAACGATGTTACGAGACATCGTAGTGACTAACGTGTAACGCTATTACGTGACATCGTAGTGACTAACGTGTAACGCTGTTACGAGTACGACATACGGAAATACGTTTTCTCAAAAAGGTTACGTTTGTTGTAATATGTCCAGTACGACACACACACAGTGCTTACTCAAAATGTCCATACATTGGCACCTGGCATTTGTACTGCGATGCGTTTTATGTTATTACCAAACTCCCGTGTGCTAATGAGAATATGACAAACGTTACCATTACGGGAAAGTGGGTACGTGTATGGAAACGGGAGCGTTTGAGATAAATTATACAAGGCCTACATGTGTCTTCTTGCTCGATACAGCGAGTTATTTTGATTGCACGGATCTTACATTTAGTTCTGCTTGTTTCGTGTCGTGTCTACCCCCTGATTTTAACAGTAGTTCCTTTTGAATGGACAACAGCAAACATCATACCGTTATTTTAAAGGGGTTTGAGAAATAAATCATATCATTATCGACAAGTGAGATTTTCATCAGTGATTTGTAAATTATTAGAAAGGTTAATTATTGTGGACTTTTTGTTATGCATACATTATTAAATCCATCTCAACATGGATTCCTAAAAGCGAGGTCATGCTTTACAAATATGTTATTATGTTTTTGTTGAAGAAATCACTAAGTGATTAGACGAGGGATCACCAGTAAATATTATCTACTTAGACTTTCAGAAAGTATTCGACAAAGTGCCACATCAAAGATTACTACTTAAATTACAACCACGACAACCCAACATACACGGATGTTAAGATCAAATTGAAGTTTGTAAGATATTGAATGGGTATGAAAATATTGGTATACTTATTTTGTTCTTACTTAAGAAAGATAGTAGAAGAATCGAACACGAAGTGACATTAGTGAAAGATCAGTTATGATTGGATATCAGAAAGTACTCATTCTCACATAGAACCATACACGAATGAGACATAATATCCACATATTGTTTAAATGCTAGAAACATTATGTTTTTTTTTAAATTACAAATACCTCAGATGGGCGGGCTCCCGATAAGCCTATATCTTGTCCACTTGCCATCTTGTTCAATCTTGTATCAATTATGTTTGTCGCATTAGACCCATTGCACCCATTACTGGTCATTGGTCATACAACTATATGCCAAATGAAACCCGCTAGGTGGTTTCGAGAATCAACAATCTACGTATTTTACTCCTAACGCTATTGTCAAGTCGCTGGAGCGTGTACTGTTGGGATGAACAACACAGTGTTGATATCCTGCTGAGCCCTGACTTCGTTTGCTATGAGAAAATACAACAAACTATTGTTAATAAAGATCGTTTATTAATATAATGAAAATAATAATAGAAAGATAAAATCGATGAGTCTCGAGTAACCGAAGCACTCGTCAGTGTCAAATAAAATAAATGACAATTACATATGGTGACTATATGTCAAAACAATTACAAAGTGGCAAGGTGGGAGGCCAAAGACCCACACCAGAGAAACAATGTACAAAACTTTACAAACATTTCATCCACTAAGGCAACTACCTATTAACGCATAATACAGATAGTTAGTCGCCGCCCTAAAGACCTGCTACTGACAATTCTATAAAGAGGGTAAGGTCATAAGGCAAAAAATCGTTCCGTTTTCCCATTTCGTAAATCCACTTAGAACCTGGTTATGCGGGCATGTCGGGTTAAACCCGGGCATGTCAGGTTAAACCCGACATGCCCGCATGACTCCCACAATTCTAGAATTCATATTGTTTAGGGAACTCCATACGTTGTGGCAAACCTGCTATAGCGAGTGCATCTATTGCAGTATATTCAACCGCGACCCAGGAGCTATGCAAATGTTCAGCCGGGTCAACGTCGCTGACCTACACAGCCCCGAGTTCGAGGCTCACGTCGTTCGTGTGGTCAACGGTCTGGACATTCTAATCAACTTCCTCGATGACCGCCCTTCACTGGAGGCGGCTGCCAAACATCTGGCCGATCAACATGCGGCCAGGCCCGGCGTCACAGCGGGATACTTCCAGGTACTGCCGGTGGGGCAGGGTATCTTCCCCCGGACACTTTCCCCAGAATATGACAAACGTTGGGGGAAAACACCCTGGTGTATCTTGTCCCCACCCTGGATTTCTTACCCCCCCCCTTATAAATAGTGTGCATGTCTGTTCTTATGCAAGAAAGTTTATAATTAGCAAATATGAGTCCGAATAATATACTATATGTTATTCTGCAAAAAAAATTGTGTGTGTTTATATTTATTTCGTTATAAATTTATGAATGAATGAATAATATGAAATGATTCCTGAGTTAATCATGATAAGTCTCTCATCGAGGCACTGAGTTAATCATGATAAGTCTCTCAATGAGGCACTGAGTTATTCATGATAAGTCTCTCATCGAAGCACTGGGTTAATCATGATAAGTCTCTCATCGAAGCACTGGGTTAATCATGATAAGTCTCTCATCGAGGCACTGGGTTAATAATGATTGGCCACATCAACAACACACACAGCTTTCTTCTCAAGGCACAATGTGTCAATACAAGGTCCAAGGACCCGCCTTTGTTTAGTGGCTTAGACACGCTGCCAATGTGTCCTCGCATATAGTTTACCAACCTTTGATTTATTTTGTTGGGTAACCACACACAATACACAATAACTAAATCCTTTCACTCATTTGCTCTATCTACACAACAACCATTCTACTTGGCTAGTCTCCTGCATCTTTCAAATATCCCTAGGCAGCTAAGATCATCAGTTTCACAACAACTTATTGTACCTAAAACAAAACTTAACTTGGGTAAACGTGCTTTCTCTGTCGCTGCGCCTAGGGTCTGGAATGAACTCCCTATCGCTTTGAAAACATCCGAAACTATTGCTATTTTCCGTAAAAAACTCAAGACATATCTATTCCAAATTGCATTCCCACCATAAATGTTCGGTTGTCCCTCGTTCTGATACTGACTTTTGCGCGTCCTTGTTTACGATTACGCCTACTGATTCTGTTTTGTTGCGCCTCTGAGCTCAGGTTCCTGAGGATATAGGCGCCATAGAAGTCAATTATTATTAATTATTAAATTGATCCCAAGCTTTTCAAGTGATTTTTTTAATAAATGTTGCTTTTATCATGTTACTGCCCATTGACCAGAACACGTGTTGTAAATATGTAAATATGTAATATGAACGCCACTTTGATTAACATTTACATATGAACTAGTATGCACCAAAAAGTTTGACTTAAAAAATACTATTTAATGTCGCTAGCTATCATGAAGATGAAACCTGCAGTGCAGCTGTAACTGTATTGCAGGTAAAGATGTTCGAGTCTTCACAGCCATCGCAGAAAGAAAACGGAAATTTGTGTGATAACAGTAGACACTTAATGCATTAATGTACTCAAGTTTGTGAATTATTTTAAATGTGACTTTTTCTGATAATTACAAGTTATTACATGATGAAAGTGATAGCAGATAACGTATGACTTTAATTACCATGAAACAGAACGGGCTGTAAACACTTAATGTAATATTTTTTATTTACTCTTGTGGACGTGCAATTGTGTGATAAGAGTAGACACTTGATGTATTAATGTATTCAAGTTGGTGAATGTTTTGCATGATATTTTGTTGTGATATTTTGTTGTGATATTTTGTTGTGATATTTTGTTGTGATATTTTGTTGTGATAATTGCAAGTAGTGAAAAACTGATTTTGTGATTTATCGCACGTGAACTCTTTAGTGATAATTTTAAGTTATTACATGATCAAATCTATAATAAATATTGATTTAATTGCAACATGTTCTTGATTTTAGTTGTGGGGAAAAGTAGTTTTGAGTCAAGACAACTTGGGCATGGGGGGGAAGATGTATTGTTACACCGGAGTTAGTAGCCAATGCAACCCGACCTTTGGTCAACGAGACTTAGTGTACTCCCGGAGCCTAGCCTGGTCATTCTGCCAGTTCAGATAGTTCACCGAAAACGCTAAATGTGCGCATGATTATCTTATAAGGAACGATTAACGTAGACTAAACATTTCGGCAGCCACCGTCTAATATTATATGAAAACCCGTGTAGTGTCATTCTGTTCGCAATATGTAGGCTGCGATAAATAGGTTCCTTGTGTTTTTGTCCTGAGAGCATTGCTAATTGATGATCAACTTGTAGCATAGTACTATATATTACATCGCTGCCTTTATGTTCTGTCCAGGTGATGGACGACGCGCTGGTTAACATACTTCCCCAGGTCGTCGACCATTTCGACCCGGACACGTGGGAACGCTGTTGGCATTCGGCCGTCGACATTATCACTGCTGCGCTGCCTTAAGGCGTTCTGCTTCCTACCAATGTCAACTGAACTCACGGCACGCAAGATCTCGTATCAGGATTATGT
The DNA here is from genome assembly GCA_963662155.1 of Lamellibrachia columna. Classification (NCBI taxonomy): domain Eukaryota; kingdom Metazoa; phylum Annelida; class Polychaeta; order Sabellida; family Siboglinidae; genus Lamellibrachia; species Lamellibrachia columna. Next base: position 35,973,091 of record OY759273.1, on the reverse strand, counting down.
CTGCAGACTAAACAAATTACCTTCGAGTTTGTAGTGTGTGTGAAGTCATGTAGCACAGCGCCCTCTGTGTCTCCGGGGCCCTGAGCCACCTGTCGTCAGCCAGAATGTTGGTCATAGACCCGCGTGAAGGCGTCACGCAGCGAATTGGTTCAGTGTCGAGGCTTCGTTTGTGAATAAAAACATCCATCCTCATTTAATTTGTTTATGTCGTTTTGTCACACACACACACACACACACACACACACACACACACACACACACACACACACACACACACACACACACACACACACACACACACACACACACACACACACACACACACACACACACACACACACACACACACACACACACACACACGAACGCACGCACGCACCGCGCTCGCTCACTCGGTCGCTCTGATGCTCGCAACCTTCTGATGACCAACACTCACTAATTATGTGAATTATCAAGCACCCTCTTCTGCCGACCTCATTGGCTCTGATCACAGGATTATGTGTGCACAGTTAAAAACCCAACCAGGTCCAGGCTCAACTGTGATGCAATTACAACGAATCAAGATTAAGCCTCTCTGAAAACCAAATTTCAACTGACGGGGAGGCATTGGAAAGATCCCAAACGCTAACCCATACAAAGACTATGTTGATATATGCTAGAGCAGCAGGCTCGGCCATCGCCTCGAGAATCTGTCAAGACTAGTGTCCGGCATATGAAAGAAGTAAATGCAGCGCGTAGGATTGTAATTAGTGCACATACTGAGACGTAAGATGAAAAGCAGGAGAAGCGTTATCGTGACATTCTTGGAGCATTTGACAGTTGCGAGTTGACTAATGCTCTCCATAATGCCTGGAAGTTAGTAAAACAACTTTCGGGAAAGAAATAAAAAACCATCTTTATACAAGGGGAAGATCGTTTGGATGCTTGGAAAACTCACTTCAAACAACTGCTCTCTTTAGATGATACAAGAACATCCAACTATCCAGTTGATCCGATCTATGAGACCCCAACATTGACACCGACATCTTCTCACTAGCAGAAGTCACAACATTGCTATCAAACAAATGAAACTTGGCAAAGCACCAGAACTAGATGGCCTTCCCATTGAAGTGTGGCGACTACCCAGGTTAAGGAAAGATTTATTGAAGTTTTGCAACGAAACGTAGGAAATATACGACCGGACTGTCGGATCTCGGGTATCGTACCAATACCTAAGAAAGGAAACCTAACTCTTCTAAAAACTATCGTGGAATAAGTCTAACACAGACTGCAGCAAAGGTCTACAGTCGACTCCTGTCTAACAGAATTCGTCCTGAGCTAGAAAAGATCTTAAACCCAAACCAGAACGGATTTAGACCCTCACGATCTACATCTTCACCGATTCTTGTTCTTAGACGCATCATCGAGGAAACGAGAAACCACCAGAATGAGGCTGCCATTATTTTCATCGACTTCAAGAAAGCCTTTGACTCAGTAGATAGAACCAAACTGTTTCGGATGCATTATGCGTCTCACATCCCAAAGAAGATCGTCAGAGCCATATAAATAATGTCTGAAAACACTTCTGCAGTTGTACTCATTCCCGAAGGTAAAACTGCACATTTCGAGATTAATACAGGAGTTCTCCAAGGAAACCGTCTCGCCCCATACATATTCATACATATTCATACATATTCATACATATTCATACATATTCATACATATTCATACATATTCATACATATTCATACATATTCATACATATTCATACATATTCATACATATTCATACATATTCATACATATTCATACATATTCATACATATTCATACATATTCATACATATTCATACATATTCATACATATTCATACATATTCATACATATTCATACATATTCATACATATTCATACATATTCATACATATTCATACATATTCATACATATTCATACATATTCATACATATTCATAAAAGCCTTGGACTACGCTCTAAGAACTGCGATTGATGACAGAGAAGGACTAACTGTCACCAGACGCCGAAGCACCAGACATCCAGCCTGCCGTCTCTCGGATCTGAATTATGCTGATGACATTGCTCTGTTCGCTGACACGATACAAGAAGCAGAACTATTACTTCATGAAGTGGAAAGTGCTTCAAAATTTTCTAGATTATTTCTAAATCCAAGCAAAAGAAAATACATGCATATCAACCCGTTTGCTAATGATGATGCACACTCGTCAGATGGGAGTCAAATTGAGAAAGTAGGGAATTTTAATTATGGAATTGGGCAGCAGTTCATACCCTTGACAACGTTTAGAGAGCGCTCATACGCAGACTCACCAAACTGAAGATTTTCAGGACGACGGTCGAACCGATACTATATGGATGCGATTCATGGTCGCTAAAACAAAGAGTAGAAAATGCACTGCATGGCACCTACACAAGAATGCTGCGGAAAATATAACCATGTCATGACGCAATCCCATGGCCTACTAACAACTGAACAGCTCCCTATCACGGATCACAACCATTGTGAGACAACGGCGTCTTCGTCTGGCAGGTCATGTGGTGCGTCTTGACGAAGCAGCCAACAAAGTCCTGCAGAACAAATTTACTAACTGCAATGAAGAACCGAAACAACTGGAAGGAAATCATCATGTCACCACATTAACGCACACACACACACACACACGCACGCACGCACGCACGCACGCACGCACGCACGCACGCACCCACCCACCCACCCACCCACCCACCCACCCACCCACACACACACACACACACACACACACACACACACACACACACACACACACACACACCACACACACGCACGCACACACACATATAAAAGGATGGTTCGTGTGTACAAAGTAAGCCGAGGATTTCTGGGATGATTTCTGAAAATTCTCTCTCATATATATATATATATATATATATATATATATATATATATATATATATATATATATATATATATATATATATATATATATATATATATATATATATATATATAATATATATATATATATATATAATATATATAATTATGTATGTCTCAAATATTAGAATATGAATACTAATAATACGCTATATGACAGAATTTACATAGAATTGATATAACGGTGACTGCCGTAGTGTTTAGTCTACGTTAATTGTTCCTTATCAGATAACCATAGATAGCTTGTTTAGCGGCTTATGTTCACTATCTCAACTGGCAGAAAGATCGGGCTATGCTCGGGGAGTACACTAAGTCTCCTTGTCGTTGACCAAAGGTCGGGTCGTATTGGCTCCTGGCTCCGGCAGTACCTAGAAGTATTCCGCTGTGGCGCCGGGCCTAGCCGCATGCTTATCGGCCAGATGTCTGGCAGCCGCCTGCAGTGAAGGCCGGTCATCGAGGAAGTTGATTAGAATGTCCAGGCCGTTGACCACACGAACGACGTGAGCCTCGAACTCGGAGCTGTGTAGGTCAGCGACGTTGACCCGGGTGAACTTTTGCATAGCTCCTGGGTCGCGCTTGATGCAATAGATGCACTCGCTATGGCAGGTTTGCTACAACGTACGGAGTTCCCTAAACGATGTGGTTTTCCAGTCGTGTTGTAAGGGGATTTATGAAACGAAAAAACCTGAATAAAATAAAACAAAGAGAATTTTGTATGGCTAATAGTGTCTACAATTGTCAGATTGTAATTACTTATTTTGGTTAACCTTGAAAAATGCCTTAATTATGCGTGACTCATTTAGGAGTTTACATTTGGAAGTTCCCTAATGGAAAAATACCATGGAATTTCATGGTGTAACACGGTATTACATGGCATTATATGTATTACATGGTGTTACATGTTGTACATGGCGCAATTACATTACATTACATGGTAAACTGTGGTAGACCATGCTTTTTCGTATATTGTGTATGGTAATTGTATGGCACACCATGGTTTCCCTGTTTCAAAATACCATGGCATTTTACCATGGAATACGATGGTATATTTGCATAAGATTTTCTTTTGTTATGTTCATAAACGTAACCCCGTGGTGGGTTGTCCGACGGGTTTGTATTGTGGCAGATTGTTTGTAAAACACGGGTAGCGAGATAGTTCATATACTTTCTTTGACCCTGTTTGAACATTGTAAACGAGGTTTTGCCTTATAGCTTTACCCTCTTCACTGAATTTTCATTAGTGTGCGCAGTGTCTTTTTTTTTTTGGGGGGGGGCAACTAACTATATGTATTATGTGTTAATGTGTAGTTGTTTTTGTAGATGAAATGTTTGCACTGTTTTGTTTCTTTCTCACCTTACTACTTTATAAATGTTTTGACATTTATTATTTTGTTTGACACCGATGAGTATTTTGTGTACTCGAGCCTCATCGAGTTTATGTGATTTTCGTCTATCCACTTAGCGATATCTTTTAAAATAAACATAACATATTTGTTAAGCATGACCTCGCATCTAGGAATCCCTGTTGAACAAGAACAAGAACAAGACGTTTATTTTTGACCAGAAAGAATAGCAAATAATGAACCAATGTACTGTAATGAATTGAGGTTGGACTGTGGTGAATTGAGGATGGACTGTGGTGAATTGAGGTTGGACTGTGGTGAATTGAGGATGGACTGTGGTGAATTGAGGTTGGACTGTGGTGAATTGAAGATGGACTGTGGTGAACTGAGGATGGACTGTGGTGAATCGAGGATGTACTGCAATCAATGTATGATGAACCGTAGTAAATTGAGGATGGACCGTAGTGAATTGATGATCGACTGTAGTGACTTGAGGATGGACTGTGGTGACGTGAAAATGGACTGTAATTAATTGAGGTTAGATTGTAGTAAATTGTTTGTAAATTGACTGACTGTAGTGAATTGAGAATTGAATGTAGTGACTTGAGGATGGAATATAGTGACGTGAGGATGGAATGTAGAGAATTGAGGAATGAATGTAGTGACTTGAAGATGGAATGTGGTGACTCGATGATAGAATGTAGTAACTTCAAGATGGAATGTAGTAAACTGAGGATTGAATGTAGCGACTTGAGGATGGAATGTAGTGACTTGAAGATGAAATGTAGTGACTTGAAGATGGTATGTAGTGATTTGAGGGTGGAATGTAGTAAATTGGGGATTGAATGTAGTGACTTAAGGATGGGATGTAATGAATTGAGGATGGAACGTAATTGATTGAGAATGAACTGTAATACATTGAGGATGGATTATTGCGTCAATGCGGGGATTGAACCACTACCGTGTCAGAGAAACAGTCAGTCATATTTGTAATAAAACGTGGCATCAATACACTGCGCGCGAGTGCGTGCGTGCGTATGTGCGTGCGTGCGTGCGTGCGTGCGTGCTTGCTTGCCTGCGTGTTTACGTGCGTGTGTCCAGAACTCCAGCTTGACCATTTGCGAACCCCTCGAAGCGTGCTTCCCGACCTGTTTTGCGTTTATGAAAAACAGCGTGGCTTACAATACAAACGCTATATTAGTGTACGTGTTTTAAAGGGTAGACATGCCTCTATCGGTATGAACACACCAAACTCTTCCTGTAAATGATGTCGTCAGTGACCTAAGAACTACCAGGAACATGGATAATGACATAACGTGACATATGTCGTTTATTTATTTCTGGTCGAGATCCCTGTACCCCCTTGCAGGGGGTTACCCTCCCACACCCTCTCTCCACACATTGGACCTTGTGGCACGTAGTACTGCCATTCGCGCGGCTGCTAACCTCCCTTATCCGACACTCGCTCGGCTTCGTGAATCCGCCGAGAAGAGAGTTTGGTAGCAGAAGCCTGGTCTCGTTGTTACCCACTGTCACCACTCCATTTATGTGTAGGCGTTCCC
>OY759273.1:35958454-35965954 GCA_963662155.1 Lamellibrachia columna | reverse complement strand
TTCAACTTTCACATAAAAGCAATGTGTGTGTGTGTGAGTGTGTGTGTGTGTGTGTGTGTGTGTGTGTGTGTGTGTGTGGGGGTTGTGTGTGTGTGTGTGTTGTGTGTGTGTGTGTGTGTGTGTGTGTGTGTGTGTGTGTGTGTGTGTGTGTGTGTGTGTGTGTGTTGTGTGTGTGTGTGTGTGTGTGTGTGAGTGTGTGTGGTGTGTGTGTGTGTGTGTGTGTGTGTGCATAACGTCGTTATGCAACAGTGTCGTCAATATAACGGCCTATATACGTTGTATATTACGTTGTAGAGACAACAACACGATTGAACACAGTTTATTGTAATACAATGTACGATTCACTGAAGCTCACTGAAACAAAAACAAATCTACTAAATTAAAACAAATCAAAGAGATTGTTCTATTACATAATAGATGTCATATACAGCCGAGTGCAGTACTGTTGTGGATTTCCAGCTATTTGAAGCATCTTGCCAAATATCAAGATATGTAAAAGTAGCTTGTGTTTTTTTAATGCGAATATATATATATATATATATATATTATATATATATATATATATTCGCGCACACACACACACCACACACACACACACACACCACACACACACACACACACACACACACACACACACACACACACACACACACACACACACACACACACACACACATCATGGTTGCATATACATGATTAACTAATATTACGATGTCATATATATAATATATATAATATATATATATATATATATATATATATATATATATATATATATATATATATAAATATATATATATAACTTTGACTGCAAACAAAATCATGTTTAAAATTGGATTTTAAGCATGTTCATTGGGAACATGTTTTTGTGTTCGATGGCACGCCATTATTTTGCACGCATCAACATTTCTCTTTTATTGGTAGACCTTATTAATCTAGTCTCTAAATTAATCGTCCTGCTGAGGGCTTGGACTGACGGCCGTAGCATTCGTATCTGTGATCATACGCATATTCCTTGGACACGATACTCTCCTCTCCGCAACAGAGTGAGTGTCCAAGTCGTAAATCTTGTCTTGCAGCAGAGAGCTCTGCCCCAGTCTTCCGGGCGCTTGTACCAACGGCCTTCGCAGCACATAGGGTTTTTGTGTCATATGGTATGCCAGAGCATATTGCAACTGAAAGAAAAAAATTCCCATACTCACACAATACGAACATGCGTGCGTGCGTACGTGCATGCGTGTATGTGTGCATGTATATGCGTCCATCTGTGTGTACAAGTCAGTTTCTTGCATGTTTTGTGTGATTGCATCCGTGTGCGAACATATACGTTTGTACATAAGAATGCATGTAAATAAATGCAGGTTAGTGAGGTAATGCATTTCCTTTCGTTCGTAAAAGTGTCTAAACGATATATTCTTGGGTTTCTTTCCTGAGTATGAATCTTAGTATGCTTTCCCAATTGTGTCTTACAGTTGCTTTAATGCTGTTATTCTTAATCTTGTTAGGAATTCGTCAATATAGGCATATGCTGCACGCAATATCGGAGACAGCCCTCTGCCTTGCTTTTACACCAATGAACTCTGTGGAGTATCCGGACATTCCATTATTTACACCAATGAACGCTGTGGAGTATCCGGACATTCATTATTTACACCAATGAACGCTGTGTAGTATCCGGATATTCCTTTATTACACCAATGAACGCCTGTGGAGTATCCGGACATTCCATTATTTACACCAATGAACGCTGTGGAGTATCCGGACATTTCATTATTTACGCCAATGAACGCTGTGGAGTATCCGGACATTCCATTATTCTAGGGACACATTTAAGTGATGGTTGGTGCATATATTACAGTCAAACTGCGTAATCAGTTATTTCGAAAAATGACTTTTCCACCTAGTAGCTGCACGCAGCCATATTGACCATTTAGTCAACGTGCAGGGTTTCGTAACCAGCGTTTTGTGGTAAACCTTTCGTCTGTCTCGCCAATCAACAGAAAATAATTTTATTGTATCCCAGTTATTCACAATCGCGTTAATATAAAATCGGAATGTTACCTAAAAGGTGTGAAAGACTGCTTTTTACCGACCACTAGATTGCATGGTTATTATACTGTTTTGCAAGTTTAATAAATTATAAATATTATGTTCGAGATGGAATCCACTAGTAATGTCAATTTCAAGTGCAGTACATTTACGGCCATGCATTATGTTGAGCGACGTGAGAGATCGTCTTGAACGCCAACAAACTGATTGCGTTTTCGATAACTATTCCGATTTGTCAAGACACCGGAAAACTTATACAACAGCATAAATGAAACAAGCTATCATCTTTGTTACTGATACTGCCGATTTTTTTCGCGAAATGACCGGTTACACAGCTTCACTCTAACACGTAGCATTACCTCGCTCACATATACAGTTTCCATCAACGTAAACGTACATTTCGACGTAGACATAATAAGTATAGTGTATGGGAACATTAGTGTTGAAAACGTTATGATTCTTAGTTGACGCAAACTATGGATGATGGTACTTCATACTCAGATTTGTTAAAACTGCATCCTCAACTGATTTAGTGTATTGTGAATCCGGTTCGTTGATGTAGTGTAGGAATAGTAGGAATAGTAACACCCGCAGTCGATTTAATAAAAAAGTGCGAATTTTTGTTCAAGTCGTCGAAAGAATTGACATTGGTCGTTAGATCTGGTAAGGCTCAAAATGGTGGATGTCCAAAATGGCAGACACTTTTTGGGGTCAAGGCCGACCATGGGCATGACTTGCATCCTCTCGCCGATCATATAACAAAGTTGCGAGATTTGGCCAAACTCGACGATTTCACACAAAAATATATAAAAAAAATTGCGCAAGTGAACTAGCATGCTGTAATGGATAGTAGGTAGGTTTGATGTTTCGCAAAATTTATTTAAAATGAGACAAGCGAAACAATTTAAGAGGAACCTTTAAGCCAACTTACTCTGAGAAACAAACTGCCAGGCCGTGGCGCTCGTCATCAGCACCAGCAGCAGGAGACAGACTGCAGACGTGCTGTTCGATGTCACCATCCTGGACAAGAAATAATCATGTTAGATTGGTAATACTAACAAAATATCCATCTTCCGGACGGGGTAACTTCGTAGTTCGTACGTGACTGTAACATGTCAGGATATGCAACATTACCGCAGAAATATCCATCTATGCCTTGGTACTTGGTGCTGCCAGACAATATATTGATGGCTTCTTGAATTTGCGAAAGACTTGCAATAATAGTATTGTATAGCGACGTCTTGCCTTGTATGACGTAACTTTAGACAATCGAAAAAAGACGCACGCGTGACGTTGTCGATAATTGCACGTAATTGTTCGCACAGCGTTGCTGACAATTGTACGTAATAACTACCGTGGGTCGTAGATGAATCCCTGGAAGTTTGACGCCCGAAAGGCAAAGCGTCTAGGAGTAGCATACACACGCACACGCACACGCACACGCACACGCACACGCACACGCACACGCACACGCACACGCACACGCACACGCACACGCACACGCACACGCACACGCACACGCACACGCACACGCACACGCACACGCACACGCACACGCACACGCACACGCACACGCACACGCACACGCACACGCACACGCACACGCACACGCACACGCACACATGCACTTCGGTCGTCCATCGCGAAGCGATGAGGACCACTTCAGTCATCTGGGGGTTGGTGGGGGGGGGGGGGGCTGGTTTGATTTGTGGGTACGAAGGTCGATGAAGAGTCAAATCTGCGCCTGGAAGGTTCTCTGCCAGTGTTGACATAGGATGGCAGCCACATGTGTTGTCAGGGGGTCGCTGGGTCTTGACTTTCAGACTTGCCTCCGTTGTTCTGCTGCAGCAGTTCTGTTTGCCTCACAGGTTGCTGCGCTTTTGTACAGGGAGGAGCGCCGCTCAGCACCGTCCTTTGTACAGGGAGGAGCGCCACTCAGCACGGTCCTTTGTGCAGGGAAGAGCGCCACTCAGCACGGTCCTTTGTGCAGGGAGGAGCGCCACTCAGCACGGTCCTTTGTGCTGGGAGGAGCGCCACTCAGCACGGTCCTTTGTGCAGGGAGGAGCGCCACTCAGCACGGTCCTTTGTGCAGGGAGGAGCGCCACTCAGCACGGTCCTTTGTGCAGGGAGAAGCGCCACTCAGCACGGTCCTTTGTGCAGCGTGTTCCCACGTGTAGGGGTTGATAGCAAACGCTTTCACGGAGATCTTCAGATTGTTTTTGAAACATTTCTTTTGCTCCCCTTGTGTGCGCTCATGCACCTTCTTGTAGCTCACCGTAGAAGAGTCTTTTCGGCAGCCGGTCGTGATTCAGCTTCCTAGCGTGACATTGATACACTGTCCACGTCTCACAGGCGTAAAGCAGCGTGGGGTGTACTGGTTGTGTGGACGTGATTCAGCTTCCTAGCGTGACATTGATACACTGTCCACGTCTCACAAGCGTAAAGCAGCGTGGGGAGTACTGGTTGTGTGGACGTGATTCAGCTTCTTAGCGTGACATTGATACACTGTCCACGTCTCACAAGCGTAAAGCAGCGTGGGGAGTACTGGTTGTGTGGACGTGATTCAGCTTCCTAGCGTGACATTGATACACTGTCCACGTCTCACAAGCGTAAAGCAGCGTGGGGAGTACTGGTTGTGTGGACGTGATTCAGCTTCCTAGCGTGACATTGATACACTGTCCACGTCTCACAGGCGTAAAGCAGCGTGGGGAGTACTGGTTGTGTGGACGTGATTCAGCTTCCTAGCGTGACATTGATACACTGTCCACGTCTCACAGGCGTAAAGCAGCGTGGGGAGTACTGGTTGTGTGGACGTGATTCAGCTTCCTAGCGTGACATTGATACACTGTCCACGTCTCACAGGCGTAAAGCAGCGTGGGGAGTACTGTTGCCTTACACACCTTCAGCTTTGTCTGTATACTATGCCTCTTCTGTCCCAGACTTTGGCGTTTAGTCTCCGGAAGGCTGCGCTGGCTTTCACGATCCTATTGTTGACTGTTGACCACATTCAGTCTTTGGCCGTTAGCTGTAACACTGGGTTCAACATACGGTTTCTTCGTTGACGCCCGAGAGGCAAAGCGCCTACGAACAGTAGCATACGTACATGCATACACGCGCACACGCGCACACGCGCACACAACACACACGCACGCACGCACGCACGCACGCACGCACGCACGCACGCACGCACGCACGCACGCACGCACGCACGCACACACACACACACACACACACACACACACACACACACACACACATGCATACAAGCATACATACAAACATACTCACGGTGTGTAATAACAAGATACGGCATATGAGTAATAGCCACCCAGGGCCGCTGCCGGGGGGGGGGGGGGGCACACTTGAGTGACTATCGTGTCGCCATCTAGCGGTAGTCGTCTGACGAAGATTGTTGATAGCAGTCGAAACGTCATGGGGAAAAAAGGTAAACTGACTGTGAAATAAGTCAAAATATTACTAATTTTAGCCATCCAGTCTGATGAACATCTTCACTCAAGATACGGCATATATATAACAGACGTGGGCAACACGTTACAAGCATTCGAATATTAACGTATTTCGTACCTGTCAACCTCTGATAAACAAAACCCTAGTCTGGGGAGATAAAACCATAAACTGGTGGAAAAACCATCCAATTGACGATGAATTTCACTAGTGTCTAAAGGTAACACAAACAACTCTAAAGTTAATATATTGACATTTCATTGGTGCACATATATAATGTATAGACCCCTATAACATGCTGCAACTTCCACGTCACGAGCGCCGACCGGACACCGCGCATGAAACGTTTGCATTTCCTTCGTCTTCCATATTTCAAAGTCGCATTGGTGACCTTCATCTCGCGCGTTCCTGATTAACAATTGCGCTTGTGTTTAGCCAGTCTCGCTTGTCCGACTCTCGCTCGCCTTCGTGGCCGAGAAGAGAGTCTGGCTTCGAAGGCGTGGTTTGACTCTTACCTATTCCATTTTGTGAAGCCGTAGCAGCCAATCAGCGTCATTGTCAAGATTCTACATTATAACATTATTTTACATGACTGAATTGTTTGGTGTGGCAGTTGTGTCAGTATATCAAATGGTATCGTATATAAACTGATACAAGTTAACTTTTATTTGATGTGATAGCCAAATCCCTGGATTTGACTATGTCGGCGGTCTTGTTCTATTTAACCGTATGGGTTGACAGGTATGGTATCGTTTCTAGAATATTCGTATTTGGCTGTTATAAACATTGCATCCATCTCGTAGAATGTGAATCCGAAATTAAATTATGCCGAAAATGTAGTAACGCTTGCGGCAATGAAAAACGTCGTTGTGTTTGATATTGCGGAAACATAATATTAGATCAAACTATGCATACTTACATAAAGGTTTCTCGCGTTGTGAGTTGAACGGCGACGGAAAACCAAATGTGATGGGAGGGCTTCTCGTCCTAAATTTAAATACCTTTCTCAAGTGTTTTGTCGCTTATGTAAGTGTTGCTGCACACGTAGGGGGCCTAATCCTATTAAATTATTACAGTGCACGCCGCTTAATTCAAAGTGTATTAATTCGAAAAGCTGGATAATTCGAAGTTGTCGTCATATCCCGAGGCCTTCTTTATCCAGAGCTTCTGATAAATCGAACTCCTGATCACTCGGAGGGTTTTGGATGGTTTCGAATGATCCAGCTTTTTATATAATATACCAGCGACTAAAGTGCAATGTATTGAAACTGGGTGCACTTTACGTTAAGAATAACTTGGAGGGTGCTCAAACATGAGTGACATTCGACTTCGAGCACAATTACTAGGAAATGTGAGGTCCTTTACATCCTACCAATCAATCAATTAATCAATCAATCAATCAATCAATCAATCACGCATATAGTGCCCTTTCCAGCCTTTACTACTCAAATGCACTTTTCAAGTTCATTGATAATAAACAAGTCCTACGTACTAAAACGTCAATTCAGTCAAACAAAACGCTATCTCTAGAATGTTGAAGTCATTAAAACTCCAGCTAATTTATTTCATCTAAAATGCCTGACTAAACAAATATGCCTTCAGCTGTCTTTTGATGGCATCAGCCGAGGGAGCCTGGCGAAGATCAAGTGGAAGACGAAGATCAGCGGAGGTGGCTATGTAGGTTGGTCCTTCCTGGGGCATGGCCTTGTAAGCCGCTGAGTGCTAAAGTGCTGAGTACTTGTAAGTGCTGAAGACGCTGAGTGGCTGCGAACGCAAAAGAATTAAGAATAGTTTCGTATGTTTAATATTATAGCGTAGTACTCATAGTACTCATAGTACTCATAGTACTCATATTACTCATAGTACTCATATTACTCATAGTACTCATAGTACTCATATTACTCATAGTACTCATAGTACTCATAGTACTCATAGTACTCATAGTACTCATAGTACTCATATTACTCATATTACTCATAGTACTCA
>OY759273.1:35403454-35953454 GCA_963662155.1 Lamellibrachia columna | reverse complement strand
GCTTATTTTAGTTATCATGCTTAAAATTTCGATTTCTCAAAGATGCGGAGAATGAATTGGTTCGGTTACTGCCTCAATCAAACTCTACCCTGACAGGTTTATGGCTGTTATGATGTTTGTATCATCTTACCTACAAGAGGGATCATTATTAAAATGTGATTATTTTGTGATATTTGTTAAACGTTTCCAATTGCTTTCGTTGGACACTACACACACTTTGCCAGGTTTATTTAGTATTTGAACAAAAAACAGCCGACTGTCAGGTTGTTGATACATCGTTAATCCCCGCCCGCTCGCTCTCGACCAGTGGTAATAGCGAATGGGCGAGGTTTAGTCTCGCCTGTGCTATACCGGGTACGTTTCGCAATTTCGCGGCCAGGACACCGGTTTATGTTAACAGCTATTTCAACATCACTGTAAAGAACTGGATTGCACGCGGCTCAATCGTGTAAAATGTGATGACACGTCTTGTTGAATTATACACAATTGAAACAAACAGTAACATGCAGGTACACATATTTACATATACATAATCATTAGCTATTCTAGAACCGGAACACTGACGTCATAAGTAAACACTTCTATGGCTATGGTATGGCTATGCCAAAGCACGTCTTCAGTTCTTCGCATGAACTGTACGAAGAAGCCATTCGGCAATACTGTTACTGTTATTGCTATGATGCTATTACATTACAATAAATTGATCTTTTGTAGACATATTGCCCTTCTTTAACTTTGGAACTTTTTTGATTTTGCCACCAATGAAAATTAACTAAAACACACTAACAAAAATAATACAAATTAAGACCTACATTAATACAAGGGGCTGGTTAAGGAGAATGGGGGCACGCATTGGGGGGGGCAAGTTGGTTTGACTGGGGGGGGGGGCAATTGAAAGGGCTGGGGGGCATTGCCTCCCCCACTTTGTATGTTAAAAAACGCCCTGCATATATATATATATATATATATATATATATACATATATATATATATATATACATACATATATACATATATATATATATATATATATATATATATATATATATATATATATATATATATATATATATATATATGTATATGTATATGTATATATATATATATATATATATATATATATATATACATATACACACACATATATATATATATATGTATATATATGTATATATATGTATATATATATATATATATATATATATATAATCAAATTATATGCAATGGTGTTGCATTCTATTACTATTATTATGGAATTTGAACTGTTTGTTGGAAATAAATTATTTATTGAACGATACAATTATTTTAATTTACTTCAAACACGTTTAAAAAGATCGATGCTCCCGCCTAGGTTAGGGTTTAAGCAGGGACGATGTGTTGTCTGGTAACACGTTTTTGTTGTTTAGAGGGGTCTGGTGTTTGACTGTGTATTCGTTCGAACCACTAAACTACGCAGTCGAACAAGAAAATCCAATTAAAAGTCTACTTAATAGTTTTTATTATGGATGATGCTTGGAAAGAAATGTTTGATAAATTGTCGTTAGGTGTTCTCAGGACTCTGGGTAGGTGCTTCCCGGGCGATAATATGTGCATCATTGCCATTAAAAGGAATTTCCTAACTTGGTCTAAGACTAAGTGAATCATGGTCAGAATGCCCCTCTTTCAGAGTGCACCGTCACAATGCCCCAACCGCTTAGTCAGAATGCGCCAACAGCTTGGTAGGAATGCCCCACTGATGGTAGGAATGCTCCACTAGCACTGATTTTAATACAGTCTAACATATTAAAGCGAGGTCATGCTTAACAAATATGTTATGTTTTTTGGAAGAAATCACTAAGTGGATAGACGTGGGATCGCCAGTAGATATTATCTACTTAGATTTTCAGAAAGCTTTTGACAAAGTGCCACATCAAAGATTACTACTTAAATTAAAAGCCCATGGTATCGGGGATAGCATAACTGACTGGATAGAACAATGGCTGACTGACAGAAGACAACGAGTTGTAGTAGATGGAGAAGTTTCAAATTGGAAATCGGTTTTGAGTGGGGTACCTCAAGGATCAGTATTAGGACCTATATTATTCTTAATATATATCAATGACTTGGACGACAGTATAACAAGTAACGTACTGAAATTTGCGGATGACACAAAACTGTTTAGAAAGGTTAATACTGATGGTGATAAACAACATTTACAAAACGATCTAGACAGATTAGTGAAATGGTCTGAGAAATGGCAGATGCTGTTCAATTTTGGGAAATGTAAATGCCTACATACAGGACATGGGAACTTGAATGTAAACTATAAAATGGGAGATACTGTTCTGGGTACTACTGTAAAAGAAAAGGACATAGGAGTTACAATAATCGCTGATATGAAAGTTTCAGAGCAGTGTGGTATTGCAGCTTCAAAGGGTAATCAAATTCTTGGATTGATTAGAAGAAACATAACATACAAGGGAAAAAAGTTAATTATACCTCTTTATAAAGCAATAGTTAGACCTCATTTAGAATATTGTATACAAGCATGGAGACCATATCGTAAGAAGGATATAGATACGCTTGAACGCATACAAAGGAGAGCAACTAAAATGATTCCAGAACTTAGAGACCTTAGTTATGAAGAACGCCTGAAAGAATGTGGTTTAACAACTCTAGAGACAAGGAGGTTAAGAGGAGATCAGATTGAAGTTTTTAAGATATTGAATGGGTATGAAAATATTCATAGAAATATGTTTTTCTCGCTCAAGAAGGATAGCAGAACTAGAGGACATGAGGTAAAATTAGTAAAGGATCAATGTAGATTGGACATCAGGAAGCACTCGTTCTCACAGAGGACAATAAATGAATGGAACAAATTGTCTACAGATTGTGTAACTGCTAGCAGCGTGAATATGTTTAAAAACAAGGTTGACACATATCTCAGGAGGGCGGGTTATAAGTAAATGAACATTGTTGGACTCTCGATAAGCCAATGGCTTCCTTGTCCACTTGCCATCTGGGCCTTTGGCTTGGATGGCAAATCTTGTTAAATATGTATACGAACAACTAAATGATGTATATCAGTATATTACACCAAACCTTCGATATTGTAACTTTTGAACCGTTTTATAGGCTTCCTTCAGCCATATTGGTGTCCATTTTCTATAAACAATTTGATTATATTTCACTATGTTTATGCTTAGACCGTTACGATGATAACAAATTATACATATTTTAGTTTTGTTCTTGTTATGCCACAAAGCCAACTGTGTTTGATCTATACAATGTTTCCCATCAGACTAAAGTTCTGGGTCCTGGCGACTGTGCGTCGTCTGCAAATTGCACCTATTGACTTCTAAGGTAGTCTCTAGCACAGAGCACAAGCTCAAAAAGTACTGATTAAAATAAGACTCACTAATATCACCCATGAAGACAGACATCAATGGAGATGTCGGTGCTATGTAAATAAAATGTACAGTTGTGCATTAGCGTATTCTATGTAGATGTGTTTTTCTTACTATTAACTGTCAGTCTGTTACATTAATATGTTCTATCATCTATATAGACGTGTTTAACGTTACTCACTGTGTTCTTTTAGTTTGTTCTATATAGAGAGGTTTTCATAATTAGTATAACATGTCAGTATATAGGCAAGATTTTTAGTATGTAGACAAATAATTCACGCATTCATGTTGATTAATTAATAAATTTCATCCTGATTTTATACTACAATCCAGCTATTTATTATGGCCAAGAACAATATATATATATATATTTCATATTTAGTGATTCTATCTACGAATGTATATTAGGCTGAAATGGACCATGATTCCAACAAATACTTCAGTGCCAATACCCTGAAATATAACCCAAATGCTAATTTTTTTAGAAACGACCGCATATATATATAATATAATATATATATATAAATTATGTATTTATAATTATTAAGAATCAGGAAAATCAATTCAAACAACAAATGCATCACAAACACTCAAAGTCACCTAACCGTGTATTATTTTAAGTCCAGTTTTATGTAGGGAGCCAGTTTTTTGGCCTATTTTGAAAAATAACTAAATTGGTTACATCATGAAAACAAACTGCGATTTACATGGTTTACGGCACTGTGTCAATTTTTGTAGAAAAGAGAAAAGGCATCTGTGACATAAAGATGACCGACAGATCGCCTGTACCACAATCCGTGATCACCACGTGGGAGCAGGTGTGTGTAATCTAGGACCCTCTCATACATTCCAACCCAGAGTAAACAGATCAGGGGTGAAAACTAACATTTTTGTCTGCTAGCCCAAGCGGGCTGGTTAATTTTCAAAATCTATCACCCTGACCAATATTCTACTGATGTTGTTATTGCGATGTGAAACAATTGTTCAATAAGAGCCATGAGAACCATAATAAACACATTTATTTTCATTAAAAATAAAATGAAGAATATTCTGTGTCAGGTGCATTACTCTGTATAACACATTAATCAATGATCGATCCAGAGTTTAGGCTATCCTGTTTTATTGTCGTCAGGTGAAGGTTATGTTATCCCTTTTTGTTGTTGTCAGGTGAAGGTTATGTTGTCTTGTTTTGTTGTCGTCAGGTGAAGGTTATGTTATCTTGTTTTGTTGTCAGGTGAAGGTTATGTTGTCTTGTTTTGTTGTCGTCAGGTGAAGGTTATGTTGTCTTGTTTTGTTGTCGTCAGGTGAAGGTTATGTTATCCTGTTTTATTGTCGTCAAGTGAAGGTTATGTTATCCCGTTTTGTTGTTGTCAGGTGAAGGTTATGTTGTCTTGTTTTGTTGTTGTCAGGTGAAGGTTATGTTATCCTGTTTTATTGTCGTCAGGTGAAGGTTATGTTATCCCGTTTTGTTGTTGTCAGGTGAAGGTTATGTTGTCTTGTTTTGTTGTCAGGTGAAGGTTATGTTGTCTTGTTTTATTGTCGTCAAGTGAAGGTTATGTTATCCTGTTTTATTGTCGTCAGGTGAAGGTTATGTTGTCTTGTTTTGTTGTTGTCAGGTGAAGGTTATGTTGTCTTGTTTTGTTGTCGTCAGGTGAAGGTTATGTTGTCTTGTTTTGTTGTCGTCAGGTGAAGGTTATGTTATCCTGTTTTATTGTCGTCAAGTGAAGGTTATGTTATCCCGTTTTGTTGTTGTCAGGTGAAGGTTATGTTGTCTTGTTTTGTTGTCAGGTGAAGGTTATGTTGTCTTGTTTTATTGTCGTCAAGTGAAGGTTATGTTATCCTGTTTTATTGTCGTCAGGTGAAGGTTATGTTGTCCTGTTTTATTGTCGTCAGGTGAAGGTTATGTTATCCCGTTTTGTTGTTGTCAGGTGAAGGTTATGTTGTCTTGTTTTGTTGTCAGGTGAAGGTTATGTTGTCTTGTTTTATTGTCGTCAAGTGAAGGTTATGTTATCCTGTTTTATTGTCGTCAGGTGAAGGTTATGTTGTCTTGTTTTGTTGTCGTCAGGTGAAGGTTATGTTATCCTGTTTTATTGTCGTCAAGTGAAGGTTATGTTATCCCGTTTTGTTGTTGTCAGGTGAAGGTTATGTTGTCTTGTTTTGTTGTTGTCAGGTGAAGGTTATGTTATCCTGTTTTATTGTCGTCAGGTGAAGGTTATGTTATCCCGTTTTGTTGTTGTCAGGTGAAGGTTATGTTATCTTGTTTTGTTGTTGTCAGGTGAAGGTTATGTTATCCTGTTTTATTGTCGTCAGGTGAAGGTTATGTTATCCCGTTTTGTTGTTGTCAGGTGAAGGTTATGTTGTCTTGTTTTGTTGTTGTCAGGTGAAGGTTATGTTATCTTGTTTTGTTGTTGTCAGGTGAAGGTTATGTTATCTTGTTTTGTTGTCGTCAGGTGAAGGTTATGTTGTCTTGTTTTGTTGTCGTCAGGTGAAGTTTGTGTTATCCTGTTTTGCTGCTACATAAACAACAAACAAAAACATCGCCGATGAAGTCATCAACGGAACAGTTCAGTAGCAATACCAGAATTTTGGTCAAGGCCGCATTAGGCCCAGAAAGAGGTGATGCGCAGTGCACACCTGTATGACTGGTAACCGAAATCCATAAGAGCCACAAATAAACCCATATAATTATTTGCATCCACTGGTTTGCCATGCATTCCTAAAAGGAACTCGCCTTGCAAACTGAGATATATTAAGTGGATCTCACGAGACTTTGGCGCAGCTGACTGTGCACATCTGTAATTGTGACAGTCGATCTTTGAACATGTTTTAAATTGATGGTCTGTTATTCCTGTGGTATTTGATAAATGTATCCTATATCCCATAATACAAAAAGCCTTGTTTAAATTCATAAAACCACGAGGAATGTCTCCATCAAATTTAAGAAAATCTGTAAGAGTTACATGTAAACCATTAAGAGTTGGCATATTCTGAAATAAAAACATTCATTCGTTCCTTGTGCTTGCAGAGATACACCTGTGTGATGAGTGGCGACTTGAAAGGGTTTTACATGTCTGCAAATGGTTTATCAATTCAGTGGAAAGTCCGCATGAAAGGTGGGTTAATTAAATTTAATTACCCACTAATTAAAAATTTGTGCAACTTATTAAGTACTAGCTGAGATACCTCGTGTTGCAGGGAAAAAGGCAGCCATACATCTTTTCTAGTGAAAGCAGCATCTATGGATAGCTACATTGTTAGTATAATGTAGCTATCCTATGTATGTATTGCTATATAAACACCTCTATTGGGGTACAGAGAAACTGTAATAACTTGAAAAGTATTCAACATTTCTGCATACATCCATTAACAGATGTGTAGGCATCATCATTATCTTTATAACAACATAGAAAACAAATTAATTCCACTGTTACAACATCCGTTACAGCTTTTTTGAAATGTTGACCCCCACCCACCCTCCTGGGGGCCCATGGGGATGGTTCCACATCCGACCACCCCCCACGTGTCCATCAGAAGGGCCCCCTGCGGCTGTACGTAAGAAACACAACAGAAGAACAGACAGACATGCAGACACATATTTGTAAATGCTTACACGTCGTACATTTTGGAGTATTTACAATGCAATCATGGATAACAGCTTGACATGCTTGTAGACAAGTGGACAAGTATGATTCTCGAGAATGTGTTTGTTTGTTCCACATACATAGAGTACATCTTATACAGAACACTGACACTGCACACTCACAGGCATGAGATGTTTTATACAGTATGCACTTAACCAAACGGCCGAGTCATGATCAGCGTGTCACTGTTTGTTTACTGGTAGTGAGTGGTGTTATGCACAAGTTATAGATATAATTTTGTGCAAAACTTGTCTCATTTGTGATTTTTCAACAAACAAATGTCATTGTTTTACAATGTTCAAAGAATGATTTTCATCCTTATATGTAAGAATGCAGGGGAAACCATCAATTACCCAAATTTACACTATTTTCAATGTGAAACAAGACTAATTTTCATTACTTTATTACCATTTATTGTTAGTCTTGTCTTTGGGCTAATTAATATATGTTATATGTGTTAGTTTTCTTTTGCAGGTTATGGCATCAAATTACACAAAAAATTCATTAAGCTATATTTGAACCACAAATGCATTTCTTTTTTGGTTAGTTGTGCAACTCTGCCACCATCTCGTATGATTCACGAGCGGTGCACTTTCCAATTTAATATAATAAGTGGTACTGAAATATTGATTTTGGTTACGTCATTGTTGAATTGGTGTTTGCAGAGACACGGATTCCGGTGGGGCGATTAGAAATCAACCCTATAGAGAGGCTCACGAGGATCGGCTGCTCCAACCACAACTTCTCAATGAAGGAGACATCGAGGGTGCCGACCCTACTTGATGTGGACGTCGACTCAGATAATGGAGAGGAAGATTCTGGTATGAAGTGGCCGTCTCATTTAGGCTCTGGACACACATGCACTATATGGTGCATATAATAGCAGTTGCCTGGGTTATTACCTACGGTTGCACTTGCAGTAAGTGGGACATGGTAAGAGGCGGAAACCCATGGCATACCCTCTTCGTACGTGGGACGTGGGATGTTGGCCCCCAAAACTAAAGGGTGATTGAGACCCTTGCCACACTCCTGTCTTCCGTAAGTGAGCACTACTGTTGGGCCAAAAACATAAGTGGATGTTCGCGTCTCGAAAAGCATCTTTCACCCAAAATCTTCTCAGAAAGATACCCACACATAATTTTGTGTTAAAATTCCCAAATTTAAATGTTATGTTAAAATATGCTGAAAAGTTAAACTTTTTTGTTCAAAATGTTACATTTGTAAACATGGGTAACACAGCATTAAGGCAATGCAATAGCTACATGCATAACATTTGTTACGTCTAAATGTTACGTTTGTATACATGAGGAACATAGCATTAAGGCAATGCAATAGCTACATGCGTAATATTTGTTATGTCTAAATGTTACATTTGTATACATGGGCAACATAGCATTAAGGCAATGCAATAGCTACATGCGTAATATTTGTTATGTCTAAATGTTACATTTGTATGCATGGGCAACATAGCATTAAGGCAATGCAATAGCTACATGCGTAACATTTGTTATGTCTAAATGTTACATTTGTATGCATGGGCAACATAGCATTAAGGCAATGCAATAGCTAGATGCGTAATATTTGTTATGTCTAAATGTTACATTTGTATACATGGGCAACATAGCATTAAGGCAATGCAATAGCTACATGCGTAACATTTGTTATGTCTAAATGTTACATTTGTATGCATGGGCAACATAGCATTAAGGCAATGCAATAGCTAGATGCGTAATATTTGTTATGTCTAAATGTTACGTTTGTATACATGGGGAACATAACATTAAGGCAGTGCAATAGCTACATGCATAATATTTGTTTAAAAGTGTTACATTTGTAAACATGGGGAACAGCATTAAGGCAATGCAATAGCTACATGCGTAACATTTGCATTGATGTGTAACATAAATATGGCACCAATTTCAGTAATTATTGTTTGCTAGCCATGCTGAAATAATTGATAATTTTCTCTATGTTCATGTGTAATTAAATGTCAGTTTTACAAAAAAAATGCACGTGAATAACTTTATTCTAATAAATATATATATAATATATATTGTCTGTGAGCTTGCTTGTTCCTAGAACCACTGACTGGCTTCACATACTTTGCTAACTGTCTCGATGGTTTATCATGTGACGTTTTGTATAAAAATTCCCCTTTCAACTTGTTTACAGAGATCTCCAAGCCCCGGTTTGACCACCGGAGTCGTATCTTTGAGCTGGACCACTGCGATGGCTTCGGGAAGGTGTGCTATGTGTACAGAAACACAAAACCAGGTGCTGCATCTGAAACTAAACTTATAATCCATATTAGTTTTGATACCTTGTTTGAAGTCACATTTTTCTTTCTCAAAATATGCATGCACGCACGCCCACGTACAATAGCTCAGTGTTATAGGATTATATAAATATATGTTTTTATATTCTAATGTTGTTTTCCTAAACAGAGAAGTATTGATATTTCTTTGTTTTTACATGATTTTTTTTCCATACAAGGGATCCATTAATCATATAGAAATTACACCTTTTCCTGCAATTATTTCATTCAGTTGGTAAAATTAGTGGCTTATGTATGCCTAAATGTTGTAGCAATATCACTTGTTCTTCATGATTGCAAGCATTTATGTAAACCAGTATGCATTTCGACGTCTGTTTCTGGCAGATGCCAATGTCTCAGACATGGGGCGATTAATCTACTGTAATATGATAAAGTTGACTTACACTACATATAAATCTGGAGTTTATAGGATGTGCAAGTTAATGTTAAGTTAACAGTTGTAAGGTTGCCTGGTTAACCTGTAATAGTTCGTGTGTGGTCTCTTCCAGGCATCCCAGCACAAACAGCCGAAGTGTGGTTCTTAGATCGGGCGCTGCAGTGGCACCACCTAGCGAAGGATTTCATGAGTTATTACCGCCTTGTTCTGATGCACATTGGCCTGCCGCAGTGGCAGTACTTGTTCACAGATATTGGACCCACACCACAAGCTCTGGTAGGTGTTCACCAAACTAGTCCTTGGTCTCAAAGGTAGTGACACCCAAACCTGTCCATGCATACCCTCAGAGGGGGGTCCTGCTTTACTGAACACCTTTGAATGTACATAAACCATACATGTTAGAATTATACAATCCGAAATACAACCATATGTCACCCGAACTAGTGCACCATTGGAATCATGGAATTGTGCAATGCTTTTAAAAGTATTGCAAATACTTGTAGTCAGTATAGTATATAACATAAGAATAGTACAACACAGCCAGTGCTTTTGAAAGTATTGCACATATTCACAATAGAGTATTGCAAATAAAAAAGTATTCCAAATACTTTGCAATACCCAAACTTGAGTAGTGTGCCCATCGTTGGTTTGAAGTATGGCTGTAGGGAGAGAACACCTTATTTGGTTGCAACCATATAACGTCCTGCTCTGTTTGCCTGTAGCAATGGTACCACCTGTATTGCCCCACCAGAGTGGCAGCGGACTCCGGCGCATCCGACAGACTCGGCTCCACTGACAGCCAGGTGTCACCACCAGTCAACCAACCTGACTTAAGCAAGATCCAGAGAGGAAAAATTGAACGGAGGCGAGTCGAGATTTTTAGCCAGATTTAACAGGATTGCCAGCCTTGTGGACATTACTTACATTGTAAATTCTGGTGCTATAATAATGTAAACTATCTTTATTCTAACCTGTCGTTTCAATGATCCTCAGTTTTTAAGATATAATTTGGCTGTTTTTATAAAAACATGTTCCCCTGTTCCCAGGATTTCTGGCAAATTTCTAGCGATTTTACCTCCTTGTGTTCAGAAATCTGTAGAAAAAAACTATTCAATATTGACAATTACAAGTTGTGTTTATTTTGAAGAGTAGTAATTTCTCCACATGCCTGTATACATAGAAATAGGATAGATTAATCAAATGTTGACATTTGATCACAATTTGCAAAGACAAAATAGTAAATTTGTAAAAACTTTGAAAGTTGCGACTGACATGTGACAATGATCCCATGCTATAACCCTATGCAACCCAACGAAGAAAATGTAGCTACATGTGTTAGCTTTGCACCACTGTAATAATTATCAAATTCTGATGGTTATTTTTAAGGTTACACCATATTTTGTCATGAAAAATATAGAATTAAAAATTTTCGAGATGACATGAACAAAACCGATGAAAATCAAGATTTCCAAAAGGGCAACCCATGCACGTAATGCGCTGATGTTGTTGCAAAATATATCTGCTAGAGTGTGGCAAAATTTGGTAGCGTTTAGTTCAGTAGTTAACCCATTAGGCCCCAGGATTTTATTAAAACATGCTCCCCTGTTCCCAGGATTTCTGGCAAATTTCGAGCGATTTTTACCTCGTGTTCAAAAATCTGTAGAAAAAAAACTATTCAATATTGACAAGTACAAGTTGTGTTTATTTTGAAGAGTAGTAATTTCTCTACATGCATGTATACTTAGAAATAGGATATATTAATAAAATGTTGACATTTGATCACAATTTGCAGACAAAATAGTAAGTTTGTTAAAACTTTCTACCTTGCGACTGACATTTGACAATGATCCCATGCTATAACCCTATGCAACCCAGCAAATAAAATGTAGCTACATGTGTTAGCTTTGCACCACTGAAAACATTATCAAATTGTGACGGTTATTTTTCAGGTTACACCATATTTTATCATGACAAATATAGGAATAAAAAATTTTGAGATAGCGTGAACAAAACTGATGAAAATCAAGATTTCCAAAAGGGCAACACATGCACGTAACGAGCTGTTGTTGTTGCAAAATGTATCCGCTAAGCTGTGGCAAAATTTAGTAGCGTTTAGTTCAGTAGTTATTCGCCAGGATTTTTTTAATAGAGTCCTATATACGGCCGGCGGCAGCCGTTCCAGGACTGGACAGAGCAGCCGGTCGCAGCCGTTGCGGGCTCTAATGGGTTAATTTGAATCTTTCGAGCCAAATATCAACAGCATGGTCAACATTAGGATAATGGTCAAATTATATTTAAAAATTGTGGTTCATTGAAACATATTTGGGCAGTCAGGATTTTAGAATAGATATACCTTATACTATATAACATGATTTTATGATAAAATAAACAGACTTGTGCATTATTGTTTTACTTGGTAACATACATCACATACGGTTCTTTTACATAAGTGGGGCACTGTAGCATAGTGGTTAGAATGTCGGGCTCTCAGTCGATAGAACCCGGGTACGAATCCTCTTGCTACCGTTTCGAAACTTTGGCAATTTCGTTCATCGCACATTGCCACAGTTCACTCAGCTGTATAAATGAGTACCTGGCTACAGACACAGGTGGATATCTGAATGCAATAATTGCAGCATGGCTGAATGCTTTCCAGAGAAGTAGAGATGGAATGGACAGGTCGGCCAGGGGGTGAAGTGTAAAGTGCTTTGAGCAATCCCGAGAACTGGTGGATACTGTGATATATATAAAATGTACCTTTACCTTTTTACTTTACATAATTACCTGAAGTTAAATTATCAAAATCATAATACTCCCACAAGTACTCAACATTCATGCAAGAATTTGCAGTTCACATATATAAGTTTTTGAAAAACTGGCTGGGATTTGACTATGCTTTGCAAGAGCCATTGTTTGGCTAAATCAGGGTACTACATATGTAAGACAGTAAACAAAGGGAATATATAAACATGAGAAGCTCTGGAACATCAGGTCTCTGAATTTTATGGTGAGAAAGGTTGTTTAAAGTCAAATACATATGGTTCTGATGCCTGTGGAATGTGTTGACGGCTATAGTGTTAACATGTAAATGTGACTCAAAGTGCAAATTGTAAAATTTTCAGGAAACCCTCTTCACTGTCATCGTCAGACAAACTTGAGAAATCATCCTCAGCTTCCGGTCCTGGCTCGAAACAGAAGAAATCCACATCCATGTCTGCAAAGTGAGTTGCCAGACATTGTCTGGTAATTGTTTATGGCGAAACAAAAGTCATGGTTTTGTGGCTATGCACCTAAGAGATAATAAAAACTAACCATTTATTATGTAATAATAAAATAAAAATATCATGCCAGTGGTTTACTCAGAATGTGTTCTAAAAGTTGGAGATTCTGGTAATTTCTCCTGTTGACTGAGGGACATGTTAACCAGCGCTACTGATAAACACATGCGCAGGTAATTGAAATTGGGTAACCTAGACTACTTGTGACGTATTAAGCTCTGCCAGTACTGTATACACAAAACCAAAAACAGTCTCAATCAAACAGGTTTTTTTATGTCAGAAAGAGGACTAGGCCAAAATATTACATAATTAGAGTTTGTATGCAAACAGCATGGCCATACCCTTTTTGACAAGTATAGAAATAGGTGTATGCAAATATATTTTGATTTGTTGATCGAATATTGCCAGACTATGACACAGTATGGCACAGCCCATGAAATTACGATGCTGTGTGTCCAACAAGGTTTTCCTAGTAAACCATTGGCGTGATATTGGTAATTGTAGTGGTTGTTTTAGTAACTGTTATTGGGGCATAGGCCCAAAACCATGACTTGTGTTTCCCTTTAAACATGTACGTTTACTCTACAGTCATCTGTCTGTCCCTAGTTCAGGGACTATGTCAGTTTAGTACGGTGAAACCTTGTTTGTCTGTTTCTCAATAATTTGTTCAGTGTCTGTGAACCAATCTCGACACACTGTAACTTGCTTCTTTATTCTTATTAATTCTTTTTGTCATTATATTCGGTTTTTTTCATTATATATTATATTCTTCCAAATTATAAAAGCAACATATTTTTAATGTTGTGATAATTTTTATCAGAAATCATGTTATATAGCATACTGTATTCGACCTCTTACGCATACATGCCCTAATTAGTGTACTTTTAATCAGCAGGATCCATAATTGTAATTTGACTAGTGTGGAACAACTGAAGTGTCGCCATCTGGTGTTAAGCAGTTGGCACCACTTTTCAGTTGTTTTACACTAGTAATCAAATGACACCACTAGTGTTAAACAGTAACCTTTTTGTCTAGAGAAAAAAATGGTGTAGGCTTATATGAACAAATTCCTTGATATTTTTTCATGGCCCAATTTTTTTCAAGCATAGTGTACGCTTATTAGGTGAAATACAGTATATTAGGTCGATATTTACTCTAACACATTGATCATCCAAATGCTTGAATGAACCTCCATGTTTTGAATATAATTTTATGTGAGTCAGGGGCAAGGTAAGTCTAAGAGCTCATGCACAATATGTCAAAACAAACCCCCATTCAGCACATGTATTGATAGCTGAAACAGGTGAGCCTCCAATGTAATTTGCAAATCTACTATATTTGTCATAGACTTACCAGTGGTATTGTGTTATTATGGAGCCCAGAAGATAACTTTATGACCCCAAATCACAACGTAATTATTCGGGTATCAGCACAATGGGGCCAGTATGCTGAACAACACAGTCACGGACACTGATGCATGTATTTTACAAAACCCTGTAAACAAACAATCCAGATTACAACCAATTTATTTTTTAACATTGCTAAGATGTTCATCCATCAGCACATTGTAACAATGTTGTGACTTAACATGTAATGTTCATACTTCAGCAGCACATTGTAACAGGATGGTGTCACGACTTAACATGTAATGTTCATACTTCAGTAGCACATTGTAACAGGATGGTGTCATGACTTAACATGTAATGTTCATACTTCAGTAGCACATTGTAACAGAATGATGTCATAATTTAACATGGAATGTTCATACTTCAGCAGCATATTGTAACAGGAAGATGTCATGATTTAATGTTTCTTTGCATACAAAACATGAACATTGTTAATTTTCAGAAATGCAAGCGCTTCCTCGGGGAAGCCATCTGCCCAAACGTTGCTGTCGACCAAGGCTGCCCGGTAACATGAGCTGTTGATACTGACATCACATTCTGTGTTGCCAAGGACTGTTTATAGGTGCCATCAATATTGATTTCATTTCATCAGGGACGTGTTTAATGGCAATTTCATTCATCCCACATTGTCACAATTCACTGTATAAATTAGTACCTAGTTATAGATAGTGGTGGATATGGGAATGAGTAGTCTTCGCGCAGTAATTGCACTGTGGCTGAATGCTTTCCAGAGAAATTGAGGTTGTGTTGCAAAGACCACTTCTGCCAGGTTGTGAAGTGTAAAGCGCTTTGAGCAGTCCCAAGGACTAGATACCGCGCTATTTAAGAAGCATACCTTTACCTTTTTTAATGTTTAAATGTGATGATGATAAACCGTTTCTGTGGTGGAAACAGTTACGACATCATCTTGCCACAATCGTTTAAATTCAGTATATTGCAACATCCCACAATGTTGCTCTCTTGATAAGCCAACCCTGTCTGGCTTTTTGTATTGGATGGCAATCTTGGTCAATCTGGTTATATCTGCCACATCCACTTCTTTGATAGGACGTGTGCAGCTTTGGACTGATCAGATTTAAGACATTTTAAAACCAATTATTTGTTATTACTTAAAAAATGTAAGTCCTTTTTCCATGACACATTCAATTAAAAATTAGAACGTTCAAACACTAGGAGACTTGTCTCTAAATGCTTTCTGCCTCTCCAAGTGCTTTCCGCCTTTGTCGAATTATAGTCTAGGGCTAGTTTGGTGAAATCTAAAACTAAGCCAATGCATCTGTTTTTGTTGCTGACATTGTAACAAAGTTTCTATAACTTACTTACTTAGACCCGTTTCCTCGCTGGGAGCATGGGCCATCGACAAAAGCTCTCCTCTCTGTCCTGTTCTGTTGTTGCCGGGCATTTCTGGGCCATCTTCTTTACCTCTTCCCCTGGGGGTTCCATGTTAGTGCTGGTTTGGTGATGCTGGTTGGGGGTTGTGTAGTGTATGCCCAGTCCACCTCCATTTTCTCTTTTTGATTTCTTTTTCACTGGTAGTTGTTTGG
Organism: Lamellibrachia columna; assembly: GCA_963662155.1. NCBI lineage: Eukaryota > Metazoa > Annelida > Polychaeta > Sabellida > Siboglinidae > Lamellibrachia > Lamellibrachia columna. Next base: position 35,937,488 of record OY759273.1, on the reverse strand, counting down.
TCCTTTCCCAGAGAATGTTGTTGCTAACTTTGTCAGAACATTTCAAATTCATAATTCTACGCAAGCATCTGTTGATGAACCTCTCTGAGCTGTATAGCAACACTGACTTGACTTTCAGTTAAATGTCCTCAGCTTGGTGTTTAACTTGACCTGCTTGCCGTCCAGTTTTTTTTCTCAAAATGAGGTTTCCATGAGCGGTTCTCATGTTTTGTTCATAAAATGCCATTTTCTAGTTCTTTGCCACTATGTTGACAAACTAAAATTTCAAACATGTTGGTGTGCTTGTGTTTGTGTTAGATTACGCTTGCTTCTGTTTGTGTTAGATTACGCTTGCTTCTGTTTGTGTTAGATTACGCTTGCTTCTGTTTGTGTTAGATTACGCTTGCTTCTGTATGTGTTAGAGTCATGATTTTATATATATAATTGTTTTTACAGTTGGAGGTCTAGGATCATATCACAAATATGTTTTATCATGATGCAGCAATTTTATGTTTAGTGTTACTGACTAAATGAACATTCCAACACAACTTGTATACATATACCCGTGTTATGTATGATTTGTTATATGTTTGTATTTCACCAACTGATGAATAATAAATACATTACTGTGTGCATAAGTGCTGATTTGTGAAACTTTTATTGCAACATTAAAGCGAAAGAAAAGTCATGGTTTTGGGACTATATATGCCTAAGAGATAATAAGAGATGATAGGTTGGCCCCCAGGTGGAAGGTGGGAGGGTGAGACCCCTGCCACATTCCCTCAAGTGTACCAGTATAGTGCATTTGTCATGTCGCAGCACGTGAACCATCCCAGTTCATTCCTCAAGTTGCCGCTTGAGGGCGCTGACAGTTCTCTCTAGTTGTTTAGCCTGTTCGCCCCACTGCCTATTGTGGCATTGAGATACCTTCAGTAGGCGCCTCATTCGGGTCAATTGGGCCACATTTCTCTTCTGTAGACAAATGTCAAATAAACATTACACAATTGTCTGTGCGGTAGTTAATATGTTATACTGCACGTAAGGGATTTTTTACTTCCTCTGGCATAGACAACAGGTAGAACGCCTTCTAGTGTCTCTTCCGAAAGACACAGGCAAAGTGCGGTGAATGGAATTGCTCAAGTTTCGAAATGGTGGAGGTGAAATTGAATCACAGTCCTCTCGATTGACTGTCAGGAACTCTGGCCATTAGACCACCACTATAATTTCTAGGGCTGGAACGATGCACCGGTGTATCACGATACACACCACATGGTATGGTACGCGACATCCGCATTGCAGTACACTAAGATATGCGATAGCAGTAGGTAAAACATTATTCCTGTCACCTGAAGCAATAAACATTCAACGCGAACCACACCTGCCTGTGTATCAATAAAATAGTGAAATATAACAGGTAGTATGTTTCCCATATGTATATTTAACTATAATCTATGTAAAATCTTTACACTATTATTTTTTTCAATGCGCGCATGCAATTTGGACCTCATGTGAATGATGATGTGACGTCTGCTGTAACGTTGCCTTGCCCATATGATAAATAAACATGTGTTTTACTGTTGTTGTATCATTCTAGTCAGTGGAGTCTGTATCGTGATATGTATCATATCGTGACCTCTGTGTGTCGCGATACATATCATAACATGAAGTAGTGTATCATTCCGGCCCTAATAATTACTGATATAAGTACGTCATAAGTGCAGCAGATGATGTGCAGTATATATGCAGTATATGTGCAGTATGATATGTGCAGATACAAACAGAAATATGTTGTATCTGGCCTGATTTGTTTCTGTACACTTCCAGAATCACCATACTAACTGGGCTCAACGTTAGGGTTAGGGTTACTAATTGGGCTCAATGTTAGGGTTACTAATTGGGCTCAATATTAGGGTTACTAATTAGGCTCAATGTTAGTCTAACAAACACCACTCACCTGGAGAACCTGAATGTCTTGTTTCAGCTGTCGTTGTCTGTCTTTCTCACTTTCCACCTGAACACGGTGATGAACGGCATGCATATTGTGTATTCTAGTAGATTAAAGCAAATAAAAAGTCATGGTTTTGGGGCTATGCACCTAAGAGATAATAAAAACTAACCAAGTTCTGGAAAGAAGTTAATCGCATGAATAACTGCAAAGTTCTCTTGCCAAATAGTATTGATGGGGTCACTGGTGCTGACAATATAACTGAACTATGGAACGGTCGCTTTGAGCAATTGTTTAATTGTATACATGATAATGACATCACATCATTACATTATGATGTCACATATATTAATGATATATTTGGTATTGATGATGAGATTGAATTGGTCATTGGGCAGTTAGATAAAAATAAATCATGTGGCCTTGATGGTGTGCATGCTGAGCACCTAATGTACTGCAGCAGACGAGTATTACTGTTACTGGCTATGTGTAGGTCTACCTTTTTTGTCCATGGTTTCCCACCTGATTCTATGCTATCAGTTGTGCTTGTACCTGTTATCAAAGATAAATGTGGTAAAATCAATGATAGTGACAACTACAGACTGATTGCATTAGCCAGCGTGATGTCGAAAATAGTGGAAAAAGTTATACTGGATCGTATGTCATCCTTTCTTATCACTAGCAGTAACCAGTTCGGTTTCAAGAGTAAGCTTGGTACTGACATGTGTATATATGTCTTAAAAAAGAAATTGTTGATAATTACAAATGTTTAAATGGGTCTATGTTCATGGGTTTCCTAGATGCTTCTAAAGCCTTTGACTGAATAAGACACTCTACATTGTTTAAGAAATTGATTGATAGACAAGTACCTAGTTATATTGTTAGAATTATGATATACTGGTACACAAATCAAACTATGTTTGTATGCTGGTCTGGGATTTTATCTAAGGGATTTCAAGTCTCTAATGGTGTCAGGCAAGGTGGCATACTCTCACTGTACCTGTTTAATGTATATATTGACGATTTAAGTGCTGCACTAACAAAATGTCGCACCCGCTGTTGTATTAATGACATGAATATAAACCATCTCATGTATGCAGATGACCTGGTTGTATTTTCCCCTTCTAGTGTAGGTTTGAGGGAGCTGTTGTCTGTTTGTGAAATGTATGGCCTAAATCATGAAATAAGATTTAATCATAAGAAAAGTGCAATAATCATAAGTAGAGGAAAGTATATGAAAAATCTATGTCACATTTAAGTTAAATTGAGAGGACATTAAAGAAGTGAAAAGTGTAAAATACCTGGGTCATATTATATGCAGTGACTCTAAGGCAAAGATGTAATGCGTCAGTGTCCCCAATTGTACGCCCGTGGTAATGTACTACTTAGGAAATTCTATATGTGCACAAATGATGTCAAGATCAGACTGTTTAGTACATTTTGCTCATCTATGTATACAGCTCAACTGTGGTGGAATCATTCTGAATATAGCATCCACAGATTACATGTATGCTACAATAATGTGTTTAGACGATTACTTTGCAGAGAGATTGGCTCCTGACTGTAAAGCAGTCATATGAAATCTTGTATATAAATTTATGTCACATTTAGATAAATCTAGAAACTCACTGATAATTGCGGTACTTGGTACTGACATCAGATGAAACTCAAGGATAAGGAGACAATGTGTAAAGTCACTTTGTATACATAATGACCTTGTGTAATCATACAGTATATATGTTTTATGTTTCACGTTTCTTTTTTTTTACATTATTTGGTTAGCTGACTATATGGACCTATATATGTATCATATGTGTATCTGTGTCTGAATTAAAGAATTGAATTGAATTGAATAACCAAGTGCAACTAAAATCAAGAATTTCATGCCAGTGGTTTACTCACAATGTGTTTTTTTTGTAATTGTTAGCCAGCACGACCGATAAGCGCATGCGCAATTCTATGAAATCATTTAACCTAGACTACCTTGTGACGCAAGAAGCCCCACTGATATACACAAAACCAAAGCAGTCTCAATAACACGGGCTGTTATCTCAGAAAGAGGACTAGTTTGGTAAACAAAAGACAAAATATGTTACATCTGTTGAGTTTGGATCCAAACAACATGGCCATATCCTATTGGCAAGTATAGGAATAGGTGCAAACAAATATATTTTCATTTGTCGAATATTGCCAGCAACGGAAATTAATGAAATTAAAATGCTGTGTGTTCAACAAGGTTTTCCTAGTAAAATTATATTCTTAATTGTAGTTGCAAATTGTTATGTTTTAGCATATCTAATAGGTGCATTGATCCAAAACTATGACTTTTGTTTCCCTTTAATGAACCCCCAACAGTTATTTGACAGCTTGTCTTATAATACTTTAACATAGTTACCAGATATGCATGGAACAGTCAAATAATGAGAATGCAACTACCATTTGTAACAATAAAACTACAGTGGTATTATGTTATGTGGACTCCCAATGTAAGGAACAACTTTGAAATCCCCATTCTGCCTGGAACTGTTGGTCACCCGCCCTTGTACCCATGGGTATAAGGAACATTGGATATATGAAACAACTAGGCCAAGTCCTGACATGTTACATACAGCAAGAGTCCACTGTAGTTGCTAGGGCTATGTTTTGCATTTGAGATAATACACTCTATATCTTGTTAACAATTTCTAAGCGAAACATTATTGCAGCATTGCAGAAAATGACATAATTTTGTTATGCTGAAACAATTAAATAGTGCTCTGCTGAATTTTAGACACTTCTTTAATACATAATACAGAAAAATTACTTTTTCCAGATGCAAGATTTTGACAGTTTGAATTAATGTCAGCTCCAGTCGATCAGAGATGAAATCACAAAGCTATCAGTACAATAACAATAGACACTACCCGGAATAACCCGTGGCGCCCCTGGTGCATAAAGGAACACTAACATAAAGGTGAAATTGCGTAAAGTACATCACTTAATTTGCACGAATCTTCTGCAGCATCATAAAACAATCGCATATCTATCAGCCAATGTTTGCGTTCCAATGCTAGCATTGTGATTTCTGTTTAAAATCAGTAAGTGTTATTGTTGGTATGTTGTATTCATTGCTGAAATTAATTCTTTCTGACTCTCTAGTTTGAAGTGCAAGGTGTACTTCCATCGACAATCAATCCCACGATGCATTGCATTTATACACGGATGTTGTCTTGTGATCAAAAACATGACATTCCAGATAATGACTATTACCTGTTGAATGCTGCATTTCATCTTGTTGTCTAATTGTAGTACCTCCGTCTTCAAGCCCTCGATGTCCTCTTGGAGGCGAGTCACTGACACTCCAGTCAGAATCAGACGACTTTCCTCAGTGTCTAACACCAGTTCTTGCTCTTGGAACATAATTTGTGTCATTTCAAGAATCAACTAGTCATAAACATACGTTATAGATGAATAAATGTGAACAACTAACAACATTTTGGAAATACTTACAAGGAACTACAGTTTGCAATCCATCCTTTCATGCTTTCTGTGTGTGAACCATTTTATTTTACATTATCAACAAATTGTTGCTGACTTGATTGTATTAATATGCAGCATGCTAAAACTAAATAACAAGTTTGCTTGCTAGACTCCAAGGTACATATTTCTTATCCTGATAATAACCTCTCTGGAGATACTTTCACACTAGGAATTATTTTTAAAAACAAACGGGACACAACATCAGGACTCGTTTGCATGTGTAGAGATTCCTACAGCATGTATTTCGACATTGTCCACTAATTAATTTTGTGAAGACAAAACTATATTTAACACATTCTCATCACTGGTTGGTTCTAGTACGTGTTGAGTGAAGAAGCTATCCTGTATTAAAAATTAAAATTTTTGGTCCTCTCCCCCTGTCAGTCCTAATTCAGCATTTGCTGTCTTTGTTGGCCCATAATTCAGTTATAACAATTATGTGAGGGTCCATATCTTCTACCATAATGTTTAATTCGTTTTTCTTATTTACTATGCTCCTTGCATTTAAGCACATACATTTAAAACCAGCTTCAGAAATGTTTTTTGAAAATTTGGTTGCTAGTTTATGTGTACTTGTGACCTCTTGTCCTGTTTGAGGCATCTCTAAGTAACCCCCTGTGTTTCTAGTTTAAACAATGTTTGCTACCAAAAATATTTCTGATGTTACGCATGCCACTGTCAACTGTTCCTAAGAGTTCATCCGCAAACACTGCTGCACCCTTTCCACTTACATGAAGCCAACAAAGCAACCCCACAAATCCAATTCATGTGGACGTTTGGCATAGATCGTATACCTCGGTACAATTATACGTAGCTTTGAACTACTATTGTTCCTAGTTACATAATATATGTCAAACGTCTACATAAGTTCCTTCATAAGATCCCCACACCCCGGGACATTTCAAATATTCAATGTACGAACCATCCCCATAGACTCCTGTGCACACCTACAAAATGACAGTTCCATACACATGAAACTGACTGATATGATGGAAGAAACAAACAAACACAGCCACAAACTGAAATAAACATATTATTCTACCCAGTGGAATAAATGTAGAGATGTCCTACTTTGTTGTCTGAGTGTGTCCACCCTCTGTTTCTGCATCTTGAGAGTCTGGTTGTGAATACAGGTGCTCTCGAGGGCCTCAACCTGTGCTATGTGTTTTGTCATTCGCTCCACACTCTCCCTGTACACGGCTCCGTCTTGCTCCAGCGCTTCATGTTTCAACTCCAGCTGTCTCGTCACTTCTGTGTTGTCATGTATCACTCCCTCAATATCTGGGGACAGAGATGGTCTGGTCAGCAACGTACCCCAGTACCAGGGTTATGGACAGAGCTGGTCAGACACTGTAACCCCCAGCACCAGGATTGTGGACAGAGCTGGTCAGACATTGTACCCCTGCACCAGGGCTGGGTTCGCTTACACAATCTTGGTTATGACACCTAAAAAAATGTGTATTGTGTTTACAATTACAAATTTTATTGTGACTATATTATCTTCTGTATATAGTGAAGCTTCTTGTTCCCCAACATTTTGTGCCAGGAACAAGTCATCCTCCCATCTGTCTTCCACCACAAAATGGGGCTATTTACTTATCTTAACACCCCAGGGTAAGACTTCCTGGGTCAGTAGTTCCCCACTTAAAAGAGCCATGTTACTTTTGTTTCTCCAAGAATAATCAATGATTTAAATAATCATGGGTACAGTGTATAATCTTGGCCAGTTTGAAAGGTCTAGATGGGAAGATATATCCATCCTGATGAGCAGCCTCTACCCTCCTGTGAGTACATGCCGTATTCGGTATAACAAGTGTACAGTGTGCTTAAACAAAAATTGGGCCGTGGAAAAATGTCAAGGAATCTGTTCTTATAAGCGTACACCAAAATGTGTTTCTATAGACAGTAAGGGAACTGTCTAACATGCACTAGTGGTGTCATCTGGTGACTAGAGTAGAACTGAAAAGGTATTGCCAACTGTTTAACACCAGATGGTGATACTTTTCAGTTGTTCCACACTAGTCAAATTACAATAATTATGGATCGTGCTGATTAAAAAAGCATGTATGCTTAATAGGTCAACTACAATACATGCCAACTCTTGCAGCTTACCTATTATGCTTACGGATTTTCTTAAATTTGATGGTCTTACGACATTCCTTATGGTTTTGTGCATTTTGAACAACACTTTTTGTATTACTGTCACTTGGTAAGTGGCAAGCAAATAACAGAACCTGATAATCAGTTCAAAATAAGTGACACGTCAAAGTCTCGTGAGATCCAATCAGTATATCCCGTTTTTCACAGCCAGCTCCATTTTAACATGTTGCAAACCAGTGGACAAAGATAATTACATGGGCTCGTTTCCAGGTAATATATATATTTTTCTGTTGCTAGTTCAACAGGTGTGCACCACTCAAGGTTGGCATGTACCTACCTGTCTCGAGCCGTTGACACTGCTGCATTATCTGGGCTGCCTTCTCTTCTATTAGCCAAGTCTGTCTTTTCACACTCTGTAATTCTTCTTTTACCTTTTCAACTTTCTTCTCCTCTGAAACAAAATGTCTGCAGATTTTTTAATCTAATTTAACTGTTATTTGCTTAAGAAACATTCGAGTCCTCAATATGTTGGAATAGATATATAGTTTATACTATATGATATGATTTTACCAAAAAAGTAGTCATGTTTTATACCTTAAAGTCTATGGAATGTTGGGCAATAAATTTTTCTATATTTAAAAAAGAGTAACACAAGATAAATGTGCGGTGTAGATTTTAAATGGTCTATATCACAGTAAACAAAGACAGATAATCACAGACAAGTGAGACAACACAGTTGTAGGTTTTCATCAGTGACAAAAAAATTATATATACAGGCAGTTAATCTGAACAGTTACCTGGGCAGCACAACTGTTTATTAGAAAATCAACCAAAATAAAAAAACCACTAACCTTCATTCAGTTGTTGCTGTAAATAAAATGTCATGGATAAATTATATATTCACAAAAGTTGACACAAGTATATTTGTGAAGAAAAATAAAAAATATATATTTAAATAAATATACTACTGACTCATAAGTGGCTATGGAGCAAAAGGGCAAGGTGTCGCTCAAACGTCGCAATTTTGAGAGTTGGAGAGAAACCATCAAGATATTGATGTACCAAGTCCCTTTGCATAAAAGGATACTTTTGTGATAAATTTTTTTAATAGTGTTATTGTGAGTCATTTACAAAATACCAAGTTATCCCGTCTGGAGGATGGATATTTTTGCTAATAAAGATGAAGGAAGATGTCACTGACCGTTGCCCCAGCAAGCTGCTGCTGTTGCTTCTTCAGCTCCTCAGTCTGTTCCTTCTGCTTGAGGGCTACTTCCCCCACCACATCTGGCAGACTCATCATGTTCTCAATGGCTCGGTCGACCAGCAAACTCTCTACACTACTGTCAGCCTCTCTCTTCACGCCACCTTAAAATACATTCAACTAGCAAACTCTCTACACTACTGTCAGCCTCTCTCTTCACGTCACCTTAAAATACATTCAACTAGCAAACTCTCTACACTACTGTCAGCCTCTCTCTACACGCCATCTTAAAATACATTCAACTACCAAACTCTCTACACTACTGTCAGCCTCTCTCTTCATGCCACCTTAAAATACATTCAACTAGCAAACTCTCTACACTACTGTCAGCCTCTCTCTTCACGTCACCTTAAAATACATTCAACTAGCAAACTCTCTACACTACTGTCAGCCTCTCTCTACACGCCATCTTAAAATACATTCAACTACCAAAGTCTCTACACTACTGTCAGCCTCTCTCTTCACGTCACTTTCAAATACGTTCAACCAGCATACTCTCTACACTATTGTCAGCCTCTCTCTTCATGTCACTTTCAAATACATTCAACCAGCATACTCTCTACACTACTGTTAGCCTCTCTCTTCACGTCACTTTCAAATACGTTCAACCAGCATACTCTCTACACTATTGTCAGCCTCTCTCTTCACGTCACTTTCAAATACATTCAACCAGCATACTCTCTACACTACTGTCAGCCTCTCTCTTCACGCCACCTTCAAATACATTCAACTACCAAACTCTCTACACTACTGTCAGCCTCTCTCTTCACGTCACCTTCAAATACGTTCAACCAGCAAACTCTCTACACTACTGTCAGCCTCTCTCTTCACGCCACCTTCAAATGCGTTCAACCAGTATATTCTCTACACTACTGTCAGCCTCTCTCTTCATGTCACTTGCAAATACATTCAACAAGCATACTCTCTACACTACTATCAGCCTCTCTCTTCACGCTACCTTCAAATACGTTCAACCAGCATATTCTTTACGCTACTGTCAGCCTCTCTCTCTTCACGCCACCTTCAAATGCGTTCAACCAGCATATTCTCTACACTACTGTCAACCTCTCTCTTCATGTCACTTGCAAATACGTTCAACCAGCATACTCTCTACACTACTATCAGCCTCTCTCTTCACGCCACCTTCAAATACGTTCAACCAGCATACTCTCTACACTACTATCAGCCTCTCTCTTCACGCCACCTTCAAATACGTTCAACCAGCATACTCTCTACACTACTGTCAGCCTCTCTCTTCACGCCACCTTCCAATACGTTCAACCAGCATATTCTTTACACTACTGTCAGCCTCTCTCTTCACGTCACTTTTAAATACGTTCAACCAGCATACTCTCTACACTACTATCAGCCTCTCTCTTCACGCCACCTTCAAATACATTCAACCAGCATACTCTCTACACTACTGTCAGCCTCTCTCTTCACGCCACCTTCAAATACATTCAACCAGCATACTCTCTACACTACTGTTAGCCTCTCTCTTCACACCACCTTCAAATACATTCAACCAGCATACTCTCTACACTACTGTCAGCCTCTCTCTTCATGTCACTTTCAAATACATTCAACCAGCATACTCTCTACACTACTGTCAGTCTCTCTCTTCATGCTACCTTCAAATGCATTCACATGTAGCTTATATGTTGCTAGCAGAAGTGACATTTGAATGACTAAGATGTTTTACTTATTTAACTTATTATTTATTTAACTGCTTAACTTATATATGTTTACCTGGCAATATATCACCTTAATTTAGTTGTTCATTTAACTTATTTATGAAATTATTATCTAACTTATTTATTTAACATATTTATTTAACTTATAGTTACTGGTCTTTTAAACACATTTTTTATTTTAACTTTTCAACTTATTTTTAATTAACTTTTAGCATTATCTTGTTAGTGCCATTGAGCCGATTTTTTTTAACCTGGACACATGGTAACGCTTTGGTGCATTACAAACATATACATGCAATAATAAAAAATAATTTTCCCACATGTTAAGGTATATGTAGAAAATGACACAGATGAATTAACAGACATTAAAACTATTTGTGTACAACACATTCCGAGATATTTTATTGCAATAGTTAGAACTATTTAAAAAGTGTATATTTAAGAAGTACTGTCACCATTTTATATTAATAAATAAACACAAAAATGCTGCTGCTGATAATTATATACAAAAGAATAAAGCATTCACATTTCATTCCTGATATTCTAAATATATATATATATATATATATATATATATATATATATATATATATATATATATACAAATGCATTTATTTAATTAAATGATCTAATTTTTAGACACACATTGCTGAAGTAGAAAATCACAATATAAGTTTTGATATTGAAAGCGCAGAAAGGCACATATATAAAATACAATCAACAAATGTTATGCACAAACTAACAACACATACCGGCCATAGTACTTTGAGGTGACTGTTGATATGGTTTCGTACAGGCCACGTGATCAGAACCTGGAGTCAATGTCTTGCCAGGCAAACTGTCTGGCAGTCTGGAGTGAAGCTGAATAGGTACTGGAGAGACTGGTATAGTTGGTACCGTAAGAACCCTTGTCATAGCGTTAACTCCCAGTGCTAGACCAGGTGCTCTTTGTGCATCTGTCTTTGCTGAAAAAGCCTGTGTTTCTCTTGGTAAAATATTGTGTATTGTTGGTAATCCGGTAAGTTTTGACAATGTTGAAGGACGCTGGATTGGAAGATGCATCGTTACTGTCCTTGTGGGTTTTGGCGGGCTGAAAGGAAATAGTTATACTTGCACATTTGGGCTGGGTTTTGTGGTACCGACAACATATTGATACCTGGATGGCATATAGGCACCTAAGATATAGATATATTATACACTGTACAACTGATGCTAATAAAAATATTATATTGACTTGAAGTTAATGGGGACAAATTGTTGGAAATATTTTTACCACATAAATAAATGTAATTTTTATATAGCAATCTTTTAGGAAGCTGTTAAATATAATAATAAATACTTCTGCATATATCGCCTAGGCACCAAGTCCAAGGCTTAGTAAGACCTATGGCAATGCCTATAGTCTATACTAAGTCTACAGCATAGGCTATAGCCATAGGCTACTGTCTGCAGCATTAAAAGAAAGATCACATAATTTGTGGCATCTTTTGTTAATTATTTCAAATGCATCCACAGCTACATTTTGTAATATAGTCGAAGTACTACTTACACATGTACATTGTGTGTGTTAGAACAGGATTTCCAAACCAAAATGGCAAATGGACTGGAATACTGTATGTATTACTGACATCATTAGTATTACTGTCACTGATCAAGGTGTTAATTTTTTATAATTGTACTATTCTAAACATGTTACAAATAAGATGCCATATATTCTTAACTTGTCAAAGCAAATGGAACTAACAAATGCATAGCAAAAAAAATTACAATCTTGGGCTTCGACGTCTTAGCCTTAGCCCTAGGAGACATGGCGTTAGACCAATCAGTATACCACTTGCAAGAGTATTCAACTTGTCATTAAAAGAGGGAGTTGTTCCGTTTGAATGGAAAGAAGCAAACATCATACCATTATTTAAAAAGGGTTCGAGAAATAAGTCAGAGAATTACAGACCAGTGAGTTTAACGTCAGTGATTTGTAAATTATTAGAAAGGTTAATTAAAGACCATAATTTTATGGTGGACTTCCTCGTTAAGCATAAATTATTAAATTCATCTCAACATGGATTCCTTAAAGCGAGGTCATGCTTAACAAATATGTTATGTTTTTTGGAAGAAATCACTAAGTGGATAGACGTGGGATCGCCAGTAGATATTATCTACTTAGATTTTCAGAAAGCTTTTGACAAAGTGCCACATCAAAGATTACTACTTAAATTAAAAGCCCATGGTATCGGGGATAGCATAACTGACTGGATAGAACAATGGCTGACTGACAGAAGACAACGAGTTGTAGTAGATGGAGAAGTTTCAACTTGGAAATCGGTTTTGAGTGGGGTACCTCAAGGATCAGTATTAGGACCTATATTATTCTTAATTTATATCAATGACTTGGATGACAGTATAACAAGTAACGTACTGAAATTTGCGGACGACACAAAACTGTTTAGAAAAGTTAATACTGATGGTGATAAACAACATTTACAAAACGATCTAGACAGATTAGTGAAACGGTCTGAGAAATGGCAGATGTTGTTCAATTTTGAGAAATGTAAATGCCTACATACAGGACATGGGAACTTGAATGTAAACTATAAAATGGGAGATACTGTTCTGGGTACTACTGTAAAAGAAAAGGACTTAGGAGTTACAATAAGCGCTGATATGAAAGTTTCAGAGCAGTGTGGTATTGCAGCTTCAAAGGGTAATCAAATTCTTGGATTGATTAGAAGAAACATAACATACAAGGGAAAAAAGTTAATTATACCTCTTTATAAAGCAATAGTTAGACCTCATTTAGAATACTGTATACAAGCATGGAGACCATATCGTAAGAAGGATATAGATACGCTTGAACGCATACAAAGGAGAGCAACTAAAATGATTCCAGAACTGAGACCTTAGTTGTGAAGAACGCCTGAAAGAATGTGGTTTAACAACTCTAGAGACAAGGTTAAGAGGAGATCAGATTGAAGTTTTTAAGATATTGAATGGGTATGAAAATATTGATAGAAATATGTTTTTATCACTCAAGAAGGATAGCAGAACTAGAGGACATGAGGTAAAATTAGTAAAGGATCAATGTAGATTGGACATCAGGAAGCACTCGTTCTCACAGAGGACAATAAATGAATGGAACAAATTGTCTACAGATTGTGTAACTGCTAGCAGCGTGAATATGTTTAAAAACAAGGTAGACACATATCTCAGGAGGGCGGGTTATAAGTAGATGAACATTGTTGGACTCTCGATAAGCCAATGGCTTCCTTGTCCACTTGCCAACTGGGCCTTTGCCTTTGGCTTGGATGACCAGAATTTCAGAAAGGCGTGTCACCTGCATAGCATTTTCTTCATAATTTACTCGTGCCGATAGGCAGTCACTTATACGAGAGTGCAGAATGTGTGTGTCTACGTAACTGTAGCCACTAACGTCACACGAGTACAGAATACTACAGATAAACAAAGCAATCCTTCCAAGTGAAATATCTAAAAACAATCAAGTCCAAAGAGCGCCGCCTATTTAAATAGCAGACGACATGTAAAGGGATAGTTAATTACTTTGATACATCGCACAAAACTCCACAATTTTAACATAGCCTATGCACAGAAACTTACCAAATTCCGTCTTACATTTGTTTGCTAAGCACACAATTAATTAAAACAGCGAATATTTATAGGTAATATGAAGATAAAGGCTGATGTCGTTTGAATATGGACGTCCATTGATCTTGGAATACATTTTGTAGCTTACCAATTTTATTCCAGTGCCATGGCTTTGCCCGTACAAGCTTCGAGATTTGCGCTATTACAGATTGATGATGATACTGACAGCGATGAAAAATCAAATAAAAGTAAAGCACCAAGTAAAAAAGACACACAACAGTCAACGACAGCCAGGAAAAGAAACAAGAAAAAGAAGAAGAACTTGGAGAAACTCGAGAATGACGAGGTGCTGTAATTCAGATATATTATCGCCCACAACTATTTGCATGCTCCGTTTCGTCGTCGTTGTGTTTGGGTCTATTTTATTTGCTTATCCGGCAGAGAGATTTATCATTCTAGTTATACGTTTTGAGGTCCTTATTATTACGATTTTGTATGCCATTCTGATCTCATTTTATCTATCGGACTATCCCAAAAGTTAAAACGTTCGTTCCATCACACCACATGGCACATCAGTCATCACTTGATGATGATGATGATGTACACACAGACCCCACACTGGTCACACCCTCACAGACACATGGCAGTTATTATTATCATCAAATATTGTGTTTTAGGACAAATAACACTGCCAATTGCACCAGCATCCGCTGTTATTGGCGTGCTGATGAGCCAAAACTAGGTATGTTACAATCCACTAGGTGCACTGCGGAAAATTCGTTGCGTAAAACTTGACCCAGAATTAGTGACCTTTATGGTGGTGACGCAAATATAATTCATAAATAGTATACAAATGAACGTATGATCTTCGTTGATACATATATCAACCAATGAACTTTTCGCGGGCCTTCCCGGATTGAATTTGACTGAGGTAAGTGTGTTTAAACTTTTGTCTTGTGAATTTTAGTAGTTAAAAATAGAGGTAAATAATCATCGAACAATAAATTAAATCTTCAGTATTTCAGCTTTCTAATGATGTGCGTATTATGACTGTGGGTTTGTTCACCTGAGTACAGTGTCGTTCGAAAAATAACTATGCGTGTGCTGTTTAGCATTTAAAAGTGCGTTGGCAGACTTTAATCGCTGCGCAGCTGCAGGCCCAGGGTCATTTAGGTCAAGTCGTTTTCCGCGAATTAAAATCCACGCAGTCGAAGTGTTTGCAACCAACTGATTTAGATTTACTGCACTTTTACAGTTATGTGCTGATATTTCTGCATGCATACAATCAAGCAAACATCTGTTATTTGTGGTATCCTTCCCTTATATTACATCTGTTAGATAAATAAATGAAGTAAAATTACAGTTTTGTTAAGCAATTCTTTTAATTCTTTTTACATGTACTTTTATGATATCAGTATATTTATTTATTCTTTTATTCTTTCTACGCATACTTTTAATGACACAACATGTGTGTGTATATAATTTTATATATAATTATATATATATATATATATATATATAATAGTATTTTTTTTATATATATATATATATATATAATTATATACTTTTAATACTTTATTATTAATGGAATATCTCAGATTAGTAATCAGAATCGTCAACTTGGAGATTATAAAATATGTTTATTTTGTGTAAAATCATAATATTAATATGTAGGACTAAAAACATTTTAAAAAGCTATTTTGTGTAAAATAGTTATTTGTAGTGTAAGGACTGTCATGTTAATTAATATTATTAGTGCTGCATATATATAATGTGCATTTTTATATTTCATGTTGTAGGATTCCACAATACACTACACCTTCAGGGATTTCAAGAAGACAGGACCACCAGAGAAAAAACTAGCTTGATAATATACATGAATAGACCTAGCATAGATTACCGACCCTACTGCACACAGCAGAAGACAGACAAAGCACCAATGCACGTTGACACATTACGCATGCATTGATTTACCAAACAATATACTCTGATGTGAATATTATAAACATTACTTCATGTTGAAGTGCAAGACATTAATTAATGAGACATTGAAATATGGACATTTCTACACTGCACTATAAACACTGACACATTCGCAGGCATAGATTTACGAAACGGTGAACATTGCTGTACTGAGCCTGCAGTGTGCAATATGGTCTTCCTTATAGTTCCATTTATAACGGGGTGAAGCCGACTAGTTCTTGTACTGCTACATTGCTTTGTGTGTTGTCCTTTTCCATGTCTCTATCAGCTACTGTGAACAACATATAAACATAACTTCATGTTGAAGTGCAGGACATTATTTCATGAAACAGTGAAATATGAATGTTGACGTGCCGAACCTGCAGCATACTGTGAACCAGTTTTGACACTGAACTATAAATATTGTTGCATTATGCATGCAGAAAATGTCAAAGCTCTCTTAATGTTTAATAAATTGTGTTATTGTATGCAATGACATTGTGATTAAAAAAAAATATTTCAACATGCAACAGTATATTGTTCTTTAAAATTCATGCACAATTACTTATGGCTGAAATAGGTAATTGATTAACATAAATCGTTCAAAGGTCAATGGAGGTCAAACAATCAGGTCACTTAGGACAATATTATGGTCAACAATTACAGCCTCTGTTTACTTGATAGCATAGATAGATCCCAATCCAGATTTAATTAAAAATAAATAGGCCATTAGGTCACTTAATTAGGTCAAAGGTTAAGTTGTAATAAATTAGTACACATTACGCCATGTTCCCCTGCATTCGGTTGTAGCGCAGTCACCAAACAGAAAGGTCACAAGAAATGGACTCAATTCCAATACACAAAATAGACCTTGTTTTTAAAACCAAACAGTGGAATAACTTCGCAAATAATAAAGATATTGAAAAAATTAAAAAGGGTGATAACTGGCATAATATACTTTATCAGACAGAAGTGTTTAAATGATTATAAAACAATTTTGAATTTTTTTGTAATATATCTACCATAACAGTGGACACCTGTGCAACTCGCAACACTATTTGACCCATAAAAAGTGCCTTGAAGGCTAAAACACAATATTTTTTAGGCTGTTGCTATAAGTCTTGCTATTGGTCAGGCACTTCATGTCCACACGCGCAATTAGAACCTGCCGGTAAAAAACTAACGGCAGCTACAATTCTGTCACTGTCGGACAGTGTATGAATTAGCTATGCTTGTATAGGTCCAGCACTGAAAAATTGCAGCACTAACTGTCGCACATCTCATATAGTTGAAAAATAGGCCTATGTCTTGGTCATCGAAAGATTGAGGAATATGTTTGTTGCCATATTAGCACATCATTTGTATCTAATTGAACAATAATATGTATGTTCAAGTGCAGTTACCATGGTAGGCCCTATGCATAAAACTGTACTCGTCATTTCATTGAAGTTTGAAGATATAACCATCTGCCTAAAGATGTCACGCACATGCTTACTGCACATGGAGCTGGGCAGTTGTGCTTACGGGTCAGGAGCGCTAGCCACTTCGTATTTATCTGCCCGTTGTGTACCTTAAGTGATTTGGTGTAATAAAATTAACGTATTGGGATAGATAAATTAAAATGAGGTACGAATGATATACAAAGCTGTAATATTTTTAATACAATACAATACCCATTTATTTAGACACATCATTTGCACTTTACAAACATACTGGAATACATCAGAAGCATTGCCATATTAAATTTACATATTAAACAATGCATTATCTATTTGATAATGCAAAATAAAAAAGCATGATTTTTATTTAATTAATTGGGTAAAAAATATGCTGATGTGTTATAATTAAATTCATGAAAAGGTGCATTTTTTATATGGCCCAGGAAGACTCCTATTACGACTAACATTGATCACTATCATAGGAGCCACCCTGGTAATTTCATTGTAGCTTCATACATTTAATGTGCTTGCGGAAGTTAGGTATTTACTATTTGTTACAAGTATAACACGATATAATTTTTTTTCCATGATTTTGTGTATATCTTGTAGTTTTAATCAACATCAGTAATACATCAGAGACAACTTGTTGTGTATCTGTTCACATATATGATGACAGGGTGTGTATAATCATTGTATTTTTGACATAAGGTCCCCAGAAGTAAAGGGTTACCCAGACCTGTACATCTTGGGAAATTCATATGTTTACTTGGTTCAGACAAGGGAACATGGCCGGAATGCCCTTCTGCCTGAATACACCAGTTGCAATGCTCCAATCACTTCGTCACAATGCCCCACTGATGGTTGCAATGCCCCACTTTGATGGCCCCACTTTGATGTTTGCGAAGTGTAATGTATTTGAATATAAAACTGAGCTTTTTGTGTTATTACTGATGATTATATTGGTGTTCTTTTTATGAAACGTCTGTGACTTGTTTCTTTCAATATCACCCATGGCCTGAGTCCTGACTACCCCTATACTGCATGGCAAAGATACAGAGGGTAATCGCGCAGCATAGAATCCGAGTAAATTATACATTACACATGTGATATGATATGAATTTAAATTGGAACAAAACAAAAATATGTATAATTTATAATCATCGGCCTGAGTGTAAAAATGGTAAAATGTAACGCTGTAGTTAATTCAAAATGGACTCTAAAATCACTGAAGGAAGTCTATAAAATGGTTAAAAAACAACAATTTCATACTAGTAGAAGTATTGTTTTGGTGGTATATACTTATATGTTTAGTTTTATTATTTGTATACATGTTTGACTGTATTCAAATCACTCCAACCATTAGTGGACATTCTGACCAAGCTGTTCAAGCATTCCAACTAGAGTTGGGGCATTCCGACCATGATTCAGACAGAGGAACAACTACAACAGATACTGAGAGACTAAGCAACATTAATAGTGAAGGTGAGAAGCATATAAGACTTAATGTGAAGATAATTGTGAAGAAGACGATGGTGATCAGCAGGAAGATTCAACAATTGAAAATTGACATAACGTTGGTAGGGCACAAACTAAAACAGGTGGAGAAATTTGTATATCTTGTCTTTTGGACTTGTTATAACTGATGTTGAATGGAAAATGTGATGAAGAAGTTTACAGGAGCATAGAGATAGCAAGGACAACTTTCAAGTCAGCAACATGTCAAAAGTGCTCACTGATAAACTGTACTTTCTGTGAAAAATAATAATTCTAAAATATTATAATTGGCCGACATTGATGTGTGGACATTGGTGCTAAAACATGGACAATTTCCAAAAAAAGATGTCAACAGAAACTGGAAGCACTCGAAATATGGTGTCTAAAGCCTGGTGTAAAAATGCATCTCTTCAATACAAACACAAACTAAAATTTGTTAGTCACATCATCAGACAAGAATGAAGTAAGCAGGAAATATTGGGGGAATGGTTGAGTGTGAAAGAGGCAGAGGAAGACCGGGAGCTACTTGGACAGACAGTATCACGGCTTGGATGGGAAACATGAAATACAAAGATCTGGTCAGAACGCAGCGCATACATGAGTGGATCCGTGGTATTGGTAGCCCACCTTCCAAGAGGAGATGGTACCCTGGAAACATTTGAATAACACCTGTCCAAGTGTCTTGTCTTACTATACACCACAGATACGACAAACTACCCTGATGTGAACTTTGTAATAATATATATGTATATATATATATATATATGTGTATGTATATGTGTATATATATGTGTGTGTATATATATATATATATATATATATATATATATATATATATATATATATAAAATATATATATGTAGTTTGCAGGGTTACATATGATATATATTTAATCAAGCTCCAGAAATTCCCCACTGTGTAGTCATGTAGACGGTAAACATTTATATAAATGTGTACCTATTATTACCTGGGTATTATTACCTGGGTATTATTACCTGGGTATTATTACCTGTTATTACTACCTAAGTTCCTAGTGAAACAGTGACAGGAACCTGCCATGACTAATGTCAGATACCTGACTCTGGTTATCATATGTTTGTCTTTTGTAGTTGAGAAGTCTTGCCTTTGGCAAGCCAGGTAAACACAAAGTGAGTACACAGGCACATACACAGGACACCCCAACAGTGCCTGTGAAACAGTGGGAGGAATGGAAGAAAACAGACACAGAGGTACCTGGTTATCCCAGTTGAAGAACTTGTTAGAATGCAGTGGCTCAGTGGTTAGAATGCTGGACTCTAACTCAGGAGGACCATGGTTCAAATCCTAGCTTTTGCTACTGTTTTGAAGTGTGGGTAATTTTGGTCCCTCAACTGTAGAAATGTGCACTTGGCTATAGACAATGGTAGTGTGAATTAATAGCTTTACACATTAACTGCAGCATGGCTGAATGCTTCCCCGAGAAGTCAGGTTGGTATTGGAATGAATAGGTCTGCTAAGGGTAAAGGTGAAATAATTTTTTTTAAATGGTGGTGTATTAACGCTCTCGTGGTCAGAACGCCCGAATCAACCCATCAACGGGGCCATATTTCAGCTGTCTAGCACGGAACAGTGTCACCAAATAACAATTTCTGCCTGCAACTGGCAGATAATATAGTGAAGTTTGACTATCAAGTGTCAAAAGTTAGAAACACTGGCTGGTCCCAAGACTAAGTAGTAACAAACGCATCCTGGTTTGGCGTTTAACGATGCTGTCATCAACCAGATGATGGGCCTCTTTTAAACTAGGTCACCTACTGGGTAAAAGTAATTTCATCCAATAAGCTTCAACATCAGTATTTTTCTGCGGGGTAGCAACATGACCAATACATGGCCACTTTAAAAACATGCAGAAGTCTACAATTAAACGGTAACTTTTGAACAATCTATTTGATTGAAAAAACGGTATTAATGCGTGGCGGGATAGAAATAGTGTTTTTTTGTAGTTTGATTGTAATTAAAAACGTCATTATGTTGAACTCCAGCAATTCGGATTTTGAAGTGATTTTGGAAGAGAGTTTCTAAAGAACGTTGATGTCTGGAAGCAATGTTTTTTGCTAGTTACCGGGTACTTCAAGAATTATTTCTTCAAATACAGTGAAAGTTTAATTTGACTCGGAGTAAAAAGTAAAATATTTATTTGCGTTCATACATCCCAAGTCAGTTATAGGATTTGTTCACAGTATCATTTCATAATTTAATAGGATTCATTAGCAGCACATATTTGGCCACGAAAGGGTTAAGTGGAAATATGGCAGCTGGATAGGATTTTTTATGCCCAAACTGTAGAGTGGGTTTTTCTGAGTAAAACATATTGAAAATGTTTATGCCAGACCCCCACGTTTCCATGGCAATAAACAAAATGGCCACCATGTGAAGGAATTATAGCCCCTCTAAAACATTACAACACTTATAAAGTAATGGATATTTTATGATACTACTTTCGCAATCATCATACATGGCCCATCAAAGTTTGAATGACAGCATTGATTACGTGGTAGATGCAAGCTTTATTCATGAATAAAACTAATTTAGAGGTATGTCATTGTTATTAAAGTGAACTTTATTGATTGTAACATATAATGCTATTGGAATATGGAGGAAACACATTTTGAGTAATTTTTTTTTAAACATTCTAGCTGCCATATCTCCCCATAAAACACATTAGGGCCGTGAAGATGTTAGAAAGGGTATAATTTATACAATGAAATGTGATTTTATAATTAAAATGATTGACATTAGAGAGCTACTTTTAAATCACGGTTGTCAGGAAAAGCCCACCAACTGAAGTGTGACTGAATTCAACCAGAACAAGTCGAAACTTGTTCCAGGATAGACTGGAGTGAACGTGGTATTTCCTTAGAGTTAATTAAATAACATTTACAGTTGTTTTGTTAAATTTGCTTGGCAATAAAATGTATGGACTGACGTATATGTTGCAGTACACGGAGGACGTGTACGAGAAGGATCTAGCACATGCTCTGCTCTTAAGTAAGCTGGAGGTGGAGGAGAAGAAAGTGGTGGGTATAGTCAGACACGTTTGGGGATGCTATAGCAAAGTGGTAGAACTTCTCAACAGACAGTGGTGTGTCTATGATCTTTTAAGTGGGGGGGGGCAAGTCCGGGCATCCATGAAGAGGCGCAACCCAAAAAAATACAGAAAAAAGTTAAACCAAAGGGGGCTAAATATGTTTCTGTCAACAGACCAAATCTACTTGCTGTCATTTAAAGCTGGGTTGTGTGGGCCCGTTCAGTAAACCAACAAAGCAAATTCTTCTCTATTCCTTCTGTGTGCCACAAACACACTTTTAGTCTAGTCAACAAACAAGGCATATTACACACATTTTCAATATGCCCTGACACATCACAGAGATTTAGACATCCTTTCTCAGGTGGATATTTTTAGTGTGTGCGAATATGTCTGACACCTACATGTTTTCCCTTGTATGCCTAAAATAAGTAGGGAGGCACCAAAGTTTGTGTATGACATTGATACCATGTTAGTTCCTATAATGCATGGCTGTTTTGTTCTTTCTATCCCAGCATGCAGTGCTTGGCTAAGGTGTACGTCCAATATAGTTCAACTGCCCAGTTGGGGTGATTCCATTCAGTTGTGATTGCCTTAGTTCACTCAGTTATATAAATGAGTACCTGGCAATAGACGATGATGGAACTGTAAGGACGAACATCTTTCGTGCAGCAATCTTGATGCTTCCAGAAGAAGTTGAAATGGCGTTTGTTTGAACAAGTCTGCCAGGGACAAAGTGTAGCGCACTGAGCAACACTTGTTGGTGGGCGCAGTACGAGTACAACACTTGTTGGTGGGTGCAGTACGAGTCCAACACATTGCTTTTTTTGTACCAACATCAGGTTTTCACATAGACTACACATCATTAACAAGATTGCCATCCAAGGCAAAAGACCCAGATGGCAAGTGGACAAGGAAACTGGTGGTTTATCGAGAGACCACAAAATGTTCGGAGATATTTGTCAGTTTTGTTTTTAAACATATTCACACTGCTACTATTTATACAATCTGCAGCCTTCACTAACGTTGTGTTGTCTAGTTCTGATATTAAGAGCGAAATATTTCTAGCAGTGAGCTTTGTTGCAGGTGTTGTCAGCACTGAAGGACGACAATGGCGGCCAAGAAGCAGATGGCAAGAAGAAGAAGAAGAAGAACAAGGAGAGGGCTGTCATGAGTCTGAATGAGTTCAGACAACTGGAGAATGGCACAGTGGCTGCTGATGGTAAACAACCTCGTACAAGGACAAACTTGACAGTTTGGCCAAGCAGGCTTAAAATAAGTACTTGACAATTTGGCCAAGCAGACTTAAAATAAGTGTACGGTACGTTTGAAAAAATGTGAGACTCAGGAAAAATGTCACAAAATCTGTCCTTATAAACATACACAACAGTTTGTTTCTCAGTTAAAAAAGGTGAGGGAACTGTTACACACCAGATGGTGCCATACTGTCTTGTAAACAATGCTTGCTAATGCACCGAGTTGGAGACACACCATTTCGGTCAACCGTTCATGGTTACCACATGTTTAAAACTAGTTATAAGTCAGACATTGGAGACAAGTTAGCAGTGGTGAGGGAGGTAAACATTGGAAACAAGTTAACAGTGGTGATGGAGGCAGACATTGGAAACAAGTTAGTAATGGTGAGGGAGGTAAACATTGGAGACAATTTAGCAGTGGTAAGGGAGGAAAACATTGGAAACAAGTTGGCAGTAGTGAGGGAGGCAAACATTGGAGACAAGTTAACAGTGGTGAGGGAGGCAAACATTGGAGACAAGTTAGCAGTGGTGAGGGAGGCAAACATTGGAGACAAGTTAGCAGTGGTGAGGGAGGCAAACATTGGAGACAAGTTAACAGTGGTGAGGGAGGCAAACATTGGAGACAAGTTAGCAGTGGTGAGGGAGGCAAACATTGGAAACAAGTTGGCAGTAGTGAGGGAGGCAAACATTGGAGACAAGTTAGCAGTAATGAGGGAGGCAAACATTGGAGACAAGTTAGCATTAATGAGGGAGGCAAACATTGGAGACAAGTTAGCATTAATGAGGGAGGCAAACATTAGAGACAAGTTAACAGTGGTGAGGGAGGTAAACATTGGAGACAAGTTAGCAGTGGTGAGGGAGGCAAACATTGGAGACAAGTTAGCAGTGGTGAGGGAGGCAAACATTGGAGACAAGTTACCAGTAATGAGGGAGGCAAACATTGGAGACAAGTTAGCAGTGGTGAGGGAGGCAAACATTGGAGACAAGTTAGCAGTGGTGGGGGAGGCAAACATTGGAGACAAGTTAGCAGTGGTGAGGGAGGCAAACATTGGAGACCAGTTACCAGTAATGAGGGAGGCAAACATTGGAGACAAGTTAGCAGTGGTGAGGGAGGCAAACATTGGAGACAAGTTACCAGTGGTGAGGGAGGTAAACATTGGAGACAAGTTAGCAGTGGTGAGGGAGGCAAACATTGGAGACAAGTTAGCAGTGGTGAGGGAGGCAAACATTGGAGACAAGTTAGCAGTGGTGAGGGAGGCAAACATTGGAGACAAATTAGCAGTGGTGAGGGAGGCAAACATTGGAGACAAGTTACCAGTAATGAGGGAGGCAAACATTGGAGACAAGTTAGCAGTGGTGAGGGAGGCAAACATTGGAGACAAGTTAGCAGTGGTGAGGGAGGCAAACATTGGAGACAAGTTAGCAGTGGTGAGGGAGGCAAACATTGGAGACAAGTTAGCAGTAATGAGGGAGGCAAACATTGGAGACAAGTTACCAGTGGTGAGGGAGGTAAACATTGGAGACAAGTTAGCAGTGGTGAGGGAGGCAAACATTGGAGACAAGTTAGCAGTGGTGAGGGAGGCAAACATTGGAGACAAGTTAGCAGTGGTGAGGGAGGCAAACATTGGAGACAAGTTACCAGTAATGAGGGAGGCAAACATTGGAGACAAGTTAGCAGTGGTGAGGGAGGCAAACATTGGAGACAAGTTAGCAGTAATGAGGGAGGCAAACATTGGAGACAAGTTAGCAGTGGTGAGGGAGGCAAACATTGGAGACAAGTTACCAGTAATGAGGAAGGCAAACATTGGAGACAAGTTAGCAGTGGTGAGGGAGGCAAACATTGGAGACAAGTTAGCAGTGGTGAGGGAGGCAAACATTGGAGACAAGTTAGCAGTGGTGAGGGAGGCAAACATTGGAGACAAGTTAGCAGTAATGAGGGAGGCAAACATTGGAGACAAGTTAGCAGTGGTGAGGGAGGCAAGCATTGGAGACAAGTTAGCAGTGGTGAGGGAGGCAAACATTGGAGACAAGTTAGCAGTGGTGAGGGAGGCAAACATTGGAGACAAGTTACCAGTAATGAGGGAGGCAAACATTGGAGACAAGTTAGCAGTGGTGAGGGAGGCAAACATTGGAGACAAGTTAGCAGTGGGGCACGGTGGTCGAGTGGTACAGCGTCGGACTTTCGGTCGAGGGGACCGGGGTTCAAAACCACCTGTGGCAGAGCGTCGGACTTTTCGGTCGAAGGGACCGGGGTTCAAAACCACCTGCTGCCGTTTCAAAACCTGGGCAAATTTGTTCACCCCACTTTGCTCGTGTCTTTCGGAAGAGACACTAAAAGCCATTGGTCCCTTCTACCTGGTGTCTATATCAGGGGAAGTAAAAGATCCCACACAGGGGGTAAATGTGTAACCTGTTGTGGACTCAGAGTGGTGGTCTCTATCTCTAACCCACCAATTCCCAGCACGTGAGAGGCGCCGAACGACAGAATCATCAACATAATGATGTTGGCCGTTTAATGGAAGAAGAAGAAGAGCAGTGGTGAGGGAGGCAAACATTGGAGACAAGTTACCAGTAATGAGGGAGGCAAACATTGGAGACAAGTTACCAGTAATGAGGGAGGCAAACATTGGAGACAAGTTAGCAGTGGTGAGGGAGGCAAACATTGGAGACAAGTTACCAGTAATGAGGGAGGCAAACATTGGAGACAAGTTACCAGTAATGAGGGAGGCAAACATTGGAGACAAGTTACCAGTAATGAGGGAGGCAAACATTGGAGACAAGTTAGCAGTGGTGAGGGAGGCAAACATTGGAGACAAGTTACCAGTAATGAGGGAGGCAAACATTGGAGACAAGTTACCAGTAATGAGGGAGGCAAACATTGGAGACAAGTTACCAGTAATGAGGGAGGCAAACATTGGAGACAAGTTAGCAGTGGTGAGGGAGGCAAACATTGGAGACAAGTTACCAGTAATGAGGGAGGCAAACATTGGAGACAAGTTACCAGTAATGAGGGAGGCAAACATTGGAGACAAGTTAGCAGTGGTGAGGGAGGCAAACATTGGAGACAAGTTACCAGTAATGAGGGAGGCAAACATTGGAGACAAGTTACCAGTAATGAGGGAGGCAAACATTGGAGACAAGTTACCAGTAATGAGGGAGGCAAACATTGGAGACAAGTTAGCAGTGGTGAGGGAGGCAAACATTGGAGACAAGTTACCAGTAATGAGGGAGGCAAACATTGGAGACAAGTTACCAGTAATGAGGGAGGCAAACATTGGAGACAAGTTAGCAGTGGTGAGGGAGGCAAACATTGGAGACAAGTTACCAGTAATGAGGGAGGCAAACATTGGAGACAAGTTACCAGTAATGAGGGAGGCAAACATTGGAGACAAATTACCAGTAATGAGGGAGGCAAACATTGGAGACAAGTTACCAGTAATGAGGGATGCAAACATTGGAGACAAGTTACCAGTAATGAGGGAGGCAAACATTGGAGACAAGTTACCAGTAATGAGGGAGGCAAACATTGGAGACAAGTTACCAGTAATGAGGGAGGCAAACATTGGAGACAAGTTAGCAGTGGTAAGGGAGGCAAACATTGGAGACAAGTTAGCAGTGGTGAGGGAGGCAAACATTGGAGACAAGTTAGCAGTGGTGAGGGAGGCAAACATTGGAGACAAGTTAGCAGTGGTAAGGGAGGCAAACATTGGAGACAAGTTAGCAGTGGTGAGGGAGGCAAACATTGGAGACAAGTTACCAGTAATGAGGGAGGCAAACATTGGAGACAAGTTACCAGTAATGAGGGAGGCAAACATTGGAGACAAGTTACCAGTAATGAGGGAGGCAAACATTGGAGACAAGTTACCAGTAATGAGGGAGGCAAACATTGGAGACAAGTTAGCAGTGGTAAGGGAGGCAAACATTGGAGACAAGTTAGCAGTGGTGAGGGAGGCAAACATTGGAGACAAGTTAGCAGTGGTGAGGGAGGCAAACATTGGAGACAAGTTAGCAGTGGTGAGGGAGGCAAACATTGGAGACAAGTTACCAGTAATGAGGGAGGCAAACATTGGAGACAAGTTAGCAGTGGTAAGGGAGGCAAACATTGGAGACAAGTTAGCAGTGGTGAGGGAGGCAAACATTGGAGACAAGTTAGCAGTGGTAAGGGAGGCAAACATTGGAGACAAGTTAGCAGTGGTGAGGGAGGCAAACATTGGAGACAAGTTAGCAGTGGTGAGGGAGGCAAACATTGGAGACAAGTTAACAGTGGTGAGGGAGGCAAACATTGGAGACAAGTTACCAGTAATGAGGGAGGCAAACATTGGAGACAAGTTAGCAGTGGTGAGGGAGGCAAACATTGGAGACAAGTTAGCAGTAATGAGGGAGGCAAACATTGGAAACAAGTTAGCAGTGGTGAGGGAGGCAAACATTGGAGACAAGTTAGCAGTGGTAAGGGAGGCAAACATTGGAGACAAGTTACCAGTAATGAGGGAGGCAAACATTGGAGACAAGTTAGCAGTGGTAAGGGAGGCAAACATTGGAGACAAGTTAGCCGTAGTGACTGAGGCAAACATTGGAGACAAATTAGACATAGTGACGGAGGCAAACATTGGAGACAAGTTAGCCGTAGTGATGGAGGCAGACAATCAGCATATGTAGTGTCAATTCTTAGCAATGGACATATAGTCAGCCACGTGCTCCACGAAAATTTTAAAGTCTTAATTTCCTCTGCTTTGGGAAGACACATCTCAATGGAAGTAACTTGCAGATGATGAAAGGACTGGATTGGAGCTACCAGCCATTTATAATACATTCACTTGTGGTCAAAAGGATACCAGAGCCCTGCAGTGTCTACTGATATAGGTGGAAATTTCAATCTTCTGTCGTCGCTGAATCTTGCATTGGTATATATCTCGAAGATTGATGATCGTTGATTAAAACAATGGGGTGTATGCTTAATAAGTCTAATGTATATGTAACTTGAGTATTTGTAATGTACTAGGCTGACATGAACATATAATTTGTTTTTCATATCCCAAAGTTTTATTTACCTGTATAGACTTTTACCACTCTCGTCAAGGTGGCTTCATCAGTACTAATGATGATGACACCATGTGATGTATCTGCAACTTAGCTGCCAGCTATTGTTAGTACAACCACATTGCCATCTAGCGGTAGTTAGCCTAATGAAGGCAGCAGAAAGTTGATTAAAATAGCTATTGGATATAATTGGGTCTACTTTACAAAAGTATAACTTTCATTTGTTCAGAACTGGATACAATTGAGCATCCATCATCACCTGTGTCGACCCCGGCAGCTGAGGCCGACCCTCTGTTCTTCGACAAAGTACAACAGGACGTAGAGAACATTGTGAGGAAGGAGATCATTCAGGATGAATACAGGAAGGTATGGTGCAACTCTCTTATGTTTTACATATATACTGTATTCGACCTATTAAGCATACATGCCCTAATTAGCATACACCCCCTCATTTACTCGGTAGGATCCATAATTATTGTAAATGACTAGTGTGGAACAACTGAAAAATGTCGCCATTTGGTACTAAACAGGTGGCACCACTTTTGAGGTGTTCTACTATGACACCAGTAATGTTAAACAGCTATCTTATTGTCTAGAGAAACAAATTTTGGTGTATACGCTGATAAGAATAGATTCCCTGACAAAGAATCCAAAGAATTGACTTTGATCTGTTAACGTGAGAAAGTGTGATTAGCTTTATGTCATTATATATACAGCAGGATCACTTTTGCCTTTTATTCACCAAATTTGGACGAGTAAAAATAATTTAGTAGTTGGTCCGTTGATTTCACTAAAGCTAAATAATACATTTGCACAAACGAGCTCGTAGTGGATAGTAGATCTGTTTGATTTTTCACAAAATTATTCTGATATGTGACATGTGAAAACATGGAATTGATGAGGAAGCTTTTAACAATCATAACATGCAATAATGGAAAGAGATGTTTTTGATTTTTGGTCACCTCTTGTTCTTGTAAGAAAGAGCAAACTATTTGTGTGTGCATGTCAGATATTTAACAAGATGTAGAATAATGTTTGTATCATTTATGACAGGTCAAAACAGTTTGTAAATTTGTAGCTGGGTCATGCCATATTTATTGAAAAATTTCACAACAGCGAGATAAGCAGCAATCCTCATTAATGGTTTCTTTTTAACTATTACCAGTAGTGTAATATGTATCAGTTTTGGGTTCCATATATTCATAAATCTGTATACCTCTGTTGCAGCATTACCATGTAGAAAACGCCCAGGTTTTACATTTTCAAGAAGAGATTGCAAAGAAAGATACCGAGATTGTGACACTAAAGGAGGCTACAACAAAATTAGAAGTAAGTTTCTTTAAAATTGACAACATCATTATCTAAAATTCTTAGATGCTTTAAGAAACCATTGAACTCAAACCACATCAAGTAAAGAGTATGTGTTGTTATGTTATGTTATGTTATAACTTCAACGTAATAACATGCATGGCATTTGTGGGATGCAATTACACCTTGTTACACCCATTTGTGGGATGCAATTACACCTTGTTACACCCATTTGTGGGATGCAATTACACCTTGAAAACAATCTGTAGTGGAATGAAAGATGTGCCCCCCAATGAAAGATGCATTGGGAAGCAGCTTGAATGAAAAATGTCTGTACAAAATATTAGGCAAACATTTCAGTAGAACATTTCTGGCAGTTGACACTAATATAAAAGTAAAAACAAATGTATTGGATGATTTATTTATCTATCAATAACTGCCAAAAAACGATTTTTTATATATTATTAAACTGGCACATTTGATTTCAAACTACAAGAATATATATTTTCGAAAAATATTAAGGATGAAAACACGTTTTGTATAGATATTATTTTGAACCAAACTTAGCTGTTATCAATATTAATAAATTCAGAATTGTAAAACAGTTGCAAATCATCGCTGAAAAATAAAGATAGTGTCAGTCAGCATGCTGCGAAGACCTGTAATTTATGCTTATTTCTTTATTCCTGTTTTATACAGTTTCTGACGGTAAATGTACCACAGGAATAAAGATTAAAACATGAACATTACATTGTTAATTTAGATGTACTCTGTGGTGGGAAATTTAAGAGAATTGGGACATTTTAATTATATTTAATAGTTGCAACTAGCTGCATATTGGTTAACCAATGAACATCTGTGTGCGCTTTGTAAAGACTTGTTTGTTATCAGGACTGAGACTGACATGTTTGTTGTCACAGTGAACTGAGACTGATGTGTTGTTTGTTGTCAGGGTGAACTGAGACTGATATGTGTTGTTTGTTGTCAGGGTGAACTGAGACTGATATGTGTTGTTTGTTGTCACGGTGAACTGTGTTGTTTGTTGTCATGGTGAACTGAGACTGATACGTGTTGTTTGTTGTCAGGGCGAACTGAGACTGATGTGTTGTTTGTTGTCATGGTGAACTGAGACTGATACGTGTTGTTTGTTGTCAGGGCGAACTGGTACTGATGTGTTGTTTGTTGTCATGGTGAACTGAGACTGATACGTGTTGTTTGTTGTCAGGGCGAACTGAGACTGATGTGTTGTTTGTTGTCATGGTGAACTGAGACTGATACGTGTTGTTTGTTGTCAGGGCGAACTGAGACTGATGTGTTGTTTGTTGTCATGGTGAACTGAGACTGATACGTGTTGTTTGTTGTCAGGGCGAACTGGTACTGATGTGTTGTTTGTTGTCAGGGCGAACTGATACTGATGTGTTGTTTGTTGTCAGGGTGAACTGAAACAAGTGAAGAAGAGGAACCAACAACTGTGTCATATACTTGCCCAGGGCGAAAGTAAGTTCACAATCTCTGTCTTGTTTCCTTCCATTTTCTCTGCACATGCCAAAATATTTTTCATTCAATTGTAATTTTGTGCGTGGTAGTTAGCAGACTTGACTGAGCCACGTCATGGACACTTCTGCAGTGCTCATGAGAGATGGAGTCCACAACAGGTTACACATTTACCCCCTGTGTGGGATCTACTCCCCCTGGCATAGACACCAGATAGAAAGGACCAATGGCTGTTACTGTCTCTTCCGAAAAACACAGACAAATTGGAGTGACCGAAATTACCCAAAGTTTCGAAATGGCAGCAGGTGGATTCAAATCACATTATGTATGATTAATGTTCAAGCATTTCAATGTGTAAATGCTGCATACAAGCGTGTACTGTTAGTAGTAGTATTTTATTATGCTGCAAAGCGCCACGAACAATCTTGGATCTGGCATAGTATAAAAAAAAATATTTTATTTGATAAATAGAAAAAAATGCTAATAATAATAATAAAATCCTATATAGCAATAATTATAATAAAATCCTTAAATAAATATACAGAAATAATGTATGTATATATATATATATATACATATATACATACATATAAAATCCTATATAGCAATAATTATAATAAAATCCTTAAATAAATATACAGAAATAATGTATGTATATATATATATATATATATATATACACATACATTATTTCTGTATATTTATTTAAGGATTTTATTATAATTATTGCTATATAGGATTTTATTATTAGCATTTTTTTCTATTTATCAAATAAAATATTTAATTTTATACTATGCCAGATCCAAGATTGTTCGTGGCGCTATGCAGCATAATAAATTACTACTAATAGTACACACTCGTGTGTATATATATATATATATATATATATATATATATATATTACTAGTAGCTAGGTGCCACCACATGTAGTAACATAATATATATATATATATATTATATATATATATATTATATATATATATATTATATATATATGATCCTGAGAATATAGAAGTTCCTCCTTATTATCATTGTATATATATATATATATATATATATATATATATATATACATATATATACACAATGGTAATAAGGAACTTCTATATCCTCAGGAACCTGAGCTATAATATGTATGTATATATATAATATATATTGTTACTACATGTGGTGGCACCTAGCGGATGCCACTGAAACCACTGTTAGACATGGGCATATATCAAGACATTTCAGCATTTTTGTTGATTTTAAGAAAACTACAGAATTGTGATGATTATGCAGTGAAGGACAAGACGGCCATCCTGCTGGAGCTGGACGACCTGAAGCAGGTGAGAGACGAGTTAACAGAGGAGGTGAGGACCCTAACAACAGACCTGGAGAAGGAACGGTCCAAGTCAAAGTCCTTGCGCAGTGACCAGGACCGACAGTCGGAGAAAATGGAGAAGTCAGAGAAACACGACAAACACGACAAACACGATAGGGGAAAGGTAGCCAAAACATGCTTTTTTCTCCATTTTTTGCTAGTATAAAAACTTGGTTTTATTTAGGAAATAATATGTTATTATTAAATATTTTCTGTTAGGAAATATTCTTATTTTGTCATCCATGTGGTGGAACCACTAGAATATGCCTACTGTGTAGACTCGTTGGCACAACAACTTAGGTGAATTAAATAACTTAAGATTCAACCTAAGAAGTTTTTATTGTAGATATTTTTTTCTAAATTTGTTTACCTACTAGTAATTTATTTGCATTAATTTTCACTCCTTAATAAATTGTATGTAAATGGCTATTAATAAGATGTAAATAACCATGAAAAAGGAGTACAAATAAATATTCAAAGAAATGTTCACCAATTATTTCGGAAAATGAACTTAAATGTGTATGCTTAAATGCCAGGAGCATAGTAAATAAAAAAGCGAGTTAGACATTATGATAGCAGATATTGACCTACAAGTAATAGGTATCGCAGAATCATGGGCAAATAAAGATATAGTAGATGAGGTGGAGTAATCTTATATTTTAATTAAAGAATGTATCCAGGCATATGAAATAACACTGAAAAGTTAAGTAGTTTGTGAGGAAGCAATTTGGTGTAACATAGTTACCAAGAACTCAACATTAACAATAATGAGTCGTTTATCGTAGTCCAAACATCGGAGAAGAGGAAACTGTAAAACTATATAATGCTATAACGGTAGTGAGCAAGGGAGAATGTGTTATAATGGGTGATTTAAACCTTGGTCATATACAATGGAAATCATTAGAGTGCTGGGGTGACGACCATCAGTTTCCACTTGTGACACAAGATTGTTTCGTTACTCAACATGTGTTGGAAACAACCAGAGATGTTGGATTCAATTTTGTCTTCTCAAAATGAGTTAGTTGACAATGTTAAAATACACAAACCTTTCGGTTCAAGTGATCATAACCAGATCCATTTTAATATAAAAGAAAAAACAGGGAATGTGTTTAAAAAACAATGGAGGAGGAACTTCCACAAAGGGAAATATAAAGGGATGAGAACATATCTAGCGAACAAAAACAAGGGAAAGGTCCAGGAAAAACACCTGTCAAAAGAGGCAATTACAAAAATAGCTCTCAAGTAGATGCTGGGGGGTATATAAACACACTGGAAATGTAGAAGACTACACCAACTACAAAAAGGCACTTAACCTAGCTACAACTGAAATAAGAAAATCCAAAAGAACCTTTAAAAAAATTGGCAGGTAATATAAAAAATGACAGCAAGAGTTTCTATGCTTATGTTAGGAGTAAACATAAAGTTTTAGATAAGATTGAACTACGGGAAAACAACAGTGGAAACATAATTTCAGATGGGTTTCAAATGGTACAGGCTCTGTATCAGTATTTCAGCTCAGCTATCAGCTCACTTCTAGTTCCAGTTACTAAATTTGAGGGTGATCAATCAGATCATTTAGGGCAGTTATTTGTAACTCCTGAAATGACAGCAAAAAAATGTAGATGAAAGATAACAAATCACCTGGAATTGATGGGATACCACCAAAACTGTAGAAATTGTAGAGCAAATTAGTACACCACTTGCAAAAGTGTTTTAATTTGTCATTAGAAGAGGGAATAGTTCCTGCAGAATGGAAAGAAGCAAACATTACACCGTTATTTAAAAAGGGATTGAGGAACAAGTCCAAAAATTACAGACCAGTGAGTTTAACAGATTATTAGAAACAATAATTAGAGACCACATGATGGAATTCCTTGTAAAACATAAATTAACAAATACATCTCAACGTGGGTTCCTAAAAGCAAGGTCATATCTAACCAATCACTTATGTTTTTTTTTGAAGAAATTACAAAGTGGCTAGATGATGGGTCACCAGTGGATGGTGTATACTTAGATTTTCAGAAAAGCTTTCAATAAAGTACCACATCAAAGATTGATACTTAAACTGAAAGCCCACAGTATAGGTAACGATGTAATCAACTGGATAGAAAAGTGGCTTGCAGAGAGTAATAGTAGATGGTGAGATTTCAAATTGGAAATCTGTTTTGAGTGGGGTACCACTGGGATCAGTATTAGGACCAATACTATTTACAAAAGGTAATCAAATTATAAGATCAGTATTAGGACCAATACTATTTACAAAAGGTAATCAAATAATAGGACTAATTAAGAGAACTATCACATATAAGGAGACACAGCTAATTGTGCTCCTGTACAAAGTGATAGGCCACATTTGGAATATTGTATGCAAGCATGGAGGCCATATCATAAGGACATAGACAAGCTAGAAAGACTACAACGAAGAGCAGCTAAAATTATTCCACAATTCAAGAGACCTTAGTTATGAAAGTCGCTTATTACAATGTGATTTGACAACACTAGAGACCAGGAGACTAAGAGGAGACCAAACAGAAGTGTTTAAAATAGTGAACGGTTATAAGGATGTTGATAGGATCAATATATTCTTCAAAACTTAAAGAAGGCAGTAGAACCAGAGGACACAAAGCAGCATTAGTTAAGGAACACTGTAGGTTGGACCTTGAGAAAGTACTCTTTCTCACAGAGGGTGATAAAGGAATGGAACAAACTGTCAAATGATTGTGTTAATGCTAGCTGTGTGAATATGTCTAAAAATAAAATTGACAGATATCTGATATGGGTGGGCTATATACATAGATGATGAAATTGCTGGACCAATGGCCTCCTTGTCCACTTGCCATCTGAAACTTGTAGTTTTGGATGGTAATCTTGTTAAATCATACTGGCCATATACTATGGCAACTGGTATTGCGAGGTAGCCCGCCATCCTGGCCACATAGGATGGCAACTGGTATTCCGAGGTAGTCTACCATACTGGCCACATAGTGTGCCAACTGGTATTGCAAGGTAGTCCACCATACTGACCACATAGTATTCCAACTGGTATTGTGAGGTAGCCTGCCATACTGGCCACATAGTATGCCAACTGGTATTGCAAGGTAGCCTGCCATACTGGCCACACAGTATGTCAACTGGTATTGCGAGGTAACCTGCCATACTGGCCACATAGTATGCCAACTGGTATTGCAAGGTAGCCCGCCATACTGGCCACACAGTACGCCAACTGGTATTGCGAGGTAGCCTGCCATACTGGCCACATAGTATGCCAACTGGTATTGCGAAGTAGCCTGCCATATTGGCCACATAGTATGCCAGCTGGTATTGCGAGGTAGCCTGCCATACTGGCCATGTAGTATGCCAACTGGTATTGCGAGGTAGCCCGCCATACTGGCCACATAGTATAGCAGTCCCAAAGTTATGTAATTTCTCTTTCTGTCTTGTTTCCAGGCTGGCAGACATGCAGGCAAATAGCAAGAAGACAAGACGACTATTGTGACAGTAACTTGCCGACACCCAGTGATTGGAAACAACACTGAATTTAGCATTTTAAATGTGGTCAGTTGGTCACATTAAGTCCTGACCAGTCCAGCCAAATGATTGGACATTGCTGTGGCTGCTTCTGAATTAGCGACAGACACTCCACTTTAGAAGAATCCCAAGTGTCTCTTAGTATTTACATTATCTTTTTTCTGGGTCAGTTCTTGGTAAGAACATTGTCCTTTTCTTGTAATTGTAACTTGTAATGTTTCACCAACACTACTCAAGAACTAAAACTATGTGGGAAGCTCTGGTGTAACTGTGTCTAAATCATCTTATTTTTAATGCTAAGGAACAATGTGTGTAAAACCATGAAATGTTCATGTTTTGTAGAAAATGTGAACTTACATTTTACAGGAATAGTTTTGTCTTAAGTTTGTGCTAGTAGAAGTGTAGCACCTTGTTAGGTCAAACATTTACAAGTGACTTTCTTCCATAATGTTCATGTTTTGAGCACAGCTGGTTTTTTCATTTGGCATGTAATTATGTCTGAATTAATCATGTCTTTAAACAGTTGTAATATTTCCTTGATTTCACCGTGTGCTTCAGCAAATCATTTGCTGTTTTTGCTACAAATTGATGTATTTAAATTTTGCCAAATCCAGACACGTGCAGCCAATAATACCCATTCTGTGGACACTGTCTTCTTTCCCATGCTTGTTCTTTACAATTGTTGTCTGTTGTTATAAAATGTATTTTTGTGGTCTTTCAGTAATCTGCGACAGTAGATATATTTCCTGCCCCTCAAAGCTTTTGCACCAGTGAGGGATTCCAGCAAGTAATTTTGAGGGTTTGAGGCAGCATATTCCAGATTCCTGGCAGTTCCATGTGGATGAATGTAGTTTCTGTTTACTGATGTTTTCTAATGCATCTACATTAAAGGTCCAATTTGGTTCAAAGGTTCAATTTGATTTTTTTTAGTCTTCTCATTTCAGACTTCTCACAAAAAAATCAACATATTTAGTATCTATGACATGCTAGCTTGTCTGCACATTTGTTATTTTGTCTTGGTGAACACATCGAACAAACCATTAAATAATTTTTTATCAGTCAAATTCAGCAAAAAAAATTGCAAAAGTGGTCCAGCACCATATACAATATAAGATTAATCCCAGATTAATCCCAGTTATCAGATCTAATGACTGCACATATTACATAAACTATTCAAAGACTACAAACTTGATTCGCAATGGGCTAAAGCAAATGCAGAGGAGGTTTTAGGCATTATTTAATTTTTCCATTATTTGGGATAAGATATTTTCCATGTGATGTCTGCTTATGAAGAATATTCCCTTTCTAGAGACATATCTTTAAATTGTGATGCCTGAATATTTGTACCCTCTAGTTGTCCTAGCAACGGTTACCCCACCCTTTGTTACAACACACTGCCTCCCATTTCACACACAAGCTAAACATGCAGGTTTCACTAATATTAAATGTTAAACAGGCATGGAATTATTTTGTGAATTTGTAAATTCCACATTTTGGGCTGTGATTGTTATGGTTGCCATTTGGGCCCTTAAAGATCCTGATATATGTAAGGGGCAGCACACGGTAGACTTGGCCCTTTTTGAAACAGAAAACTCCACATCTGATCAACCAATTCGCCATTTGTCAATGTGTGTCCGGAGTCTTAAAAAGTTTTTAATTGTATTTTGCATTTTAAAGGCCTTGACAAGGTCTTTAAAATGAGATTTTTTGAGAAAGGGCCAAAAACGTCGCCAAACAGGCTATTATTCAACACAGGGAATGGACTGCGTACTGCTGAGCGATAGTCTTCTTAAATCAAATGATAGTTCAATTACTTAATAAAGAGGATGTTTGGGTGAAACCGAATTTGTCAGGGGAAAAGGTCTTGCATTTTTGAAGTATTGGTCTTAAATCTGATCAGCACAAAACCGCACACGGTGTTTGTGAATTTCATTCCGGGAACTTCCTCTGTTCGTACTGTTTCTGTATTCACGTGTATGTAGTATTATGTTCCAACCGATGTTTCTCTGCAGCTACAGGACCAAGCAGTGGTACAAACAGAATCGGTGAAGCACCCAATCTGTTTTGTAGACATTACAAATGTGCCATAAATAAAGTTCTCAAACCTGATGTCCATTATTGAAATAAGCGGTTTCTGTGGAAAGTTATCATTTTCATTGGTAAGGGTAATTTATACATAATTGTCAGGATGGTTTCTGCAAACATTCTGTATTCAACAACATTTGCAGGGGCCACTACCTCTGTGGAAAATGCAGCTATTGTTAGAAATACATCTTTATGTAACACAAAATATTAAGCACAACACAATAATGCACCAAACTGATTCCAGTACTGAGTTATAAATACCGAGTTATAAATACTGAATGGGTCCAAAGGGAATGTACAACTATTTTCATTGGTTGATTAAAATGTCCAAATTCTCTGAATTTTCATCTCAAAAGTTTACCTAAATTAACAATGTTATACTTTGTTTTAATATTTGTTGATGTACATGTAGTATATTTACCGACAGAAATTGAATAAAATGGGAATTTGACGGATCAATAAATCACCAATGAAACACGTAATATTTCACCTTCAAAGGGGAAGATTTGTTGGTTCGCCTGTTTTAGCCCTACAGCAATCTGTTTATTGTAAACTGGCATATTTGATACCATTGACAAATCGTGTATTTTCTACACTATTAAGACATGAAATATCACAATAGTACAATAAAAATTTGTATGGAATAATAACAACCAAGATGTTATAATTACTGATCAATTCAATGTTACAACCTCAGTGGTAATGTCGGTAAAACAGTCATTCAGTTAGCCAATGAAAATCTTTGTACATTCCCTTTAACCAAAAAGTCTTTGATATTTAACAAGGTCATAAAAGACACAGCATTAACGATTGATTACACTGGTAGACATGTAATAATAGTTTATGTAATCGAATCATGTGACATCGTTTTAGGGTTTAAATAAAACGCAAGTTCTTTGTTTGTCTTGACTTTATTGAAATGTTCAGCTAATGTTCTGTTGTATAATAATAACGTCCTCGGGTTTAAATAAAACGTTCAATGTTTGTCATGGTTTTATTGAAACGTACATTTGTAAAATAAATCTTCTGATGATGGTTTGTTGCCATGGTTACTGTTACTATGGTTACTCTGCTTGCACCTTAGCGACATGTTCACCTGATGTTTGAAGTTTCTTTGTGCCGACACCTACAACAAATTGCTCTAGGGTTTGATTCCTCTCACTACCCTTCAAAGCCAGGGCAATTTTCCCAGAGAAGTTGACATTGTGTTGGAAGAAATGGGCCTGCCTGGGGTGAAATGTTAATTAAGCACTCTATCACTCTGAGCAATCCTAAGGACCAGATACTGTGATGTAAGAACATAATTTTTAGACGACACAATTTGAGTGAAATCAAGTTAAAAGGTTAGGCCATAGGAAATGTACATCTCCTCAGAATACCTTGTACATGGCACACTTCAGCATCGACAGGTAGTCTGTGCAGGTAGTCCAGCCACAGAATCTGTTTAGTTGACAGTCGATCTCCAGGACCCTTCACCTCTACAAGCTGCACAAGTAAATGTGATTAGTTATTTTCATGGCACATTATCCCTTCGTAATCCTTATAATCCACATGTTGTTTCGGTATGTGTGGCAACATGACTGATATTTTGACACAGTATAAATATTTGGGAATGATAGGGCATAATTATTAAAAACCAAAATTGTTTAATCAATTAAGTTATTGGTCTGTAATGTGGCCCCTACTGACACCAACATGCCCTTTATAGTGTGTCCCTGTTGCTGCGCTTAATGCTGACCTTGACAGTGACCATACTGACCTTGACCTTCTTTGTCCTTGTGTTCCACACAACAAGGTCGGGCATTCCTCCCGTTGTGTGCCTCAAATCCCGGATCAGTCTCTCCAGTATCCCTGCTACCACTCCCCCTCCCAGGCACTCTAGTAAACCCTATGACAAATGGGAAGAGATGTGTAAAATATCATTCACTATCCAAGTTACCCAATGTTGCATGGGAGAAAGGCTGGCCACTGCAAGAGCTTACGAATCCTTGCACTACACAGTCAAGTTTTGGTAGGGCAATGCCAATGGCAATGACAACTTCGTGCCCACTAGTTTCGTACCGTACAAAGGAACCTATGTGGACGTTTGACATAAGTGGGAACAATCACATAGCGCTACTAACAATTGTACATAACTACAAATTCCTTTCGTTCTGAGTTACATAATTTACATCCAACACAGAAGTTTTTTATTTGTTTAATGTACAAACCATCCCCCCTGGGCATGGCTACAATGTGTCGGCCCCAAACTTGTGAATCTGACAGAAATATGAGGGAACATACAGACAGAGTCACAAACTACTACCTTATCATATAGAAGTGGGGAAACTATGGTTGTACAATGCTAATAGGACACTATTTCATATCCAGTTGACTTCCTTCTGTTTCAGCAAGGTTATTATGATCTTAAATTGCAAAAATCCAAACACAAAGCGCAATTAAATTTTGCAAACCTATACACATATTATGTGTATATTGTCAACCTGGGTACATTCGCATCATATAATATTATACAGTCATACATACATGATTGGATTTTAACAAGAGATTTAACAAGAATGCCATCCCAAAACAACAAGTTCCAGATGGCAAGTGGACAAGGAAGCTATTGGCTTATCGAGAGTCCAACAATTTTCTCATCTATGTGTAATCTCCCCTTATCAAATATCTGTCAATTCTATTTTTAAACATATTCACACTACTAGCATTAACACAATCATTTGGCAGTTTGTTCCATTCATCACCCTCTGTGAGAAAGAGTACTTTCTCGTGTCCAACCTACACTGCTCCTTAACTAATGCTGCTTTGTGTCCTCTGGTTCTACTGCCTTCTTTAAGTTTGAAGAACACATTCCTATCAACATCCTCATAATCGTTCACTATTTTAAACACTTCTATTTGGTCTCCTCTTAGTCTCCTGGTCTCTAGTGTTGCCAAACCACATTGTAATAAGCGATTTTCGTAACTAAGGTCTCTCAATTCTGGAATCATTTTAGTTGCTCTTCGTTGTATTCTTTCTAGCTTGTCTATGTCCTTTTTACGATACGGCCTCCATGCTTGAATACAATATTCCAAATGTGGTCTAACTATTGCTTTGTACAGGGGTACAATTAGCTGTTTCTCCTTGTACATGATAGTTCTCCTAATTAGCCCTAGAATTTGATTTCCTTTCGAAGCAGCAATCCCACATTGCTCTGAAACTTTCATGTCAGCACTAAATGTAACTCCTAAGTCCTTTTCTTGTATGGTTCTACCTAGTACAGCATCCCCCATTTTATATTCTTCGTCCATGTTTCCATGTCCTATGTGTATACATTTACACTTCCCAAAATTGAATAACATTTGCCATTTTTCTGACCATTTAACTAATTTATCTAGATCATCCTGTAAACTTTGTTTATCTGTATCATTTGTAACCTTTCTGAATACTTTTGTGTCATCTGCAAATTTGAATACTTTGCTAGATATGACATCCTCTAAATCATTTATATATATTAAAAACAGTATAGGGCCTAATACTGATCCCTGTGGTACCCCACTCAAAACCGATTTCCAGTTTGAAATCTCACCATCTACTATTACTCTCTGTCTTCTGTGTGTAAGCCACTTTTCAATCCAGTTGATTACATCATTACCTATACCATGGGCTTTTAGTTTAAGTAACAATCTTTGGTGTGGCACTTTATCGAAAGCTTTCTGAAAATCTAAGTAGACAACATCCACTGGAGACCTGTCATCTAACCACTTTGTAATTTCTTCGAAAAAACATAAGAGATTGGTTAGACATGACCTTGCTTTTAGGAACCCATGTTGAGATGTATTTATTAAATTATGTTTTACAAGGAATTCCACCATGTGGTCTCTAATTAATGTTTCGAGTAATTTACATACAACTGATGTTAAACTCACTGGTCTGTAATTTTCTGGCTTGTTTCTCGATCCCTTCTTAAATAGTGGAGTAATGTTTGCTTCTTTCCATTCTGAACTATTTCTTCTTTTAGTGACAAGTTAAACAATTTTGCAAGTGGTGTACTATTTTGCTCAACAATTTCCTTAAGCAGTTTTGGTGGTATCCCATCAACTCCAAGTGATTTATTATCTTTCATCTTCTTAATTTTGTTTGCTATCATTTCAGGAGTTACAAATAACTGCCCTAAATGTTCTGATTTATTGCCCTCAAATTTAGTAAACGGAACTGGAAGTGAACTGATATCTTCCGTGGTAAAAACTGAGCTGAAATACTCATTCAGGACCTCTGCCATTTGAAACCCATTTAAAATTATGTTTCCCCTGTTGTTTTCCAGTGGTCTGACCTTATCTCGAACTTTCTGTTTACTCCTTACATAAGCATAGAAACTCTTGCTGTAATTTTTATATTACCTGCCAATTTTTTTTCAAAGGTTCTTTTAGATTTTCTAATTTCGGTTGTAGCTAGGTTAAGTGCCTCTTTGTAATTTGCATAGTCTTCATCCTTTCTGGTATGTCTATAAACCCTCCACATAGTTTGCTTAAACACTATTTTTCTAATAGCTTCTTTTGACAAGTGTTTCTTTCTAGACTGTTTTCCTTGTTTTTTCAAGGGAAAACATTTATCGATGATACTCTCAATTTCATATTTTAGAATATTCCAACATTCAATTGCGGTCTTATTCATCGGCATGTTATTCCAATCTAGCTTTGCTAAGTATTTTCTCATATCTTTATAGTTACCTTTTTGGAAGTTTCTCCTATGTTTTTTATTTTTACTTTCTGATTTTACATTGATGTCAAAATGTATTTGATTATGGTCACTATTACCCAATGGTTCAAATATTTTTACATTGTCCACTAATTCTTTTTGTGATGACAAAACTATATCTAATACATTTTCTCCCCTGGTTGGTTCTAGTACGTGCTGAGTAAGAAAGCTCTCCTGAATTAAAAATAGAAATTGTTGGTCCTCACCCACTGTACTCTCTGGAGATTTCCACTGTATGTGTCCATGGTTAAAATCTCCATTATGATACATTCCCCTTTACTAACTTCCTTTATAGCATTTTGTAATTTTGTGTTATCCTCTTCGTTTATGTTTGGACTTCGGTAAACTAATCCAATAGTTAATTTTTTATTTCCTGAAACTGTTTTGCACCAAACAGCTTCATCGCAATCTGCTTCCCTTTCTAGTTTTATTTCATAAGCCTGAATAGATTTCTTGACACATAAAATAACTCCTCCCCTTCTTCCTATTGGATCTAAACATTACGTATCCTGTCAATCCTAATTCAGCATCTGTTATGTCTGTGTTGGCCCATGATTCGGTAATACCAATTATGTGAGGGTCAATATCTTCTACCATAATGTTTAATTAGTTTTTCTTATTTACTATACTCCTAGCATTTAAACACACGTATCTATAACCTGCTTCAGACATGTTTTTCAGACATTTTGTTATTGGTTTATCTGTACTAGTGGCCTCTTGTCCTGCTTGAGGCATCTCTAAGTAACCCCCCTGCGCTTCTAGTTTAAATAGTGTTGACTACCAAAAATATTTGTTATGCTACCCATGCCACTGTCTACTGCTGCTGTGAGTCCATCTGCAAATACTGCTGCCCCCTTTCCACTTAGATGAAGCCCGTCCTTCATGTACATATCAGCCCTTCCGACAAAACTTCCCCACAAATCCACAAAACCCACTTCCTCTTCCCTACATAGCTTCATGACTAGCATGTTAATTGCCATCCCCCGGCAATTTCAATATTTATGACCCCTCCTTCCTATTACTGGTAGAATCCCTGACAGTATTACCTGCTCAACCCGCGTCTGCTTTAGTGTCCTGATCAAATTCCTGTATTTCCTAACTATGGCAGTTGTACCCTCCCTCTCTACGTTATTTGTCCGTACGTGTACTAAAACAGATCCACCCTTGCCCGAACCCACGATGTTTTCTACCCTCTCAGTTATCAGCTCTATTTTGGCCCCAGGCATGCAAACTACAACGTCATCTCCCTTGTTTAAGACTCTGTCAGTCTTCCTAACTATTGAGTCCCCCACAAACACCCTCGCTCTCTTTCTCACCCCCTCTATCACTGCCTCGGAATAGCTCTTCCGATGGATCCCCTCCATCATATTCTGTCCTGCAGCCTTGTCACTTGGTGGCAGACTGTTATCAAGCTCTCTCTCACTCATCAACCTGTCACCTTTCCCTCCCGTCTCCTGGCTAACTTCCCTCCTGACACCTTCCCTCCCGTCTCCTTCACTCCCACCGCCTTAACTATCGTCTCCTCCCCCTGACGCCTTCACTACTGTCTCCCCCACTCCCCTTTCCTTCGATCCATTTGTCTTCCCTCCCATTTTTTTCCTTCTCGTCTCCTTTCGTCCTGTCTCCCTATGTCCCGTCTCCTTCCGTCCTGTCTCCCTACGACCTGTCAACTTACCTCCTCTCAACCTCCTCCCAGGCTGAGGTGAGCTCTCCCTAGCATCTCTCTCGTCGTCTTCCCCCACTTTATCATCTACTGTCACCCCACCATAACCACTGGCACAACCCACCTGCTCCCTCAAGTTCATTCATCCTCGTACATCCCCTACACTCAAAACTAAACCTATCCGCCTGAAGCTCAGCCCAGGACTTCTCACACCCGGACTTGACGAAGTCCACCCAGTTGCTACAATTGCTGCGTACTAAATGCCTGGTGGCCTTTACCTGACGGCGCCATCACAATATTTAGACTTAATCTGATTGCTACGTTAGCCTTGAATAAGGCTGTTTTT
Source organism: Lamellibrachia columna (assembly GCA_963662155.1). NCBI lineage: Eukaryota > Metazoa > Annelida > Polychaeta > Sabellida > Siboglinidae > Lamellibrachia > Lamellibrachia columna. Next base: position 35,892,614 of record OY759273.1, on the reverse strand, counting down.
GTGTTCAAAAGAACACTTTAGGCTAATATACTTGCTAACTATGTCTTTTCAACTAAGCTCACACGAGCAAAAAAAAGCCTGCCACCTAGTGAATACGGAGAACACTGTGTAAACAAAACAACGAAGTCAGTGTAAACAAACTTACGCTAAAATCCTGCTGTTAATTGCTTTTTACCGAAATCATTTACTACAACTATGTCAGATATTACCTTACATATGTAATTTATGTAAATGTATCACTTTATCTAATATATATTTAACAATGTATACGATAGTTTGGTACACCAGTTTAATTCACGACCTGTAAACAAACTCCCAATTATCGCCCGTAGAATTTGAGTCCGGGAAAAATACTGCCTCTGTTAACAAGAACAGTTTCTTAATATATGTCTATAAGAAGTTTGTGCATATAGTATATGTGTAACAGTAATACTTATTCTAACCAATATTCCACTGTTTCCGACTATTCACTATGCTATCTCAATTTTCGAATGGTAAACTATTAATCCTCACTGACTTCCCTGTCGGAGTCCGGAACTAACTTACTCTAAAATCCTGCCTCTGACTACTAATAAAAAAACTGTTTTCTAATATATGTCTACAATACGTTTATGTATAATATATATGCAATAGTAATACTTATTCTATTCGATATTCCACTTTTTTACTGTAAATTCTCTACACCAATTTTAAGTCGCTGCTGCACCAAGATTCCGGAAGTCCAATTTGATAGAGACCATCACTCTGTGATTCCAAGGTTACACAGTGGGACTTTTACTTCCCCTGGCAGAGACGCCACAAAGAAGGGACCAACAGCTTTCAGTATTTCATTGGAAAGACACAGGCAATGTGAGTGAATTAAATTAAAAGTTTCAAAAATGCAGTAGGTGGAATCGAACCTTCTCGATTGAGAGAGTGGCATTTATTTTGACCAAAAATGTACAATATCGAATGCAAATCAGAAAAATAAAGTTAATTATTTACAGTGGAAAAGCAAAAAAACAGGACTTCCAGCCCTCTAACCGCCGAGCTACAGAGGCTAGGAGAAACAAATGCTAACCTGGGAAAAACGTGCACGTTGTCCAGTCACAAGCACATCACTGTACAGTGCGTGAAGTGAGAGAATATTTTACCTGCGCCTCCTCCACTGCCGTGAATCTGTCCCAGCTGAGCCCAAAGCAGGAAGTGTCCTTGTGTGCTTCCCACCTTCTCTCCAACATTGCTGAGAGTTCCTACGATTAAAACTTCATAGTTAGTCCAACCACAATCCTGTTTATTATGTAAGTACACCAACTGCAAAAATAGGGACCCTAGTAGATATACACTGTATATTAGCAGATATTTTGCAGTCTACCACATGGCAACACTTAATTGGAAAAAGAATGCTACATGCCGAGTAACCAATGAAATTTTTTTATATGGTTTATACAGAACTTCGTAAAAAATATAGATTTCAACCAAAAAAGTGGCATGTGGGTCTCGTGGCTGAACTATTCTGATGTTCCCGCTGAGACAAGGAAGTGGCGTCTTCAATCACTACCGAAATCTACAGGCTTAGTGGGTTGAACGAATTTGCCCAAGCTTCGAAACAAAAGTGGCGTTAACCTTGGTCCTCTCCAGCGTTCTATCGCTGTGCCACACTGCCTCACTTAAGCTTGCCCACATATGGCAAGTCAGTTGGAAACGTGTCTTATGGATGAGATACTAAATTACCTGTTGGCTGGACTCCCTGATTGTGGTCAGTCGGTCATCAATGGCTGTCCGTCTGCTGGTGTAGAAATGATCAGAGAAGAAGTCAAGGGGGTATGTCTGGTAGTGGTTGTAAAAGACGTCGATCTCATCTTGGGAGAAGATGATGTCCCAGAACAACACACCAAGGAAGAAGATGAACGTGCTGGATTCTCCGTGGATTCCTAGAAACAAGGGTAATTTCTCGTGGTAAATAAAGGTAAATGGTAAGTCATTTATACAGCTAAGTGAACTGGGGCAATATGGAGATGAAATTGCCCAAGCTTCAAAAGGGTGGTAAGAGGATTCGACCCCCCACCCCAAAAAAAATAAGAGTAATATTCTAAACACTACACCGCTGTGCCACTAACAAACAACTTGGTCAGTTCATCCTGTAAGTGACGCTGTAGTTCCACGAACTTACTACCTGTTCTGCCTGTAACACAACCTGTGAACGGAGTCATGAGGTAAAATTTAAGAAATAGAGTTAAAAAGGTAATGACAGAAAGCTTTGAAGACTAACAAAAGATACTTAATCAGTGCAATGGTTTTTACAACTGACCCACCACTGTATAGTGTACACAGTCAGGCATGGAGCGATTAATGTACTATGTTAACTAGTTAAGTTAATCTTGGATTATTTTAGATTAAGTTAAGCTAACTTGTATTTTGAAAGTTAACTAGTTAAGTTAATTTATGAAGTTTTCTAGTTAAATAAATTATTAAACTGACACAACATAGATATATTACTACTCTCGTGTCAAATAAGGATGTGCAGCCAGTCAACCATTTTACAGACAAGAGGGTAAAATAGTTGACCAGCTGCACATTCTATAAACTCCCAGTGTTACCCACTGAGGCAATGTCCTTTTGCCTGTACCTATACATGTGGATGACATTAATCTAGTTACATTGTAAGCAATAATTTAACAGAAAATTAATTGAAGTTAATTTCACTACAAGTTAACCTTCAAAAGTTAACTAGTTAAGGTAATCTTAACTTAGCAAGTTAACAATTAAGCTAAGTTAATCGCCCTATGTCTGTACACAATACATATATAAAACTCACCACAAGGGAAGCCAGCTGAACTGTAATGCTGTAATGCAACGTCTTCTACTCGCTTCAAGTATGTCACGTTGCCGCTAGCGTCCGGCTGTTGGCTTATGTAGAGAGGTCCAGTCCCAGGGACAGAGTGGACAGGCTGTCTGGCCATTATAGTGACCTGCTGACCAAAAATTATTATTCATCACAGATCCAAATGAACTATAATTTTTGTAATCTGTCCAAATAAGGAGATGTTTTATAAAATCATAGTCAATTAATGAACTTAGGATGAAGAAAATGTTTTAGATCTGCAAACATTTTTTAGATGATATAGATGTGTTTATAGATGTGTTTATAGATGTGTTAAGTAATTACCAGTTATATACAGCATTTTGCCCATAATCAATTACAATTACAAATGCAGCATTTTGCCTTTAATCAATTACAACTGCAAATTTTGCCCATAATCAATTACCAGTACAAACACAGCATTTTGTCCATAATCAATTACAATTACAACACTTTACCTGTAAACAATTACAAATACAAATACAGCATTTTGCATGTAATCAATTATAAGTACAAATACAGCACTTTGCCTGTAATAAATTACAAACAGATACAGCATTTTGTCTGTAATCAATTACGTAATTAGACCCATACTCAGTACAGCTGTGTCTACGACAGAACATGCCTTTGTAGCTTCCATCACTTCGCAGAACTTGTCATCTTCAAATTCCGTCCATCGTTTCTTGAGAGTCTTGTAGGAACGACAGAGTCGCTGAGCCCGTACGAACACTGAGTATCTGTGTCCAGCTCGGACCCTCGGGTCAGCTAGAGCTTGGCCAATCATGTCCAGCGCCTGGTAAGCAATGCACACGAACATGTAACTGGATATATATGAAATTTTTAAAACGCATGATTATGTCGTCATATATTCATGAAAAAAATTTTTTTTTTCATATGGTGCAAAGTAAAGGTGGAATATTAAGAATTGGGTGATGATTCTGCCCTTTCTGACCTAATAATAAAAAAAATTTATTTCTCACATTTTCAATGCAAGATCAAAACAAAACTAAACTGCAACATCATGCATAACATAACACCATAATAACTTATTTTACCTCAACAATGAACCACAATGTTGCTAAAATTAACTGTGGATGTTTCACGACTAAAATCAGTGTTGGTTTTGACTAAACAAGACGTATAGGCATGGTGACTATTTGAGATGTCAACATTGACACTGCTCACCTTATGTCGTTCTTTTAAATGGTGATCAAGATTCAGGGTTAGCCTGTCATACCAGCGCCCTCTGTAGTCAGGATGGTACACTGTCTGTGCAAGGAGAGCCTTGAGCTGATGCGTCGCAGCTGTGTAGTCTTTCACAAACTGCAGGAGTTCTACACCAAGTGTCAACACTCGCACCCAAACACTACCTGCAGTGTACACTCGCAGGTGTTCTGGCAATGATTCGTCATGCCTGGGAAACAACACCCGATGTTAAAAATAAATACGCAGTGTCAGAACTAGTATGAATATCATATTTCTCCTTTACATCCCAAGTGTTGAGAATATTGTTTGGGATTCAGAACTTACTGATGTGTCTTATACATGCAGCAATGTAATGCGAAAATAGTCCTTGGCATGATAATGATATTTGACCACCTAGGAGAAAATATGTTGATATGGTGAAAAATAGCAGTTGGAATTATTATATCTCTACCACACAAAAACATGTTGTTAATAACTTTCTGTTGCATGTAAGTGAAATGGTTATTTGCATTTAAGAAAATTTTTGTTTTGGATAAATACCCTACTTTACAATTGCATCGTTGTTGTGTAGTTCCAAAGCTGTTTCTTTTGCTGTTGTGTAAGTCAGCATGGCTCTGTCAAACGCTTTCTTCTCCAGTGCATCGCGGATATCCGTCTCACACTGCAGAGCCAAGGAAAATCTACAACACACGTAATGATACGTTCTCCACTATTCTAAGGTGTAAATATATAATTGGGTCATTCCATATGAAACCAACCAAAAAAGTCAAAAATAATCTCGACCTGCTAAAAAATTTATTTGGCACACATGTTGGATTTGTACTGAAATTTACTTCTGCCAAATTTCAGACTTGTGAGTGAAATAGTTTTTTGAGTTATTTCATATTAATGATAAACAAATGTTGTGTTACGTCTTAACACATACATACACATAGGTAAATTTCACAACAGGTCCAACATGTGTGCCAAATTTTATTAAAATCAGAGGGGAACAAGAATGTTGTTGGTTGATTTCATATGGAATGACCCAATTACCAATCAATCAAAAATGTTTATCTAACCAAGTCAGGTTGTAGTACAATTTTAAATAAACAAAACGTTAAAAAAAACGTAATAGGAGTAATACAAAATATAATTTATTGTTACTTGATTTAGTATACATGATTTAGTATATTATTATGACAGAAAATTACTGAAATAACAAATAAATTTTTCAGTACATCAGCTTAGCATAACTTTCTAATAAGTATCACCTATAATATCCTTTAAAACAGTTCAATGATCTGATATTATATATTATAGATATTATATCTGATATATGATCTGACCAACATTCAATGAATTCCACAATTGTGTCCCATACATAGACATATGAAAAGGCCAAATGGGTAACGTTTGTTTTTTTATGGGGATTAAGTGAAGCGTTGTTTGGCACACTTTTTACATTTACAACAAAGAAATATGGGCTCTATAACCCAATGCCAGGTCTGTTGAAAAATATGTTAAATTTAACTAAATCCATCCACAATACATAAACATAATATATGAACATAAGTATTGTAAATATGAAATTAAACTGGCATTTTTAAAACAATATGTTCTTGATTGCACAGCAACTTTGACAAGTGGATACGAAGAACAGAAAAATAGAGAAATTGGCGATACACAATTGTGGCTCACCTGAGAAGACTCTCTCTGTTTGGGAATATCCTTGACTTCCTTGATATTTCATATTCTGGATATTTGATCTTGCCGATATTTGACATCAACATTTGAAACCTGTAACATGAAGAAATCTCTTAAAGATATCTCTAAAAAAATCTATTACCTATTGTGACATCAGCATACATTAAAAGCCATGCATTAATGTGGGTCATGGTGGTGAAGGGGTTAAAATATCACTCTCAATCGAGAGAACCCTGTTTCGAATCCTCTTGCTGCCATTTCAAAGCTTGGGCAATTTTGTTCACTCCACACTGCATCAGTTGACTCAGTACCTGGCTATATAAGCTGAAGTGGATGTGTGAATGAAGTCTCTCTGTGCAGTAATTGCAATGTGGCTGAATGCTTCCCAGAGAAGTTGAGCTGGCACTGCAATGATGTGTGCTTTGAGCAGTCCTACAGACTGGATACAACACTATATAACAATGAAGCTTTACCGTAATAAATTTCGTAGCTACTCATGTTTTCAAGTCATCTTTAAGTTTTAGAAAACTAGGGTTGGTGTGGGGTGACAGTACTAACATGGCAGTGTTTCAACACAGAGACATTTCCTTACTTTACCATGCACTTCCCGGTATGTCTAAAGGGACAAAGAAATTAGAGATTTGCTGGGCACTGCTGCAGACGCAATGATGAAATGGCATCAAGGACCACCCTGTGGCAGCCAGCACCTGGAAGAACAAACCAAGGCAGACCAGTCTTTACATCTATCAACTGTCTAAGGGAAGATGTGGGACTCGAGCCGAGAGAGCTGCCTACGGCAATGAGGGACATAGACGTCTGGAGACAGATGGTTGGAAATGGAGCCAGCAGAGTTCAACACCAGTGGTCGACGTGAGTGAGTGAGTGCCACTAATTTAATATTAAAATAGATAGGAATCATTGGAATGTGTGCTTTTCGTCACAGATAACAAACAAGCTAAGTGCAACCAGTACTGACTGCTAGCCTCATGCTGTGAACAGACAATATTCACAACACATACAACACCTATCAGCTAAAATTAACCGCGGTTGATGATCATGTTTGTGACGTCATTGCGATATGTTTGTGATGTCATTCCTATACATTGGTGACGTCATTGCGATATGTTTATGACGTCATTGCAATATGTTTAAGAGGTCACTGCGTTATGGTTGTGACGTCACTGCAAATGCCTGAAACTGATAATTTCTAAATTGGCTATAACAACATTTTATATTTTTTTATTATAATTTCTGTGTGGGGTCGTTTTACATTGGTAAATGCATATGTAATAAGTTATATTATCTGCTGTCATACAATAGATATTATTCATAGCACATACAACACCTGTTGGCTAAGAATGAAACCACGGTTGCAGGTCGTAAAAAATTATAGTGTTAGTGCATATGTGTCGTGAATATCATCTATTAGGGGCAACCCAGGAAGACAGAATAAGACTTTCCATTATTTTATGATGTAAGAAGAAATACCTACAGCTGCTGTTGGGCGCTAGAGCTGTCGTCTTCGTCGCCCCTTGTCCGATGGAGGGCAAATAACATAAGAACCCTCATGAAGACAGCACGTGTCGTCTCCTCTAACTTGTAGCATGGCCCCAGCAGTACACGAGCTCTACACACACAAAACACAAGAGCTCTACACACACAAAACACACGAGCTCTAAATACACAAAACACACGAGCTCTAAATACACAAAACACACGAGCTCTACACACAAAACACACAAGCTCCACACACACAAAACACACGAGCTCTACACAAACAAAACACACGAGCTCTACACACGCAAAACACATGAGCTCTAAATACACAAAACACACGAGCTCTAAATACACAAAACATACGAGCTCTACACACAAAACACACAAGCTCCACACACACAAAACACACCAGCTCTACACACACAAAACACACGAGCTCTACACAAACAAAACACACGAGCTCTACACACACAAAACACACGAACTCTAAAAATAAAAAAACACACGAGCTCTACACACATAAAACACACGAGTTCTACACACACAAAACACATGAGCTATACACACACAAAACACGTTAGGCCAAAATTACTGATTTTTTGTAACACTGATTTATAAGACTTAGAGTAAATATGAGTTGATATGAGTTACGAAAAAGGTTGGATTACAGGGAGTGTGCAACTATATTCAGTGGATGATTACAGGGAGTGTACAACTATATTCAGTGGATGATTACAGGGAGTGTACAACTATATTCAGTGGATGATCACAGGGAGTGTGCAACTATATTCAGTGGATGATCACAGGGAGTGTGCAACTATATTCAGTGGATGATCACAGGGAGTGTGCAACTATATTCAGTGGATGATTACAGGGAGTGTACAACTATATTCAGTGGATGATTACAGGGAGTGTACAACTATATTCAGTGGATGATCACAGGGAGTGTGCAACTATATTCAGTGGATGATCACAGGGAGTGTACAACTATATTCAGTGGATGATTACTAGGAGTGTACAACTATATTCAGTGGATGATCACAGGGAGTGTGCAACTATATTCAGTGGATGATCACAGGGAGTGTGCAACTATATTCAGTGGATGATCACAGGGAGTGTGCAACTATATTCAGTGAATGATCACAGGGAGTGTGCAACTATATTCAGTGAATGATCACAGGGAGTGTGCAACTATATTCAGTGGATGATCACAGGGAGTGTGCAACTATATTCAGTGAATGATCACAGGGAGTGTGCAACTATATTCAGTGAATGACCACAGGGAGTGTGCAACTATATTCAGTGGATGATCACAGGGAGTGTGCAACTATATTCAGTGAATGATCACAGGGAGTGTGCAACTATATTCAGTGAATGATCACAGGGAGTGTACAACTATAATCATTGGATGATCACAGGGAGTGTGCAACTATATTCAGTGAATGATCACAGGGAGTGTGCCACTATAATCATTGGATGATCACAGGGAGTGTGCAACTATATTCAGTGGATGATCACAGGGAGTGTGCCACTATAATCATTGGATGATCACAGGGAGTGTGCAACTATATTCAGTGGATGATCACAGGGAGTGTGCCACTATAATCATTGGATGATCACAGGGAGTGTGCAACTATATTCAGTGAATGATCACAGGGAGTGTACAACTATAATCATTGGATGATCACAGGGAGTGTGCCACTATAATCATTGGATGATCACAGGGAGTGTACAACTATATTCAGTGGATGATCACAGGGAGTGTGCCACTATAATCATTGGATGATTACAGGGAGTGTACAACTATATTCAGTGGATGATCACAGGGAGTGTGCAACTATATTCAGTGAATGTTCGCAGGGAGTGTGCAACTATATTCAGTGGATGATCACAGGGAGTGTGCAACTATATTCAGTGGATGATCGCAGGGAGTGTGCAACTATATTCAGTGGATGATCACAGGGAGTGTGCAACTATATTCATTGGATGATCACAGGGAGTGTACAACTATATTCAGTGGATGATCACAGGGAGTGTACAACTATATTCAGTGAATGATCACAGGGAGTGTACAACTATATTCAGTGGATGATCACAGGGAGTGTACAACTATATTCAGTGGATGATCACAGGGAGTGTGCAACTATATTCAGTGGATGATCACAGGGAGTGTACAACTATATTCAGTGGATGATCACAGGGAGTGTGCAACTATATTCAGTGGATGGTTACAGGGAGTGTGCAACTATAATCATTGGATGATTACAGGGAGTGTACAACTATAATCAGTGGATGATTACAGGGAGTGTACAACTATATTCAGTGGCTGGTTACAGAGAACGTACAACCTATATTCGGTGGATGATGCCACAATCCTATCTTAACATGTCTTAAAACGTGCTTATTTTATTGCCAAATCACGAATTTAAAAAAATATAATAGATAAAAGGTCCCAATAGTTAAATGTTTTAAATTAATATTTTTAAAACCAAGATGATATAAATAATAGTAAATTGAGTGTAACTATGTGCCATAAAACAGATGGCTCTCGAACTAAAAAAGAAATTGGCACCATTTGCATGTGGGGAAGATCAGTGATTTACGCTAGTTTTTTAATTCCTATATTATTAGACGCTTATTCAATGTGCGCCTATGAATGATGACAGTTAGCCAAGTTTGTTTCTGATCTAGATTAACAAAAACATTCACTTCCAGACTCAGTAAACTTAGAAATCAACTTCACCTCTTCATGATAGTATCGGCAGTGCCACCAAGTGAGCCCACGAAAAATGACCCAATGTTTTTCTGTCGGCCATGTTTCATGATGCTGTCAATGAGTTGGGAACGAGGCTGACCTGGGTTCGATAGTCGGAAGGTCAAGGCCAGGTTCTTCAAGCAAGGAGCAGGCAATGTGTGTAGAATCTCCGACAAGTCGGTCAAATTCTCTTCTGTCACAGAAACAGGGTTGGTTTCAATTGTAATTGTGTAATTAATTACATGTAGTGTAATTGATTTTTTTAAATAATGTATCGTATTCGACCTATTAAGCGTACATGCCCTAATTAGCATACACCCCCTTTTTTACTCAGTAGGATCCATAATTAATGTAATTTGACTAGTGTGGAACAACTGAAGTGTCACAATCTGGTGTTAAACAGTTGACACCACTTTTCAGTTGTTCTACACTAGTCACCAAATGACACCAATAGTGTTAAACAGTTACATTATTGTCTAGAGAAACAAATTTTGGTGTATGCTTATAAAACAGATTCCTTGACATTTTTCCATGGCCCATTTTTGTTAAGTATACTGTGCTCTTGTTAGGTAGAATATGGTAATTGTAATTGAACTTTCATGAGGCTGTGTAATTATAATTGACCACTGAACCCAGTCAAGTAAGGATGTTTCGCCTAAGTGTCTAAAAGAAACATCTGGGAAACATTTTAATCTGAAATAAAAAACGTCAACATAAAATGTTACCATTCAATACAAGTGATTTGTTTACGTTCTTTTTCTCTCCCAAGATTTTGCATTTCTCGAGGAATGAAATCGCCAATTAGATAAATTCATTAAAAAAAACATTGGTTTAAAAAATAATATATTTAGTTATCATTTTACACACAGATTTACAACAATTATATGTTTAAACAATTATTTTAGCCCTCACCGTCTAGTAATATCTTGCTCTTTGCCAAGTCTCTCAGTGTTTCAGTTAAATCATCTGCTATTTTCTGGTAGACAATTTTGGCATACCGTATCCACCGATACTGTCGCTGGAAGAGCCGAATATACAACTTCTGAGCCATTTCTGAAAGTACAGTATTAAACCATGATAGATTTCACGATTTATATATATATATATAATAAAATGCCAGTTATTACATCTTGTATTCATGGATTTATTCAGGATGATGCATTTTATCATGTAAGTATCACCAGTATTTTTTAATGCCTTTCAATTCATATGGAAAATTGCTTGGATGAAATCCAGCTTTTATACAAATGAGATGTTATATATTTACATGTACTAAGAAAATTGAAATATATACAGGGCTGTATATATAATTTTCCAAACTAATAAAAAATCTCTTCAGCACATTAATCTGTGAGCAAACTAATGTAAAATGGCTTGAACTGTCACTGTGTACATATGCGCCTAATAAAAATTAGATATTTTAAGGTAATAGGGTTGTCAAATATAAAAAAACATGTTTTGTCCATATGATATTCCGCACTGCCCGTATGAGCTGAACCTCTAAAAAATACCAAAGACGCAGATGACTAATCCTACATGATCTTTTTCAGCACTCTCAAGGTGGTTCATTTCAAACAATAATCTAGAATGTGATTTACCTGAAAGTTCTTCAAATGTTCTGATTTTCCTCCTATCCTCCTCATTGAAGAGCTCGCTATAAAATACATCTTCAGTCACCATCTTCAAAATATGCAGGAAGTTCTCTAGATAATATGGCACTTGGACATCTGAACTGTCCTCAGGGTCTTCTGCTTGAACTCCATTAGCATTCAATTCCACACCTGGAATTGTGTCTCTTTGATGTTGCACAGACACATTATCAACTTTGATTTCGGGTGTTTCCAATTTATGAAACTTGTTGGTGGACTTAATTTCTAAATCTAGCACATGTGGTTGTGTTGTACTTTCAGACGGTTTTGTCATGTAGACATCCTGACCTTGTGACAAAACAGGCCTTTGTGTTCCCTTCCTTGTCTCTAAGTTACTTGTATAACCGTCGGCCACTTTTTGTACTTTTTTCTTGACGCGAGCGCCATCAGCAACATATGAATGATGCTGGATCTTGCTTCCAGCAGACGATGATTCCCCAGGATCTTTTTCCGTTTCTGGGGTGCTGCGCCGTTTCAGTGACAGTCTACTGCTTCGTCTTGCCCGGCTCTGAGACAACTTTCCAGTGGAAGAGACGCCACGCTTGGATGCATTGGAACATGTGTGTTTTTCCACAGTTATTCCAGTCGAACATTCCTTGTCATCTACTAGGTTGATGGTAATGTCTGATTCAGTGGTCTGTTCAACTGTTGTCTTCTCCATGGTTCTCCACTGTTTTTTGAACATGGAAATGATGGATTGGTTCCTATTAGTTGAGGAAGCTTGTCCACATTTTGCAATACAGCTAGACGATTGTTTGGAAATTTGCTGGTGTTGTTTCCCCATTCTGAAAAAAAATTGCACATCAGGTATAATCAATGGATGCCACCTGGAATAACCTGTAATATATATATCTGGTGTGTAATATAACACTAACATAAAGGTGAAATCGTGTAAAAATTTTCTACAAAAATACAACATGCAATTCATGCATATCTTGCTGTGTGATGAAACAATCGCGTATCTATGCCAACCCATGGTCAATCGCATTCGATGTTATTCTATCAGCAGATCAGACAATTTTTGTGTTCCAATTCTAACATTGTGATTTGAATAAGCATCATTGTTGGTACCTTGTTTTCTTTATTGAAATTAATTCTTTCTGACTCTCTAATTTGAAGTACAAGTTGTATTTCCGTCAACAATCAATCCCACGATGCATTGCATTTATGCATGGATTCCGTTTAGCAATCAAAACGTGACATTCCAGATAACAACTATTAAATCAGTGCTATCTTAACTGTCGGTGTTCCCATCAAATTCATAGGTATCACAATAAATAAACATTTAAATTAGGACCGTCGCACAAAGTAGCTAAACAAATGAAGTCAAACAAATGAAACATATATATAATAAATATATTATCAAAAATGTACAAAATCTAATTCTTCAACACATAAATTATGGCAGTTCTTATTAACTGTTCAAATTGTAATTTTGTCCCAGTAGGGGCAGAGGTCCAGCCACTTAGAAAACTACTGATGGGATAGGTCTGATGTTGTAAACTATTTAGCAACTTCGACTAAAGCCCCAATTTTTATTTAGTCAATTACATATTACTTTAGCGAATTTTGTATGTGCATCAAGAAAACAACAAATGCTCATGTAATCTGCACGCCTTTCAACGAAAATGCTGGTGGCCAAATTGGCTTAAAATCGACTCGTCAGTAATTTTCACGTGTATTCCATGACATACCATCTGCACATTGACGCCAATAAGTAGAAGAAATATGCTCCAAATAATAATGTTTATCGTATCTAGTGGGCAATATTTTCTTAAATAAACATGCGCATGACGTCATGTTACATTGGCATGATACTTATTGTCAAGTAACTTTAGTGATATATACGTACAATAATGATGACATAGGTGAAATATTAGTCTATGGCATGTGTTTATTGCATTTTAAGGTAATCATAAACTAGGCTGGCCTAAATTGTTTACACCGCTAAACGACATTCTTACTTCATGTAGTCAATGCAAATGCATTGATTCTATCATTCTATATACAAAAATCACACATATTCTTTTAAAACATTACGTCTTGCACACTTTTGCAGACCAATTAAATATAAGCCACTCACTGCAGAAGGTGATAATGCAATGGAGCGCTACTTGAACAAAAAAGTGTGCAAAAACAATATTTTTTAAAGAATATGTTTGTCTGTACATGGAAATGGAATGATGTGAATTGTACGACTGATTGAATGCATTGCTGCCTAAAAAAATTAAATTAGGCAAGAATGTGATCCAGTGCAGGTGGCGGTGGGGTAAATAATAGCCAATACATTGCCTTGGCAATGCAATAGACTAGTCAATACTCATTTTAATAATGCTCCAAAATTCCAGACGAGTTAGTTGTTTTTGTCAGCAGGAACTAATAATAATAATAATTGACTTCTATGGCGCCTATATCCTCAGGAACCTGAGCTCAGAGGCGCAACAAAACAGAATCAGTAGGCGTAGGCGTAGTAGTGTGGCGTTTGACTGGCCCCAATACCTACTCCTACCTAGTAAAGTTACTAGACCTGTCCACGGGACCTTGTCAAAGTGTCAGACGTCAGTGACAGTGTCAGTGATACTGTCAGAAACTTTGAGAAAGTAAACAATTCCTACCAAACAATTACTAAGGCTAAGCGACGTTGTACCCGCTATATACTCAATTGACACGTCAAGAGTGGTTATTTATAGTTCTGTAAACGCGTTGTGTTTACCATAATTTATACACAGAATGATGAACAATGGCTTATATAATTACTTTCAGTGGAAAACACAACACTATAAACCCGCGAAACTACTTATTCGGCAAAACGCAATTGACTCACGACTGTAGCCTGTAGACATCACACCTTAGCGTCACCTGAATGAAACAAAACGATCGGGAAAAGTTGTACAGTATACATTATTTGGGCATCAATTTACTTAACAATTCCTCTCAAGCATGTAGTAATTAACGTCTTTTTGGAATTGTTAACTTTATTCAAATTACTTACGCCGAATTATTTATGTCAGTTAGGCCGTTGCATAAGTGGCTTCTCCTTGCAATTCCAGTCCCATTTCATTGTATGAGTTTATATGCTTTTATTAGTAATTTGCATAGTTGGCTAATTCTTGTTTATATATATATATATATATATATATATATATATATATATATATATATATATATATGTATAATGGGAAAACCAAGTGCTAACTGTTAATACTTAGAGCACATGTTAAAAGATGTATGGACTTCAAAGTAAGCACATCGCAGTGAGTTCAAATATTTTGTTGTTTACATTGTCACTGCTCCTACAGGTGCATTAAGCAAGTTTCACCCCCGCATTCATATGTGTGTATGTGTGTGTGTGTGTGTGTGTGTGTGTGTGTGTGTGTGTGTGTGTGTGTGTGGTGTGCGTGCGTGCGTGCGTGCGTGCGTGCGTGTTTATATAGATGTACGTGTTTATATATATAAATATATATATATATATATATATATTTATATATATATATATATATATATATATATATATATATATATATATATACATATATATATATATAATTATATATATATATATATATATATACATATATATATATATAATTTATATATATATATATATATATATATATATATATATATATATATATATATATATATATATATATATATATATATATATATATATATATATATATATATATATAATTATATATACATTTCTTTAGGATATAAATATTTTTATTATGATTGATTTTGAACAAAAATAATCTACAATAAAAAATTATGGTGGAATTGTTTACTTTTCAGCAATATAGCACACATCCGCCCAGCACACATACACACGCGCACGCACACATGCACAACTGCACAAAGTAACATATTCTGGGCACGCAAGCTCGAGCTGGCAGTTCGGGGTGCAGTGGCGCCACCTGGCGGATTACATAAAAACTGATATTTGAAAAATGGTGGCCATGAATTCGGATGTCTAGGAAGATGGGATACGTTACCAGAAAGCTTAATATACATGTATTTGATCACAACAACGAATTTTAAGCATAGCCATGACATTTATAATAATTTAGTATATATCGTCTATTTTGGGACATAACGTTGTGAGTACACCTTGGAAATTCTTACCCAGTTATCGCTCAAAGACGACATTTGCGTCCGTGGAAAATACTTGCATTGCCATTATAATGTTTTATATTTAGCTTGAATAATTAGATTTAAAATGCTTACTTGCGGTATGTTGTAGGATGACCGGCGATGTTACACTTTCTGACCTAAGCGTAAAATAAAACGGCCACCTTGCACCGTTAAACGTCTAGTTTGTCTGATAGTACTACGACGTTCAGTCGTTCTTGTCATATTAAATGGCGTATTAAATAAACAACGCATATAAATAATAAGTAAGGCCTTTATTAAAGGTTCTTCGATGCAACAGTCTAGCTTAAGCCAATAATTGCGCTTACAAACCGAAAGTCCATTAAAATATATAAATAAATAAAGTCAAACGTCATCGTATAAAAGTCCTTCATGACAATGGTTACGCCATATCATTATCAATGCACATTGAAAAGAGATGAGTCTTCAGTTCAGGTGGCGCTTATTTGACTTATGTGTCAATGAAGGCTCATCACAGCGGAAAGTGGTAGTTTGTTCCAAAGTGCAGGGCTGGTTGTTCCAAATCCACATCTACCGATGGACTTGGTATTGAGTACTCGTGTACTCAAGAACATTTTTGAAGTACTTGTACTTGTACTCGTACTCATGGAAATTATGGGATATGTACTCGTACTCATGCTCAATGTATTCAGATTTTATGAATACATCAGTACTTTTTTTAAATATGATGATGTGATAATTATTTACTATTTTATTTGAAATACAGTTTTATTAAGTATTTGTAGTTAACAGAATGAAAATATTTTTTATTTAAATACTTCCATAAAGTATCTGAAATGTTCAAATACACTATTTCTGATTCATATAACAAAATTAACTAAAGGCTTCACTAAAAGCAGCATATTTTCCCAATCAGAAACCCATATATATGTAGTTAACCTTAAGCAAACAGTTATGTTATTAACCAGTTCAGGCTATAATCCTTGTGTTTGTTTAATTAAGCCAGGAAGTCCATAATGAAGGGACCATTCATCAGTTAGCCTTAAAATGCCTTTCTTTCTACAAGGGACAGTGTTAAGAAGTAGCTGAGTCTATTTCCATGGTGACTAAAGTCACACAGCACCAGTAGTCTATTCAAATCAGCAAACAACCCCTTTGTTCCAGTTTGGACAAATCTACTCACTAGTAGACTCACTACATTGATTACATAAGTAATTCTGGGGCGAGACCTGATAAAGTACTTGTCTAATGGTTATATTTTATTATAATAAATAAATAATTATTGTTATATTATGTACCTGTAATGATTTATATTATTGCATAATAAGCCTCATATTGTGTGCTATGCAGAGTAAACCTACACATACATTGTCTGATTTTTTAATCCACTTGCACAACATGTTCTTGATAAAAGTGCTTTGTAGTGAGCAGATAATGGCTCTCTACATAGTCTACAAATCAGAAGGTGGTCAAGTGATACGTGCAATTAACAGTCAGGTGTTAGCAA
Source organism: Lamellibrachia columna (assembly GCA_963662155.1). Classification (NCBI taxonomy): domain Eukaryota; kingdom Metazoa; phylum Annelida; class Polychaeta; order Sabellida; family Siboglinidae; genus Lamellibrachia; species Lamellibrachia columna. The sequence goes on along the minus strand of OY759273.1, from coordinate 35,875,359 downwards.
AACTACATTTAGGGTCTGAGAGAGCAGATATAAGAGAAGTGGTTTTATAACTTGCTAAACACTGAGCAGATTTAGCAGTACTCACTCTTCTGAGATCATTACAGAAATATTTGGAGTTTATTGGGTAGGTTTTTTGGAGATGGTAACCCTAGGTAATGATTGGTTTAAGTGAGTGTATATATATATATATATATATATATATATATACATGTGCCGATCAATCAATAGTTCCTGAATTATATCAATTAATTAACAAGTGTTATTTTTAAAATATGCTATTACTAATAATTTATTACTATATCATACAATATGTAGTCATACTCATGTAAATGTACTCGTACTCATCTTTTTGTAATGTACTCGTACTCGGCCATCACCAATGTCCTCATACATAAAAATGTACTCGGACCGAGCTTTGCTGCTAAGATGTTCACCGTAGGTTATGGATCAGCGAAGAGGAAATTATAATAAGATTAGAATAACCTTGTAAATTGCAGAATGTGTGTCCCATGTTTCAGATGTACGATGGACACAAGTAAGTCCAGCAGAGGCGAGTCGCCAACAGCAGAGAAGGCTGCTTCAGTGGTGGTTGCCATCGGATATGTGTTCATTTTATACCAAGCAGTGCTAGCTGGTCTGCCACAACTTCTTTTAGGTTTGTCTTCCTTTTACCTGCATCCTATATACTCCCATACACATGAGCTGTGAGCAGTTCATAGCCCTGTCACTTCATACTGTGGTGCGCACACTTCCAATTCCATCTAAAGATTTTTCAACACTTCTAGTGAAATTATTAAATAAAAAATGTCAGTTTGGTTTATGAATGAAACATGGCTGTTTTAACATAACTGATTCACATCCATTCTCGTTTTTGTGTAACACAGTCATTTATAAGGCCCCTCATGACAGATGTGCGTCCGCAGGTATTGTTTAAACTTTAGTGACAGGTGTGTGTCTGCAGGTATGGTCTAATGACAGATATGTGTCTGCAGGTATTGACAAATGACATGTGTGCGTGCAGGTATTGTCATATGACAGATGTGTGTCTGCAGGTATTGTCTAATGACAGTTGTGTGTCTGCAGGTATTGTCTAATATTATAATAACAGTTGTGTGTTTGCAGGTATTGCCTAATGACAGTTGTGTTTCTGCAGGTATTGTCTAATGACAGTTGTGTGTCTGCAGGTATTGCCTAATGACAGTTGTGTGTTTGCAGGTATTGCCTAATGACAGTTGTGTGTCAGCAGGTATTGTCTAATGACAGTTGTGTGTCTGCAGGTATTGTCTAATGACAGTTGTGTGTCTGCAGGTATTATCTAATGACAGTTGTGTGTCTGCAGGTATTGTCTAATGACAGTTGTGTTTCTGCAGGTATTGTCTAATGACAGTTGTGTGTCTGCAGGTATTGTCTAATGACAGTTGTGTGTCTGCAGGTATTGTCTAATGACAGTTGTGTGTCTGCAGGTATTGTCTAATGACAGTTGTGTGTCTGCAGGTATTGTCTAATGACAGTCGTGTGTCTGCAGGTATTGTCTAATGACAGTTGTGTGTCTGTAGGTATTGTCTAATGACAGTTGTATGTCTCCAGGTATTGTCTAATGACGGTTGTGTGTCTGTAGGTATTGTCTAATGACAGTTGTGTGTCTGCAGGTATTGTCTAATGACAGTTGTGTGTCTGTAGGTATTGTCTAATGACAGTTGTGTGTCTGCAGGTATTGTCTAATGACAGTTGTGTGTCTGCAGGTATTGTCTAATGACAATTGTGTGTCTGTAGGTATTGTCTAATGACAGTTGTGTGTCTGCAGGTATTGCCTAATGACAGTTGTGTGTCTGCAGGTATTGTCTAATGACAGTTGTGTGTCTGCAGGTATTGTCTAATGACAGTTGTGTGTCTGCAGGTATAGTTGCAGTGAGTGTCATCTTTAGTGTGTGGCTCGAGAAGTCACCAGCCAACCCAACTGTTTTAAGAGTTCACTGGCAATGGATTCTACGGTATGTATGAATGCTGTATTATTCATATTCCATTTTATCTTGCTCCTACAAAATTGTGCCCATCAACAACTGGTTTTGAGTTGTTCCTATCAGGGCACCACAGGTGGCAGGAAATGGGAGGTTGGCCCTAAAATAGTAGAAGGTGGGAGATGGGAATTTGGGACCCCTGCCACACCCCTCATGGGTAAGTCTTCGTCACTATAATATATTCTGTAGAAACAATGCCTTGAGATCAAACTTGTCACATGGGCACTGCAGAGGTGTATCAACACATCTGAGGCGTATTTCACCATCAGAGGCACCATGAAACAGCTGACTGTGAGCTGAAGCACACTAGCTGAGGCACACTAGCTGAGGCACATTAACTGAACCACACTAGTTGAATTGTATGAGTCAGTATGTGTCATTGTATCTCGCAATTTGCGAGTTGCAAAGTGCAAAACTCTACTGTCTGGCTTTAAGTAACAGTACAACGATTAAAATGTTTCTACTTAATTTACTATGATATTGTGAGTCATCCGCTGTATGAATCATTGAAAAAGGCAGTAAATGATTCATGTGTGTCAGTAGTGTGGTAATGTGCATGCATGCATGCATATACATATGTCAGTGTATTTGCAACCGTACTTGCATTGTAGGATTGTGCGACTTTTCGACTTTTGGCAGTAAGGTGTTGCTGGGATAAATAATACACTTGTATTACATTGTACATTTCATTGTACCCATTATTTCAGAGAAAACAGTGGGAAGGGAATCTGGTGCTGCCTCCTGGTTCCCACTGCCGTCATTGTGTCCAGTTTTAAGAACTCTACTGTAGGTCAGTATGGGCTATTGCAGGGTTTTTGTCAGTCGTCGTTTGACTAAAACTGTTCTTCCCGCGAACACAGTAACACATGGCATGGCCAGAAAGTTGGCAGCATTTGAAAAGAACGGGACAAGTTTGTACCCAGACAATTTGCTTTTGCTGTAGAAAACCGAGCTGTTGCGTGAATCAAGATAATGTTGACATGGTTGATTACAAAGATGAATGTTGTTGGTTCTTGGAATTCGGTTGTACTTAATGTCATTACCTGTTTAATGGTATTCTTGGGAAACTCTGAAGTTGTGAATGCAATTATGAGGATGATACCTCTTAAAAAGTGTTGGGAGAAACTCTTTTTGTTCAATATGGAAAAGAGTGGGTTTGATTAATGAAATGTTTGGTTCGTGTATATTTGGATAACTGGAAAAGCGAATGAACATTGTTTCCTGTGCAGCTTTAGCATTATCGCCAGTTTTGTTTACACATTGTTAGATCACTTAGAAGCTGATTTTAGGTTGTGTGCTGAAATGTATAATGGGCTCCTTATGTCTTGTCGTGAACCAGCCAATTAATATGGCTATTTTATATTAACGATTTGTAAACAACTGTTATGGTTAATACATTTGATTGGCAGATGACCGTGAGGCAATGCTGCTCATGTTCTGTGTGGCAATGATGATCATGAGTCTGTTGACCTGTGAGACAGCCACCAACAAACCAATGATGGCCGAGTGTGAAGCTACGGAGACAGACTCTGAGGATGAGTGCATCTGTATTGCGGCCGTGTCTCTGCTGGAGCGGAGATACGTGGTGCTTTTCATCGGGATTCTTGTCTTCTATGGACTGATCGTCTTCAGGCTAAGTAGGTGATGCTCCTGGACACCTTCTAGAAGAAGAACGGAACAAATACTTATAGGCGTTACCGCGTATACATATATATCACCAAAATACATATATTATATATATATAAGTACAAGTGTACAGTGCGTCTCTCTATTACATCAAGTAGTGTGTGACTCTGTCTGTCTGTTCCCTCATATCTTTGTCAGTTTCGCGTGTTTGGGGCTGCAATTTTGGAGATGTGTCCGGGGGCCCATGGTGATGGTTCATACATAAAAAATTCAAAATCCCCGGGAGTGGGAATGTTATGAAGGAACCTATGTTGACATTTGACGTACAGATTACAATAGTACATACAGTTGTTTTGATGCTGTGCGTGTTTTCTACAATTGTTGTGTGTTAAGTGATATGTGTCAAAGGTCCACATCCGAACACTTCATGAAACTGGCAGTTGTCACACAAAAATTAATTATGGGTTGGAGACTCCTACTAAGACCAGGCTTGGTTGCCATTCTAGGAGCCACCCTGTTTATGATTACCATTTATTTAAATTAATTATTCATTATTGCACTTTGAATAAAAATAATGCATATAATACTTTAATACTGAGGAATACTTATAAAGCAGATCCGTAGGCAGTAAATAAAAATAAAAAATCCCTATCTCATTTGTGTATACATCTTGTTTACATATAATAATTTGTGTATACATTTGTGTATACATCTTGTTTACATATAATAATTTGTGTATACATTTGTGTATACATTTGTATATACATTTGTATATACATTTGTGTATACATCTTGTTTACATATAATACTTTGTGTATACATTTGTGTATACATTTGTGTATACATCTTGTTTACATATAATAATTTGAAATAACCTGAGTCGTATTGTTACAGCCATGTTCCAGTATGGCATCATCTGCCTGTTCATGCTCCTGATGGCCGAGTTCCTCATCCTAGTCCCCCGATTGCTTCCCCACAGCTTCACCATGGGAGAGAATGTCATCTGCACCCAAGCCTTCATTCTCTTCCTGCTCGGCATCTGGCTAGGGAAGTCTCCGCCCAAGGTTCGTGTGAGACCAGCCTCCTTCCCTCAATACTTGCCTATGGGTACAACGTCTGATTGTGTTTCTCGTAACATTGTGTTTGATAAAGTACTATAAACTGTTGTAGGCACCAACTCTTATGGTTTAGCTGTAAGTCTTATGGATTTTCTTAAATTTGATGGTTTTATGGAGTTTGAAGATATTCTTTACAGTTTTATGTGTTTAAATAAGGCTTTTTATGAATGGATACAGCCCGCGTTTGTCAAATGACATGCGAATAACGGATCATCAGATGAAAGCATGTCTGAAATGTGACTTGTGAATATTTTACCTGTGCGCAACTGTGTCAGAGTGGACGCAGATAATTATATGGGTCCGTTTGCGATCATACGGATTTCTGTTGCCAGTCTTACAGGTGTGCATCACTCAGGGTTGGCACCAGTCTTACAGGTGTGCATCACTCAGGGTTGGCACCAGTCTTACAGGTGTGCATCACTCAGGCTTGGCACCAGTCTTACAGGTGTGCATCACTCAGGCTTGGCACCAGTCTTACAGGTGTGCATCACTCAGGGTTGGCACCAGTCTTACAGGTGTGCATCACTCAGGGTTGGCACAAGTCTTACAGGTGTGCATCACTCAGGGTTGGCACCAGTCTTACAGGTGTGCATCACTCAGGGTTGGCACCAGTCTTACAGGTGTGCATCACTCAGGGTTGGCACCAGTCTTACAGGTGTGCATCACTCAGGGTTGGCACCAGTCTTACAGGTGTGCATCACTCAGGGTTGGCACCAGTCTTACAGGTGTGCATCACTCAGGGTTGGCACCAGTCTTACAGGTGTGCATCACTCAGGGTTGGCACCAGTCTTACAGGTGTGCATCACTCAGGGTTGGCACCAGTCTTACAGGTGTGCATCACTCAGGGTTGGCACCAGTCTTACAGATGTGCATCACTCAGGGTTGGCACTAGTCTTACAGGTGTGCATCACTCAGGGTTGGCATCAGTCTTACAGGTGTGCATCACTCGGGAATGGCACAGGTGTAAGAACTACAGGTATATCTAGTATAAGATTTACAGATATACAAGAGGAATCCATATCACAAATAATCAACAACCTTCCAAATAAAAATAGCTATGGCTTTGATGGAATATCCAGCAAATTATTAAACCTCTGTGAACCAGACATAGTGAAAACTTTAACATTGTTAATCAATCAAGTGCTGAACACAGGACAATTTCCTGACAAACTTAAAGTAGCAAAAGTTATTCCAATATTTAAGAAATTATCCCACATTATTCACAAATTATAGACCAATACCCCTTTTGCCTGTTATTTCAAAAGTATTGGAAAGAATTATGAATAACCCATTACTCGTGTATTTTACTACTACAAAACTACTGTCTGATAATCAATACGGCTTCAGACCATTTGAACACAACACGAATTTGCAAAAAAATGTCTTAAATATAATTTACCACATATCATCAACAATACTCCAGACATTTTAAAAGATAAGGTGACCACACACAGCTTACAGGGATATATACATTATGCTAAAAATTATATTATAAAAAGCTATCTATGTGTATGCACCGTTACTAACGGCTACACTTGCACGCATACATACTTTACTTACTTAGGCCCTTAACTCCTCCTGGAGCATAGGTCATCCACAACATTTCTCCAGCGCCTCCTGTCTTGGGCAATCCTCTCCAGTTGTTGCCAGCCATTCCCTGTTTGCTTGATGTCTGCCTCGAGATCATGCCGCCATGTGTTTTTTGGTCTCCCCCTCTTTCTCTTGCCTTGGGGGTTCCATGTCAGGACCTGTCTGGTTATGTTTGTGCTTGGCTTTCTCAAGGTGTGGCTAAGCCATCCCCATCTCCTCTTAAGGATCTTAAGCATGATTGGTGTTTCGCAAGTAGCATTTGTTCTCAGGATCTTTGTTTTCCTTTTGTTGATTTTCAACTCAACCCGCTCTGAAATCAATGCCAGTTCTGTTGTTTTGTCCTGCATCTGCATATGGCTGTGAGACAGGAGTGCAAGGTCATCCACAAAGTCCAGGTCATTAAGTTGGGTCAGCATCGTCCACTGGATTCCATTTTTCTCCTTGCTTGCTGTTTTCATGACCCAGTCTATGATTAGAATGAAGAGGAATGGTGACAGTAAGCCTCCCTGTCTCACTCCCATTCTAACCTCAAAGTTCTTTGTAAGTTGACCTTCATGAATGACTCTGCATGACATTCCCTCATAGGAGTTTTTGATCATGTTGACTAGTTTCTTGGGCACCCCATAGTGTCTTAGCACTTTCCAGAGTGTCTCCCTGTCCACACTGTCAAAGGCTTTCTCGTAATCAACAAAGTTGGTGTATAGGGATGAGTTCCATTCGATGGATTGTTCCACTATGATTCACAGTGTTGCAATCTGGTCAGTACACGATTTGTCCTGCCTGAAGCCTGCTTGCTGTTCACGCAAAGTTTGGTCCACTTTGCCTTTCATTCTCTCTAGGATTATTCTATTTAGAATCTTCCCAGGTACTGACAACAACGTACCAAGGTGGCTCCTATGAGAGCAACTTCTTTAGTCTTAATAGGAATCTCCCAAATCCAATTTGTACTGTATACGTGTTTACATACATAATTTACACACAATTATTTTTTTTTTATTAATTACTGTTACTGTAATATTATGTACAGATGGATCAATAAACAATTCTGTCTGTCTACATCTAGTCTAACGTCTTGACTGCCCAAATGTCAACCACAATTGGTAATGTAAATGTTCTTTATTTATAGTCTGTCTACAATGTCCAGGAGATAACAGCAGCAGAGGTTGTGGCGTTTATGCAGGTATGTACACAACATGCAACTATCTACGATTAGTATAACAATGATTTAAAGTGTTTTATGGCATTTATGTATTTCATAATTTTCTTCATATTTGAGATAATCTTTTTATTTTATTATTACTTTTAATTATTAACCAACAAATATCATTGCATAGATTTGGTGCTATAGAAATGCATAAACATCAAACTTTAAACATAATCTGTATTTGTACTGTTTACATGTGTATAATATTGTTTGAGCATAACATTTAATACTGTAATTTTAGTTTGTTCTCTCCATGATATTCACATGACCTTATATGATGTCTACTTCAGGTCGCAGTCTTATCGTGCATAATTGTTGTGTGCACGGTGACCATATTCCCACAATGCCGAGCTGTCAAGCATTTCTTCTTCCTGTTGGTATCCGTCGCCATGGCAATCTCCTTGCCTCTGCTCTACTGGAATCTAGGGCAGAATTTTATCCTGTGGCTCGTCCACTACATATCACAATCTATGGTCAAGGTAGGATGTCAACTTACCACTAAGAAACATCAGTGACAGGTTTTTACCTAAAGCTATGGAGAAAAGACAACAACAAATAAATATGAATAATAATAAAAATTATTTTAATGAGCAACATTAATTTGAAAATAGCAGAAATTGTTTTTTTAAATGATTTAGTCAGAAAACGGGAATTTTTTTTAAATGGAAGAATGCTGAAATGTAGATTTCATCTGAAGCCCATGAGTTGGCTAACAAGTGCAGCCGGTTTCCCACCAGAAATTGGAAACTTAAGTATGTATGCGGTCTTAAACACAGAATTATTACCATGGTCAGTAGTGATGACTCAAACAATGCAACATTTGTGCTTTCAGCAACGTCTGTTTGCATTTTGGAGTGCTTGCTGCATCGCTGCGATAGCAATCGTCTACGTGAACTCCCAGAGGATCAAATGGTCAGTAGCTGCAGCAAAACGAAAATCTGACACAACTCCAACAAATGATAGATCAGGTGAACACAAACCAGCGCAGAAGACTGACGACAGACCAGGTGAACAGGAACCAGCAAAGAACACTGACAGACCAGGTGAACACGATCCAGCACAGAACACTGATAACAGACCAGGTGAACACGATCCAGCGCAGAACACTGATGATAATGTGGCACAACAAAGAAATGTTTCGATACTTGCAAGGAAGCAGTTTCACGTCCTTATGTTGTGTGTGTTTCTGCCAGGGCTCATCTTTCATACAGAGATGCTCACATTGGCGTCATCATGCGCCCTAGGCGTGTTTATTATAGCTGAGGTAAGTGATTTGAAGTTGGGAGTCGTTGTTTATTATAGCTGAAGTGTGTGGTTGGGACTTGGTTGTTGTTTATTATAGCTGAAGTGTGGTTGGGACTTGGTTGTTGTTTATTATAGCTGAGGTAAGTGGTTTGGGACTGGGTTGTTGTTTATTATAGCTGAGGTAAGTGGTTGGGACTTGGTTGTTGTTTATTATAGCTGAGGTAAGTGGTTTGTGAATGGGACTGGGTTGTTGTTTATTATAGCTGAGGTAAGTGGTTTGTGATTGGGACTGGGTTGTTGTTTATTATAGTTGATGTAAGTGGTTTGTAGTTGGGACTGTGTTGTGTTAAATAAAAAATCTGCAAAATTAAATCTGCAAGAAATGTCCCCTAGCAAAACCACAAGCAACAAACTTTTCTAGGTTTAAGGTATAAGTAGTAATAATTTTACTAACTACATTATGATTACTTAAAATAGCAATGTAATTAATTATGATTATAATGGTATGTGATCATGGGTCCAGTTACACCAAATCAATTACATATTTTAAAATCAAGTACAATTACGTCATTTCAATTACAGTTGTGTAGAGTGGGACCAACTGTTTATTCCAAAAGTCCATTCAGTATACATTTGTTATTTATATACCAAGTGTATTGCTAAATTATAATATTTTGTATACGATTGATAAAAATATAATGGACTTGGTAATATTTGTATATTTTGACAGCACTTTTGATAGGTTATTTTATGTAAAGTTTGTAATATGAAAGATATACTGTAACTAATTGTAATTATTAAAATACAATTACCATGAATTATGGCATAATTTCTAGACAAGAATAAATTACAATTTCAAATACAGCATTTTGCGTGTAATCGGTGGTTGTGTGGTAGAGCGTTAGACTTTCAGTTGAGGGGACCGGGGTTCAAAACCACCTGCTGCCGTTTCGAAAGGCAAAGTGGGGTGAATTGCCTGTGTCTTTCAGAAAAGAGAGACAAAAGCCACTGGTAGAAACATTCTGAAAATAAACCACTGCTACATGTTAGCTCTAGACAGGGCTGGTTGGAGTTAAATGTCATAGATCAATCAGTTACAGTGTCGTAGTTGGACCCTGCAACCAACACATCTTTGTTGCAGTGTATACACATGTGGAGGATCCCACCTGTTGGCGACCTCCTACACAAGTGGCTGCAGGTGTTTGTGGATGACCGGGACAAGGGTGTAGTCCTCCTCACCCCACTCTACCTGTTGACTGGTCTCGCCCTGCCCCTCTGGCTCCACCCCATCGGATCAGGTACATACAGATATATAAGGGTGCAACAACAAACCCAAATCCAAGATGGCCACTCTTTCCTTGGCAGTGACCAACTGAAATTATTAAAGTGAAACAAAGTCATGGTTTTGGGACTGTGCATCTAAAAGAGTTAATAAAAGCTAACTATTTGCAACTACATTTAAGAATGTCGTGCTACCTCAGAATTATGTTTTCTCATAATTTGTTCTAAACTGGGAGATTCTGGTCAAATCTGTTTTCCTGGCGCTGACATGTGACCAGGGCAACCAATAAGCACCTGGCAGTTCATGGAAATAAATGCAGCTAGACTTCCGCTCCGACGTGTTACATGTTTTCGACTGATAACAAAGGGCCAACGGGTATACACTGAAAGTGACAGAAATATTGCAAACTCTCAATCAAGTGAGCTCTTAGTTAGAACAGGATAAGTTTAGTAAACAAAGACCAAAATATGTTGCATAAGTTGAGTTAAGATGCAAACAGCATGGCTATAAACTATTGACTTGACGTAGGGTATGGCGTAGCCCATGAAATCAAGATGATGTGTGGTTTTCCTGGTAAACCACTGGCATGATATTCTTGATTGTAGTTGCAAATGGTTATGTTTTATTAACTATTATAGGTGCATAGGCCCAAAACCATGACTTTTGTTTTCCTTCAGCATTCCCAGAGATTGTCAGTTAAAAAACATTCCTACCTTTGTCCCTGATATGAAACTGTTGATGTAAAGTGTAAGTGTAAAACAGTTTCTTCTTCTTGCTGCTTATATTCTGGCCAAAACCATTTTAGTACCTGTCAACGGACGCACACGCTCAAATCACCCTTACAAGTACAAATACATAAGAACGAACACAGGAATACAGAAACTAGTTTTTATCTTACACCTTAGCTGGAACATCCTGGAGGTGCTTTTGGTTGAAGCTCAGGACAATTTCAAGGAACTGCTGTCGTCATAGAATAGATACCATCCATTGGCGCGATACCCAGTTGGAGTTTGCCAATTAATTAACAGAAACAGGTATTGGAAATTGTTGACAGTTGTTTATAGAAATGTACTGAACAGCAATGTTAATTTTCGTAAGAAGAATAGGTGTCATTTATGCTATATAGAACATGATGTTAAAGCAAAACAAAAGTCACGGTTTTGGGGCTATGCACCTAATAGAGATGATAAAAACAAACCATGTGCAACTAAAATCAAGAATATCATGTCACTGGTTTATTCAGAATGTGTTCTAAAAGTGGGAGATTCCAGTCATTTTTCCAGTTGACTGAGCGCTGACATGTTAACCAGCGAGACCGATAAGCGCATGCGCAGTTCTATGAAAATCAGGTAACCTTGACAACTGTGATGTAATAAGAGAAGCCATTATACACAGAACCAACGCATAGTCTTAAACAAATGTGTTATTTTGCCAGAAAGAGGACTAGTTTAGTAAACAAATGCCAAAATATGTTGCATGTGTCGAGTTTGGACACAAACAGCATAGCCATATCATATTGGCAAATATAGGAATAGTTGTATACAATTATATTTTTCATTTGGCGAGCGAATTTTGCCAGACTTTGACACTCATGACGTAGGGTTATCTGACAGTATGGCACAGCCCATGAAATTAAGATCATGTGTGTTCAACAAGGTTTTCGTAGTAAACCACTGGCATGATATTCTTAATTGTAGTGGCAAATGTTTCAGTAACTCTTATATGTGCATAGGCACAAAACTTTTATTTCCCTTTAAGATAAAAAAGATCGAAATGTACCTTCAAAGTCGTCTTGCCATTAGTAGTAGATACTTCAGCAGCAAAAAGTACAATATCACTCGCATTTGTTAGCAAATTAATATTATAAGAAGAAATTAGTTAACTGGTGTTATCTTCCTGAATAGTCTCGACCCCCTTTTTGCTGTCTTCTCTCTACCCTCCCTAAGATTACCCCTACACAACTCTGAATTTGTGTTACAGGCATGGCACTTTCCCTGTACAGCGGCGTCCTATCTATAGGTCTAGGCGACATGATGGCGGCAGTTGTAGGATCTAAGTGTGGAAATCACAGGTGGCCAGGTAGGTGCTATGATCTCTTTCCACCATTGATATTCTGAGCTATGTATAAACCTTAGCTTAGCATCCAAATGTTACTGCTGTGGTACTCTTTGTTGCAGTTTGATTATGATTTTCATAAATAAACATTTTCATCTTGATGTTGTGCTTCCAGTAATGTTTAATTCAATGGCAATGTAGTTTGCATGTATCGAATGCAAACAAAGTGTGCGCAATTTACATAAGATGAAGCCCTGCATTGCAACATAGATATACCTAGTATTACCTTCTACACAGAGAGCAATGCACAGAGTCAATCCAACAGGAGTGAATTAAACACATAGAAGCCAGTTTACATGAGTGATTTTTCCCGAATTTATCACAATTCCATATTGCATGAAAAAGCACAATATTTGTAGTTGGACATGCATAACGATAATTGTTGCAGGAATGAAGAAGACAGTTGAAGGAACAATCGCATCTGTTGTTGTTCAGCTTCTGGTTGTCTGGATCATATTTCATTTAGGTAATCATCTTATTGAAAACTCCTTCTTCAGTTAACGTAGCCCATCTCAAATAAGGTTCACTTATGTTTAAATTTGTAGTGTGTGAAAAGTAATATGCACAGTTAGTTTATTAAAAGAGTGCACACTTTTGTTAAAATTGTCAGAAGAATTTACTATGATTGTTAAATCTGGTAACTTGCAAAAGTTTAAAAAGCCTTGTGTCATAGTATATAATTTATAACCGAACAACTTTTTCCTTTTTCGCCAAATTTTGACCAGAACCAGTCAAAAATAATGTAATAGTTTATGCGATGATTTCACCAAAACTAAATAACAAATTTGCACAAACGAGCTGACATATCATAGTGGGTACTAAACAGGTTCCGTTTTTGGGACATGAGCTCTTTTTTAATTTCTAGGACAAGGTATTTTCTGTTTCTAGGACAACAGTATTTTCTGTTTCTGGGAGAATATCCATGATGGTATTTAATGTTTCTAGGATGACAGTATTTTCTGTTCCTGGGATGATGGTATTTCTGTTTCTAAGATTACATAGTATTTTAAGTTTCTAGGATGACAGAGTATTTTATTTTCCTATGACTACAGGGTATTTCCTGGTTCTAGAACAGAGTATTTTACGTTTCTAGGATGATTGTATTTTTTTTTTTTACAATGATGGGATTTTATTTTTCTCAGATTACAGATTATGTTTCTAGGATGACGGTATTTTACTTTTCAAGGCCGATAGGGTATTTTACATTTCTAGGATGATGGTATTTGATGCTTCTAGGAAGACTGTATTTTATGTTTCTAGCACAACATGGTATTTTATGTTTCTAGGACAACAATATTTTACGTTTCTATGATGACAGGGTATTCTACATTTCTCGGATGATGGGGCATTTTATGTTTGTAGGATAACAGTGTATTTTAGGTTTCTAGGACGGCATGGTATTTTAGGTTTGTACTATCTAGGACAACAGGGTATTCACTTTTTCTAGGATGATGGGGTATTTTCTGTTTCTAGGATGACAGTATATCTTCTGTTTGTAGGTGTCTGCCCACAGATAGGATGGCTTCAAGTCACCGTGGCAGTAGTTCTCACATCTCTGCTGGAAGCATTCACCTCACAGATAGACAATCTTGTCCTCCCGCTCTTCATGTACAATCTGCTTGCCTTGTGAGATGCAATGTAACACAAACATTGAACGCTTTGATCTCTGCCGTGAGCTGCTATTATGATTGTTTGCTGCTAATCTGCAATATGGAAAAGCTGTGTGTTTGAAGGTCTTTGATATACGAGCACATTGCTGGTATGAAATCCTGTTGTGCCTATATGAGATGTATATGTAATATTGACTTACTAAATAATTAAAGAAAAACAGGTTTTTCCCATATGACATTCCGCACATCTCATACGAGTTTAACCTTAAAAACACTGGCAGTGGCTATGACTATTCATATATGCATGTAATATATTTTATAAGTATAATCATGTGTCATATCAGACATTAAGCTTTTTAAAATGAAGTCAGACAATTTGAATCATATCACGAGTGGCCTGGTGCTAGTCATAACACTTGTTTGATACAAATATATAAACATGCTGCAAAATATATGCATTTAGAATTAGGTATACCATTTGACAAAGAGATTTAATTAGGAGAGTGTATTAGTAATCTGAAAGGCTATGAACATCGCCATATGACCAAATATGTTGTTGCTACTGTAAAGGATGTGCAGTTGAAAATGAAAGCCATTGTTATTTTCATCTGAATATATCTACAATAATCCTTTTTTACTGCTATCATGTTTATTAATTGATCCACACAAGTAGTTTATTTAGTGGCTCAAATAGAATATTGTCAGAAATGGAAGAGATTATACAAGTGGAAGCAGTATTCATTATTTACACGTTCTCAAATTTTAATTAAACTAGTTGCTGATATACATATATATATATAATATATATGTGTGCCCAATGCATTACATATGTAGTTAACTTAATTAAAAGTGGGAAGACATAATTATTATCTGTTCAAGAAGAGTGCATTTCATACAATGTTTATTACTGCATCAATGTTATGTGAGTGTACACGTGTTGTTGCATCAATGTTACGTGAGTGTACACATGTTGTTGCATCAATGTTATGTGAATGTACATGTGTTGTTGCATCAATGTTATGTGAGTGTAAACGTGTTGTTGCATCAATGTTACGTGAGTGTACACATGTTGTTGCATCAATGTTATGTGAATGTACATGTGTTGTTGCATCAATGTTATGTGAATGTACATGTGTTGTTGCATCAATGTTATGTGAGTGTACACGTGTTGTTGCATCAATGTTACGTGAGTGTATACATGTTGTTGCATCAATGTTATGTGAATGTACATGTGTTGTTGCATCAATGTTATGTGAGTGTACACGTGTTGTTGCATCAATGTTATGTGAGTGTACACCTGTTGTTGCATCAATGTTATGTGAATGTACATGTGTTGTTGCATCAATGTTATATGAATGTACATGTGTTGTTGCATTAATGTTATGTGAGTGTACACGTGTTGTTGCATCAATGTTATGTGAGTGTACACCTGTTGTTGCATCAATGTTATGTGAATATACATGTGTTGTTGCATCAATGTTATGTGAGTGTACACGTGTTGTTGCATCAGTGTTATGTGAGTGTACACATGTTGTTGCATCAATGTTATGTGAATGTACACGTGTTGTTGCATCAATGCTATGTGAATGTACACGTGTTGTTGCATCAATGTTATGCGAGTGTAAACGTGTTGTTGCATCAATGTTATGTGAGTGTACACGTGTTGGTGCATCAATGTTATGTGAGTGTACATGTGTTGTTGCATCAATGTTATATGAGTGTACGCGTGTTGTTACATGAATACACTGTATTTGCTATCTGTTTGTTCTCATTCTTCAATGGTGAGACACATACAATATTTCTGGTGTTGGAATCAAAACCATTTTAAAATCAAGTACACTATTGTCAGCAAAAAGTCAAAACAAGGGTTATTCAAAAGAAGGGATAGGTTTTTTAGAAGTCCAGAAGTCTCTTGAATGCGAACATTCTTCAGATAATAACATTTTATTCTGTACACGAGAGGGTACTAATGAAATCCTGGACATACCTGGTTTTATACTTGACAAAAGGAGTTAATTGTTAATTGATGACTTTTGAAATGGACACTTATCTGACTGCTGACAATATGTTGTTGCTCTCCTCTTTATCCCTGAAGTCCGGGGTGAGGCTGGCACCGATACCAGTAGTAATTTTTTTGTTTTCCTTTTTCATCAAAATATTAGAGAATACAGCTGTGTGACCTTTTAAGAAAAAAGGATAAATTGTAAAAACACGGGCATTGCTAGATTAAGAACCCATTCCACAACTGCCTACTCCAAGTCACTCAGTGACTGAGTTATAGCTTCTGTTGGCAAACGTAGCTTTAATTAGATCGGTTCGACGTGTGTCGTCTGGTCACGCATGGAATGTCTGACGTGCCTTAAGTAGCGCTACGGTAAGACTGGTGATTTACAGACGGCGAATACCAGCACGACTGCGTCGGGAGCGGACGACATTGTGCCTCGTCTGTGTTCACATTCCCAACAGTGGCGCCACTCAGCATATCACCACTTCCACAACCTGATTATAAATATGGTATAAAGGATTTGTTGGCTGTGCAACGTCATTGTTGTTACGTCATTGAAACTGTGTGCTGGAGTGACGTAACATAGTTTCAAACAGACACGAGCGTCGTTGTATTTATATACATCTTTTCATTACAAATACTATCCGCAAGTGTACGTATGTAATCGAAACAGATATTTCGTGACAAAATTAGGAGTTTCCCTAATGAAATAAAGATGTGTAGAACATGCACATCAAGTGTAAGCTGTGACACAGATCTTTGGTTGTGGCAGTAGTGAAATGTGACGTCACTGGTGGGGAGTTCGGTCTGTGTTTAAACAACGGATGACGGAATTGGGCAGATATGTTCGCCGCTCTACTCATGTGCACAGTTACAATGACGTAACAAGTCGAAACAAACAATTGCCTTGCCTGGCCAACCAATCGTTTATACAACTGCAATTCCCTTCAATATTTCTTTAAATCTGCCTGTGTATTTACACGTCTTGATAGGTATATGGCAGCAAAATGGTGCCGACATGTCACTGTTTGTATATGATGTTGCATTGTACTGTTTTATGTTGAAATGTTGAATAAATTCCAATTCCAAAAAACGTCTTGTTCTATTTAAGCTCAGGACTCTAGGTTAGTCACATATAAATGTGGCTAGAGTATTTTCGAGCTGTGATCACTATTGCGTGGGAGCGGGTAATGCAATGCCGGTTCGGGTCCGTTTTAGTCAGAATATGTCGCGTCTGCGTAGTTAGGCAATACATTAGTGCATGGGCTATATGATATCTAATAATAAGGACTGTATAATTGTTCTATGTTGGCATGGTGAGAAGGCACTGTCTAAGCCTTTCTACTGACGGGTGGCTAACTAATTCTTGTGTGCTCCTGTTCCATAGTCTGAAACAAGAGCACACAAGAATTAGTTAGCCAACCGTCAGTGCCAGTAGAAAGGTTTAGACAGTTCCTTCTCACCATGCCAACTTCGCCAGCTGTCCATTTTGAACTTAAGTTATAATCAAGTTGTCGTAGTCGTGATATGGCGAGTACGTTGGGGAATGTGATGCGTTCTTTGTTTACATTCACAACGAGGCCGGCAGCTATTCTCTGTGTAAAGTGTATTTTGGTTACAAAATACCGCAAAAGGAATTGATCAAGCTTGTGAAAATACTTAAACGTGCCCGGCACACAATGTTGCGTTCCGCGCAGCGCAGTTAATTATACTTGATTTTGTAATCGGACGTGTCCGATTAGTCTGATTATGACGGAACTATATAGTTGTTTACGTTGATGACTAGCAACGGATCCAGGTGGGGTCTTAGGGGTCTCAAGACCCTCCCGGGGCCAATGAAGGGGGTCTTAGACCCCCCGGTGTCCGTGGCAAATTTTAATGAAAAGACAACGCTTAAAGGCTATAATAGACGTACATCGGAACTAGTGTCAATGTAAGGACGAGTATTAGCAGCTGGCTAATATTAACCCTTCTGTAGATAATCAGTCGAAACATCGGACAACACGAAGACATCCTGACCACAGTCAGAAGACGCAAACTAAGATGGTATGGACACGTCACAAGCTAGATCTACTGGCCTGACAAAAACCATTCTGCAAGGCACAGTGATAGCTCGATTTGTGTATTTTTCTTTGCAGCAATGTATTTGCCACATTAAGATTATTATATCGTATAAGTCTTAAGTAAGTAAGCATAATCTCAACCCATATAAAACAGACCTTATCACAAGCACAATCAGTGTTATGAAGACAAGTACAGGTGTACCCAGTCTCAGTTACATTTGTGTTGGTGGTGTACATTCCCATCAGATACAATTTGTAAAAATATCTAGATTGACCTACTGATGAGGGACTTCAATATTTTAACATGTTCTTTTAAACGTTGAATTGCCTTATATGCACATATATTTGTGTTATAACATTCCTGGTATTGTATTGCAAAGATTAAGAAGATTACTATAATAACGTGATGCAATTGTTTTTAAAATGAATTCAACATAATAATAAACAAGCTGTATGTTTGCAGGCTCGACTGTCTTCCTCAAGGAGCATAAACTCCTCAGCACAACCCCCCAGTCTGACAACTAAACCGAGCGTGCCTGCGTGCATGCGTGCGTGCATACAGTTGTCATTGAAATAAATGCTGAAAATTAAACAATGTTTGATGTGTCTTTCTTCTTTCTAGATAGGATTTTAAGTTACTGTAGGGCATCAGAAATGTTGCATAAAGGTAGCAGAAACGTTGCATGAAGGTGCCAGAAAGGTAACAGAAATGTTGCAGGAAGGTGCCAGAAACGTTGCGGGAAGGTGCCAGAAAGGTAACATAAACGTAGTGGGAAGGTGCCAGAAAGGTAGTAGAAACGTTGCGGGAAGGGACCAGAAAGGTAGTAGAAACGTAGTGGGAAGGTGCTAGATAGGTAGCAGAAACGTAGTGGGAAGGTGCCAGAAAGGTAACATAAACGTTGTGGGGAGGTGCCAGAAAGGTAACATAAACGTTGTGGGAAGGTGCCAGAAAGGTAGTAGAAACGTTGTGGGAAGGTGCTAGAAAGGTAGTAGAAACGTTGCGGGAAGGTGCCAGAAAGGTAACATAAACGTTGTGGGAAGGTGCCAGAAAGGTAGTAGAAACGTTGTGGGAAGGTGCCAGAAAGGTAGCAGAAACGTTGCGGGAAGGTGCTAGAAAGGTAGTAGAAACGTAGTGGGAAGGTTCTAGAAAGGTAGCAGAAACGTAGTGGGAAGGTGCCAGAAAGGTAACATAAACGTTGTGGGAAGGTGCCAGAAAGGTAGTAGAAACGTTGTGGGAAGGTGCCAGAAAGGTAACATAAACGTTGTGGGAAGGTGCCAGAAAGGTAGTAGAAACGTTGTGGGAAGGTGCTAGAAAGGTAGTAGAAACGTTGTGGGAAGGTGCCAGAAAGGTAGCAGAAACGTTGCGGGAAGGTGCTAGAAAGGTAGTAGAAACGTAGTGGGAAGGTTCTAGAAAGGTAGCAGAAACGTAGTGGGAAGGTGCCAGAAAGGTAACATAAACGTTGTGGGAAGGTGCCAGAAAGGTAACATAAACGTTGTGGGAAGGTGCCAGAAAGGTAGTAGAAACGTTGTGGGAAGGTGCCAGAAAGGTAACATAAACGTTGTGTGAAGGTGCTAGAAAGGTAACATAAACGTTGCGGGAAGGTGCCAGAAAGTTAGCAGAAACGTTGTGGGAAGGTGCTAGAAAGGTAATAGAAACGTAGTGGGAAGGTGCCAGAAAGGTAGCAGAAACGTTGTGGGAAGGTGCCAGAAAGGTAACATAAACGTTGTGGGAAGGTGCCAGAAAGGTAGTAGAAACGTTGTGAGAAGGTGCCAGAAAGGTAACATAAACGTTGTGGGAAGGTGCCAGAAAGGTAGTAGAAACGTTGTGGGAAGGTGCCAGAAAGGTAGTAGAAGCGTTGTGGGAAGGTGCTAGAAAGGTAGCAGAAACGTTGCGGGAAGGTGCCAGAAAGGTAGCAGAAACGTTGTGGGAAGGTGCTAGAAAGGTAGTAGAAACGTAGTGGGAAGGTGCCAGAAAGGTAGCAGAAACGTTGTGGGAAGGTGCCAGAAAGGTAACATAAACGTTGCCGGAAGGTGCCAGAAAGGTAGTAGAAACGTTGTGGGAAGGTAGTAGAAACGTTGTGGAATGGTAGTAGAAAGGTACTGGAAACATTGTAGAAAGGTACCAGGAAGGTACCAGATAGATAGTACATGGTAATTTCACTACGTCGTAGCAATGTTTCTGGTAGTCCACAAATTTACGTAATAAATACGTATGCAAAAATACGTAGTCGCAACCAAAAAGCTACGTTGTCACTACGTACTTACAACGTAAAATTGTTAGCTGGGAATGTCCATGGCGGTGGAGTCCTTATAGCCTTCCGTGACAACATTAATTCACATTGCACGAAACAAATGCATATACTTTGCATCTTATTATCGACCCCCAAATGACCACCAGCTCAGTGTGCATCCTATCCACCTCCACGTTGTCTTCGTCATTTCGTGTTCTACTGGCAGTTGCTTGGTCCTTTCCCACAGCGTAGTGTTGGATACCTTGTCTGACCATTTTAGGTGTAAGATTCTGCGCAGGCATTTGTTGTTGAAGATCTCGTTAAGTGCACCAGCAAACAGTTTCTACAAGGCCTCCCACGTTGATAATCCGGCACTCTCGATAGAAGCTATATATAGCCCATTTTATTGCGATTAACCGCACAAATAAACGATCTGACCACTCATTGGAGGACCGCTGAACAAAGTAGCCTTCGTCCGAGATTGATATTCGTGTCAGCTACTGAGCAGTCGTCACTCGTTTTGGTTCAATTAATTAAAGTCCATAACTTAACATTATCGGTAATCCTCGCGGATTTCTCGCGGTTTCCGCCGATTTACGTACTGTAGCGTTTCTAATGGCTGGGTGGCGTCCCGCGTTTCTTCAACCTCGCCGTTTTCTCCATTTTTTCTCATTCCTACAAACTTACCGTTTTCTCCATTTCCCGCTTTTCTACAACTCGCCGTTTTCTCCATTTCCCGCGTTTCTACTCGCCTTTTCCCAATTCTCCCGCGTATCTACCAACTTGGCGGTTTCGCCATTTTTCTCATCCATTCCCGCGTTTGAACACGTGATGTGATTACGTGAACGTGATGATGTGAATGTGATTACGTGAATGTGATGACGTTAATGTGATCACGAGATGTGATTACGTGAATATGATAACGTGAATGTGATGACGTAAATGTGAATATCGTAGATAAACATAAAAGCATTTGTACATAATAATAATATAATATAAAAATAGCTTCGCTTGAATAAACATATCATAATACATACGGTGTTTTTGTGGTGGTTATATAGTAGTTATCTATGGATCATGCTTGACCAATACTCTTAAAACGCTTGACCATGTCTCAAGATGCCTGACTAACGTCCTAAGATGTATGATCAATACTCTTAAGACGTTCGAGACTCTTACGACGGGTTGATGACGATACCAGGCGCCTCTTCTTTTGAGGAAAGGACTTGTCAATATGCTACTGAAGTATTTTATATATTATAATTATTATGTACACATGCCTTTACCTTTATCTCTGACATTCACATTCACGTCATCACATTCACGTCATCACATTCACGTCAACACATTCACGTCATCACATTTACGTCATCATATTCACGTCTTCCTGTTAAATGTGCATCCACTGTCGTGAGAGTTTATTTTCATACAACTCTTTCCTCGATTAATTTAACATGTCATGAATAAGGGGAATAATAAATCGGGTAACTTGTGAAAGTATCAATATCCAGATATCATATCACGAAAATACGAAGCTATCTTTGTCGCTTTTCTCCGAATTTCCACTTGGCCTAGTTTAAAATAAATAAATATTTTGGCCGACAATTTAAACAAAACTAAATAACACACATGAACAACAGGGACAGCACCTCGTAGTGGATGCCAGATGTGTTTGATTTCTCAGGATCTACGTAAACACTGCACAAACAGACACCCCGGCGTCCGGGCAACAACTTATTTGCGCATATGCACACTACCAACATAAAACGTTTTTACATATCGTTACATTTTATGCGAAAATTACTTTTTGCACGATTTCATCCGTAATGATATGTACTTGAATTATTCGCATAGCTTCATGAATCTTTTTCATTTGTATACAATTTCTACACAACAGAACCAATGCAAGAAGTTCCATGAAACAGCAGCAGCAGCAGCAACAATAAAATAATAATAACAACAAGTTTATTTTGCTAGCAAATAAATGAGTAAATTATAAATAGGTGATGCATTAGTACATTATTTTATGCTCGGTGTTTTGTTTAGCAAACGTATTCGACATATAATCAAATACAACGATTTAGATGCCTATGTTGACGTCATAAAGGGACCAACCCTGAAGTATGAATGTAGACGTCACGTTCATGGGAAATGTATCCATGCAACGTGTCAGTCGCACAATACTTGAAAACGGAAGTCGACAACGGCAATACCTCTACCGAACAAAAATTCACCGTTCCTGAATCGTCGGCGCCTCCGCTGATCGACTGCACCTGCACCGAGACTTGTCTGTGAGCTCGGACGATAACGAGGGAGGAAAATTCACACACTCGCGTAGTTGAAAACCAGTTCCGGAAAAAAAACTAACGAGACTAGGTACAACACTAACACCAACGCAGAAACTCTTCTGTTGTGTGCCTCGAATATAAACCAGCTAACGTCTGTATTCAACTTCGGGCTAAGAAGTAACCTTGAAGCAGCAACAGCGGCACCGAAGATCCACATGGAGACAATGATTCCGTAGCAGCGATTTCTAGAGAGCAACTGCTCGTACCTAAGCGGCTTCGATACCGATACCATTTTAGAGAAGGCCACCCAAGCCTGACTGTGCATCGAAGCAAAGCCGAACATCGACATGCATACCATGTTTATCTTGGTAAGGTATTGTGTCAAATGTTGCACTCTTGGTGTAACTCTTGAGCAGAATACAACACTGATTGGTAAGGCCGTAAATCCGATACCTGCGTCAGCCAGAGAGAGCGATATCTTGAAGAGAGCAGTGCGATCTTCGAGTAGTTCTCCGTATTTCTCGAGAACAGCGATTAGTAGATAGTTCATGGTGATATGTAAGACGATTATTATAACGATTACGCTTGTTTCCACGTCGCCGTATGTCACCGCGTCCGCACTCTCCAATATAAATACTTCTGTATGTCCGATACAGCGACTACAAAGTTGAGGCCACGAACTGAACGTCGAATTTTAAATAAAAACCGCAAATTATTTAATTCCGTTCAATTATCACCGTCAACGTGTTAACATGTCATGCAATAAACTCAATACAATACAACTCACAGTGTCTAGCTTGCAGAAATATACGTCTTCGTATCCGTTGACAACATCTGTCCACCAGCAAGATATCATGGTTAGTAATGACCATGAGAAAACTTTTCGAATCGCATTTCCAGAGATAATTATATAATCAGTTTAACAACGTTATGTCAAAGCTATAGGAAATGCTGTTCTGTGCCAATGGCCTCAACGATGTCAATATTTGGACGTAAAAGCCAATCTTCTTCACAACTAATCGGCTAAGTTAATTGTACGATGTTGTGCATCGAATGTTGTGAACCAGAGAAGACTTCGTTGTTATCGTCGAACTGTTGTTGTCGCTGTCGCGTAGTCACAATGACAGCTGAGACAGTAGCGTGTTATTAATTCTGTCAATGCAGTCATGTGATCCATCGCACGTATCGCCTTCCTCAGTTAGCTACTTGCAATGGAAGGTGATATGTATTAGAAAAATTGTATCTCTCGTGCATTAGTGATTGCTAACATATTGTTATCTCGTACCTCAGTCACTTCCTAAGCCGTACACCCAATGACACATTGTCAAATTGTAAAGTGCTAAAAGTGTCAACGCGCACAATGCACCAACAACGAAACAGTAAACAACGACACCACCATTTATCAGCGTCCTCTGACTATTTGCTAGCTACTTTAACTGCCAACACACGGCGTGGCGGTGTTCTAGACTGAGTTTTATCAGCGATCTGACAGTGTAGTTGAACACACAAAAACCGATACCTTCCACTCTGGACGCTGGCTCACAATCTCGAACCCAGACCTCGTCTCCATTGGTCACAACACAAGAACCAATACCATAAAGACGTTTCGGTGAAAAGGTTCCCACGGTGACAATAACCCTCAGTATTAGTGATCAAGTCAAGGAAGAACGCTTTGTCATAACGGATTGATGCTGTGCACCGTCAGTTTTATCGTCTCCGTCACCCCATCTTGTTCTTTGTCTGGATCACCCCGTCTTGTTTATCGTCTCCGTCAACCCGTCTTGTTCATCGTCTCCGTCACCCCGTCTTGTTCTTTGTCTCCGTCACTCCGTCTTGTTCTTTGTCTCCGTCACTCCGTCTTCTTTCTGTTTTCACACTCCTTCATATATGGCCACGCCTATCATATGTGTGGAGCAATCAACATACTGCTGAAGGTCGTGTGATGACAGTATATCCTTGAAGTGCATACTTACACGTAATATCAACAATCTAGGTAATAATCGTTATCTTGATGATGCAATTGTATTAGTTACAAAATGGTGATGATAGAAAACCTTGTTTAAATTAAAACAAAGTTTTAATGATCATAATATGACTATACTATTATAACATTTAAAATTTAACTTTGTATCTTGCCATTCATAGTGACTTGGAAAATGTCATAGTCCAGTCAGCTAACAACTGACTTGTGCAGTTACCTTTCTGGCTGGCAACACTCGCTCTGTAATCACTATCAGTCATCAGACCGGAGTAATTAGATTTGTTCACAAGTCAAGTTAAGTCTTAAGTTAATGATATGCAAGTCCAAGTCAGGTCTCGGGTCGTCTGTCTTAATTCCATGTCAACTCAAAATGTACGACTCGAATCGGTCTTCTGTGACTCGAGTAAACAAGTCTGGTACCTGAAGGTCTGGGCTCTGCCGGGGGAAGTTCTCCGGCGTCGAAGTAGCAGGTGCGCAGACGGCGCATCAGAAGGACTCGTTGGCCGAAGCCAAGCGCGCTCTGTCGGACAAAACAAATAGATATCACATGTTTCAACAAGCAGACACCCCACGTGTCAACAAGTAGACATCACATGTGTCAACAAGTAGACACCACATATGTCAACAACACCCGGTTGATCGATATCAACGATGGACACATCGATCGCTAAATCGTCCATCTTCGGTTTCATTATCACATACAATCTTGCTCATTGAAGAACATCCACCACTGTTTTACTTATTAAAATGGTGAGTAAGCTATTAAGTATAAAATATGTTGGGTCTCACAAACTTTGAAGACTAAACACAGGCACGTCGTAAACAGTAAGGGGGAAGATGCCGCTTCAGGTTTTGCAGACGTAACCTTTGTTTCTGATAACGTTTTCGATACGTCGTGGCATGCTTGGAGTAAGATTTTCACAGTGCGTTATCATAAGAATAGATGAACAAGAGACGACTGGCTGATGATCCCATCTTTCTTTCTAACTGTCGTTGGGTCATCAGTTATATCTGCATATGGACGACCAATAAAATATGGTCCCTTTGTTCGTGCAGATCCATCGTCGTTGTATGAAGAAATTAATGCGATTCACAGCACAAACTCAACATTAAATATGAACCTAGCATACCACTTGGTTACATTTCTAAGTAACGGATTACACAAAAGGAGATCGTGTGAATAATGCGTGAATTACATATTTATCCAAATATTAACCACAAAAAAACACAAACAAACAAAGATGCAAACATCACGTGCGCGCGCGCGCAAGTACGCACGCACGCATCCACACGTCACATTAAACATTTGTCATCGCCTTTATGATAATATGTATCCCGGATAGTTAATACCATCACCTAACAGGTCAATAGCAACACAACAATACAAAACAGGTATATGGTTGTTGCTATAAAAAAGCATCAAGTTGTTGAATAAAGCATAATATAGCTGCAACAAATGCAATAATACTTCTGTTACAACTGTTTACAACTGCAACTGCCAGCCCAGACAGTGCAGGGATGTTGCCGATGTAGGTGTCTTTATTCAGCTGTAAGTGTACAATACGTGTACAGTTACTTCAATGTGTTATACGTATGCTCTCGTGTACAGTTATTTCAATGTGTTGCACGCGTACACTTGATACATTTATTTAAATGTGATATACACGTACTCTCGTGTACAGTTGTTTCAATGTGTTACCCGCGAACTCTCGTGTACAGCTATTTCAATGTGTTACACGTGTACACTCGGTACATTTATATCAATGTGTTAAACACTTACTCTCGTGTACAGTTATTTCAATGTGCTACACGCGTAATCTCGTGTGCAGTAATTTCAATGTGTTACACGCATACTCTCGTAGTTATTTCCATGTGTTACACTCATACACTCGGTACATTTATTTCAATGTGTTATACACGTACTCCCGTGTACAGTTATTTCAATGTGTTACACACGTACTCTCATGTGCAGTTATTTCAATGTGTTATACGCGTACTCTCGTGTACAGTTACTTCAATGTGTTACACGCGTACTCTCGTGTGCAGTTATTTCAATGTGTTACACGCGTACTCTCGTAGTTACTTCAATGTGTTACACGCGTACATTCGGCACAGTTATTTCAATGTGTTTCTCAAGTCTCAAGTGGTTACACTCCAAACACCCCAAACTTGGGCTAACGCAGGAGTTTGTGGTGGACTGTGCGCATGCGCTGTGGGTGGTACATACAACTAAAAGACTAGTATCTTTAATGTTGCTGAAAGGGTTTTTATGTGATAGTTTTATTTATTTTATGTATAGGATGTTAGATGAAAATGTTTAATAGGTTGGTTATGTGTATGGATACTGTCGCTAGCTTGCCACATGCGCACATAGACAGTCTGCATACACACACCATGGATAAGTTTACGCTGAGCACTGTGTTTTATAGACAGTTTAGGTGAGGAGGTGTGGTGAAAGGGAGTTCCGTGATGGCTTCTTGAAATGATTTGGGGTTTTATATGTTGGTAATTTTTGGTGGAATCATATTCCATATGCGAATTGCTCGGGGATAAAATGAAAAGACCATTGCATTTAAACGACACCTGGGGGCTACGTATTGTCCATGGGTTCGAGAGCGGGTTAGTAGGCCTAGGGGGGGGGGTGATCTTGATAATGTTACTTAGAATTTTGTAGAAGGTTGTGGCTTGTTTAATATTACGTCTTCGTTCAAGGGTTGGCCATCCAAGGGCAGTAATTAGTGATATTGCTGAGGTGTGCGCTGTGTGCTTCCTCGGTAGAGTTTTCGTGTCTCGTTTAAGCATTTTTTCCACAGGTGTGGACGTGTATTTGTAAATATTTTTGTACAGCGTTGGATGCAAATGACTGAAGAACGTCCTAGTGAATGATTTTTTTAATTCGTCATATTCTTAATTATTGGCGATTGAACATTGTTTTGGTGAGCGGTCAACCGGATCGGTCGCTACACGCCAACCAGGAATAAGCTGCCGAGCCAGTTTTCGTCAGGTGCGTCTATCAGTCTACCAGAATGTCGTCAATGTGCGTCCCAAGCGACCTATTGAACACTGCTAACAACTTCAGTGACATGTGACCACGTTTGGGTGTGTTCCAATTTGCTGCATCAGTAACTCTATTATGTAAACATGTTGACTTTCACCGGCTGTCAACTACGGACCATAGGGGCCAACATTATGAAGACGAACTTAACGGTACCACTCAAAACACTCCTTACTCTTCGATATATATATATATATATATATATATATATATATATATATATATATATATATATATATATATATATATATATATATATATATATATATATATATATATATATATATATATATATATTCCCCGGTGCCTTCTGGAAGTTGCACGTATATTTAGTGATCGAAGAGTAAGGAGTGTTTTGAGTGGTACCGTTAAGTTCGAATGTATATATATATATATATATATATATATATATATATATATATATATATATATATATATCAACCTGGCCATTCAGCATGTCCTGTAAACATTGTATTCAGGGCGAAATATTCACATTCGTTAAACGAAGCAGCTGCTTTGTCAAGAAACCAATTTTGTCTCTATTCGAACATCTGTGTTTTGAGATCGTACCTCTATTGTAATCTGTCTTGATGCCACCACAACTTAGCTTTTGTAATTTTAAGTTTTTTAATTCTGGGTGTAACTGACATTGATGTAAAGAGGGTGTGTTTGTTAGGGGGTCCCAGGTTAAAAACAAATATGCTTCTTCAAGTAACTGAGATGTCAAAACATGTATCTCTATTGTAAATAAAAATAATCCATAAGCTGTCACACTGAATTGAAATCCGCCGAAATGTGCAGTGTGCAATAATTTTAGGTGTAGCTACCCCGTGTGCCATCTGGAATAAAATACCCTGTCAGCATAGATTGTTCTTTTAAACACGTTCAGTTAAACCAATTTATTGATGGTTCAATAAAGATTTACACTTTTCCTAAGTCAAAGGTGAGTATTTTCTAAGGCTGTCATTGTACAGACTGCTTGAGCCGCCGCTCAACCCGATGTATCCCGACCTGACGGAGAGTGACCGGCCAATGTCGGGGCGATCCCGGGATAGACCCCCTCTCCTTGACAGGCGTGGGGAGACGAGGTATGTCAGGCCTTTTATTTTTTTAATTGGTTTACGGATTTGCCGACCCGATATGTTCGTTTTTGAAAACAAAGACTACTTTACGTTTTTATCGTGTCGTATTTTAACATGAACCATTTGTTTATTGTGCTCATATTACGAAGAAAATAACTGACACTACGTTATGAAATAAACATGCGTCGGTTTAGTCACCAACTTAGTTTGCATTTATGTAAGATTTCTTTGTCGACAGCAACATGTATAAATTGAACGCCTTCCTTTTTAACATCGCGCGGATATTATACAATGTGGCTGATAAGTATCTTTCCTGATTGCTTTGCGACTGGTCCGGTGGCTAGATGATGGTGCTCGCCTGGTGATCAGAAGGTTCTGGGTTCGAACGATGGCCAAGTCAGTCGTTTTGTAAGATAGGGCACAACACGTCGACTCGTCACCCTCCTGGCGTACGGAGAGAAAGATGGAAGTATGATGTCTTTCGGACGGGATACTAAAAGCTACTTCTAACTAGTGTCTAATGTCTAAGCAGGGGGAAGCAAACTATCGCATATATGAAATTAATCAAGAGATTAAGATTAATTTGACTCGCTTCACAGAAGTTATAACATTGTAGATCACTTAAACGTGTGGCTCTGTTGTGTTGCACATTCGGCTTCAGCTATTCGGTTACGTTTGCATCTGGGGAACGTTTCACTAATGCGCGTAGATGCATGTATCTACAGGTGTAAACAAAAGCAAAAAGTCAACAAACACAAAATCAAAGACGTTACATCCAGGAATACCTTAAAATCCTCTGCAATACAGGACATTTCGGCATGAGAAGTGCCGGGGATCGTGAATCCTAGGTCAGGCTGTCCGTTCCGCGCACAGACCGGCACCTGCGGCGAACCAGCCAGCCTCAGGGACACTGATAACATTACCACCTTCAATCGATCTCGTTGCCATAGTTCACTCAGTTCTGAATGAGTACATTGCTACAGGCGGTGGTAGATATGTGAACGAATATTCTTCGCGCAGTAATTGCAGCGTGGCTGAATGCTTTCCATACAAGCCGAGATGGTGTTGGAATGAACAGATCTAGCAAGGGGTGGAGTGTAAAGCGCTTTCGTGCATCTACCTGTCCCAATGACTGGGTACCGTGCTACCATACTATAAAAATGCACGTGCACATGCATGCATACATCCAGTCATAGAAGCATACATGCACACGCGCACGTACTCGTAGGCAAACATTTCATGTCGCGGCTGTCAAACATCGGTCAGGTGAACAGAGCAAAAGAAGAAAACCCAAATACACCAATCACAAACTGAATATGGGCCAATATAATGATTTAGATGCCTATGTTCTCGTTATAAAGGGACCAACCCTGAAGTATGAATGTAGACGTCACGTTCATGGGAAATGTATCCATGCAACTTGTCAGTCGCACAATACTTGAAAACGGAAGTCGACAACGGCAATACTTCTACCGAACAAAGATTCATCGTTCCTGAATCGTCGGCGCCTCCGCTGATCGACTGGACCTGCACCGAGACTTGTCTGTGAGCTCGGACGATAACGAGGAAAATTCGCACACTCGCGTAGTTGAGAACCAGTTCCGGAAAAAAATTAACGAGACTAGACGAACGCAGAAACGCTTCGAATATAAACCAGCAAACGTATGTATTTCAAGTCGGGCTAAGAAGTAATCCTGAAGCAGCAACAGCGGCGCCGAAGATCCACATGGAGACAATGATTCTGTAGCAGCGATTTCTAGAGAGCAACTGCTCGTACCTAAGCGGCTTCGATACCGATACCATCTTAGAGAAGGCCACCCAAGCCTGGCTGTGCATCGAAGCGAAGCCGAACATCGACAAGCTTACCATGTTTATCTTGGGAAGGTATTGTGTCAAATGTTGCACTCTTCGTGTAACTCTTGAACAGAATACAGCACTGGTTGGTCAGGCTGTAAGTCCGATGCCTGCGTCTGCCAGAGAGAAGGATATCTTGAAGAGAGCAGTGCGGTCTTCGCGTAGTTCTGCATATTTCACGAGAACAGCGATTAGTAGATAGTTCATGGTGATATGTAAGACGATTATTGTAACGTCGTATGTCACCGCGTCCGCACTCTCCAATATAAATACGTATGTACGTCCGATACAGCGATTACAAAGTTGAGGCCACAAACTGAACGTTGAATTTTAAATAAAAACCGCAAATTATTGAATTCCGTTCAATTATTGACGTCAACGTGTTAACATGTCATGCAATAAACTTAATCCAATAAAACTCACAGTGTCTAGCTTGCAGAAATAGACGCCTTCGTATCTGTTGACAACCTCTGTCCACCAGCAAGATATCATGGTTAGTTATGACCATGATAAAACTTTTCGAATCGCGTTTCCAGACATAATGATATAATCAGTTTAAAAACGTTATGTCAAAACTATAGGAAATGCTATTCTGTGCCAATGGCCTTAACGATGTCAATATTTGGACGTAAAAGCCAATCTTCTTCACAACTAAGCGGCTAAGTCTTGAAGTAAATTGTACGATGTTGTGCATCGAATGTTGTGAACCAGATAACACTTCTTTGTTATTGTCGAACTGTTGTTGTCGCTGTCGCGTCGTCACAATGACAGCTGTTGTTGTCGCTGTCGCGTCGTCACAATGACAGCGGACTATGAGCGGAGACAGTGGCGTCTTATTAATTCTGTCAATGCAGTCATGTGATCCATCGCACGTATCACCTTCCTCAGTTAGCTACTTGCAATGGAAGGTGATATGTATTAGAAAAGTGGTATCTCTCGTGCATTAGTGATTGCTAACATATTGTTATCTCGTACCTCAGTCAGTT
This sequence comes from Lamellibrachia columna, assembly GCA_963662155.1. Classification (NCBI taxonomy): domain Eukaryota; kingdom Metazoa; phylum Annelida; class Polychaeta; order Sabellida; family Siboglinidae; genus Lamellibrachia; species Lamellibrachia columna. The sequence continues at coordinate 35,844,006 of OY759273.1, read as the reverse complement.
CCTGAGCCGTACACCCAATGACACGTCGTCAAATTGTAAAGTGCTAAAAGTGTCAACGCGCACAATGCACCAACAACGAAACAGTAAACAACGACACCACCATTTATCAGCGCCTTCTGCATATTCGCTAGCTACTTTAACTGCCAACACACGGCGTGGCGGTGTTCTAGACTGAGTTTTATCAGCGATCTGACAGTGTAATTGAACACAACAAATATATATCACATGTTTCAACAAGCAGACATCACACGTGTCAACAAGTAGACATCACATGTGTCAACAAGTAGACATCACATGTGTCAACAAGTAGACATCACATATGTCAATAACACTCGGTTGATCGATATCAACGATGGACACATCGATCACTATATCGTCCATCTTCAGTTTCATTATCACATACAATCTTGCTAATTGGAGAAAATCCACGACTGTTTTGTTTATAAAAATGGTGAGTAAGCTATTAAATATAAAATATGTTGGGTCTCACAAACTTTGAAGACTGAACAGATGCCGCTTCAGGATTTGCAGACATAACCTTTGTTTCTGATAACAGTTTCGATACGTCGTGGCATGCTTGAAGTAATATTTTCACAGTACTACAGGTTGTGCGTTATCATAAGAATAGATGAACAAGAGACGACTGGCTGATGATCCCATCTTTCTTTCTAACTGTCGTTGGGTCATCAGTTATATCTGCATATGGACGACCAATAAAATATGGCCCCTTTGCTCGTGCAGATCCATCGTCGTTGTATGAAGAAATTAATGCGATTCACAGCACAAACTCAACATTAAATATGAACCTAGCATACCACATACGCACACACACATCCACACGTCACATTAAACATTTGTCATCGCCTTTATGATAATATGCACCCCGCATAGTTAATACCATCACCTAACAGGTCAATAACAACACAACAATACAAAACAGGTATATGGTTGTTGCTATGAAAAAGCATCAAGTTGTTGAATAAAGCATAATATAGCTGCAACAAATGCAATAATACTTCTGTTACAACTGTTTACAACTGCAACTGCCAGCCCAGACAGTGCAGGGATGTTGCCGATGTAGGTGTCTTTATTCAGCTGTAAGTGTACAATACGTGTACAGTTACTTCAATGTGTTATACGTATGCTCTCGTCTACAGTTATTTCAATGTGTTGCACGCGTACACTTGATACATTTATTTAAATGTGATATATACGTACTCTCGTGTACAGTTGTTTCAATGTGTTACACGCGTACTCTCATGTACAGTTATTTCCATGTGTTACACTCATACACTCGGTACATTTATTTCAATGTGTTATACTCTCGTGTACAGTTATTTCAATGTGTTACAAGCGTACTCTCGTGTGCAGTTATTTCAATGTGTTACACGCGTACTCTCGTGTACAGTTATTTCAATGTGTTACACGCGTACTCTCGTAGTTACTTCAATGTGTTACACGCGTACATTCGGCACAGTTATTTCAATGTGTTTCTCAAGTCTCAAGTGGTTACACTCCAAACACCCAAAACTTGGGCTAACGCAGGAGTTTGTGGTGGACTGTGCGCATGCGCTGTGGGTGGTACATACAACTAAAATACTAGTATCTTTAATGTTGCTGAAAGGGTTTTTATGTGATAGTTTTATTTATTTTATGTATAGGATGTTAGATGAAAATGTTTAATAGGTTGGCTATGTGTATGGATACTGTCGCTGTCTTGCCACATTCACACATAGACAGTCTGCATACACACACCATGGATAAGTTTACGCTGAGCACTGTGTTTTAAAGACAGTTTAGGTGAGGAGGTGTGGTGAAAGGGAGTTCCGTGATGGCTTCTTGAAATGATTTGGGGTTTTATATGTTGGTAATTTTTGGTGGAATCATATTCCATATGCGAATTGCTCGGGGATAAAATGAAAAGACCATTGCATTTAAACGACACCTTGGGGCTACGTATTGTCCACGGGTTCGAGAGCGGGTTAGTAGGCTTAGGGGGGTGATCTCGATAATGTTACTTAGAATTTTGTAGAAGGTTGTGGCTTGTTTAATATTACGTCTTCGTTCAAGGGTTGGCCATCCAAGGGCAGTAATTAGTGATATTGCTGAGGTGTGCGCTGTGTGCTTCCTCGGTAGAGTTTTCGTGTCTCGTTTAAGCATTTTTTCCACAGGTGTGGACGTGTATTTGTAAATATTTTTGTACAGCGTTGGATGCAAATGACTGAAGAACTTCCTAGTGAATGATTTTTTTAATTCGTCATATTCTTAATTATTGGCGATTGAACATTGTTTTGGTGAGCGGTCAACCGGATCGGTCGCTACACGCCAACCAGGAATAAGCTGCCGAGCCAGTTTTCGTCAGGTGCGTCTATCAGTCTACCAGAATGTCGTCAATGTGCGTCCCAAGCGACCTATTAAACACGGCTAACAACTTCAGTGACATGTGACCACGTTTGGGTGTGTTCCAATTTGCTGCATCAGTAACTCTATTATGTAAACATGTTGACTTTCACCGGCTGTCAACTACGGACCAAAGGAGTTTGCTCTATGAACATTGGAGCTGACATAATTTCACCAGTAGACTGCGTACGAAATTTGGAAGTTAATATGGATCAACATCTGACGATGACACATCATGTGACAGCTGTGTGTGCTGCTTGTAATTATCATCTATACAAACTATCTTCAATACGTCACTATCTCACAACAGAAGCCACCAAAAGTGCTATAAACGCACTTGTGACCTCTCGCCTAGATTACAGTCTCAAGTCTACTTGAGACTTGAGACTGACATTCGATCTTGGTTAACCTTCCGGCATCACAGATACTTCGACTGCAACGATTACAGAACAATGCTGCTAGACTAATTACGCGCACCAGTAGGCACGACCACATAACACCAGTCTTAAGGGGCTTACACTGGCTGCCGGTAGCAAGTCGAATACATTTCAAGGTGCTAGTGTTGGCGTACTGATGTGTCAATGGTTTGGCGCCGACTTACTTGGCCGAACCTTTACACATCCGAACTCCTGATGGGCGTCTACGCAAGGACTATGCGCCAACACTGCACCAATGCATCACTAAGAAGAGCATTGGTGAATCTGCATTTGGAACAACAGCGCCTCGACTTTGGAATTCATTGCCCGCAGACATTCATAATTCCAAGACGCTAACAATTTTTAGGAAGTATTTAAAGACTCACCTTTTTATTAGTCACTTCAAATATATGTAAATGAAGATAATATTATGTGATGGACACTATGGATGGACTATTTGTGATGTGCATTAATTTTTCATTAGGATTAACGCCAGATTTTAAGGTTTTTTTAATTATTTTATTTATTTATTTCTAAAGTAATTTTATTTATTTATTCGGCGTTTACACATGTGTGTTTATAGTTAAATAGTATTTGATACCATGTACAGCGCACTGATCCATATAGTGGGAAGTAGTGCTTTTAAAAATGCAGTATTATTATTATTATCTGCTGGATTTGTGTTCCTTCTGTAATCATTTTTAACAAATCTGGCAGCAGAGTGTTGTACTCTTACAAGGTTTTTAATTTGTGAAGTGGTGTGAGGATTCCATATGGGTGACGAGTACTCGAGTTTTGGCCGGATTAGCATGTTGTAGGCTGTTTGTTTAACTTCGGGTTTACATGGGCCAAGAGTTCGTTTAATCATGCCTAAAACTTTCGAAGATTTTTAAGTTATGTCATTGACATGATTTGTCCAGGTTAATTTGGAATCCAATTTTACTCCGAGATATGAGTGGCTGGATACAGTGGATAATAGCTGGCCAAAAAGCGAGTACGTGTGTGGGCTGGGTTTAGTTTTGTTTGTTACTGGAAGGGGGACACATTTAGATATATTAAATTCCATTTGTCAATTGTCTTACTATTTTTGGAGTTGGTTTAGGTCAGTTTGGAGAATTTCGTGGTCGGTTTTGGAAGACATTTGACGATATATAATACTATCATCTGCATAAAGGCTTATGGAAGAGTTGCTGTTCCCATCTATGTCATTTATGTAAAATAAGAAGAGGACAGGTCCTAGATCTGAACTCTGTTTGACACCAGATGTGATGTCTGTTATATCCAACAGGGATCCGTTAACTGTGACTCTCTGTTTGCGGTTGGATAGAAAAGATTTGATCCAATTTTTAGTGTTTCCAGTGATTCCGTAGGAGGTCAATTTTGATAGAAGACGTAGATGAGGCACTTTGTTTAAGGCTTTGGCAAAGTCAAGCAGAATCATCAAGTCCTGGACTGTCTCAATGAGTTGAGATTCACAAGATAGTCCCGACTGGAATCCGTGTTGGAAGTGGAGAATGATGTTATGCTTGTGCAGGTGTTTCCACATGTTGCTTAGGATGCTATGCTCCATTATTTTACAGAGGATGCAGGTTAGTGATATGCGTCTGTAGTTAGATAAGAACTCTGTCCATTTGTTTTACGCCACTTTACTGAACTTTGTAAACATGACAAACAATAAAGATACATGTTCAAACTACGTTGTTGTGTTCGCCATTTGCAATACAGTCTGTGCGCAAGTGCGAGTCATATAGCTACAGGGAGCATACAGGGACTGTTTAGTATCTCAATGTTCATATTGTACTATCTCCCTCCAAGTCTTCATTACTTATTTTAGACTGTAGTGAGGAAGACTGATGATTGTCTCTTAGGTTTCGTAGTCTTCCAGCCAATTCGGTGGTTTGATGTTGCGGCCATAACGTGAGACGCGTGTTGGCATGGTAGGGGTAGGAATCTTCTCGAGTTCTGGAGCGACATCTGTTGACGCCGTTGGGGTCATGGTCGGAGCTGGGGTGTCCTGCGGTGTTGGGGTACTTGTGGGCACATTTATAGCACGGTCTTCATCCATAGGTGCAGTAGGTGGTATGTCGGGCACAATAGCAGACGATGGTGTGGCGACTGCCGGTGGTACAGTTTTCTTGGGGCTCTCCACATTGTCTTTCCATCTCGCAGGAGTTGCGATGGTGTGTGTGGGTTCCTTCTGTCGTCGAGGTTGAGGTTGTGAAGTGCGACGTGATGCATGATGCTGAAGGTCGTCATCAATGGTAAGACGTGGTGTAGCAATGCGTACTGGCGCATATTTCCTCAGGAATTTCCTGTTCCGGATTGTTATTCTCCCAGATCCATCGACTCGGATTACATACTGGTCGAATTGGCGTACCTCAATGACTTGGCCCGTTTTGTCCCACTTCGTGGGGTGAGGGCCAGTTTGGTTTTGTATTCTCACGAGGTCGCCAATGACGAGGGGTGGTAGTCGTCTCGTGTGTTCTGACCAGTGTTCAGCCGCTTTCATGTGTCTGTTTCTCAGGGCCTCTTCTCTAGCAACAAGTGTCTCTCGCCAGGTCTCATGTGGTTTGTACCTACCGGGTAGTATAGGTATGAAGTCCTTGATCGGTCGTCCGAATACACACATCGCTGGGGATAACTTTGTATCTGGGTCAGGTGTATTCCGATATTGGAGGATCGCGCGTTGGACCCCATCTGTATCGAGTTCCCCATTGGTACCAGTATTGTTGGTTATGAGGCGTTTGACGGTCTTCACACCGATTTCAGCTCTGCAATTGCTATGCGGGAATGCAACTGATGAAAGTCGGTGGTGTACGCCCCAGGTTTTGAGGAAGAGGCGGGTAGTTGTTGAAGTAAATTCCGGGCCGCCGTCTGATGCTAGTTCGTCTGGGATTCCGTAAGTCACGAATGAGCGGCGTAGGCTGTCAATTAGACCATCTGCACCGCCTGTGGTCCTTTCAATGATGGGCCAGTTTGAGTACCTGTCAACTATGACCAGGTAGCTGTTGCCTTTATAGGTGAAGAAGTCTGAGCACACGCATTGAAATGGGTAGACCGGTAACACGGGGGGTGTTGGTGGAGCGCTGGGCTGCGATGGCGCCATTCTGTTACAGTCGCTAGTTTGTGCGGACGGCAGCAATGGCTGGTGTTATTCCGGGCCAGAACACGGATGATTCGGCCCTCGCCGTCATGGCAGATATTCCTTGGTGCGCAGAGTGGAGTGCCAATAGGACGTCCTCTCGGAGGCTCGGCGGTATGACAATCCGGTCCTTGTAGATGACTACACCGTCTATTGTGTGAAGGTGCTCACGAAATTGGTGGTAGGCACGGAGTGGTATAGGTAGTTCGTGGCGGAACTTCGGCATTCCGTTTTCGATGATGGACATGAGTAGGTGCATGTTCTCATCACTAGCCGTTTCTTGTCTTGTACGGTCCCATGTGATGGATTGAAGAGACTCGAGTGCGTAGGTCGCCGCATTCCTGACTGCATCATCTATGTTCCCGTGATCTATAGTGTCCTCGTTCGTGCGAATGCCTTCTAGGAATGCGTGTTGGATCATCATGGTTGAAAGCAAGTTCGATGGATCATCATCATTGGGTGTGATGTCATCTTGGAGGTGTAGTTTGTCTGGATGAGGGGTACCCGATGGGTGCCGAGACATGGCATCTGCCAGTTGTCGCTTTGGACAGTCACACGTAGTAGTGATGCCAACAGTATGGGCATGGTCTCTCTGATGAGTCTCTCCGATTGTTGGGAACGTCTTAGAGAGCATGCCAAGGGCTACGCATGCTTCACGGCTGAGGAACATCTTGTCAGAGCTGTCAGTCACGTATACGACCTGTCGTGTCTCTAGTCTGTTTTGGTCCTTGTCTCTGCCAGAGAACCGAAGTATGGCTGCTCCGAGGATTCTGATGTCCTTGTTATTCGCGGCGTGCATCTTCATAGAGACGGGGATGAGATTTTCACGTGCTAGGCCGAGGCGGCTGACTGCCCCGATTCCAATGAGGCAACTCTGGCAGCCTGTGTCGGCCATGGCAGATAAGGATAGGGGTCGAGTACGAATTTTCAGTTCAAATCCCAGATCCTTGTAGTCCTCCTCAACCACGCAAATGTCTAATTTGATGAATGGTTGAGGTCGTGAGGCTTGTTGCATCCACCTGTCACATATATTGTTATAGAGGTGATGGTCAAGTATTATGGAACGCCTCCCGCGTTCATGACCAATCTCTGTAGCAGCACATAATGCATCGAATACTGCGCCTTCACATTCACCTGAATCAGTCCTTTGGGGCTTAGCCTTTGACCTCTCCTTGTTGCGACATACTTTTTCCAGGTGATGTTGCAATTTGCAGTACTGGCATGTACGATTGTAGGCGGGGCACTCGGTTTTTCTGATGCGGAGCGGAGCACTTCTACCATGGCCCTTTTCACCACAGTAGCTGCATAGGCTTGAGTCAGTCATCCTATCTCGGACATCCTGTTGTTTTCCCCGACGGTATGTGCTACCCACCGATTCTGCACCTTGCGAATTCAGCAGTCTGGATGCTGAGCGTTTGCCAGATTCCTTGGCCTCCACGAATTTCAGCACCTCTTCGAGAGTCATATCCTGATTCTGATCCCCGAGTACATCGAGCTGTATTTCCTGGTCGGCTATGCCGCGGGAGAGTATGTCTCGAAGTATGGCATCCGTATAGTTGATGTCGGCTGCGCATGAGGGACATTGTGTGACATAATTGCATATGCCTGCTTGGCCTTTTATTCTGGCTCCAAATGATCGGATAGCCTCGTCACGATCTTGTCGCATATTGTGCAGCGCTGCGCGGGCGACCATGGTATTCTCCTTGCGCACGGCCAGCATCTTTATGGCCGTCAAAACATCTTTCTCTGGCTTACCGGATAGGCTGCCCCCAGCTGCACGTATGAGATCTTTTCGGAGCTCGTCACTGCAGCATTCCAGTAGTTGAACCACTACATCTCCACCCGTGAGCTTGGTGCCCCTGCGGTACTCGTCCCAGCGGGTCTCGAAATATGCCCACTCCTCGCTAGATCCGGCCGATGATATAGTTGGTCGTTTTAGTTTCTCTGCTCGAGTAGCCTGGGCAGTGGCAGCGTGAGTAGAGGCTGCATGCGAACTGGCGTGAAGGTTGAGAAGGGCAGCGATGATGGCGCCGTCTTCAGCTTCTGCTGTCTCGAATTCACAACCCACGATAGGACACTTCATCTTCATTTTGAAAGATTGTATTGTCCAATGTTATTGGCGGTGTGGTAGGCCTACTATCGCGTTTCCGGCTCAAATAGTCCTAGTGCACGCACACGCTTCCAATGTCAGTGCTGTACGATTAACGTCACGTATGTTTCTTTATAGATAAGAACTCTGTCCATTTGTTTTACGCCACTTTACTGAACTTTGTAAACATGACAAACAATAAAGAAACATGTTCAAACTACGTTGTTGTGTTCGCCATTTGCAATACAGTCTGTGCGCAAGTGCGAGTCATATAGCTACAGGGAGCATACAGGGACTGTTTAGTATCTCAATGTTCATATTGTACTAGTAGTGAGCAGGGTCAGATTTGTGGCTCTTCTTGTGTATGGGAGTTACTAATGCTTGTAGCCTGTCGTTAGGAAGTTTATGTTTTTAAGTGTTGTATGATTGTCTTTAAGGACTCTGGCTGGGAGTTTACCCGCGTTGTATGATTGTTAGAACTCTGGCTGGGAGTTCATCTGGGCATGTAGCTTTGTTCTGGTTTAGATTTTCCAGCTGCTTTATTACGCCATTTATGCCAATTTCGAGAAGGAGGATGTAGGGGTAAGTAGAGGGGGCTGTTTGGGGGATGGGGTGCTTTTCTTGGGTAAATACAGAGCTACTCTCGTGTACAGTTACTTCAATGTGTTACACACATACTCTCGTGTACAGTTACTTCAATGTGTTAAACGCATACTCTCGTGTACATTTATTTCAATGTGTTACATGCTTACTCTCGTGTGCAGTTACTTCAATGTGTTACACACATACTCTCGTGTACAGTTACTTCAATGTGTTAAACGCATACTCTCGTGTACATTTATTTCAATGTGTTACACGCATACTCTAGTGTACAGTTACTTCAATTTGTTACACGCATACTCTCGTGCACACTTACTTCAATGTGTTAAACGCATACTCTCGTGTACATTTATTTTAATGTGTTACACGCGTACTCTCGTGTACAGTTACTTCAATGTGTTACACGAATACTCTCGTGTACAGTTACTTCAATGTGTTAAATGCATACTCTCATGTACATTTATTTCAATATGTTACACGCGTACTCTCATGTACGGTTACTTCAATGTGTTTCACGCGTACACTTGGTACAGTTACTTCAATGTGTTACATGCATACTCTCGGTACAGTTACTTCAACGTGTTACACGCGTACAGTCGGTACAGCTATTTCGTTGTGTTACACGCGTACACTCGTGTACAGTTAGTTATATGTGCTACATGCGTACTCTCGTGCACAGCTACTTCAATGTTTTACATGCGTACTCTTGTGTACTGTTATTTCAATGTGTTACACGCATACTCTCATGTACTTTCACTTCAGTATGTTACACATGTACTCTCGTGTTCAGTTACTTCAATGTGTTACCATGTACTCTCGTATACAATTTCAGCTCCCATGGTTCCACACACAAGAACACAATACTAGGATCAGTATATAGATCACCAGACCTATGTACAAGGTACGTATTTATTCAGAATCTTGATAGAATACGCAAACAACTCCAGAATTAAAACATAAACATTGTTATCTGTGGTGACACAAACATCATTACCTGTGGTGACACAAACATCATTATCTGTGGTGATACAAACGTCATTATCGTTTGTGACACAAACACCGTTTTCTGTGGTGAAACAAACATCATTATCTGTGATTACATAAACAACATTATCGGTGGTGATACAAACATCATAATCTGTGGTGACACAAATATCATCATCTGTGGTGACACAAACATCATTATATGTGTTGACACAAACATCATTATCTGTGGTGATACAAACATCATTATCGGTTGTGACACAAACACTGTTTTCTGTGGGGACACAAACATCATTATCTGTGATTACATAAACAACATTATCGGTGGTGATACAAACATCATTATCTGCGGTGACACAAATATCATTATATGTGGTGACAAAAACATCATTATCTGTTGTGATACAAACATCATTATCTGTTGAGAATGAGCCAGGAGAAGACGGAAGTGATGTGGTTGGGACATCAGAGAGATAACTTGAACATTAGTTTGGATGGTAAGGAGAGCAACAAAGTGGGTGGCTTTGTGTATCTTGGAGGAATGGCTAATGAGGATGGGCATTCAGAGGTAGAAGTGCGATGTAGGATACAACAGGGAGCGAATGCTTGGGGAAAGGTAGTGGGAGTCATGTTGGAAAAAACATTTTGAAAAGGCTGAAAAGGGAAGTCCTGAGAGCTTTTGTTACACCAGTATGCCTGAATCTGTATCTGTAGACAGTGGCTTTGACAGAACAACAACAGCAGCTGCAAGTTTAGTTCTGGGTAAGTCAAATAACAAGAACAAAGAGGGTTGACGAAAGACGGATGAACGACCTGAGGAAAGATGGGATGCAACAGAACAGCTGAACATGAAGATGGGTGAGAAGCACCGTAAGATGGGAATGCGGCATGGTAAGGATGGATGCAGACAAACTAGCAAAGAGAGTGGAAGATAGAGATGAAAAAACATCAAGAATGGAAGAAAAGTGGAAGCGAACAGCTAAGATGGAAGGACTGCGTGAGATGGGATACGAGAAGATCGGGGGAGGATAAAATATGGGGGGCGGCCATTAGACAAGTATGGAAAGAAACAACAGAAAGAAACAACAGAAAGAGTGGCTCGACAATATTTTACCTGGCCTTAACCCATGTACAGCAGGGAACAAAGAGGAAAAGCACCGTTAGTTTGGTAAACAAAAAGTTATGTTTAATAAATCCAAGAATATGATCAACATTTTCATAAACAGTGCACAAATTGCTTACGAGAAAAAAATTGTAGCACCCCTCTACAGACATGGGGTTGTGTGACCATGATGCACCATTTAGAAATCTGGTGCCTATGAAAGTAACATGATTCTCTCCAGAGCCTTTTTCTCATGACACACCTGTCTCACTGACTGACCTATCTCACGTGTGACGAAGCTGCCATCATTGCTGACCATGACGCTCCACAACTGGATAGTGGACTGGAAGGTGGCGGGCTCCATCCTGTTACAGTTCTCCTGGCCAGTGTTGAGCACATTGGCATTGAAGACCACCTGATCTATCAAATCCTTCAGACACGGACTAGTCCACGAAAATTGGCAGCGTGCAGAGTCCTTCATCCTGTCTGACACAAACACACAAGTTACATAGATCTGAAGGTCTGCGTCAATCAAACAGTTCGCACACCCACACTTTGGTATTCTGTTGAGGAACATTACAAAATAAATATCTCATATGTATCTCTGTTTGAGCAATATGCATTTTACCAAATGGTTGTACTCATATAAATGACGTACTCTTCTTGACTACAGCATGCTCATAACAAATAAATATCCTTTGACAAGGTACAGGGAAAGAATAAATAACAACATTTAACAAATCAAGCACTAACTGATGCGTACTATTATTTTTGTGTGTAAACGTGTTGAGAAAATTGCTGTAAACAGAATGATTACGTATCCTAAATAGAACAACACGCATGTGTCGACACAATTAGGATACCGGAATAATTGCGGTATAGAAATTGCGGTTCTAAGTGAGGATTATAACGTCATTCACGGCGTTGACACGTGTCAAGGCGTGGTGCTGCTAAAGATTATCTGATGCAAACAGGACAACGCCGCCCGTGCGCATGGACAATGTCTGTCGTGGTTCGTTGATTACCTCCGCCAGCACAGACAAAAGTGTTAATTCCTGTCCACCAGCCAGCAATGCAGGGAATTCTTGCATTTAGCTTATCGCATATAACAATCCATGCGAAGTTGGTGCTTCTGCTAATGAAGCGACAAATGGCATACTGTGTAGGGCCTACCATGACTAAAGAACGACTAATTGAAGAAATATGGAGGAATGTGCAAGACAGCATTTCGTGTGCTATATCCGTGTCGACTTGCATGATATCTTTTTCAAAATATGTTGTATGTCCATAGCACACACTGCGTGCTTCCTGTGGTGTTGTCTGTAAAAGCTGATATCAGCTAAATAGGTAGAAGTGCATAGCGTTGACAGCCAGTCGGACGAAATGGGTGAACAAAGAAATGTTTCGAGACAGCTACTATGAAAATAAAAGGTGCATTATAAACAACGAATTTGTGACTTAACATAATGCGGATGGTTTATGTATAAACGTCATTTGGTTTTGTAGATAAATAATAGCTCTACTACGGAGTACACATATTTGATATGGTGTTAATTTTGATACATATTTCGAGGATGTATTAGTGCTAGTGTTTTATGGCACTCCAGCACATATGCAAATTTGATCTCTTCGAAGAACAGCCAGGTCACACTGTTAATCTAATGCTTTCCACATGTTTTACTGTGCTTCTCTACAAAGTCTGGCACATACGGAAACGTCTTGCAACACATTGTGCACACCTAATCGATTCAAATAGACATGCACAATTTACTCCACCAAAAATAACAAACTCGGATTTAATTGCATTTAACTTTAATGTGGTCTCTGTCTTCCAGTGGAAGATTTTGTGGAGACAATCCCTGAGCTAGTTTTGAAAGTGATTTGTGTCTCGTGTAGCCAAAATAGCATAGGTCTGTGATTTATTAGCATACACTTGGAGATCCAAGTTGTAAGTCCAAGTCTGGTCAATAACAGATTTAACACCTACACATGGTTCACTGAATGGTATAAATTCAGTCAACACTTGATCATTTGCTATGTCGCCAGAACTGTCTGCACTGATTGTCCTTAAACACTTCAAGGAGAAACCATATGGCAATATCTTGATTTTGTTGGACACCCGACTGCAACGGTATTTTTCAAATAAAAAACAAACAAACATAAGTTATAACATTTATATCCATTAGATTTAACAAAGGTAATAATAAATACATTTGTATGTGTGCGTTTTCACGTACAGGGTACACTTTTAACAAAATGAACTTTCCCGCATAGTATTGAAATAATTAATGGTGTAATATTAATTCAGTCTAATTACAATACAATTTTTGTGGCTGAGCGGGATTGAGAGACTTTCCATGAAACCGCCGATAATCTGTATACCTGGACAGAAAAAACAAAGGCGCTAAAATACGAATAGATGGAACGTGATAAGTCTCTTTCATGGTTTCATCAATTATAGCAAAAGCAAATTCATTAATGTTCACCTAAATTTGCAAAGGAAGCTCCAGCACATGATCACAGAACAGAATAAACTAATGAAATGTAAATATATATATTCCTTGCTCACTTACCATATGCTTCTGGGAAAATCTCAGCTGAACGATGCACAACAACCAACTCACTCCTTCGTGGTGATGTCCTACTCAAGAGAGATTGAGTCCACAGCTGACCCATTGTGTCTGGAATGATATACACAGACGTCGTCATTTCGTCCTCCCAACGGCCAATAAATGAACGGGAAAAACGTTCTACAGTTTATGTTAATGCAGGCCATGTGCATATGTTAAAAAACAAAATATACAAATATCTTGTTACACATAGATGTAAGAAAAAATCTTTTTAAATGCTTCCTTTTCTGTCTGAACCAAGCAATGGTTCCATTCCAAAAATGTATATGATTCTAACTCGATCAAACATTACATCTATATTACACATATGTTGAATAATGGTGGAATGATAGGATGAACATTTGAAGCAGTATGCCGACGACCATGGGAGGATGAACATTTGCAGCAGTAAGAATACCCCAAAAAGCCATCTTGGTGCACCCTGGGGCAAGACAGCCATCCATATACCGGGGCAGTTCGGTCTACAACTCCTTCCCCCGCGTTTTTAGTTTTGTCATGTTTGATCGCCCTGACAGTACATGGCAAAGTCAGTTTAGGTTGCCCAACCATGGCATTGTGTTGTTTTGACTGCCGAGTACAACAAAGATACGTCATGCCTGGACGATTCTGATCGACTGCAGCAACAAGTTGAATGTTAAACCTCTAACCATGCATAACATACTGAAATAAGGAGTTATGTACCATATTGGTTCGTCCATATAAACATTGCCTGAATAATAATACATACATACACACATGAAAATATTATGATAGTACAGAGGCTATAATAGTTGTCAAGTAAAAATGGAGTTAGCACATAAAACATACCTTCCAATTTATAAATTGGTGAAATGTTATAAAAGTGTTATATGCACGTATTTCCACAGTGACTGGGAGTGGTAGTGTTTGAATGTTTAGTGTCATTGTAAAATTACAAACAAATGCCTCTTTCCTTTGTATACAGATGATACAATTCAGAAAATAGTAATAACTTATCGTACTCAATATAACCAGGATGCATGTAATTCCAAAAACAATGCCCCGAACGCGGCGGTGCGCAGAAGAGTTGCACGAGTCATGGTATGTTCGCTGCCCCAGTCGAACAACCACGGAAAGGACTTTTTTGCTAGTAATGCAGTGGCGTGATACGTAGTAAAATTTAACAATGTACGGTTCATCTAAGTTAGCATCTCTCTGATTGTATACCTACCAATATTATCTGGACAATATCTCATCATTAACTCCACGGACAGTATTCCAGAAATACTGTTTATAAGACAATATCTCTTCAGAAGTATATCCTGGATATTGTTCTGCCACTGCATTACACACAGAATGTCTGCAAATTGTAGACATACCGAAGTTGATTTTCGGCTGTCTTTGCCGTGAATTACAATCAGTTGATATTAAATTATTATAACATCTTTCAACAATGTAAATTGCTGGGTCAATGTTAATTGTATTTCTTTTCCTAAATAACAACATTCTTCTTCACATAAAGGGCGGGTCCAGTCTCAGAAAAAAGGGGTGCCCAGTTTTCCAATAATTTTTTTTTATTACGTAACTTAATATATATAATCTAATTTACTGAAATATCTAATTCTTGTAATTCTAGATCCTGTTAATGTGACTTACCAAAGTTGTTTCTGTGGATATACTGAAGGAGTGGTTCCACCATTTCTACGGAGATAACCTTGAAAGATGCCAAGGCCACTAAACGGGGTGTGTATTGGTGATGCATAGGAATCAGTTCACGTTCCACGTATTTACATGGTTGTATTCAGAACACACTGCAAACACAGCAGTGAGCTACAGTGATTCACTTTCCTTTATTCAAGCATCTGATACTGATAAGCCGCGTCTTATCAAACGAAAGCTGATATGATCATAATCAATGCTTCAATTTGGATTACTTGAAAAGAAAACCAAGGTTTTACTTGTATATTTTATACAAATGTGGATGTCAGAGTATATGTAATTGATGGCCCACTAAAAATCAACCCATAAATGTAACATAGTCACCATCATGAAATAAAGCTTTTCCAGGTATATTTGAATATTTTCCAAAGACATATACTTGAGAATTGGACCTACCACAGACGAGATGCTTCGATGACAACATCACCTTAGTGATGGGACTGGTGTGTACAGAGAACGTCTGGAAGAGCTATGGGCCCTGTCCAATTGAACGAACGACATGCGCAGCTCCCGAAATTGTCCAGTAGGCTATCTCAATCCATTTCCCACTCAGGGCTGAAAACAGTCAAACAATGTACAATACAAAAACAGCCCTGCTTAAAAAGGAGCAACTTGCACATTAGCGTAAGAAATATAATCAACACATCTAAATGAGATGTTAGTGTTAACTGTAGTTTCTCTGAATTAGTCATTATTTATAACATTTAGTTCTAACATTCTAGACAAATGTAGCAAGCAGGGAGACTCACCTGTTGTGGGGCGAGATAGATACTGAGGGTTGTGACACTGTCCCTACTATGGTATATGTCCTTCATACGCAGCGGGAACTTCTGCATATTTGTAGGTAGGATGCAGACACAACACTCAATCAGCTTTAGTTTTCAATATCTGCATACACATATTATGTCTACTCTATCTAATCTATAAAGAAGTTTATGTTGGTATGTCAGTTGTGTCCTATTCACGGACGTATTTGTGGGCCAATCTAGATGAAACTGTACAAGGTGACACAGGAGCCCCTTCTGACGAACATGGATGGTCATATGGGGAACCATCCATATGGGCCCCCGGGGTGGGAATTACATTTTAAAAAGGCTTTATTTTGCTTTCTATGTCATCATAAAGATAATAATTATGGCTGCCTTTTTCATATCGATACCAGCATTACACCAACTACTGTCCTGTCAGTACACCAGCTTATATTAAATGTGTGGCCGTGGTGAGAGTCCTTGTTGACCACCACTGTCTCCGGGCCTGGGAAGCTTTGGTGGATTCTGATCCATTCAGCCTTGTTCTCAGTTTCTCGTCAACCAAACTGGCTTTCTGCATCCTCTAGCACCATATCTGTAAAAATCAAACATCTTCTTCCTTGTAAGGTGGCCAAAGTACCGAAGCTTTCTTGTCATCACTGCTCTCAATAGTCAACAATTGTTTTCAATTTTACTTACATAGTAATTTCTTTTCAATCCAGCTAATAACCAACAATCTTCTATAGCATCGCATCTCAAGAGCGGCAACGCGCTTTTTGCCTGCCCTTTTCAAAGTCTAACACCACCTACCTACGTAGCATATCAATCCGTTGTTACCAGCCTGGAATAGATAATGACCCAACCGTGTCATACCTTGTCACTGGAACCATGTTCTTTACCTACAATACATTTCCTCTGCAGAAGCTGAACGAATGATACTGCATTCCACAAAGAGCACTACATGTAGTAGTGTTTACGTCAATCCTGGTTAAATCATTGTTAATAAAGGAACAATTTAACTAACAAATTATCTTGAACGGATAGAACACAGTATGCTATTAATATTTTCTGACTTTCTATTGTAAAAAAGAGCATGCAAACTGCGTTTTATTTATGTGATTACTTGCCAGTTCTGTGTCATGGCATGCCACACCAAAACCTTGCCTGTCTTGCTGAGTACAGCCACCATCAGATAATTACCTGCCAGTTTTGTGTCATGGCATGCCACACCCCGACCGTGCCTGTTTTACTGAGTGTAGCCACCTTGAGAAAATTACCTGCTAGTTTTGTGTCATGACATAAAACACACCGACCTTGCCTCTCCTACTGAGTACAGCCACCTTAAGAGAATTACCTGCTAGTTTTGTGTCATGACATAAAACACCCCGACCTTGCCTCTCCTACTGAGTACAACCACCTTGAGAGAATTACTTGCCAGATCTGTGCCATGGCAGGCCACACAACGACATTGCCTCTCCTACTGAGTACAGCCACGGTGAGAGTATTGCGTGCCAGTTCTGTGCCTTTGCATGCCACACCCCGAATTTACTGTCCTACTGAGTATAGCCACCGTGAGCGAATTACCTGCCAGTACTGTGCCGTGGAATGCCACACCCCGACTTTGCCTTTCTTACGGAGCACAGCCACCGTGATAGATTTAACTGCCAGTTCTGTGTCATGGCGTGCAACACCTAGGCCTGTCATGTTCCTGAGAACAAAAAGAAGAGTTGTGGTTGGATATGGGTTATCGGAAGAGTTTCCAGTTAACATCGGTTAGAGGCAATGAAGTGACCCTTTCCTCTTTATCATAGTGCTGGCACTAATCACCAGGAAGATCAGCATAAAGGATGTTCTCATGTAGGTGTTGTATGCAAATGATCTGGCCATGACAGCAGACAACAAACAAGAACTACAGGAAGTGTTGGCGGAATGGAAGGGGGTGTTCAAGAAGCACGGACTGAAAATGAGCAGAGAGAGGACAGAAGTCATGTGGTTTGGACATCAGACAGAGGATTTGAACATTAGTTTGGATGGTAAGGAGATCAACCAAGTGGATGGTTTTGTGTACCTTGGAGGAATGATTAAGGAGGATGGGCATTCAGAGATGTCGGATACAACAGGGAGCGAATGCTCGGGGAAAGGTAGAGGGAGTCATGTTGGACAGAAACATTTTGATAAAGCTTAAAAGTCCTGAGAGCTTGCGTTACACCAGCATGCCTGTATCTGGAGACAGTGGCGTTGAGAGAACAACAATAGCAGCTGCAAGTTTGGTTATGGGTTCGTCGAATATCAAGAACAAAAAGGGTTGACGGAAGAAGGATGAACAACCTGAGGAAAGATGGGACGCAACAGGAAGATTGGTGAGAAGCAAGGTGATATGGGCAGGCCACATGGTAAGGATGGATGCAGACAAACTAGTAAAGAGAGTGGAAGAGAGAGGTAGAAAACATCAAGAATGCAAGAAATGGGGAAACGAACAGCTAAGATGGAAGGAATGCCTGTGGTGGGATACGAGAAGATCGGGGGAGGATGAAGGATGGAGAGGGGGCGGAAAGTATGGAAAGAATCAACAGAAAGAGTGACTCGACAATATTTTACCTGACCCTAACCCATGTACAGCAGGGAACAAAGAGGAAAAGCACCGTTAGTTTGGTAAAAAAAAGTTATGCTTAATAAATCCAAGAATGTAATCAACATTTTTATAAACAGTGTATAAATTGCTTATGAGAAAAAACATTTCAATGCAACATTTGCTAAATTTTAGCATCCCTCTACAGACATGGTGTTCTGTGACTATGATGCACCATTTAGAAAACTGGTGCCTATGACAGTGACATGATTCTCTCCAGAGCCTTTTTCTCATGACACACCTATCTCACTGACTGACTTATCTCACGTGTGACGAGGCTGCCATCATTGTTGACCATGACGCTCCACAACTGGATAGTGGACTGGAAGGTGGCGGCCACCATCCTGTTACAGTTCTCCTGGCCAATGTTGAGTACCTTGGCATTGAGGACCACCTTATCTATCAAATCCATCAGAAAAGTTACATAGATCTGTAGATCTCCTTCAATGAAACAGTTCGCACACCCACACTTTGATATTCTGCAAAGGACAACAATCTATCATATGTATCTGTGTTAAGGCAACATATGCATTTTCCCAGGTGGTTGTATTCATATAAATGACGTACCGTTCTTGAATACAGCATGCTCATAAAATAAAATATCCTTTGACAAGAAGGATGTACAGCGAAATAATAAATAACATTAAACAAATCAAGCTGGTTACCAAAACAAAAGCCATTACCACTCAGCGCTAATATTGATTTATTAGAACAAATGTAAAAGTTAGTTTCTCAATCTAATGTGACATTCTCCCCTCCCCCACAATTCATCGTTACAGTTTATTGCAATGTCTGTTCCACTCATAATCCAATTACATTCCAAGAGAACCATGACTGGCCTGCTTCCAAGGCGATTATGTCTACTTATGACACCAACCTGTACCAACACACAAAGTGGGGATAGGCAAGAGCGATCTGATTGAAGTGACCCTTGATATTGTTCACTCTTGGTCCACCAATATTGTTCCTGGCTGCCGCAGCACTTGTAAAAAGACTTCAAGTAAAGGTATGTTTATATATAAACAGCACTGTATCCAGTCCTTAGGATTGTTCAACGTGCTTAACAGTTCACAACCTGGCTGACCAGTTCATTCCAACACCTTCTGAACTTCTCTGGGAAGCATTCAGCAATGATACCGTTACTGTACGAAGATTATTTGTTCACATTTCCACACTCGTCTGTACCTGTGTACTCATTTATAGCTGAGTGAACTGTGGTAATGTGTTGGAACAAAATTGACAAAGCTTTGGTACGGCAGCAATTGGATTTGAACACGGGTTCCCTCTGCCGAGTCTGGCGTTCTAAC
The DNA here is from genome assembly GCA_963662155.1 of Lamellibrachia columna. Lineage (NCBI taxonomy): Eukaryota > Metazoa > Annelida > Polychaeta > Sabellida > Siboglinidae > Lamellibrachia > Lamellibrachia columna. The sequence goes on along the minus strand of OY759273.1, from coordinate 35,824,281 downwards.
ATTGTGTGGTAGAAATATAATGAATAAATATTTTTTTCATATTTCGAAGCATAGGCATATTGAAAGAGATGAAACAGACAAATTTATGAACTTTCTAACTTCTCATGAGACAAATTCCCAGCAGATGTTTTAAACATAAACATAGACAAATTCCCAGCAGATGTTTTTTATAGTGTACACAGCCATTGTCTTAACCAAAACAACTACTTACATCTATTGATTTGCATCTTTAACAAAGAACAATACTGTTGCCGTTTAACCTTTCATGGCTATCGCTTGTCGAGGGAAATCTTCAGAATGGTCTTCGTGCAGTAACTGCAGCATGACTGAGTGCTTCCCAGAGAAGTCGAGATGAAGTTCGAATGAACAGGTGTGGTAGTGGGTGAAGTGTAAAACCCTTTGAACAGTACAAAGGACTGGATGCGACGAACATAATTTTCATGCGTATCTGTCTGCCCTGTTTGCTTCCATCCCCGATTACGTATTCTCGACATTACAATATGCCTGTGTCGATACAATTAGGATAAATGCTTCCGAGAGAAGTAGCGATACATTTTTATCCAAAGTAAGGGGCTGTCCTTTTCTGCCCACATTTAAATCACATTTACAGCAGAACACTGAACGTACACCAACTGATGCGTACTATTATTTTTTGTGTAACCGTGTTGAGAAAATTGCTGTAAACAGAACGAATACGTATCTTCAATAGAACAACACGCATGTGTCGATACAATTAGGATACCAGAATAATTGCGACATAGAAATTGCCCTTCTAAGTGAGGATTACAACGTCATTCAGGGCGTTGACAGGTGTCAAGGCGTGGTGCTGCAAAAGATTATCTGATGCAAACAGGACAACGCCGTCCGAGCGCATGGACAATGCCTGTCGTGGTTTGTTGATTACCTCCGCCAGCACAGACAACAGACCACAAGGGTTCATTCCTGTTTACCAGCCAGCATGCAGGGAATTCTTGCATTTAGCGTGTCTTATATAGCAATCCATGCGAAGTTGGTGATTCTTCTTCCAAAAATTGGTATACGGTGTACGGCCTACCATGACTGAAGATGATCAATTGGAGAAATATGGAGGAGTGTGCAAGATAGCATTTCGTGTGCTACATCCGCGTTGGCGTGCATGTTATCTGTTTCAACATACGTTGTATATCAATAGCACACGCTGCGTGCTTCCTGTGGTGTTCTCTGTAAAAGCTGATCTCATCTAGATAGGTAGAAATGCATTGCGTTGACAGCCAGTCGGACGAAATTGGTGAAGAAAGAGATGATTCGAGACAGCTACTAACAAAAGGTTCATTATAAACAGGGACTTTTTGACCTACCACAATGCGGAAGGTTTTTGTATAAACATTATTTGGCTTTGTAGATAAATAATATATATACTACGGAGTACACATGTTTGATATGGTATTAATTCCGATACATATTTTATTCATTCTACAAACGATTGATCATTTCATATGGAGTTTTGAATAATGTATTGGGACAGATTACTAATTAGTGACAACTATGTTTTTCTGCTTCTGATGAAATTCATGACTGTGTATTAGTCGCATGAAAATTTGGCTAGACTGTTGCTGGCAAGGAGACGAGACACTTTCTAGGCGTTTTGGCTTATTGTTGGCTAACGTAACTGTTATGTGCATTTGTTCAACAAAGTAACGGCGGTGGGAATTGCTAGATGCATAGATAATAAACATACATACCAGTTAACACAACTGTTCGATGATACTATTGCCAATATAATAAACCTTTTCCACTTGGAGTGTGTTGTATTCCTAAGACAGGGTTTTGTAGGGTTGTTGATATCAATTACACGGCCAACGTTCTAGTAGACGCCATCTTAGAGTGATCACTTCCGGCGCATGCGCATAATTTTCACCACTAGATCTGCATAATTCAATATCAATAATATAGACTAGTAATATTATTTATGCATGTTATACACTTTGCTGCATTACAACATGAACTATGCCATATAAAAAACATTCTAATTAACTAAATTGTTTAATGAGTATTTGTTATGTCAATTAAATGTGAAGTGAACATGTTTCAAGAATTCACACCACACATTAATCTAAACAGGGTGTACATACTATATAAACGGGTAGACGTGTTGTAAAAAGTGTTGCAAGCTCAACATATAGGGATTGTCAGTAGTTTGGGTGGAGAACTACATCATGGTCTGGGGGCCGACAAATCTCTCCCCTGAGAGCTGCTCGATAAGCAACCATAAGAGACTCGGTGACTGTGGATTGGTCTCTCCACCGACCGATAGGAGGTGCAACCAAATAGCAGATACTGCTAAGTGTCACTCACGTCATTGGTCTCTTATTTTTAAACAAAAGAACATCAATCATTACCTATTCAGATAAAGGTTATTATTCTCGATTCGCATTAGTTGGTCAATCGGCATCAGTTTTATTGTCATCGTAGCAAACGTCTGTCTATCTGTATATCCGTAATCAATTACATGTCAATTACTATGTTGATGTCCTTCCTTGCATTTTAGTAAATCAACGCCTTCATTACATCATTCTACGTCACTCCCAAAACAAAAAGGCTATATAATATTAGTGTTTTATGGCACTCCACCACACATGCAAATTTGTTCTCTTCGAAGAACAGCCAGGTGACACTGTTAAGCTAATGCTTTCCACACGTTTTGATTTTACTCTGCTTCTCTACATGCAATCTAAAGTCTGACACATCAGGAAACGTCTTGCAACATATTGCGCACACGTAATCCATTCAAATAAACATGCAAAATTTACCCCACCAATAATAACAAACTCGGATTTACTTGCATTTAACTTTAATGTGGTCTCTGTCATCCCGTGGAAGATTTTTTGGAGACAATCTCTGAGCTAGTTTTGGAAGTGATTTGTATCTCGTGTAGCCAAAATTGCATAGGTATGTGATCTATTAGTATACATTTGGTGATCCAAGTTGTGACGTTGGATAACTGAGCCAAGTAGAGTAGCGTAGAGAGTGAAATACCCTGAGGAACATTACGTGAAGTAGGGAGGGCAGCTGAGAAACAATTCGCTATCTTCATTCTTTTGTATCTATCAGTTAAATATTATGAGAACCAGCTCTGTTCCAGATATGCCACACCACATTGACACACTTTTAACAAGTTGTCCTGTGACCAATGGTATCAAATGCAGCAGATAGCTTCAGCAAGGAAATGGTCTCCTTCCATACACTTCCTGGACCCACTACCCAGTGCGTAGATCCGCTCAAGTCGGGTCAATAATAGATTTAACACCTACACATGGTTCACTGAATGGTATAAATTCAGTCAACACTTCATCATTTGCTGTGTCGCCAGAACAGTATGCACTGATTGTCCTTAAACACTTCCAGGAGAAACCATGTGGCAATATCTTTATTTTGTTGGACCCCTGACTGCAACGTTATTTTTTAAATTATATAATAAGTTATAACATTTGCATACATTAAATGTAACAACGGTAATAATAAATACATTTGTATGTGGGCGTTTTCACGTACAGTTTTTGCAAATTTTCTACAGTTTCTGTTAATGCAGGCCATGTGAATTTGTTACAAACACCATTTACAAATATCTTGTTACACATAGGTGTAAGAAAATCTGTCTAATTAAATAGCTTCCTTTTCTGTCTGAATCAACCAATGGTTCCATTCCAAAAATATATATAATTCTAACTCGACCAAACATCTATATTACACATATGTTGAATAATAGTGGAATGATAGGATGAACATTTGAAGCAGTGTGCCGACGACCATAAAAGGATGAACATTTGCAGCAGTAAAAAATACCCCAAAAAGCCATCTTGGTGCACCCTGGGGCAAGACAGCCACCCGTATACCTGGGGCAGTTCGGTCTACAACTCCTTCCCCGGTGTTATTAGTTATGTCATGTTTGATAGCCCTGACAGTACTTGGCAAAGTCAGTTTAGGTTGCCCAACCATGGCATTGTGTTCTTTTGACTTTCGAGGACATCAAATATACGTCATGCCTGGACGATTCTGATCGAACGCAGCAACAAGTTGAATGTTAAACCTCTAACCATGCATAAAATACCGAAATAAGGAGTTATGTACCATATTGGTTCGTCCATATAAATATGGACGAAACATTTCCTGAATAATAATATACATACACACATGCAAATATTATGATAGTACACAGGCTATAACAGTTTGTCAAGTAAAAATGGAGTTAGCACATCAAATATACCATCCAATTCATAAATTGGTGAAATGTTATAAAAGTATTATATGCACGTATTTCCACAGTGACTGGCTGTGGTAGTGTTTGAATGTTTAGTGTCATTGTAAAATTAAAACAAATGCCTCTTTCCTTTGTTTACATGTGATACAATTCAGAAAATAGTAATAAGTTATACTACTCAATATAACCATATAACCAGAATGCATGTAATTCCAAAAACAATGCCCCGAAAGCGGTGGTGAGCAGAAGAGTTGCACGAGTCATTGTATGTTCGCTGACCCAGTCGCACAACCACGGAATGTACGATTCATATAAGTTATCATCTCTCTGATTGTATACCTACCAATATTATCTGGACAATATCTCATCATTAACTCCACGGACAATATTCCAGAAATACTGTTGATGAGACAATATCTCTTCAGAAGTATATCCTGGATATTGCTGGTAGAGAAGAGGTTTGAGGTGCAAGGGAGAATGGTAGTGGGATTTGTGGACCTTCTCGGGAAGATGGTGTATGCAGATGATTTGGCCATAATAGCAGAGAGCAAATAAGAACTACAGGAAGTGTTGGAGGAATAGAAGGGGGTGTTCAAGAAGCACGGATTGAGAATGAGCCTGGAGAAGACAGAAGTGATGTGGGTTGGACACCAAAGAGAGGAGCTGACCATCATTTCTGTTTACCATGGATGAAAGTTTACGGAGTATGGGCATTCTGACGTAGATGTGAGACGTCGCATACAAGCGGGAGCGAATGCTTGGAGAAACGCAGGGGGAGTCATGTTGGACTGAAACGTTTTGAAAAAGCTGAAAGGGAAATTCCTGAGTATGTGTGTTACACCGGCATGCCGGTATGATCTGGAGACAGTGGCGTTGACAGAACAGCAACAACCGCTGCTGCAAGTTTGTGAGAACAACTGGGTTCGTCGAATATGAAGAACAAAGAGGGTGGACAAAAGAAGGATGAACGACCTGAGGAAAGAGGTTGGGATTCAATGCAGCCTAACAAGATGATTGTCGAGAAGCAATGTGAGATGGGCAGGCCACTTGGTAAGGATGAATGGAGGCAAACTAGCAAAGAGAGCAGAGGTGAAAACACATCAACAAATCAGGAAAAGGGGGAGGCTACAGCAAATATAGGAACACTGTTTGAGGCGGGATATGAGAAGATCGGAGGAAGATGAGAGATGGAGAGAGGGAGCGGCCTTTAGAAAACTATGAAAAGAAACAACAGAAAGAGGGGCTCGACAATACTTCACCTGACCCTCAACCCTGTACAGCGGTGAACAAGAAGGAAGAGCGCCATTAGATTGGTAAATAGTTATGTTTAATAAATGCAAGGAAGTGGTCAACATTTTCATAAATAGTATATAAACTGCTTATGAGAAACAACATTTCTATACAAAGTTTGCCAACTTTTAGCATCCTTCTACAAACATGGTGTTGTGTGACTATGGTGCAGCATTTACACACATGGTGCCTATGACAGTGACATGATTCTCCTCAGAGCCCTTTTCTCCTGACTGACCTATCTCACTGACTGACCTATCTCACGCGTGACGAGGCCGCTATCATTGCTGATCATGACGATCCACAACTGGATGGTGGCGTGGAAGGCGGCGGTCACTATTCTGTTACAGAGATGCCAGCGTGCAGAGTCATTCATCCTGTGTCACACAAACACACAAGTTACACAGAACTGCTTCAATGACACAGATTACACCCACACTTTGGTATTCTGCTGAGGAAAATTACAGAATCAACCAATTATATTTATCTCTGTTTGAGCGACACCCATTTTACCAGATGGTTGTACTCGTATATAAATGACGTACTGTTCTTGACTACAGCATGCTTATCAAAATAAATATATCCCTTGACAAGAAGGATGACAGGGAAAGGATAAGTAACAACATCACAAAATTCAAGCAGGTTACCAAAACAAAAGCCATTACCATTCAGCATCAATACTGATTTATTAGAACACATATAAAAGTGAGTTTTTTAATCTAATGTGACATTCTCCCCCCTCCCAACCGTTCATCATTACAGTTTTTGTAATATCTGTTCCAGTCATGAATCCTATGTATTTCCAAGAGGACCATGACTGGTTTGCTTGCAAGGCGGTTATGTTTAGTTATGTGTCACGGATTTCGGTGGTGGTCCACGCAAAACCAGGGGCGGGCCGTACTTAGACTAAGCTCAACATATGAGTGTAAGAAATTTCCACAAATGAAAAACAACACCAAAGTAATCAACATGAATATGTTTACAATTAATCAAAACCTAACTGAAATGGTGCAAATGAAATAATAGACATCAGTGTTAATACATTCGTCACAAGCAGAAAGGCGTATTTCACACTTATAATACAATGTTCCGAAAACAAACAAAAAATAGTCACAGAAGCATGCCTTGTGACGCATAACGTCAACAATACCCTTCGCGCATTCTGCTGGGTTGAGTAGAACGATATCTGATGTGGCCGTCGGTCGCATAATCTCACCGGCAGCAGAATACGTTCGACCGCAGTGATGTCGACGTTGTTGTCGGCTGGACGATAGTAGGCCAGATGTCAATAGATCGTGGAGACGGCGATGTTTCGTGACGACGGCTGACGCGGACGCTCTGATGTCACACACGGGGAAGACAGTTGAACGGTCAGCTGGGCGTACAGTATGTCAGCCGGCAATATGTCTTGGAGACGGCTAACGTGTCGTGACGACGGCTAACGTGTCGTGACGACAGCTCGTGCGGACGCACTGGTGTCGCGCGCGCGCGCGGGGAAGGCAGCTGAACAGTCGGCTGAACGCTCTGTAAGTCGGCCGTCAACATGACGTGGAGACAACGAACCTGTCGTGGACGGTTCCATTACGTTGATACCCCTTTTAATATAATGTACCACGCCAAAAGCGAAAACATCATGGGTACAATTATTGCATAACCTGTTCATGCCCCATGCCTAACAATAAACTTCCAATGTGGGCTCCCACACCACACTTGGATACTATTATTGCATAACTTGTTGATGCAATCCGTCTATATACACTCTAACATTTACCTCACCATATCCAGGAAAATAGTTCATATAATACCAATTCGTAGAAATTTGACATTATGACACCTACCTGTGTAAACACACAAAGTGGGGATAGGCACCAGCAATCCGACTTAAGTGATCCGTGATACTCTTTACTCTAGGTCCACCAAAATTGTTTTTGGCTACCCGAACACATGTAAAAAGACCTCAAGTAAAGGTACGTTGTTATACAGCACGCTATCCAGTCCTTGGGATTGTTCAACGTGCTTACCATCGAGGTACCGAGATTAATGGTGATAACACAAGTCATAATACAATGGTGATACAGGACTGCCAATCATTAATAATCGCACGTGCCCATTAAATTATATGCGCACATAGGCTTAGGTGGTTAGTATTGATATCGAAAAAAAATATATAACCTACTGCCAAGATTTGGCATGTACCAACTACAAATCAGCATAACTAAATAGATTACTGTAATTGTATTTAGTCTGAAAAATAAAATGATACTCTGTAATAAATAATATATCCGTATAACATGGATAGGTTATATTAATAAAATACATTCATGTTGTTTATAAAGAAATAATAATAATACTGTCATAGTGCCATGGAAACTGGATACGTAGGTTCACGCTACTTGAAGGTGTGCAAGTGTGCAAGTGCCAGACAATGCTTACGTCATTTGACGCAGCAGTGTCTCGGGAATGCCCGCATGAGTTACGTAACACAGGCGTCAAACACGGGGCAGTTTGAAACATGCGTCTTGTTTACTTCGTACTTGATGGACAACACCCTGAGTGTCTTTGTACAAGATATTCCTATTGAAAGACCAACAGTCAGAAATCAGTTCATTTTTCCCTTGTTCATACAGAAGTTCAGAAGGAGTTTTCGTGAGGTCTTCATTCACAAATAAACGAAGGTTTAGACCCGAGGCTGTATTGTGCTGTTTTAGGTTGATTCGAGCTCTGTATATAGCGTCCCTCCGACGTTCGCTATTTAGTGTAATAATTGTAATGCGTGGTCGCCCGCCATCCGTTTTAGGGTGGCCAATTCTGTGCGCTCTCTCAATCTCGTGAGACTGCAGGACTGGGGTTAACTTCGTATGATCATTGACAATGTCTAGGATTGCATTTTCAATTTCACCAATACCTACAGATTCGGGTATTCCTTCTATTCTCAAATTGGATCTTCTATGATATTGCTCGATGCTGTCTTTGGCCGATTCTAACAAGTCGACTCTACTTTCAAGTGCTTTGATTTTCTCGTCTTTCTCTTTCACAGTTTGTTTTAGTTTCTCAGTCTGAGCTGCTAAGTAGTCTATTTTGTCAGCAATCTCTTGCGGGAACAGAGCTCGTTTCAATTGTTTTATAACATCACTGTCACTCAGAGTTTTAATAAAGGTAAGTTTTAGAATTCATTGTCAATACCTTCAAAGCGAGTAGCCTCTGACGAGCTTTTTTGGCGATGCTTGGGCGGCATGATATCTTATTGTCGTTGGTTACACGTCTGATAGGTGTGTCAAATGTGGCATGTCCAAGATGGACGTTCAATATGGCAGCACGCTGAATCTGAAAGACCCATAGATTGTGCAAATCCACCCCCATCTTAGGGTATTGTGAATGTTTATTTCTCCAGATTCATCGTACGGATCGTTAGAAGTTCGATGCTATTAGATAATGTCATTATTTTCCGTCGCATTTTTAACAAGAGAACATCGTCACACGAGAGCTCAACGAAATGCGGCCTGCTCCTTCCGACGTTATGAGTCGGACCATATATAAGTTAACGTTTCCGACTGGTTGTATCCCTACCAATATTATCTGGACAATATCCTATCTTTAAATACATAGACAATATTCCGGAAATACTGTTTATCAGACAAAATATATCCTGGATATTGTTCTTCTACTGCTTTATATATACAGAATGTCTGCAAATTGTCCAGTTTCTGAGGTTTATTTTGACTGTCTTTGGAGACGTATAATTGAATTAAAGTTAGTAATTTATTATTTAAGCAGTCACATCTGTCAAAAATGCAATTTGCTGGCCCAGTAATTTGAGTTAATAAAAAATTAAGGTGGCTCCTCGAATTTTACTATTAAATTCATGTGTCTCGTGACCCTATTGTCTTATCAACTTATGCTCCTATTGCATGCCATTATTTTGTCTATCCATTATACACTTTTGATTGGTCGATGTATGTATAATTATTATAATTTGTATTTACGGATATAAGAATTATTAGGAGTTGTTATTTTTTCTTAAATAAAAGCATTCCTCTTCACATGACAGGCGGGTCCAGACTAACAACAAAGAGGTGCCCAGTTTTGCAATAAAACACCAAGAATAGCAACTATAGTTATCCATATTTTCACACAGACAGCACTCTCTAGAAAACAGCACAATGGAAGGTATATAAAAAAAAAAATGTATTACGTAACATTATATATATACTAATTTACCTAAATATCTAATGCTTGTAATTAAAGATCCTCTCAATGTGACTTACCAAAGCCGTTACTGTGGATATACTGAAGGTGTGGTTCCACGTTCTCTGTGAAGATGACCTTGAATGATGCCAAGGGCATCAAGCCAGGCTGTGTGCTGATCATGTCATGGAAATTAGCTGTGTCCTAACCGTATCCATCCAGATAATATGACTTTAGCTGTAATCATAATCAATGCTTCAATTTGGATTATTTGAAAAGAAAATGTAGCTTTCTTTTGTATATTTTATCTTAAGTTACACAACTGTGGATATAAGAGTGCATAAACGCTATAAAAGTGACATGGGTATCATCATTAAAAAATAGCAACAACACGCTTTTTCAATGCCCCTACTAATATTTTCTTATTTTTTAGTATAAAAAACATGCACACTGTGTTTTATTTATCTGTTTTGTATCACTGTTATAATGCAAAGCATGTTAATCGTGATGACAAATAAATATAAAGCTTTAGTTATTTTTAATTATTACTACGAATATGGGTATATCAAGGACACATTAGCTATACAGTGACCTTAATACACAAATCTCAACAACTGCTGTATTTGCAAGATATTTATGAAATACACATCACAGTTTCATTCAAAAGATGACAATTAAAATATGATGAAACAACATCCTCATAGAAATAGCGAATTGCTAGTGCAATTTTGCACATCATTTCATTTGTCCATATACTTATACAAAATTATCTCCGCTGCGACCCCCCACAGACCACTGATTGGCCGTCACGAGGAGCCTTACCTGCCAGCTCTGTGTCATGGTATGGCACACCCCGACCTTACCTGCCCTGTTGAGTGCAGCCACCGTGTGATTTACCTGCCAGTTCTGTGTCATGGCATGCCATACCCCGACCTCGCATGTCATATTGAATGGAGCCAATGTGAGCGAAAAACCTTCCACGGTGAGAGATTTACCTGCAAGTGTTTTCATTGTATGCCACATCCGACATTGCATGTCGTACTGAGAGCAGCAATCTTGAGATATTTAACTGCCAGTCCAGTGTCATGGTGTGCCACACCCTGACCTTGCCTGTCCTACTGAGTGCTGAGAGTTGATTGCCAATGAAGAACAGGTTGTTCATGACAACATACATCTGGAATTTGCCTGCAAGGGGAGAGAACACTTTTATTCAGTGAAGTAGCATGACGTTTTCACCTTACACTAAGCACAAATTTTAATAAAACAGTTGTTTATGGACCTGCTAAATGGATATATTTAATCCACATAAAAGTACTTCGGTCTGAATGAATCAATTTAGTCGACTGGACTAAAAAATTCAATTCAAATTTATTGTAACTCTATACAATAAGGACAAAATACAAAGCAGAGCGAAGTCCTATCTAATCGCATAAAGTGAACAATAGGGGAAGAACAATATATAATGTTGTACTCCCTTTTAGTTTCATCAACTACAGTTTTGAGCTATGGGCGGTTTGGAACATTTGTTCTTGGCGAAATAGATTTGTACTTAGCAGAGACCGAAAACCACATAAAACTGCAACAATTATGTCCAAACCAACGTGTTATTTTATGACACTGTTGAACTGACGTACGTCGCCTCTAAATAACATACTAACAGAGGTTCAGCCCGTGAAACATGTAAGTGGACGTGGACGTGGACGTGGACGTGTACATGTAGCTAGCGGCCCGTACGCTTACATTTTAATATCTTCACATTCGCCGGTATTTCATTCCTTAGACCTTGGTATAATCCCATTCCTTCTACGAGAGAAGAATGAACATTCCAGAAATGTTCCTGCATTATGAAACAGCACAATTGAAACACAGTTTCGTCACAGGGATGGAACTTTTGCGTAGACATTCCTCTTGGCAGGCGGCGATGCGTTGCTGGTTGACTTCTCAGAGTTCGTTCTGAACACCGTAAATATGCGGTAGGTGAAACATAACTATTGGCTTTCCACTTGGAGACACTTGCTTTCGTGATGGTCTAATAACGTGGATGTACCAAATATGGACCATACTATCAAGTTCTTCTTAGAAGAGAGAGAAAGATATAGAACGTGGGAAAAAATAACAATATACGAAGATACTATAACGTAATATAGGCCTGCAAACTAAAATAAATAACGTGCAAAACTATGACTTCTGATAAGCGGTGTGGTGATCGGTGTGGTGGAATCTTGGATTCACACACGCACGCACGCACGCACGCACGCACGCACGCACGCACGCACGCACGCTCGCACGCACACACACACACACGCACAAACATACACACACAAACGCACGCACGTACGCACGCACCCACACACGCACACACACACACACAAACACGCACAAACATACACACACAAACGCACGCACGTACGCACGCACCCACACACGCACACACACACACACACACACACACACACACACACACAAACACACGCACACACATTTTGCAGAAGTCATCCCAGAAAACCACGTCTATTAATGCTAAAGATATGACAATACTGTTATTGACATTTGTTTATTTCATAGCTACAAACCAACTATCCCAGAAGCGAAAAAACCTTTGAGAAGAGAAATACGGAGTTGAGTACGTAAACCGTGTCTTTCCGTTGTCCCATAATTAATAATGTCTTATAATACAAGCAACCTAAATAATACAAGTGGTCTTAAATTACGACTGTTCATACAAATTTTAATTATTCTATTGGGTCACACCCTCATGAGAAAATATGACTTCCACATTTTAAAACCAACATTGTTATGATAGTTATCATGCCTAATGTATGGAACAATAATTTGTTAACAGTGTTACGTAGTGGACAAAGGTTAATCGTGGATAGAAATCTATAGCGTTGGTAATTATTTTGACAAGGATGTTTACGAGTACCTGTGGTTACATATCGAATTTTTAACCTTCAAATTACGCGCTTAATTCGCCTATTTCTAGGTCGGTCGCCAGCCAATGAGCAAGGAAGTGATGTAAAGACACACCTCGTGTGGGCCGCTCAAGTGACTCCATTGACATTGTTGTTGTGTAGGAGCGGAACGTTCGAGTCCCAAAAATGAGTGGCCAAAGGTATATAGTCGGAGGCTGTAGTAACCGCACCACGAATGAAACTAGTTTGCACAGGTTTCGTCCAGAGGAAAAGCTCCCTCGCTTCACCTGTCGTGGGTTTGTGCAGCGAAAAACACGATAATGCCATGGAATGGGCTGACCCCTCTCTACTCTCAGTGTCATCTGCGTTGGGGCTGAGTTTTTCGATGAAATGCAGCTATAAAATCTGATGGCAGAGCAAGAGATATCGTAAGCGTTCCCTCAAGCCAGATGCCATCCCAACAACAGTTTCTGCGCGAATGTTCGATGTACATGCAAGAAGCGACAAACAACAGCCATCATCAGACGAGGGAGTAGGCATGCCTAGCAATCACTGCCATCAACTGGTCGTGCATCAAAGTTTCCCTCCCTCCCATATAAGATAACCCATATAAAACATGAATTTTATTTGCGCATGGCATTGCAGATATGAGTATTAAAATTACTGGTGCTGGGGTGGAGGGGTGAAAATTGCTGGGGGGGCGGGGTGAAAATTGCCAAACAAGCAATAATTATAGGCATGGTCGTGTACATTAAAATTGAGACTGATATATATCACTGATGTGATTAATATACAATGTTCCGTTTTGTTTTATGAACTATGCCGAATAGAGGGTCTGCATTAAAAATTACAGTAAACATTACACCCCAGGTTCCTTTATCATTGCCTAGCAAATAATAATACCAGTGTTGTGATTAATATCAGCTGCACGACAATGTACATAGTTTTAGAAAATAGCACATCATTCAGACATTTATATTTTTTATTGTTACAAGTTCAGGGATGGGTCCAATTATGTAATTGATTACAGCAAAATTGTGTAATTGTAATTGATTATGGTTTCAAAATGTTGCTGTAATTGTAATTGTTATATTTTGTATAATTGAAATTTTATTTCAATTACAATCAATTACAGTACGTTTCATATCACAAACTACCTGAACGAATTGTCAATAAAAATATAATTTAAGTCTCACATGAGTTGAAAATCCAGACTAATAATAACACCTGCTTATATATTTATATTTAAGTAACAGTATTCACTGTCTGGTGGGTACTGGTCAGTGGTGCTAGTGGTGGTTAGCCTTAGCAATTTTTCAGTAAGTTGGTAACAGCCAGGAAGCAATAAACAATGCACAGACATTGTCAGACAAAGGCTAAGCTGGTATTCAAACAACATGGAAAGACCTGTAGCCTGATATTGCTTCAGAAAATATCAGCTCAGTGAAATGCTGCAGAGTTAGCAAGCCAATTACACCCCTTGTGTTGTGGTGGGTTGGAGACAGGTCAGGTGGCAAGGACCGTTTATATGGCCTCTCTTCCCATTCCCAACTCACACAAAGCAAAGGGCAGACCAATTAAGAATGTCAGCTTAGAGCAGGAGCTACAACCTCAAAGTAAACACATCAAACCCTATTATTAGTATTTTCACACAAAAAATTTAAGAAATGCGCACGGATAAATGTCTGCATTGGAATATGTCCTGTAGGATTATGTCTGGATATTGCATTGTAGTTTTATATAATAAAAATATGTTTTAAACGGCTATCTTTTTATTTAGTATAATTCAAAGTTACAATTCAACAAAATGTACAAACATTATCGTTATATTTGTTTATCAATTGTGTACAAAATATTGAAATTCAGCAAAACGCGCAAAAATACATAATTAACAAATGCTGAATATATTTGGTTCCGCAAAATGTAATTGTAATTGAAATTGAAACAGTATAATTGTAATTATAATTGATTTGGAAAATGATGACTGTAATTGTAATTGAAATTAAAAAAATATTGTAATTGTAATTGATATAATTTTGTGTAATTGGACCCAACCCTGTACAAGTTAGCTTAAATACCTATAGCTTAATGAAATTTTTACCATTATTGTTTGCATTAGTTATTAATTTTTTTAGTTTTAGCTAAGGAAAGTGTCTGCAGCCAAAGCCCCTCGTTCCAAGAAAGTTTTGCATACCACTGCATCTATAGCTGCAAGTTAAAATTTTATATTGTCATACAATGATTCAATAATATTCATTAACTATTAAATCTTGTCACCAGTAGCGCACATTATTATATGGGAAATTCCACGGTAACAGAAAAAAAAATTTTTTTTGCATATGTTTATATTTTCAAGACCAGCATATGCCTAGAAAGGAAGGTTAAATATGATATGTAAATACAAACCCGACCCTATAATAGGTTGCTGTATATATTAAAAAATCTAACAAATGGATGAAATTATGAAAATTTTTATTTTGGTAATGGAATTACACAGAAATAAACAACGTCAATTTCCAACATGTCATGACAGTTCATGTTAAGAGAATTTCAAGTAACTTAATTTCAATCAATAGTTAGTTCTCATGAAAACTTTTATGACTTTTTGGTAACGGAATCACAGACAAAATGTATGAAAATGTATCACCGTCCTGTTCAAAGTATGAGATGAGCAGTAAGTATTGCTTTCTGCATTTAGAATTTAGAGTATATTAACCTAAATAATCAGCAAAATAAAATAAATAAGTTGAGAGTTAGGAAGATGGGGTGGGTGTTGCCTTTTCATTGGCTGTAATGCTAAAAATGCACCTCATTGGAAATGCTATTTTTAAAGAAAATGAACTGATGACACTAAAATTTTTACTTTTACTTTGGTCAAAATTCTACACGTTTTTGATATAAGTAGTGAAACTTTGGTACTGTTCCAAAATTATTTTTAGCAGTCTGGGTTCTCCAATACGGAATTGCCCATATATTTCCTGGAATATAGAATGCCAATAGAAAATGACACTGTCAGATAATTAAATAAATAATTGCTGACTTGTTTGTCTGCAGAAATGTTATTATAACATAACTTACAAAAAGTTTTAGCAACTGTTAATTGAATCAGTTAAATGTTTGGTGGTGTGTGTCATCAGTGTGGAATATCTGGTATTGTTTGTTCATGTGTGCATTAGTGCTTGTTTATGTTAGTTCATGCATTAGTGCATGTTTACCTCAATGAATGTTTTACTCAGAAAGCTGGCAAAGCATGAGCAATATTCTACGGCCACGACTTGATAAATGCCCTGACCTAACAGGCATCTATCTTCAAGCAGAAACACAGACAGAGACTCATGCAGTTTCTGAAATGCGTCTACTTAGTGTGGACAAAAGTGCAGCAATGTAGGATGATTGCTTTAAAGAGCATGCTAGCAGAGAGGACACATGTATTTTTTCACACTTCGCAGTGCATGAGAAAAAATAGGGTTTGTGTTGGCAACAGTCATATGTCCTGTACAACCTGTCGCTACAAGTTCACAAGTACAAGCTGTATTCCGAAGTATACACTGGCAGTCGTGGTCAGAAACCGTACGCTCCAAATGTAGCCATTCATGTGGGACTACAAGATTCAACTTTGGGAAACACAAAGTTGAAGACACATTCTGGTCACAACAAACACGCCTTCCCCAAGTCGACATGGGATGCAAAAAGACATCCAACCGGGTTGCCACAATTACTTCTCAGTCCACGACTGATGACCTACAGCAGAGCAGCAATCAATATCAGCATGGATGTGAGGTACAACTCAACATCCCTGGAAAACAGCTACGGTTGTGGACAGCAGGAGATTATAGATGTTCACTTGGAGAACAAACTTTGCAAACTAGGTGCATCACTTCACAATCAAGGTCAAAATATGTTGTGGCCAGGCCATCAAGGATGTACAGCCACGGTATACTTTTTACAAAAATCTGCATTCATGTTTCTGCTTCCGTTGCCATGAGTCAGACCACAATAGAGAATTGCATTGGTGGCCATGTTAACGTTTTGTCTGTTTATGGGAAAACCTGACCATCAAAAATTCTGAAAAATAAATTTGCAGCAACTGCCAACATTTCACTAACATGCTCACCGGCTTTTGCAAAAATCATATACCTCCAGCTCTTTTAAAACGCTCCAACGGCCGATGCCCATCAATTGCTCTCTTCCTCCTTGTTCCTTACTGTACAGGGGTGAGGGTCAGGTAAAGTATTGTCGAGTCACTCTTTCTGTTCTTTCTTTCCATAGTTTTCTATCGGCCGCCCCTCTCTCCATCTTTCATCCTCCCCTGATCTTCTCATGTCCCTCCTCACGCAATCCTCCCATCTCAGCTGTGGACTTCCCCTTTTCCTGCGTCCATTTTCCACCTCTGCTCTCTTTGCACGTTTGCTTGCATCCATTCTTACCAAGTGGCCTGCCCATCTAATCATGCTTCTCACCAATCTTCCTGTTAGGCTGCATTGCATGCCAACCTCTTTCCTCAGGTCGTTCTTCCTTCTTCTGTTCACACTCTTTGTTCTTGTTATTCGACGAACCCAGTTATCCTCACACACTTGCAGCTTCTGTTGTTTTTGTTGTTCTGTCAATGCCACTGTCTCCAGACCATACAGGCAATATTTACACAAAAAGCCATGTATTCATGCGCTCACGTGGCCCATAGCAGAACATTCCCATAAATCCCTCCGCCAGTTAAACTCTCAAAAATGCACTATTTCACAGCCAATAGCTTCTACAAACAAACCTGTGAATATTCGTGCTCAAAGACACTCATGTCACGTAATATGAATTTATTAAATTCCCATTTTACAATTTAATATGCCCTTTTAAAAGTTTGAAGTGATGTACAATCGTCTAGATTATTCTTTATCACTATATTATTCCAGTATTTGGAACAAGTATATGCCAATGTATTTTGTCTGATTTTTGTATAGCAATTAATACGGTATTTTATAATAATTTATATAGTAGCATCCTTATGTAATATACATTGTGTTAATTTACATTAGTAGTTAATTATTGAATAGCTAGTAAACCTTAGTCTGGTTTTTAAAATGATTCCAAATGATACCACCGTTCACTCATAATAATAACTATTTCTTCGTCTTCGGTGCTGCCAACTAACGACCAAAGAAGGAATTGAACACTTCACGGTGGCGCGCCCTGTCCATTACATAGGACAATACTCGAACAGACGTGAAATACCCACGTGGATTAACTAAATGTCTGTCGGTCAAATATTTGCAAATATACGATGATTTCACAGGTAAATCTATTGGGTATTTGGCATGTTTAATTAAACCCTCAACAAATCAACGAACCGTGATAGTATTAACGACTTCTGAGCAGAATTTCTTTGACTTTGGTCTCTAGAGTCCAGTAATGGTAATCGTTTACTTAACTGGCCTAAATTATTACGGCTTTATGCCGACGGTTTTTACAGCATTTTTGTGCCTGAATGCGTTCCTTACATCATTCCGCATATGTTCCAGTAAAAAAGTGTTTTAGGCCACTTTTAATAAGTTTTACACATCAAAACAGCGGAACCGATTGCATGATAAACATGGTGCGATTTGCGCATTAGTCACGCCTCGGTGCCATCAGAACCGCGAAGGCGATGTTTGTGTGTACTGGGCATACAATTACGCAACATAAAAAAAATTTAGAAAATATAGGCTCTAAAAATGTTTCAAACAAAGACATTCTAGAAAAAAAATTAAAACATTCTCCACAGTTTTCATATTAAACGCAACATTTGTAGAGCACATACAGTCACTTCTAACGTAATATTTCATATTTTATTTAATTAAATATTTGATGTTGCAAATATTATTTGTATGAAAATTATGTGGTCGATATTAGATGTTATGCGCATGCGCAACTACAAGGGGACATCTCATTGCATGTCATTGTAAATATAATTTAATTTAAAAGAATGCATGGGTTAAATTATCTGTCGTTTGGTGAGCAAAGGTTATTGTTTTTGTAATTAAAACATACTGATAATATTGCATGTCATGCGCATCTTTAAAGGGACAATTCATTGTATGTCATTGTTAATATAATTTTTTTTATTATGCTTATATTGCACGTCTCGTTTCCTTCTGATGGGGAGGAGTATTGTTGGGAGGGACGGAGGGAGGGAGGTATTCTGTGTTGTCCGTTTTCGCAGCAATATCCTGCGGAGAAATCGTGATGTAGTACCGCCTTGCCAGTGATTAATGGGAAGAAGAAGATATAGCTCAGAAACAATTTTAATTGTTCATATTAAATAACATTAATTACTTTCTCATAATACACGTGAATTAAAAGCATCCTTTCATTGCGCATACACACATTCAACAAAATATATAACATTAATTTACATATTAATAATTAATTAATCAACGTGCTACACTACTGCTTGTGTGATTTTGACATGTAATAAATAAAACACAACAGTTTACAGTTATTTAGCTTTCTTAGAGGGATGGAGTCGTCATAGACATAGAGTATTCAGTATCCTTGCCACAATAATTACGTAAAAACAGAAATGTATTATTATCATTATGGGACTACATCATTGTCAGTTTCATTATCATTACCATCAATGACCAGTTATATGTAAAGAACTCCATGAACCAACTATTGTAAAAGTTTCTTATATTTATTTGAATGAAAATGTTGCAAAGTAACAATGGTGTTTTAAAGCTGTCTGCTGGTGTAACTCATACTGCTGCTTGGCGGGTTTATTGATACAGATGTTAAAGACAATAAGCTTACCACTGGTCTGGAACCCACATCAGTGAAGTGACCACTAACGAATGAATGGCGTCAATTAAAAGCCTGTCCCCATCAGGAGGCTAGTTTGAAAAGGACAGTTAGGTGCGGACTCTTGATAAGCCCATGGTGTCCTTGTCTGCTTGCCATCTGGGCCTTTGCCTTGGATGGCAATCTTGTTAAATATTGTTACAAATGGAGTACGGACATAACTCCTCATGGACAAAACCCCTAATGATCGTTATTATTTTGACCTTGCAGTAATGCAACATAATTTGTCTGCATCTTGTTTATTTAAAATAATTCAGTCACAATCATGTTCACACTTCATATGTATTGAATAGGAGAAATACCAGTGATGTGGCTAATTGCTTATAAGATGATCTTTACACTTTTTATTATACAAAATCAGTAGACCTAGCATCACATCACAACATACATTTATTTTGTCCGGAGATGGTAATGTAGGTATACAGACACACCTACTCCGGATATAATTCCCCTACGTAAATGGAAACTAGGACTAAAAAACTTCCTCAAATAACTACAAAAAAAATACAACATGCAGTATATGTAATAACCTTTATTTGCATTGTAAAAAATTAGTTACACATCTTTATTGTGGGAGGAGGGGTGAGTGCTGAGTACGAGTACACCACCTGTACCATGGCTAATCCGGCACAGGCTTTATACAATTTTCCTGTTATTGTTGTTCCGATTGACGCTTCGTATATATACCCCTATGTAAGCACATGCAGAAATAAGGTAAATTGCTGTAGGAAATCCTTGTCCAAGCCTAAATAATAACACTATTTAGTAAGTATTTACATCGAGGCAGTTGCACAAAAGAAATTGTGTGGCATTTGCAAGTACTGTGTGACTGTCGCATAACCGTCGAATACACATTGAATGCACAGGATTGTGTATCTGCTGGATGTGAGCTGTGAATGTGTTATCAGTGTTATCATTCGATCAAGAAATGTGTATTCAGACAAATCCAGTGATACTACAACTGCACATAGACACAGCATATACGTAAAAAGTAATACATATGTTGTTTGGTTACTCACCAGTTTAGAAATATAAAAAAACTAAATATGTATTTGGTGTTCCCCCAAAATATGAATATGCATATAATTTAATTATTATTTTAAAATTATTTAAATGAACATGTTAATGTAAAGAGAGTACATTAAATTGTAAATTTATATAAATTGACTTAAATTTATATAAATTGACTTAATAAAATTTTTGTGTGAAACACAAGATGGCAGAGCTGGGATAAAAGTATTTAATGACAGTAGTTTTCACGTAACGTATATACACGACAAGTCAATTGGCAACAGTTGTGGTACAATATAATAATAATGCATGTATACACAGTGAAACATAAACTGTCCATAAAGTTAGCAACACTAGAATGTTTGCTAATTGTCCCAGCATGCTGTTTGCTAATTGTCCCAGCAAGTGTTCTATAAAAATAAAACATGTATAGACGGCGACACAATTCTAGTTGTCTATACATGATTATGTATCACCATAGTAAACATATAAGGTGACATTGGAGATACAAAAATTTACTAATATGTCCTAGAATAGGTGGGATGTCACTGAAAACGCCAAAGCCTTGATGTGTACAGGAAGTCAAGGCTGTCATCCCACAAAAAATTCCTCCTTCCCTCCCTCCTTAAAGATGCGCATGACATGCAATATCATCAGTATATATTTTAATTACAAAAACAATAAACTTTGCTCACCAAACGACAGATAATTTAACCCATGCATTCTTTTTAATTTAATTATGTTAATGACATGCAATGAGTCGTCCCTTTAAAGTTGCACATGCGCATGACATGCAATATCATCAGTATAATTTTTAATTACAAAAACAATAATATTTGTTCATCAAACGACAGATAATTTAACCCATGCATTCTTTTAAATTTAATTATGTTTACAATGACATGCAATGAGATGGCCCCTTGCAGTTGCGCATGCGCATAACATCTAATATTGACCACATAATTTTCATACAAATAATATTTGCAACATCAAATATTTCATTAAATAGAATATGAAATATTACGTTAGAGGTGATTGTATGTGCTCTACAAATGTTGCGTTTAATATGAAAACTGTGGAGAATGTTTTAATTTTTTTTGTAGAATTTCTTCGTTTTAAACATTTTTGGAGCCTATTTTGTAAAAAAAAAATTCTCTTAATTTTTTACGTTGCGTAATTGTATGCCCAGTGCACACAAACATCGCCTTCGCGGTTCTGATGGCACCGAGGCGTGACAAATGCGCAAATCGCACCATGTTTATAATGCAATCGGCTCCGCCGTTTTGATGCGTAAAACTGATTAAAAGTGGCCTAAAACACAATATTTAAAAAGAATATATGAACTTTTTTTACTGGAACATATGCGGAATGATGTAAGGAATGCATTCAGGTACAAAAATGCTGTAAAAACCGTCGGCATAAAGCCGTCATAATTTAGGCCAGTTAAGTAAACGATTACCCAAGTAATTATACTCCAAACAGCCCAATCTTGAGCTAACGCAGGAGTTTTGACCAACGGCTTTTAGTCTCTTGCGAAAGACATGGGCAAAGTGGGGTGAACGAAATTGCCTAAGCTTCGAAACGGCGGAGGTGTAATCGAACCACCGTCCTCGCGATCGACAGGCGGGTGCTCTAACCATTAGACCACCGCTCCTTCCACCAAACACTGAAACAGCCCCTTCTGCCTCTGGGGCTAACATGGGAGTGGTGCTTGGTGTGCATATCAATATGGGAAATAATAAATTTTGAACAAAATAATGCAATTTAAAAAGTGGATTAAAATCAGATGTCCTCCTTATAGGCAAATGAGGTGAGCTGGAGCTAGGGGCAAGATATAAGGTGCTCACAGCTAGTTGGAAGGGGTGAATAGAGCGGAGTCTTATTATTTCAGTATGGAGTAGATTCCAGGCTCTTATCACTTATGACTCTAGGATTGAAGGAGTATGCATATGTGTTGATGCGTGCTTGTATTCTTTTTCTTCTTCCGGGTACAAGTCAACCCTCTCTTCAAGGCTTATAGACTCGGTGTGTGTGCACACGTGCTAAAGTGCTGTAAGAGAAAGTAATAAAATATTTGGAAGAAAGAGAAAAGATGATAGCGTGCGTGTAGGACTGCAATTTGAGGAGAGGAAAAGTTGATAGCGTGAAAAATGCAATATCATTTAATGTTGCAAGCTGGAGATCTTCTGTCTGAAAATCTCCAAACTTGGTGCTGTAGCTGCGTTGGCTGGCAGGTTATTCCAATTGGCTATTGTACGGGGTATAAAGCTATACTGGATGATTTATTATTTACATTATTTGTATATATTTATCAGGAACACTGTTTCGTGTATGGCTATGCCTATGGTGATGGGTTCATGGGACTATAAGATGTTTTGGCAGAGAAATATTCACGAGGTTATGTTTAATTTTGTAGAAGAAAGTAAGTTGGTTTTGTAATTGTCGTTGTTTTAATGTCTGCCAGCCAAGTTCGTGTTGTATGTGTGTGACGCTTGTTGTACATCATTGGTCATTAAGGACAAATCGAGCGGCGCTTCTTTGAAATTTTTGCAGGATATCAATGTTATTTTGGTTATATGGATTCGAAGCTGTTGCTCCATATTCTAATTTGGGTCTTACTAACATATCATAAGCTGCCACCTTTTCTTTTGGTTTGGCTGGATGTAGTGTTCATTTAAGTAGGCCAAGTGTTTGTGCAGATTTTGATGCAGTGGTTTGTACAAGCTTAGTCCAGGACAGTTTAGAATATGTGATATGCCTATAGGTATGGGTGTGAAATTACTTGAGAAATCGGCTGGTTTGAGATGGTGTAGGTGAACTGGCTAGTTTTAGACTTAGAGTAATTGTGATTAGGTAGCATTTTAATGTGTTGTATTTAATTAATTTGCCATTTGTTTGTCCAGTCTGTTAATTTGTGATTGTCTGTTTGTACTATGTCATGGTCTGCAGGTGAGCAAATCTCTCTGTAAACAAACAATTGATTCATCAGCAAAAAGTCGTATGTTGGAGTGAATTGTGTCAGTGATATCATTTATATTAAGTAGAAAGAGGACAGGGCCAAGGACTGAGCCTAGGGATACACCAGATATGACGTTTGCTGGAGATGAGTGGGAACCATTTATTGAGACATGTTGGGTTCGGTTAGCCAGGAAAGATTTTATCCAATGTAACGTGGATCCTGTGATGCCGTAGTAACTAAGTTTGTTGAGGAGTCGTTGATAGGGAACACAATCAAAGGCTTTAAAAAAGTCTAGTAAAATAAGGTAAATTTGGTGGCGATTGTTCATGGAGGCAACCCTGTCATGAACTGCCTTCATAAGCTGCATTTCACAAGAAAGTCCAAATCGGAATACATGCTGGTGAGGGAGAATAATGTTGTTGGCACCAAGGTGTTTCTACATGTTGCTAAGGACAAAATGCTCCATCACCTTGCACAGAATACAAGTTAAAGATATTGGTTAGTTAGCGGGGTCAAATTTATTGCCTTTTTTGTGTAGTGCCGAGACAAGGGCTGTATTCCAGGCTCATCAGAGATATTTGTGTAGTCGCTGCTGTCTGGAAGAGACTCATGAACTGTTTAGTGGTTTGAGGTATTAATGTTGCTGGTGAATAGACACTCAGAATAGTTTGGCAGTCCACAGCAAGAACATAACCAGAGCACACTACTCTCGAGTGCCAAATAAATGTATAGGCCAAAAAACAGTTTAGGGTGGCAAATATGTCAAATTTAGTAATAGTATATAGTGCCGAATAACAATATGGGGGGTGCAAATTATTCAACACAAATAATAGTACAGTGCGAAAAAGTTAATAGTATATTTGTTTTTCAAAAGCAATTTTTTTACTCAACGCAAAGCCAAGGCGTCCCTAGAAAACTATGTGGATCACTTGTATTTTGGGCTTTTTCTGCTGAATATACATACACTTTGTGCGTATTCATGTCACCGCAGATATAGTAACCGCATTTTATATCTGAAAAACTGGGGAATTTTCCGTTTTTAAATGGACACTAAAGTTTTATTGATTTAAATACGCAAGCGTGTTTCTTGGGAAACCGCAGCTAGCCGGTTACGACCGGTTTGAGGCGCTGCGCATGGCCGTCAGTTTACGCGATGATAAATGCGTTTAAACTAATAATATACCATGTCGTGCTCCCGAGAGCTATGGATTCTGACCGATTCATCTAATCATTGAAATCTAACGGTCTAACGCTTCGGGATCAAAATCTAGGATCCTCAGAAGCACGGGATCCTGCTAAATTCACGACTGTCGTTGGAAAAGATGAAAACATAGCCGTCAGAGGGAGCCACATGCAACTCTAGTTGGGAGCAAGTGATTTTAGGGGTCATGCCTCAATTACACTTCCTGGTGTGTTACATGTATGTTTCACGAATGATGGGCATGATACGTTCAGCCATTTTAAAAGAATTAGAAATATCTAATTTTTACTAAACTCGATCAGCATGTCAACGAAATGATGATAACTGCAGGTAAGAAATTTAAGAATTTTTGATGGTCAAGTTTTCTTATAATCATACAAAACGTTAACATGGCCACCAATGAGAAATGTAACTGTATCCTGAACCTAAATAAGTAACATAACAAGGGAGCCAGAGACGAAGAGCGGGGCGAAAATTTTTGCCTAGTGCTTGGTGTGCATATCAATATGGGAAATAATACATTTTGAACAAAATAATGCAATTTAAAAAGTAGATTAAAATCAGATGTCCTCCTTATAGGCAAATGAGGTGAGCTGGAGCTAGGGGCAAGATATAAGGTGCTCACAGCTAGTTGGAAGGGGTGAATAGAGGGGAGTCTTGATGCTGTTTCAGTTTATCAGCATGGCCTTAAGTTTAAGTTTACTTTTTACCTTTGCCCGGTCAGCAGTAGACATATTAGCTGGATTTGGTGCAAATGTAGGGTTCATATCATCAGAGATATTTGTGTAGTCAAATATGGTGAATAGACACTCAGAATAGTTTGGCAGTCCACAGCAAGAACAGAACCAGAGCACACTACTCTCGAGTGCCAAATAAATGTATAGGCCAAAAAACAGTTTAGGGTGGCAAATATGTCAAATTTAGTAATAGTATATAGTGCCGAATAACAATATGGAGGGTGCAAATTATTCAACACAAATAATAGTACATTGCGAAAAAGTCAATAATATATTTGTTTTTCAAAAGCAATTTTTTTACTCGACGCAAAGCCAAGGCGTCCCTAGAAAACTATGTGGATCACCTGTATTTTGGGCTTTTTCTGCTGAATATACATACACTTTGTGCGTATTCATGTCACCGCAGATATAGTAACCGCATTTTATATCTGAAAAACTGGGGAATTTTCCGTTTTTAAATGGACACTAAAGTTTTATTGATTTAAATACGCAAGCGTGTTTCTTGGGAAACCGCAACTAGCCGGTTACGACCGGTTTGAGGCGCTGCGCATGGCCGTCATTTATGGTAAGTTTACGTGATGATAAAGGCATTTAAACTAATAATATACCATGTCGTACTCCCGAGAGCTAAGGATTCTGACCGATTCATCTAATCATTGAAATCTAACGGTCTAACGCTTCGGGATCAAAATTTAGGATCCTCAGAAGCACGGGATCCTGCTAAATTCACGACTGTCGTTGGAAAAGAAAACATAGCCGTCAGAGGGAGCCACATGCAACTCTAATTGGGAGCAAGTGATTTTAGGGGTCATGCCTCAGTTACACTTCCTGGTGTGTTACATGTATGTTTCATGAAAGACGGGCATGATACGTTCAGCCATTTTAAAAGAGTTAGAAATGTCTAATTTTTACTAAACTCGATCAGCATGTCAATGAAATGATGATAACTGCAGGTAAGAAATTTAAGAATTTTTGATGGTCAAGTTTTCTTATAATCATACAAAACGTTAACATGGCCACCAATGAGAAATGTAACTATCCTGAACCAAAATAAGTAACATAACAAGGGAAATGTGGTAGCCATTGAACACTCATGGAGGAGACATTTTACCAAAACTATAGTGCTAAAATGCATGAAAACGTGTGTCTGTCACCAAACAATGAGTGTATGCTATGGTGTGATGTGTGTTAATGTCAGTTACCCGTCATAGCTGATATTGCATCATGTGTGTTGGTCTTGGTATCAATTTGTTGACATGAATTTCAGCAGGTGATACCATGTGTGGTGGTCTAAGTCTATCTGATTGTGATCGCAGGGTTGCCAGTAAGCAGGTAGTAAATGCTCCATGAAATGCAGAATGATACAGTATTAGAATGTTGTGTGTGCATGTACAGTTCTTGTGTGTCTACATTCTGCTGACATAACTGGTCAGCAGATTTCGGTGACCTTAACGAGTATGGGTGATCAGTGCAATCTGCAGGTGACTGTCCATGTCGTCGCCTTCGTTTTATGACTGGCCTAGTAGCTGTAGCTGTGGTTGTCATTGCTGATGTCGAGGTAGATGCCCTAACCACAGTTGCTCGGGTTGCAGGTTTGGGGCCAAGCAGACTCTTTCTGTATATATCTACTTGACGGCGGTTCCTTTTTGTTTCAAAATAGTCTCTCATTCTGCAGCCGCACCGAAGGCCGTCTGGAATATGCTCGTTGGCAACCCTACCAGTTTGTTATAGGACACTGTACATTTTCCAGTTTTCATAGCATTGAGATTCCAGCTCCATAATTGATGCGATCAATTACGGAACACGCTCGTCCCTGTGCATTTCTGCTGAAGTTCACATTCTTTGGAAGGGATGCAGAGAATGATCTGTTGATCGATTCATTCTTGTCCATGGTTAATCTATGTCGTGTCATCTGAAGTGCTGCATTTCCGAGACGCATTTCTATTGACCCTTGAAGTGTTAACCGTGTTTAACCGTGTCACACCACTTGCCTTCATGTGCTGTGACTTGTGCCACCAATTGTTTTGCAGTTGGCCTCGGCATACCACTGCATGTCGGCAGCAGTTTTTGCAAGAACCTGCGTAGCAGTCTACGGTAGTTTGAATGATGTCACTGGAATACAGTGTATGCACATTTGTGTAGATCTTCTGGCATCTGGTCTTCACATCTTCAGCAAACATTCTTTTGTTTTCTGCTCTGATGATGGCTGTTTCACCCGGAAACATTTAGGGGGAGAATGAAGCTTTCATGATATGTCTAAATTGTGTCTGACCAAGATGTGTTGTGTCAGCCTGTCTTTCTGTGGGGACTGCCGGCATAGCATCCTGTACCCCACGAGAAGCTGATGCATCTCCATCAGTAGCCACATATCTGATTGCGACATTGTCTTGTGCGAAAATGTGGCCTATCTGTTTGCCAATGTCATACTCCTAGATTGGATCCACTGCTTGTAGAGTTTTTTAACAAGATTGAACAAGATTGCTTCCCCAACCAACAAGTTTCAGATGGCAAGTGGATAAGGAAGCCATTGGCTTAACGAGAGTCCAACAATTTTATCATCTATGTGTAGCCCGCTCTTATCATATATCTGTCAATTCAATCAGGTTAATGTAGTTTTTATGAAAGAAGTTCCAATTTTAGTTCTTGTTCATCTTGTTTTCGAAAAAGTACTGCTAAGCTAGCTGGGTGCAGTTTGATTTTAGAGATTCCCAGTTTGCAGATCTGTAGTTGTATACTTTGTGTGGTGGTTTGTTTTTTCTGTTAGGATTCATATTGATATCAAAGAGAATGGCTTCATGATCACTCATACCTGCCACTGTGTTTATGGTGGAAATAAGGGATGGGTTTGATGTAAGTACTAGGTCTAATATATTTCCAGAATCTAGCTGGGTGGGTTCATTTACCATATTAACTAGTCCAAATTCCCCAACTATTTCAATTAGTTTGTTATGTTTTGCAGCTGTCTGTTGGTTTGTTGCACACAAATTCTCTCAGTTGATGGCAGGAAGGTTTAGATCTCCAGCTAGGATGACAAATTTAACAAGATTGCCATCCCAAACAACAAGTTCCAGATGGCAAGTGGACAAGAAAGCCATTGGCTTATTGAGAGTCCAACAATTTTATCATCTATGTGTAGCCTGCTCTGATCATATATCTGTCAATTCTATTTTTAAACATATTCACACTACTAGCATTAACACAATCATTTGGCAGTTTGTTCCATTCATTTATCACCATCTGTGAGAAAGAGTACTTTCTCATGTCCAACCTACACTGTTCCTTAACTAATGCTGCTTTGTTTCCTCAGGTTCTACTGCCTTCTTTAAGTATGAAAAACATATTCCTATCAACATCCTCATAACCGTTCACTATTTTAAACACTTCTATTTGGTCTCCTCTTAGTCTCCTGCTCTATAGTGTTGTCAAACCACATTGTAATAAGCGACTTTCGTCTCAATTCTGGAATAATTTTTGTTGCTCTTTTTTGTATTCTTTCTAGCTTGTCTATGTCCTTTTTACGATATGGCCTCCATGTTTGAATACAATATTCCAAATGTGGTCTAACTATTGCTATGTACAAGGGTACAATTAGCTGTTTCTCCTTATACATGATAGTTCTCCTAATTAGCCCTAGAACTTGATTTCCTTTTGAAGCAGCAATCCCACATTGCTCTGAAACTTTCATGTCAGCACTACATGTTACTCCTAAGTCCTTTTCGTGTGTGGTTCTACCTAGTACAGCATTCCCCATTGTATATTCATCGTCCATGTTTCCATGTCCTATGTGTATACATTTACACTTCCCAAAATTTAATAACATTTGCCATTTTTCTTACCATTTAACTAATTTATCTAAATCATCCTGTAAACTTTGTTTATCTGTATCATTTGTAACCTTTCTGAATACTTTTGTGTCATCTGCAAATTTGAGCACTTTGCTAGATATGTCATCTTCTAGATCATTTATATATATTAAAAACAGTATAGGGCCTAATACTGATCCCTGTGGTACCCCACTCAAAACCGATTTCCAGTTTGAAATCTCACCATCTACTATTACTCTGTCTTCTGTGTGTAAGCCACGTTTCTATCCAGTTGATTACATCATCACCTATGCCATGGGCTTTTAGTTTAAGTATCAATCTTTGGTGTGGCACTTTATCGAAAGCTTTCTGAAAATCTAAGTAGACAACATCCACTGATGACCTGTCATCTACCCACTTTGTAATTTCTTCAAAAAACATAAGAGATTGGTTAGACATGACCTTGCTTTTAGGAACCCATGTTGAGATGTATTTATTAAATTATGTTTTACAAGGAATTCCACCATGTGGTCTCTAATTAATGTTTCGAGTAATTTACATACAACTGATGTTAAAGTCACTGGTCTGTAATTTTCAGGCTTGTTCCTCGATCCTTTCTTAAATAGTGGCGTAATGTTTGCTTCTTTCCATTCTGAAGGAACTATTCATTCTTCTAGTGACAAGTTAAACAATTTTGCAAGTGGTGTACTAATTTGCTCAACAATTTCCTTAAGCAGTTTTGGTGGTATCCCATCAACTCCAGGTGATTTATTATCTTTCATCTTCTTAATTTTGTTTGCTATCATTACAGGAGTTACAAATAACTGCCCTAAATGTTCTGATTTATTTCCCTCAAATTTAGTAAATGGAACTGGAAGTGAGCTGATATCTTCTGTGGTAAATACTGAGCTGAAATACTCATTCAGGACCTCTGCCATTTGAAACCCCTCTGAAATTATGTTTCCCCTGTTGTTTTCCAGTGGTCCGACCTTATCTCGAACTTTCTGTTTACTCCTTGCATAAGCATAGACTCTTGCTGTCATTTTTTTTATATTACCTGCCAATTTTTGTTCAAAGCTTCTTTTAGATTTTCTAATTTCAGTTGTAGCTAGGTTAAGTGCCTCTTTGTAATTTGCGTAGTCTTCATCCTTTCTGGTACGCCTTTAAACCATCCACATAGTTTGCTTAAACACTATTTTTCTAATAGCGTCTTTTGACAAGTGTTTCTTTCTAGACCGTTTTCCTTGTTTTTTCAAGGGAACAAATTTATCGATGATACTCTCAATTTCATATTTTAGAATATTCCAACATTCAATTGTGGTCTTATTCATCAGCATGTTATTCCAATCTAGCTTTGCTAAGTATTTTCTCATATCTTTATAGTTACCTTTGTGGAAGTTTCTCCAATACGTTTTTTTTATTTTTACTTTCTGATTTTACATTGATGTCAAAATGTATTTGATT
Source organism: Lamellibrachia columna (assembly GCA_963662155.1). Taxonomy (NCBI): domain Eukaryota; kingdom Metazoa; phylum Annelida; class Polychaeta; order Sabellida; family Siboglinidae; genus Lamellibrachia; species Lamellibrachia columna. The sequence continues at coordinate 35,793,654 of OY759273.1, read as the reverse complement.
GTGGTCACTGTTAACCAATGGTTCATGTATTTTGACGTTGTCCACTAATTCTTTTTGTGATGATAAAACTATATCTAATACATTTTCTCCCCTGGTTGGTTCTAGCACATTCTGAGTAAGGAAGCTCTCCTGAATTAAAAATAAAAATTGTTGGTCCTCAACCCCTGTACTCTCTAGAGATTTCCATTGTATGTGTCCATGGTTAAAAACTCCCATTATGATACATTCCCCTTTACTAACTTCCTTTATAGCATTTTGTATTTTTGTGTTATCTTCTTCGTTTATGTTTGTACTTTGGTAAATTAATCCAATAGTTAATTTTGAATTTCCTGAAACTATTTTGCAACAAACAGCAAACATTACGTATCCTGCCAATTCTAATTAAGCATCTGTAATGTCTGTGTTAGCCGTTGTTGAATTGTACCTCACGTCCATGCTTAGTTTGATCCATCTGCTGCTCTATGGCAGCTCCGATCGCTTGCGATGCAGCCTACCTGGCTCCATAACTGTTCTTAGCCGTTGTTGAATTGTACCTCACGTCCATGCTTAGTTTGATCGGGGCATTCTATGGCAGACCACACAGAATGTTAATTTCTTTTGTTTGCTCTCTTTTCTGCTTCAAATTATCCATTGTCACCTGGGCAGTGATAGCTGCTACCCTGTCTGCATTTCTCTGCAATCCACATCGGCCTGGAGGGGGTGTGTTCGTTGCAGCCAGAATGTGATATATCTTTGTGATTCCAATAGTCGAATCCTGAAGTCCAACGTGGAGTGCCACATTCTATGTGGCTGGTTTTTGACCACAACTGCCAATGTCTACCTCATCGTACAATTTGTACATGCCTGACTGATATTCACAGTGGAGACAACGTAGAGACATTTTCCAGCATAAACCGACTTGTTTTTTTTCATGTTCTTCAAAGTGTGGAGATGTGCATGTCGTGTTTTTTGCATGCTCTGTGAAACATTCATTCCACATTGCCACATTTTTCTGCATGCTTACCATGCTTAGCAGACGCATCTCAGAAACTACACCAGTTTCTTCTGCTTGAAGGTAGCTGTCTGCTAAATCAGGGCATTGATCTAGCTGTGGTCGTAGAATCTTGCTATTTCCACAGCATCTGGCACGGTTAGCAGTCCACAATCATTACGTGCACCACTCTTGAATATTCAGTCTTCGCAGCCACACGCTGCTGTTTTTTTTTACGTATTTCTGATGTTGCAGCATTTCGTGATTCCAGGTACGGGTGGCCACATTTCAAACTTTGCACATTCTTAATGCTACCAGCAGATGGCTTACGGTTGCTGTCACTCCCAAGCTCACTATTCTCGTTTATTGTCTCTTCCATTTTGTAGCAATGCAGGGTAATCCAGGCAAAATTACAGTTGAACTTGACAAACTGTTATTTGAAATCACAGACCTCTAATCAGTCAGAAAGTCCAAATGACAGTGACAGAACATCTGTATGATACGGCAGGACAGGAGAGAATTGCATTAGTAAAGCCTTAGTTTGGACATTTATATCAATCTCAACCAATGACATTGGAGTATAATGACTTATTGGTCAGTTTTTGTTTACTTCAGCTAATTAGACACATGGGCCTACTGTGGAGATCTCCTGAAGGAGTACACCCTCCTGTGGCTTGGTAAAATCTTGGACAGAGCCCATGCTATCTGATAAGGTCTACTGACTCACTGGGGGTGATCCATCAGGCAAGTGCCTTGTCACTGCTAGTTTGCTAATTAGGTTGTATAATGTTATGTAATAGAACTAGTTGAGTAGTCTGGCCTTGATGGAATTCACACTTTAAGGTGAATCTTGTGTATATTTACATCTGTGTAATAGGGCAGGAGGTAAAAAAAATATAATTTTCAGTGTAAAATAAATGCTGGCTGAATACAATGTGCTTACAGAACATATGCTGGGCTTTCTGAAACATGGTGTTAAAAATCCATAAATGCTAGCTGAGAAAGTGTGTATCTTCAAGAGTTAAGGTGGATTATAGAAGTTTGGACACACGACCATTTGCAATGTTCATGTCAACAAGGTACTATTAGTAACCTTTGCTATTTGTTGCTGTGTAATAAATACTAATATTTTCATTAATTTGTTACACACTAATAAACAGTCATGAACGTGGGCATTATTGGCCTATTTGGGAGAAAAGGGCGATTAGTCAAAACAGAAATTTTCTATTGCTGTATAAACTCCTGAAGTTTTAAGGTACAATTACATATATAAGTTCCTGGTTTGTCCACAGTGATGTTTGATATGTAGTGACTCAACCACAGACCGAGCATAATAAGTGATCCCTGCTTTGGGGTTCATGGTCCCTGCTACAACAAAAACCCTGTAAAGTGGTTTTGAATTTTCTTGCGAAAGTATGTATTTGCAGATGTTTGCTATAACTTGCCTTTAGAGGGCTAAAGTCACATTAGACCAATGTAATATATAGCGCTAAAGTCACATTAGATAAATATTGTGTACTAAACTGTTTAAAAGTGCATGTGCAGGGTTTGGGCTAGTGCAAACATAGACAGATACACAGTAGGAAGTCTAGGGGTGCATTATATCTGTAGTCCTGGGCCGACTCAGGAACTCTAGGTATATGAAAACACAGGGGTGGCAATGAAGCACCCGAAGAAGGGTCTGTTTGTTAGTACAGGATGTGATAAACACAGGGTAGGATTTCTTTGAAATTCTAAACTAAGAGTATATTTAAGTGTATCTAGTTTATATTTATAACTAATACACAGTATAGTTAAATTTGAATACATGCACTATTTTTGGTTGTGTTGGGGATGATTTGGGTTTTGCGTGTTTTAACAGCTATTGTTTACGTCCGTCATCTTGATTTATGTTCATTGTTAAGCAAGTTAAACGCAGCTGATTGAGTAAATTTGGTTTAGGAACGTGTGATCTCTAACGTTATAACACGATTATATTCTGATTTTTATACTATTGCATATCTGTAAGTTTAGGGTGTAAAGAGCCTTCTATCTCGGCACGTAGGACCATCGCGATCCCGATCCCAATTTCCAGAATCTATAGCTGGGGGTTCACTTACCATATTAACTATTCCAAATTCCCCAACTATTTCAGTTAGTTTGTTATGTTTTGCAGCTTTCTGTTGGTTTGTTGCACAAAAATTCTTCCAGTCGATGGCAGGAAGGTTTAGATCTCCAGCTAGGGTGACAGATATATACAGGTATAGGATGGAGAGAGATTCATGTAAGGCTTCTAGAGATGTTGTGTATTCATTTGGAGGTATGTAGTAGGATGCGAAATAGATAGCTTTTTTTATGCACAAAGTGTATTTTAGTCAAAATAATTTCACAGGTTGTGATTAGTTTGTCTTGGTGGTCTGCTATAATGTAATTTCGCAGTGCTATCAAAACACCTCCACCGTGGATGTTATGATCTTTTCGGATTGTTTCATAATTTGTGGGGAGAAAGGAGTATGTGGGGATACTTGAGTCGAGTTTGGTTTGAACTAGAAGGATTATGTGAGGGTTTGTTGAGTTTATTGTTGCCTTCAGTTGGGATATTTTGTTGGTGCTCTTGATGCTGTTTCAGTTTATCAGCATGGCCTTGTTAAGTTTACTTTTTACCTTTGCCCGGTCAGCAGTAGACATATTAGCTGGATTTGGTGCAAATGTAGGGTTCATATGATTAGATAATATTTGTGTAGTCACTGCTGTCTGGAAGAGACTCAAGAACTGTGTAGTGGTTTGAGGTATTAATGTTGCTGGTGAATAGACACTCAGAATAGTTTGGCAGTCCACAGCAAGAACAGAACCAGAGCACACTACTCTCGAGTGCCAAATAAATGTATAGGCCAAAAAACAGTTTAGGGTGGCAAATATGTCAAATTTAGTAATAGTATATAGTGCCGAATAACAATATGGAGGGTGCAAATTATTCAACACAAATAATAGTACAGTGCGAAAAAGTCACTAGAATATTTGTTTTTCAAAAGCAATTTTTTTACTTGACGCAAAGCCAAGGCGTCCCGAGAAAACTGTGGATTACCTGTATTTTGGGCTTTTTCTGCTGAATATACATACACTTTGTGCGTATTCGTGTCACCGCAGATATAGTAACCGCATTTTATATCTGTGAAAAAATGGGGAATTTTCCGTTTTTAAATGGACACTAAAGTTTTATTGATTTGAATACGCAAGCGTGTTTCTTGGGAAACCGCAGCTAGCCGGTTACGACCGGTTTGAGGTGCTGCGCATGGCAGCCATTTATGGTCAGTTTACACGATGATAAAGGCGTTTAAACTAATAATATACCATGTCGTGCTCCCGAGAGCTAAGGATTCTGACCGATTCATATAATCATTGAAATCTAACGGTCTAACACTTCAGGATCAAAATCTAGGATCCTCAGAAGCACGGGATCCTGCTAAATTCACGACTGTCGTTGTAAAAGATGAAAACATAGCCGTCAGAGGGAGCCACATGCAACTCTAATTGGGAGCAAGTGATTTTAGGGGTCATGCCTCAATTACACTTCCTGGTGTGTTACATGTATGTTTCACGAAAGACGGGCATGATACGTTCAGCCATTTTAAAAGAGTTAGAAATGTCTCATTTTTACTAAACTCGATCAGCATGTCAATGAAATGATGATAACTGCAGGTAAGAAATTTAAGAATTTTAATGGTCAAGTTTTCTTATAATCATACAAAACGTTAACATGGCCACCAATGAGAAATGTAACTGCATCCTGAACCTAAATAAGTAACATAACAAGGGAAATGTGGTAGCCATTGAACAGTCATGGAGGAGACGTTTTACCAAAACTATAGTGCTTAAATGCATGAAAACGTGTGTCACCAAACAATGAGTGTATGCTATGGACAAAAAGGAAAATTTTTTAAATAGGAGTTATTAATTGTCGATTCAGATGTGGCTACAGTTGTGCAGTGACAGTGCGTAGGCTCAGTTACATGCTTCAACCAGGGTTGTTTGATTTAAATATTTGGGTTCAGGATACAGTTACATTTCCCATTGGTGGCCATGTTAACGTTTTGCATGATTATAAGAAAACTCGACCATCAAAAATTCTTAAATTTCTTATCTGCCGTTATCATCATTTCATTGACATGCTGATTGAGTTTAGTAAAAATTAGACATTTCTAACTCTTAAAATGGCTGAACGTGTCATGCCCGTCAATGTTTACCAATTTCTGCATGAATTACTACACACACGTGCCTTGTGGTGAAAAATTGCCAAAAATCCTTTCGCCTATTGAAATCATCTAAAAGTTCTCAGTTACATTTTCAACAGGTTCTACCAGCAAACTTGCGAATGTGCCTGCTCAAATTCAGTTGTGTCAGATGATATGATATTTTTTAAATTACACATACCTAAAATTACTGTGTACTTATTTAAATAAGTACCCTAACAAGGGAAATGCGGTAGCCATTGAACACTCATGGAGGAGACATTTTACCAAAACTATAGTGCTAAAATGCATGAAAACGTGTGTCTGTCACCAAACAATGAGTGTATGCTATGGTGCGATGTGTGTTAATGTCAGTTACCCGTCATAGCTGATATTGCATCATGTGTGTTGGTCTTGGTATCAATTTGTTGACATGAATTTCAGCAGGTGACGCCATGTGTGGTGGTCTAAGTCTGTCTGATTGTGATCGCAGGGTTGCCAGTAAGCAGGTAGTAAATGCTCCATGAAATGCAGAATGATACAGTATTAGAATGTTGTGTGTGCATGTACAGTTCTTGTGTGTCTACATTCTGCTGACATAACTGGTCAGCAGATTTCGGTGACCTTAACGAGTATGGGTGATCAGTGCGATCTGCAGGTGACTGTTGCTGTCGTCGCCTTTGTTTTATGACTGGCCTAGTAGCTGTAGCTGTGGTTGTCATTGCTGATGTCGAGGTAGATGCCCTAACCACAGTTGCTCGGGTTGCAGGTTTGGGGCCAAGCAGACTCTTTCTGTATATATCTACTTGACGGCGGTTCCTTTTTGTTTCAAAATAGTCTCTCATTCTGCAGCCGCACCGAAGGCCGTCTGGAATATGCTCGTTGGCAACCCTACCAGTTTGTTATAGGACACTGTACATTTTCCAGTTTTCATAGCATTGAGATTCCAGCTACATAATTGATGCGATCAATTACGGAACACGCTCGTCCCTGTGCATTTCTGCTGAAGTTCACATTCTTTGGAAGAGATGCAGAGAATGATCTGTTGATCGATTCATTCTTGTCCATGGTTAATCTATGTCGTGTCATCTGAAGTGCTGCATTTCCGAGACGCATTTCTATTGACCCTTGAAGTGTTAACCATGTTTAACCGTGTCACACCACTTGCCTTCATGTGCTGTGACTTGTGCCACCAATTGTTTTGCAGTTGGCCTCGGCATACCACTGCATGTCGGCAGCAGTTTTTGCAAGAACCTGCGTAGCAGTCTACGGTAGTTTGAATGATGTCACTGGAATACAGTGTATGCACATTTGTGTAGATCTTCTGGCATCTGGTCTTCACATCTTCAGCAAACATTCTTTTGTTTTTTGCTCTGATGATGGCTGTTTCTCCCGGAAACATTTAGGGGGAGAATGAAGCTTTCATGATATGTCTAAATTGTGTCTGACCAAGATGTGTTGTGTCAGCCTGTCTTTCTGTGGGGACTGCCGGCATAGCATCCTGTACCCCACGAGAAGCTGATGCATCTCCATCAGTAGCCACATATCTGATTGCGACATTGTCTTGTGCGAAAATGTGGCCTATCTGTTTGCCAATGTCATACTCCTAGATTGGATCCACTGCTTGTAGAGTTTTTAACAAGATTTAACAAGATTGCTTCCCCAACCAACAAGTTCCAGATGGCAAGTGGATAAGGAAGCCATTGGCTTAACGAGAGTCCAACAATTTTATCATCTATGTGTAGCCCGCTCTTATCATATATCTGTCAATTCAATCAGGTTAATGTAGTTTTTATGAAAGAAGTTCCAATTTTAGTTCTTGTTTATCTTGTTTTCGAAAAAGTACTGCTAAGCTAGATGGGTGCAGTTTGATTTTAGGGATTCCCAGTTTGCAGATCTGTAGTTGTATACTTTGTGTGGTGGTTTGTTTTTTCTGTTAGGATTCATATTGATATCAAAGAGAATGGCTTCCTGATCACTCGTGCCTGCCACTGTGTTTATGGTGGAAATAAGGGATGGGTTTGATGTAAGTACTAGGTCTAATATATTTCCAGAATCTAGCTGGGTGGGTTCATTTACCATATTAACTAGTCCAAATTCCCCAACTATTTCAATTAGTTTGTTATGTTTTGCAGCTGTCTGTTGGTTTGTTGCACACAAATTCTCTCAGTTGATGGCAGGAAGGTTTAGATCTCCAGCTAGGATGACATATTTAACAAGATTGCCATCCCAAACAACAAGTTCCAGATGGCAAGTGGACAAGAAAGCCATTGGCTTATTGAGAGTCCAACAATTTTATCATCTATGTGTAGCCAGCTCTGATCATATATCTGTCAATTCTATTTTTAAACATATTCACACTACTAGCATTAACACAATCATTTGGCAGTTTGTTCCATTCATTTATCACCATCTGTGAGAAAGAGTACTTTCTCATGTCCAACCTACACTGTTCCTTAACTAATGCTGCTTTGTTTCCTCAGGTTCTACTGCCTTCTTTAAGTACGAAAAACATATTCCTATCAACATCCTCATAACCGTTCACTATTTTAAACACTTCTATTTGGTCTCCTCTTAGTCTCCTGCTCTCTAGTGTTGTCAAACCACATTGTAATAAGCGACTTTCGTCTCAATTCTGGAATCATTTTTGTTGCTCTTTGTTATATTCTTTCTAGCTTGTCTATGTCCTTTTTACGATATGGCCTCCATGTTTGAATACAATATTCCAAATGTGGTCTAACTATTGCTATGTACAAGGGTACAATTAGCTGTTTCTCCTTATACATGATAGTTCTCCTAATTAGCCCTAGAACTTGATTTCCTTTTGAAGCAGCAATCCCACATTGCTCTGAAACTTTCATGTCAGCACTACATGTTACTCCTAAGTCCTTTTCTTGTGTGGTTCTACCTAGTACAGCATTCCCCATTGTATATTCATCATCCATGTTTCCATGTCCTATGTGTATACATTTACACTTCCCAAAATTTAATAACATTTGCCATTTTTCTGACCATTTAACTAATTTATCTAGATCATCCTGTAAACTTTGTTTATCTGTATAATTTGTAACATTTCTGAATACTTTTGTGTCATCTGCAAATTTGAGTACTTTGCTAGATATGTCATCTTCTAGATCATTTATATATATTAAAAACAGTATAGGGCCTAATACTGATCCCTGTGGTACCCCACTCAAAACCGATTTCCAGTTTGAAATCTCACCATCTACTATTACTCTGTCTTCTGTGTGTAAGCCACTTTTCTATCCAGTTGATTACATCATTACCTATACCATGGGCTTTTAGTTTATGTATCAATCTTTGGTGTGGCACTTTATCGAAAGCTTTCTGAAAATCTAAGTAGACAACATCCACTGATGACCTGTCATCTACCCACTTTGTAATTTCTTCAAAAAAACATAAGAGATTGGTTAGACATGACCTTGCTTTTAGGAACCAATGTTGAGATGTATTTATTAAATTATGTTTTACAAGGAATTCCACCATGTGGTCTCTAATTAATGTTTCGAGTAATTTACATACAACTGATGTTAAACTCACTGGTCTGTAATTTTCAGGCTTGTTCCTCGATCCTTTCTTAAATAGTGGCGTAATGTTTGCTTCTTTCCATTCTGAAGGAACTATTCCTTCTTCTAGTGACAAGTTAAACAATTTTGCAAGTGGTGTACTAATTTGCTCAACAATTTCCTTAAGCAGTTTTGGTGGTATCCCATCAACTCCAGGTGATTTATTATCTTTCATCTTCTTAATTTTGTTTGCTGTCATTACAGGAGTTACAAATAACTGCCCTAAATGTTCTGATTTATTTCCCTCAAATTTAGTAAATGTAACTGGAAGTGAGCTGATATCTTCTGTGGTAAATACTCAGCTGAAATACTCATTCAGGACCTCTGCCATTTGAAACCCCTCTGAAATTATGTTTCCCCTGTTGTTTTCCAGTGGTCAGACCTTATCTTGAACTTTCTGTTTACTCCTTGCATAGTCATAGAAACTCTCGCTGTCATTTTTTTATATTACCTGCCAATTTTTGTTCAAAGCTTCTTTTAGATTTTCTAATTTCAGTTGTAGCTAGGTTAAGTGCCTCTTTGTAATTTGCGTAGCCTTCATCCTTTCTAGTACGCCTTTAAACCCTCCACATAGTTTGCTTAAACACTATTTTTCTAATAGCGTCTTTTGACAAGTGTTTCTTTCTAGACCGTTTTCCTTGGTTTTTCAAGGGAACAAATTTATTGATGATACTCTCAATTTCATATTTTAGAATATTCCAACATTCAGTTGTGGTCTTATTCATCAGCATGTTATTCCAATCTAGCTTTGCTAAGTATTTTCTCATATCTTTATAGTTACCTTTGTGGAAGTTTCACCAATATGTTTTTTTTATTTTTACTTTCTGATTTTACATTGATGTCAAAATGTATTTGATTGTGGTCACTGTTAGCCAATGGTTCATGTATTTTGACATTGTCCACTAATTCTTTTTGTGATGATAAAACTATATCTAACACATTTTCTCCCCTGGTTGGTTCTAGCACATGACTCAGGAACTCTAGGTATATGAAAACACGGGACTGGGAATGAAGCACCCGAAGAAGGGTCTGTTTGTTTGTACAGGATGTGATAAACACAGGGTAGGATTTCTTTGAAATTCTAAGCTAAGAGTTTATTTAAGTGTATCTAGTTTATATTTATAACTAATACACAGTATATTTAAATTTGAATACATGCACAATTTTTAGTTGTGTTGGGGATGATTTGGGTTTTAACAGCTATTGTTTACGTCCATCATCTTGATTTATGTTCGTTGTTAAGCAAGGTAAACGCAGCTGATTGAGTAAATTTGGTTTAGGAACGTGTGATCTCTAACGTTATAACACGATTATATTCTGATTTTTATACTATTGCATATCTGTAAGTTTAGGGTGTAAATAGCCTTTTATCTCGGCACGTAGGACCATCCCGATCCCATTTAATTGTATGACTTTGTCTGTTATATATGCTTATTTCATTTGTAATTTCCATAGTTGGCTAATTCCTTGTTAAATTGTTACTTTGGATTCTGCTAGGTACATTTTGTGAAGTGTAACACAAGTGAATAATGGATAAACACAAAGCAAGATCGCATTGTCAGAAATCAAGAAGGAGTTTTATTCATTAATGAGCATGCTAATCTAATTCATACAATCATTATTAAAAAATTTATTCAGCTGTTAAATCCTGTATCCATATATGTGTGCGTGTGTGTGCGCGTGTGTGTGTGCGCATGCATGTGTGTGTGTGCGTGTGTACTGAAAATAACTTGCACTTATGTAAAATATTTACAAATATTTAAAACAAACATTAAGTTAAACTGTCAGGTGTTGGTTATAGACTCTTTTGGTAGCGCTCAGTTGAAAGCTATGCTTCACTACATATATTCTGTTGCAACTAACTGGGATGGTATCTATGACAATGATGCAGGTATCTAAATCTACACTTGGGCCGTGGGAACAAGTCCGTGTGGAGATGACATTCTACCACACAATGATCCCCATCAACACCTGGCCTCATCCTCTGAATGGACAAACATCGGCATCGCATTCCCACTCGGACTGCCAGGTAAGTAACCCAGGTAAGTAACTGTTTCTACGCTTACAGTTCTTTCTAACCTTTAAAACTGTCATGGCAAACAGGAAAATTTGAACATTGTATTGTTCCATTATCATTCCAGTAGTGATGCTAGTACACCTAGGTCGAGTTTGACTTACCAACTTGTGAACAAAACCAACATATGACATGTGACACTTGAGTATATGTCCATCTGACAAATCTAAACCAAACAAGAACTTGTCAACGCCGGTTGTTTCGTAGCAGAGACAAGCACATATGTATATTATGAAACAAAAACGATAAGGAAGAAGATGAAAGGAATACGGGCAAATGCTCTTGTCATTGTCTACTTGTTTCCTATGACGCTGTATTGGTTGCCATGTTGACCAGTGGTTGACCAGAGCTTTCACCACCTGCAGGTGGCAGCAATGTTGGTGTGAAGTAATTCTGACAAAGCCAGATCAGACAGAATGCGTTCAGCTTAAGTTGGTTGTGATTAGAGCGAGCACTGGTCTGTGTTAGTCACTAAGTCAAACTTGGCTCTTGTGCTATGTATACTTCTGTGTGTCCAAGTGTGTCTTGTTTTTGCTGTGCTTTATGTCTTCTCTGTTTCTCCTGTCTATATATTTCATTGTCTCTGTTTCTCCCTCTCTTTTTATGAGACTTTCCTTCTACCTCTCACAATAATGATGAAGTAAACACAAATCTAATTAATATGTTACTACTGATATCCTCTCGACATTCACAAATGTATGCTTAACAATGTCTAAGAAAGAAGCAGTTGTGTTTTATCAAGTAGAATAATGCATGATAATAAAACTACCTTATTGGTCTTATGTATTTAACCATCAATTATCCTCCTAGTTAACACATGGCCGACTAATTCTGAGAATCCAGCTAACGTTTGAATCAGTTCAAACGAGATCGAACACACACGTTGGCACAGACACGGGATTGTTATGGTGCACAGCTAATCAATTCAAGGAATCTTTAGATGTACCAGGTATGTTGTGGTGGATCACGAGTAAAAGAACTGTATGCTTACAAAGGTAGGAAGTGAAAAAGTATGTCAAAATGTATTTTTGCCGCTACATAACAGGAATGACAGTGTTTGCTGATGTGACGAATGTTATCAGCCAGATAACAGTCATGAGTACCACAGGCATGAGTGACTGTTTTGTGGTTGTTAACACTCTTGTGACAGCAGCAAACAGTGTACTATTCCATAGATATAATGGAGTTAATGTGACAGATAAAACGTTGCATCTGTGAATAATTTTAAGACATTATTTTCAGAAATTTATCTAAAAATTATTTCATCTTGCATATGCCATTTTACCTTCAGATAATAAATATTATGTGACAGTACGAGCCATCAACAACATTGAGTTCGGTCCTCCTGCACTGACTATGTGCCATGCCCAGTCTATTGCCGTCGACACCACGCCCCTGATCATCTACGCAGTTGATCACGTCACATATGGTGAAGACACCTTCCTGATTTCATATCGAGTTAATGGCACGTAAGAATTCATTTATTTGACTGGTCTATAATCAAGGTTGAAACTAAGTTGCCAATCCATAGAGATACTGCTTCATCCTAGTTTGTTAACTAAAATAATGTCGGCTGTATAATCCATCATTGCTGCAGTGACTCTGTGTCTGCATCAAGAGTACAAAGATGGGTCTGGGTCGAAGCAGAAGGGATACGTATGTCCGCAGCTGGACGGCTGTGGACAACTACTCCCACATCCAACATAACTACCACATTTCTGATGGCGTGGCAATCTGGGTGAAGATACAAGTCTCCAACAATGGTTTGTTCTAATCTCATTCTAAAAGTATACAGGCAGTACGCACTTTAGTTTATGGACATGGTCTTCAATGTTGTTTTATGTGATTTGACCGTCCTTATAATATGGGGTTCCTTGTGTCTGTAATATATTCTCAGTTATTATTGTAAATATTTGCAGCTTCAAATGTTTTTGTAACTAGATTGCAGTTTGCCGACATAATTACGAATTGATTAAGTGAATGTCATGTTTCAGTTGTCTGTGAGGGATATCGGCCACACAGACAAACCAATCATAGTGGACAGATCTCCACCTATTCCAAGGCTTGTTTATGAAGGTTAAAACCTAAAAAAGGATATCTCCTTCCAGTCATCTTCCTCTCGATACTGCACCAACTGGAATAGGTTTGGAGACCCAGAGAGTGGACGGAGTATGTTTATAGAGTGGGAAAAAACTGTCAAATTATGGTGGTCTGTCCCCTTTTTGTTACTCCCTGCAGCAATGAGCAGACTGCTGATCTCAGTCATTTGTGTAATACTTTTTAAAATCAGTGAATTTGAATATTAAACTAAAATATGTTGGTTTATTCAAGCATAAACTGCACTGAAGCAGAAAGAAATTAGCTGTTAACACAATGTTTCAGTGTTTGCAAAATAGACCGATCAATTGATAATTTATTTCCAACAACAGTACAAATTCATAAAAAAAATAAAAAAAAATTTGCAGCATTTGGAATTTAGGTATAAGTAATAGTTTATTGTAAAGAGTGTGAACAGAAGTATAATACTTACCTATGGTTCATTCAAAGATACTTATAGGTATGTCACTGAGTGACTATTGTGATATAGATGTAATGGTGTTTTGTATTATTAATCAGTTCAAAAGTTGCACTGCACTATGCATGGTTTTCTTTCAGCCAAATATTTAATCACCCTGGGGACGTCTGCTGGCTCAGATGACATTGTACCTTACACATGACTGTCATATGATGTGACAAGTCAGTGTGTGGACGGCCTACACTTACAACACAAAGCTGTCTACTTTGTCAGTGTCACTGCAGTCACTTGAGGACTCTTTGAAAGGAACGTGATGATGAACTCAGAATGAGGTAGGGTACAACTGTATGTACTTACAGGCATCAATGTGTCTGTAAGCAATGGTTTATTAAATAAGTACAGCCGGGTCTAATGTGTTATTTATAGAATGTGTCACATTAAAATCTCTCTTTCACAGAAGTTATTCTCCAGTCTTCATCATTCTGACTAACATGGACGTCATCCCACATTTGTTGCACTGTCTGTTGACCTGACACCCCCAGTGAAGGGTGTTGTGAAAGACGACTAGGACCCCAATGAGGATGAGTGGTACTCCTCAGAGGTGTCCACTGTTGCCAGCACCTGGAGGCAATTTGCTGACCCAGAATCTGACATAAAAAGTTATCTTGTCTACATATACAGAAAACCTACAGGTAAATATAATGTTATATTTCATGATTGCACACTAACTGTGCTTACTCAGTACAAATGAGGAATCCAGCAGTGTCATTCAACAGTTGCTAGTATTTAAGTTGGAAATCAAATAACCTAATAGACCCTTAATATTTTAGGCCCCAGGAGCCAGGGAGGTTGTACTACACACAAAGAAGAACATAGTTCCATCTTTCAACTCTCTTGAGAGACATAACTTCCATCCTAATAGACCCTTAATGTTTAGGCCCCAGTAGCAGGGTGGTTGTACTACACACAGAGAAGAACATAGTTCCATCTTTCAACTCTCTGGAGAGACATCACTTCCATCCTAGTAGACCCTTAATGTTTTAGTTCCCAGTAGCAGGAAGGTTGTACTACTCACAGAGAAGAACATAACTCCATCTTTCAACTCTCTGGAGAGACATCACTTCCATCCTAATAGACCCTTAATGTTTTAGGCCCCAGTGGCAGGAAGGTTGTGCTACACACAGAGAAGAACATAGCTCCATCTGTCAACTCCTCCGATAGACATCACTTCCATCTGCACCACAGCAACTTTGTCCGTGTCGATGTGACGGCACAACAAACAGTGCCGAGACAAACAGCTCGATGATATCGGATGGTAGATGTGACAGACCCCAAGATGTTGCAGCTCATTGATGATGACAACTTGCAGAGTGACATGGTATACACTGTGAGTGACAGTGTCTCTGGCAAGGAGTACAAGGCTGTAACACTAACAGTGTATATTAATTATAGGTCTTCATTGTTTCTAAATTCCTTGAATGGATTGACATTCTTTTTCTTGCACTATGATATTTGATGAAGGCTGAGTGAGTCAGCTGAAATATCAAAGAATAAAAAAATCATTGACCCCAAGTCTGGGATTGACCACTACAAAATATCAGCATACACACTGCACCAGGGCAAAATGACAATGATTTATCCCACAGGTCAATGTAACTGTTTGTACTGGTTAGTCTTAGTGTTGCAGTAGCTGTTGTTGATGTTTACATTTGTAAAGTGTTGGTTTCTTGTTTATCTTTTATGCCACATATTTTATATTGCTGTAGACTCTACAGAGACACTCCTAGAAAGTAACATGTCTCATATAGAAAAAAGAGGCAGCATACCAATCACAGCAGTTTGTTTTGACAACAGATATGATGTACTGATTATTGTAGGTTCTATGATGAACTAAAACATTTTTTGGTTTCATAAATCACCAGAGTCAAGCCTTGTAATACTTTATTTGCTAGTTGAAATGGAATCATTTAAATGAGTGTAGATATGAAATCTGGGTGCAGTGAACACAGACCTAACCTAATGACTGATTTATTACATATGCATTCAATAGCAACACTGTTAGCTGTGAGTGCTGCTCAATCACACATTACTGTAAATCATTAGGTCCAGGTGGAAGATTGTGCCAGCCAGTGCCACCGCGTGGACAAGAGATGAGGCTCTGAGTCTGAAGATCGGTGCACATTACAGGATGCACGTGATGGCCGTGAATGGGGCAGGGCTGGCCACTGTCCACTACACAAACGGTCTGTTGGTTGACCCAAGACCACTGAAGGTATGATCATTATTGTCCTGTATCAGTATCTAGATCAAGTGAATAGGACAGAGCTGGCTGCTGACCACTACACCAAAGGTCTGTTAGTTAATCCAACACCATGTCCACTACACCAATGGTCAACTGTCACATCAAACCAGATCAACTAATCTTGCATATCATTGCAATTATTGTAAAAAGTGACAAGACACAAATTGACAAAAATCATTGATTAATTTAATGTTGGATTAACATCTAGTAAAAATATATATACCCCAAAATTACTCGCTCTACTGCTATGATAATGTGACCTGCAGCACTCCACGGGTCCCAAAACCAATCAAATTTCATTAAGGCAAGCATAATATATATATATTGTTTATTCACACAGCAGAGCAATTAACCGAAACAGTGTTATATGGCAGACTAAGTAGAATTTACTTAATTAATGTGAAGAACTGTTTAACTTAATGAAAATGAAAAATGGCCGAAACGGCGACTGCTACTCAGAACTATGAGATGTGTAAGTCAAATACGATTTCTGACCCAGAAAAAGAACCATCGTTTCTCGTTACAAGCATACCCCATCTGCGCATCCGTTCTTGCGCACAGTTACCGTAATTTGGGAAACGTCAATACAGTGCCCTAAATGCCAGGTTATACCAGCGACTCTAAAAAGGGTTACAACTGTCAGTGTGTATTCACTGCATACTGTTATAATGGAGAATAAATGTAAAGGCCTGGGCCTAATGCCAGATACATAAAAGTCACAGAGTCACAATATGGTGGCACAGTTGTAAACCAGTTTCATCCAGTCAGTTGTACAGCTGAATACCTGACAAAACTCTGATGGAATTATACGAATGAATACAATTTGTGCATTGGTTGAGGCATTGCTGAATACTTCCCAATGAAGTCAAATTAATTGGGTGTTTCAGCGAACAGATCTAGGAGTGGGTGTCAAACAGACTGTTACTAGCCCCAGGAATGTGACACTGGGCTGTTTTTAATGATATGAATTTGCTTCATAACAAACATGTATTCTGGAGGCATATGGACTTTTTTATGAGTGGAAATATTAAGAGCTCTCCAGTACATAAATGTCTTAACTGCTGTATTTTGCTTGTAACTGCATACTGAGTGCACTTTTGGTACACATGACACCATTGGCCATTGTAGACGATGTTTTACTTCTCTATTTATAGATGTCATTTGTGCACATGGGCACCCTCTTGGGAGAATCTGAGGAACTAATTGATGGCTAGTTTGATGATTGTTCACAATGATGAAAATGGCATCCAGGCCTCATGGGGAACAGTGGATGGCGAGAATGACATCAGTGAATACTGTGTTGGCATAGGGACACCAGAAGGTAAAGTTAGTAGTATATGCAATTTGGTTTCAAGCAGTTTGTACACTTAACTTATAAAATAATTTAATATAATTTATGCGGGACAAAGCTACCTACATAAGAGTTAATGACATGGAACCGTGGCTCGTTTGCTGAAGACGACAAAGTCAAATGTATGTTTGTATACGAGCTTTATAATAAGCCAAATAGTAAAGTGCAATACATTATGTATAAATCATAAATACATTATGTATATACAAGATGAAAACAGTTGTGAACTAGTTTATATAATCAGCTTACAAAATATCAGCAAAGGTGGGGGAACCAACCACCAAACATATATCACACAAAGTTAGTAAACCGACCCAACCAAAAATCAAACAAACACTGGTGTAGATGGGGTAGGAGGGTGGGTAAAAACATTTCAAAATATCGAGAGCAACAAATAATATAAAAATAATAATATAAAAAGACCAAGACATGTACATTACAATGCAAATCCTATAAAGAAAATGTTTTTTGTTCATGACTACCCTATTCCTTGCCAAGCAATAAAAATAATCATTACTAATCTAGAGGACTGAGGTAAAATTAGTAAAGGATCAGTGTAGATTGGATATCAGGAAGTACTCGTTCTAACAGACGACAATAAATGAATGGAACAAGTTGTTTATTGATTGTATAACTGCTAGCAACTTGAATATGTTTAAAAACAAGGTTGACACATCTCAGGAGGGCGGGATACACATAAATTAAAAATGTTGGACTCTCGCTAAGCCAATGGCTTCCTTGTCCACTTGCCATCTGGGCCTTTGGCGTGGATGGCAAATCTTGTTAATCTAAGACAGTCAATATCTTTTATTATTATTTGCTCTGAATTAGGCATACAAATATGGCTGCTACATATTAGAAATGTAGTGAAATGTGACCGTAGCTAGAAAATATGCAGGGCTTACTGTAGAGTGCTGATGCTAACTTGGGTACATACCAGATATTCTAATTCTGGTATGTCGTAAGGAGCCAATTTGGGCTATAGTACACAACGGGGTCAACGATATTAACAGTCACACAATCTGTAAAACATTTCAGCTGTACTCGTGTTTTGTTTGGTCTTCGAGAATGAAGAAATTTATGAGGAGGTATAGCCGGCACAGAGCCCTCAACTACTCTGAACATTAATTTTAAGTCGCTGATCTCACTGTCTATACTTGACATATGTGTTGATGACTGTGAGTTGGATTCACTGTTGCATTGGCTTTAAGTATTTCTTTATGGTAATGTCAATGTATGTTCAACATCATGCATAATGTCTTCCTTACTGTGGGATTCCAAACTTGCATACTTTCATTGAGGTAGTTCTGACAGTAAATCCCCTTCCCTCCCTCACACTGTAGGACAAACAGATGTATTGGCATTTTACAGTGTGGGACTGTCACAGCACGGTTACATTGACAAAGTTGTCCTTGGCTCTGACCAATGCCGCGACCAACTCTCCCGTTTACTATGTCGTAGCAAAGGCAGTGAATGGAGCTGGCAGAGAGAGCACTCTTGTGTCTTCACAGTAGGAACCTTCATCATTACACTTTATTACTGTGAAATTGTAATATTACATTAGTGTAAATTAAAGTAACAGCAACACATTTCACTAAAATAATGATGAGCTGATTTCAGTTGGATTGGGAAATATGTGTCATTTAGAACTTTAGTGAAATAGGTTCCTGTTTGGAAGGTGTTTAAAAAGAAATCGTTTATTAGTATAAACATAACTTGTCACCACCAACTTTGGTTTAATACACTTTATTTGTGAACTGTTTTAGATAGAATTTCTAATGATTGCAAAACATTAATTAAACAACTGCTTGGTGTAGCATTAGATGAGTGATTTACTGTTGCATTTATTAATGCAGTTGTTCATTGTACGTTTACATCTTAGTGCCATCAAGTATTAAATATGTGTTCATTGTATGTTGTAGTGCCATCAAGTATTAAATAAGTGTTCATTGTATGTTGTAGTGCCATCAAGTACTAAATAAATGTTCATTGTATGTTGTAGTGCCATCAAGTATTAAATAAGTGTTCATTGTATGTTGTAGTGCCACCAAGTATTAAGGCGACGCGATGGTCGGAAAATGACACATTTTTATAAGAAAATAATTTTGAGTTGTTGACATCTCCGTGTAGACAAATTATTCACCTTGCCGTTCATGTACGCTGTTCACCCAAACTAAATTTATTTATGTCATAAAACATGTCTTTTGTGTGATGCCCATCGTTACTAAGTCTTTGTTTTTGTCAAATGAAGCGTGAATAATCCAAATGTGTTTTGTTTTTCGAGCATCGTTTGCATGCCAAAACGTTGCCCGAATGCATCATGGCGCATATCACCGGGAAGGGCTTTTTTTGCTTAGCATCATGGTTGTAACCATTCGTTAATATTCCCGAAGACGTCCGAGTAATACCGACTATCAATGAGCCTCCTCTGTTCGCGGATGAGCCAGGAACATTCTAGATACATTCTGTGTGTGTACATGTGTGTCATCGGTAACCCCTAAGCTAAAGCGTGGAATCGGTGCTGCAAAGCAACGTAAGTGTGTGCTGCTGCAAATAGTGTGCTCTGCGAGGTGACAGCAGATAGAATCTGTTACTGAACCCGTGACTTCGGCTTCGAGTTCAACCACGCTGCCGGCGGCAGCGATTATGACAGTCACAATGGCAGGCAAAATAAGTTCAGTTCATGTGCAATACACTGACACGGCAAATAATGTTGTTATATATGTTTACTATCATTGTGTCCCAGCAGATTAGTTCATAAATCACAATATATGCGTAGTTGAATGTTGACATATGTCCAAGTCACTACCGTAGCAGTTTATCCAGGGGTATTATCCAGGGGCCATGTTTACTCAAATCAGTGCTAGTAGGTGTGTGCTATATTATGTCCCATTTTTTTACAATATAGCATTGTTTTGTACAGCATGGATTTTAATTTTATTTTATTCAACGTACATCTTCTAGAACTAGCAATGGAATACAGATACTAATTATACGTACAACAATGCTGTATTTTGTCAGCAGCATTTCTTTACAATATGTTTATTATCTATTTCCAGATATCAGGTCATGCAGAACCATTTGTTTCATGAAGAACATCAGCGATGTAGAGGAAGTTTGGCTATGGCAAACTTCTAGAAAAGATAGGAGTGATGCGCTTTCCAGATGAAGATTGTGAAAAGGTGCTCTCGACGATGATTACAAAGCAGCACGAGGGAGACACGTCTTATTCATGCCCAGGATGCCAACTATGAACCAGGGACATTCTAGAAACATTCTGTGTGTGTAAATGTACATTATGGATACAGTGGACATTATTTTGTTCTCCAGATATGTACAGACAGTGACCTGTGAGGATTTACATTTTTTCCCGTTATTCCCATGAAATGGGTTTTACATGGTATTTCTGCGAAATACAATAGTTTTATTTTTCTAAAGGCAGTTTTTATGATCAATATACATTATTAGTTGTTCATTGGTCAAAGGACATCTGCTCTCCAGATTTGTGCAGTGAACTGTAGATTGATATGTTCATTTTAGGAACACATTTTTTTTTCCTATTGCTGTGAACTGCTTAGGTTT
Source organism: Lamellibrachia columna (assembly GCA_963662155.1). NCBI lineage: Eukaryota > Metazoa > Annelida > Polychaeta > Sabellida > Siboglinidae > Lamellibrachia > Lamellibrachia columna. The sequence goes on along the minus strand of OY759273.1, from coordinate 35,773,065 downwards.
GGACATGTTATAATTTCTGTGAAATATAATGGTTTATATTGGTGTCATATGATAGAGGACAGTTTGAATGACATATATACAAAGTTTCATCCATCAGATTGTTGATTCACATTCTCAGACTGTTGATTCACAGACTATGATCTCTGTTGCCCTTGGTTACAGGTTCAGTTGAAATGATGATCTCTGTTGCCCTTGGTTACGGGTCAAGATGAGACAATGATCTCTGTTGCTCTTGGTTGCACAAGCCACCTGGTGGCCATGATTGCACAGTTCCTGGATGTGCCGCTGCAGTGTCCAGTCACATGTCTTGGGTCTCGGTCACAGATCAGCGACTTTTTCATTGACAAACTAACAGACAAGGAGAGTGAGTGAGTGCAAGAGTTAGCTAGGGCATATCTGCCACATCGTATGGGTTTTCCATGTGCACTATGGGTTTGTGGAATTTTAGGAGATTTACCATCTCTATCCCATTTCATATGGATTTGGTTCAAATGCAAAATCATAATAAATTATAGTAAAACCTGCTCAAGCGACCACCTTACTAGACTATCTGTCATTAACGACCACTTGTCATTAAAAGCCACCTGTCATGAATGACCACAGTCAAGTACCACTTGTATTAGGATACAACCTGTATTAAGAGACCACTTGTATTAGGATACAACCTGTATTAAGATACCACTTGTATTAGGATACAACCTGTATTAAGAGACCACTTGTATTAGGATACAACCTGTATTAAGAGACCACTTGTATTAGGATACAACCTGTATTAAGATACCACTTTTCAGCCATCCAATGAGCAGTTGCGTTTTCTTGTTTTCATCACAGCAGTATAAAATTGAATGACAAATTCATAGGAGACGAAGCACAGATATTTTTGACGCTAGGCAGATTTCCGACAAAGCCTAGCATATTTTGTTTGATGTAGGTACATTAAACTCGATAAGAATCAGAATTCTATAGGTTGATTACAGGTAAGTAATGAAAATAATTATATGGGTTTATACAGAATTTCAGAACTACAGATTTCAACCAAAAAGATGTGGCAGTTCTGTTGGTGCATCATCATGATATGGTAGGCTGGGTTTACATGATGCGATATTGCTGCGATGGGGCAATGCCAATGACCAAATTGCAGCTTGATTGCCCCATGTAAGCTGTAGTTTCTGAAGCATCGCCATATACGATATGAAATTACCATGACCTGTTCTAATGACCAAACAATCGCCTCGTCTCACCTTAAGGAACCAAATGTGACAACAGTGCAATTTAGTTAGCTTGTTTGGTTTCAGGTTCCCACTACAGTTCAACTGTGCACTACTCCAGTTCAACTGTGCTGTTTACTTGCTGATAAAGACATTTCCCAGGTAGGTTCCAGTTCAACTGTGCTGTTTACTAGCTGATAAAGACATTGCCCAGGTAGGTTCCAGTTCAACTGTGCTGTTTATTGCTGATAATGACATTGCCCAGGTAGGTTCCAGTTCAACTGTGCTGTCTACTTGTTGAATAATGACATTGCCCAGGTAGGTTCCAGTTCAACTGTGCTGTTTACTTGCTGATAATGACATTGCCCAGGTAGGTTCCAGTTCAACTGTGCTGTCTACTTGTTGAATAATGACATTGCCCAGGTAGGTTCCAGTTCAACTGTGCTGTTTACTTGCTGATAAAGACATTGCCCAGGTAGGTTCCAGTTCAACTGTGCTGTCTACTTGTTGAATAATGACATTGCCCAGGTAGGTTCCAGTTCAACTGGGCTGTTTACTTGCTGATACAGACATTGCCCAGGTAGGTTCCAGTTCAACTGTGCTGTCTACTTGTTGAATAATGACATTGCCCAGGTAGGTTCCAGTTCAACTGTACTGTTTACTTGTTGAATAATGACATTGCCCAGGTAGGTTCCAGTTCAACTGTGCTGTTTACTTGTTGAATAAAGACATTGCCCAGGTAGGTTCCAGTTCAACTGGGCTGTTTACTTGCTGATAAAGACATTGCCCAGGTAGGTTCCAGTTCAACTGTGCTGTCTACTTGTTGAATAAAGACATTGCCCAGGTAGGTTCCAGTTCAACTGGGCTGTTTACTTGTTGAATAATGACATTGCCCAGGTAGGTTCCAGTTCAACTGTGCTGTTTACTTGTTGAATAAAGACATTGCCCAGGTAGGTTCCAGTTCAACTGGGCTGTTTACTTGTTGAATAATGACATTGCCCAGGTAGGTTCCAGTTCAACTGTGCTGTCTACTTGTTGAATAAAGACATTGCCCAGGTAGGTTCCAGTTCAACTGGGCTGTTTACTTGTTGAATAATGACATTGCCCAGGTAGGTTCCAGTTCAACTGGGCTGTTTACTTGTTGAATAATGACATTGCCCAGGTAGGTTCCAGTTAAACTGTGCTGTATACTTGTTGAATAATGACATTGCCCAGGTAGGTTCCAGTTCAACTGTGTTGTTTACTTGCTGATAAAGACATTGCCCAGGTAGGCTCCAGTTCAACTGTGCTGTTTACTTGCTGATAAAGACATTGCCCAGGTAGGTTCCAGTTCAACTGTGCTGTCTACTTGTTGAATAATGACATTGCCCAGGTAGGTTCCAGTTCAACTGTGCTGTTTACTTGCTGATACAGACATTGCCCAGGTAGGCTCCAGTTCAACTGTGCTGTTTACTTGCTGATAAAGACATTGCCCAGGTAGGTTCCAGTTCAACTGTGCTGTTTACTAGCTGATAAATACATTGCCCAGGTAGGTTCCAGTTCAACTGTGCTGTTTATTGCTGATAATGACATTGCCCAGGTAGGTTCCAGTTCAACTGTGCTGTCTACTTGTTGAATAATGACATTGCCCAGGTAGGTTCCAGTTCAACTGTGCTGTTTACTTGCTGATAATGACATTGCCCAGGTAGGTTCCAGTTCAACTGTGCTGTCTACTTGTTGAATAATGACATTGCCCAGGTAGGTTCCAGTTCAACTGTGCTCTCTACTTGTTGAATAATGACATTGCCCAGGTAGGTTCCAGTTCAACTGTGCTGTCTACTTGTTGAATAACGACATTGCCCAGGTAGGTTCCAGTTCAACTGTGCTGTCTACTTGTTGAATAATGACATTGCCCAGGTAGGTTCCAGTTCAACTGTGCTGTTTACTTGCTGATAAAGACATTGCTCAGGTAGGTTCCAGTTCAACTGTGCTGTCTACTTGTTGAATAATGACATTGCCCAGGTAGGTTCCAGTTCAACTGTGCTGTTTACTTGCTGATAAAGACATTGCCCAGGTAGGTTCCAGTTCAACTGTGCTGTTTACTTGTTGAATAATGACATTGCCCAGGTAGGTTCCAGTTCAACTGTGCTGTTTACTTGTTGAATAAAGACATTGCCCAGGTAGGTTCCAGTTCAACTGTGCTGTCTACTTGTTGAATAAAGACATTGCCCAGGTAGGTTCCAGTTCAACTGTGCTGTCTACTTGTTGAATAAAGATATTGGCCAGGTAGGTTCCAGTTCAACTGTGCTGTCTTCTTGTTGAATAAAGACATTGACCAGGTAGGTTCCAGTTCAACTGTGCTGTCTACTTGCTGAATAAAGACGTTGCCCAGGTAGGTTCCAGTTCAAATGTGCTGTCTACTTGTTGAATAAAGACATTGCCCAGGTAGGTTCCAGTTCAACTGTGCTGTCTTCTTGTTGAATAAAGACATTGCCCAGGTAGGTTCCAGTTCAACTGTGTTGTCTACTTGCTGAATAACGACGTTGCCCAGTTAGGTTCCAGTTCAACTGTGCTGTCTTCTTGTTGAATAAAGACATTGCCCAGGTAGATTCCAGTTCAACTGTGCTGTCTATTTGCTGAATAAAGACGTTGCCCAGGTAGGTTCCAGTTCAACTGTGCTGTCTTCTTGTTGAATGAAGACATTGGTCAGGTAGATTCCAGTTCAACTGTGCTGTCTACTTGTTGAGTAAAGACATTGCCCAGGTAGGTTCCAGTTCAACTCTGCTGTCTACTTGTTGAATAAAGACATTAGCCAGGTAAGTTCCAGTTCAACTACGCTGTCTACTTGCTGAACCAGGTAGGTTCCAGTTCAACTATGGTGTCTACTTGTTTAATAAATACATTGGCCAAGTAGGTTCCAGTTCAAATATGCTGTCTACTTGCTGAATAAATACATTGCCCAGGTATGATTCCTGTTTATGTCAGGAATAAGGCTAAATACTTGGACTTGTTCTCAAATAAACTATTTTAGTACTTCTTAATGTTTGAATGTGTTGTTATTCCTATACCTCCTCATTTATATTTTTTGCTCATCTCGTTCAATATTCATTTTATAAAAAAAATTAAACCTATATAGTATCGACTATGACATGTTAGCTAATTTGTGCTAATGTGTTATTTAGTTTTAATGAAATCATCAGAGAAACTGATTTCATACTGGGCCCAGGTGAATTTCAGCAACTAATTGTGAAAGTGGGTATATCTCTATACGCTATAGCATAATGCCATTCACATTTGTAGGTTGCCTGATTGAACGATTAATGTCAATGATTTTAACAACAGTGTGCACACTTATTAAACCAATCGTGCATATTACATTGGGTCATAGCCCCCTGTGGCTTATGGCCCCCTGTGACTTATGGCCACCTGTGGCTTATGGCCACCTGTGGCTTATGGCCCCCTGTGGCTTATGGCCTCCTGTGGCTTATGGCCCCCTGTGGCTTATGGCCCCCTGTGACTTATGGCCCCCTGTGGCTTATGGCCTCCTGTGGCTTATGGCCCCCTGTGGCTTATGGCCTCCTGTGGCTTATGGCCCTCTGTGGCTTATGGCGCCCTGTGGCTTATGCCCTTCTGTGACTTATGGCCTCCTGTGGCTTAAGGCCTTCTGTGGCTTATGGCCCCCTGTGACTTATGGCCCCCTGTGCCTTATGGCCTCCTGTGGCTTATGGCCTCCTGTGGCTTATGGCCCCCTGTGGCTTATGGCCTCCTGTGGCTTATGGCCCCCTGTGGCTTATGGCCCCCTGTGACTTATGGCCCCCTGTGGCTTATGGCCTCCTGTGGTTTATGGCCCCCTGTGGCTTATGGCCTCCTGTGGCTTATGGCCCTCTGTGGCTTATGGCGCCCTGTGGCTTATGCCCTTCTGTGACTTATGGCCTCCTGTGGCTTAAGGCCTTCTGTGGCTTATGGCCCCCTGTGACTTATGGCCCCCTGTGCCTTATGGCCTCCTGTGGCTTATGGCCTCCTGTGGCTTATGGCCCCCTGTGGCTTATGGCCCCCTGTGACTTATGGCCCCCTGTGGCTTATGGCCTCCTGTGGCTTATGGCCCCCTGTGGCTTATGGCCTCCTGTGGCTTATGGCCCTCTGTGGCTTATGGCGCCCTGTGGCTTATGCCCTTCTGTGACTTATGGCCTCCTGTGGCTTAAGGCCTTCTGTGGCTTATGGCCCCCTGTGACTTATGGCCCCCTGTGCCTTATGGCCTCCTGTGCCTTATGGCCTCCTGTGGCTTATGGCCCGTGGCTTAATTTGTTTTTTATGTAACCTGTTGCGCCACAACATGGTATCATGGTGAACTAATGGGTGACTAAACGGGGCCCCCTTTGTGAGATCCTAGATACGCCAGTGACTTGGAGACACTGTGACTGGGCGGTCACAGGCCAGACTGTTAATTAAGACGACCGGGGTTTGAATCCAATTACTACCAAAAGCCGTTGGTCAGTTCTACCTGGTGTCTATTCCAGGGGACATAAATGTCACACACGGGATCAATGTAATGTAAACATTTGAGCGTTTGTGTAAATGTTTTGCTGAACTGTTCATTGATTTGTAGACATATTTCAGTGTTGTGTGTGGCAGGTTCAATCCCTGCTGGTGTTTGCAGTGTGCATACAAACACTACTGGTTGTGTACACCTCTACTGAATTCAAATCGCTACATTCAGCCTATTTAACTATATGTACAATTTAGGTAGAAATTTGTCATTGAAATACATTTTTTAGTTCCTCGATGTGCCGCTGCGGTATCCAGTGTTGAATAAAGACATTACCCAGATAGGTTACAGTTCAACTGTGCTATCTTCTTGCTGAAAAAAGACATTGCCCAGGTAGGTTCCAGTTCAACTGTGTTGTCTACTTGCTTAAAATTAACTGGTTGCAGGTTGCAGTAATATTGGAGGAGGAACTGTTACACAAGAATGTGCTGCAAGATGTCAAGAGACTAAACAGACCATCATACTGTCAGCCTGGAGACTTTTCACAGTTTTGTCAATCGTGCGACCAAACACACCAGCTTTGACAAAGCCTACATATGGTGCACTTCCAAAATGATATTTAATTAATTTATATTAAAAAAAATTGTTTCCATTTGTTCTACAAGTACAATAATCTTGTGAACATGTTAAAGTACATGAAAATGTTAATATTATGAAATTTATCTTTCCATAGTTTATACTTTCAAGGCTAAATACAAACTTTGGTGTTTCTTCCAGAAAGTGTGAAGAAGAACAAGAAAGAGAAGACGTGGATAAGTTTGGATGTTATAGTGAGTAGCTGCCCAGTCTATCTGTTTATATGTCACACAGTGGGAATGTAAACTTCAGTGTGCATAATTCGTGGGCATTCCACAAACTCCGTGTTTGACCAAGTGCATTAGACTCCATACCTGATTACAGAAAAACTCCATATATAGTGACACCTGCTGACAGCTCATCACTTTTGTGGCCTGTTGGGAGACTTCTGTGGTTTCTTAACAACTTCTGCTGAAGAACCTGATTTTTGGGGTTTCAACATAATTTGTAAGACATTCACTTTGAGGCAGCACTGTACACGGTGAATTTATGGTCATGTGTCCTAACAAAATGTCCTGTCATTGTGGAGTAAAAAGTATCAAAGCATTTATTGGTTTCTGTTAGAAATGTTAGTGTGTACCAGACTTGTGTGTAATGAGTAATGAGTGTATTCAACAATATCATATAACTGCAGCGCTATGCTAGGAACTTGGAAGTTTTGTTCCTCTGTGACAATCTCTAAGCTCTATTCATTGTAATCCATAGGAGTGGCTGCATTAACCTGGATAAACCTGTCAATCCATCACCACATGATGAAGTCGCCTGGAACATGAGAATCATTCATGTTGAGAAGACAGGACATAGTGACACGCTGGATGCCAAGCTGACAGGATGTCTATCGTGTTCATAAAGTGCGTCACCAGGCTGGTCATGTCGCAGCAGAGCGCTGGCAAGGAGAGTTTGTATCTTCCGACTGCACAGTCAGGACAGGGATAATGGAATTCTTCAGGTAGGACTGTGTGACTTGGTAATGTCATCAACTTTGTAATACTTTCAAGTCACTAATATGTCATTTCAAGTGCCCCCTCAGTTAAACTGACATGGTTGTCCAGTAAACTTGGCATTTCTTTTGTGGTCAACACAGTGGACCCTTCTGTAACTTCATATCGATAATGTAATTTAGTTTTAATAGAAATGTTGCAGCGACTACCAGACAAATACATAAAAATAAAAACTACTTGTCCTCATTCAAGTTATTTTTGCAATACATTCACAGTAGAGTCCCTCTAAATAGACCACCCATGTGACCAAGAAAAAGTGGTCAGATTACAGAGGTGTAAATATGAAAAGAACACACTGTCAGAGTGGTCGTTTTCGAGGGGTGGCTGTTTCCAACGGGTGGCCACATGGAGGGGTTCTACTGTATTTAAAATGTGGCCTTTTATGGAAACTGGTCTGGATAAGAGTGAAGACTCAGACTAGCAGTTCTTGGCACTGTCCCTAGTAAAAGTAACAAAAGTAACAAAGACATTTTATGTATAGTTGATGATGATATTTGCCTTGTGGAGCCCCCACCTCAGTCCATGTGTCTTATGAGCTCGCACAGACATTGAAACAATGACAGGGTTGAGCAGCTAGCTGGGGTTGGTAGCAATGTAAGATATACATGCTGAGGCATGTAATGTAATTTAAAGCATTTAAATATGATATCACAAGGTTTTTTAATGGCGAAGACCTATATGGATACTTCAGTTCAGTGTTAGACCATAGCTGCATCAGCGCGCTGGATGTTATATGTCACTTGCAGAATCCAGGACGGATTATCTTAGCTGTGTTTCTTAATGTCAAATGTTGTTATCTACGTGTTCATCATCATCATCACATCATCATAGTTACCAAGTCTAACAGCAGTATCAGTGTATATTCATGCCATGGTTTCAGATTGAAGAGCTACTTAAAAAAATAGTTATGTCATCATTCCTTGGTTTCAGATTGAAGAGCTACTTAAGAAAATAGTTATGTCATCATTCCATGGTTTCAGATTGAAGAGCTACTAATGACAATATTGAAGTCTTTGTTGCCCTGCTTTCAGATTGAAGAACTACTTAAGATAATAATGAAGTCATCATTGCCATGGTTTCAGATCGCAGAGCTACCTAAGACAAAAGTATTTCATCGTTGCCAGAGTGACACAGTTGATGTGATACATGCCCATCCAACAGATGTCGCCACCATGGGAAGCAGATCGTCAAAGGACCATGGCAGCGGCAATAGGTGACAAAGCAACAGGTCTTTCCACCAGGTGTAAGACAAGTGGAAAAGCAGATAAAACTCATCAGGTATAAAAATGGCAGACTTGAATATGTACATATGTTGGTAAGATTGATGTTTGCAGTCACGTGGAAGTTAAACAGACTTTAACTTATGACACAACTATGACATCAGCCATAATAACAAGACAACAATAAGTAAAACTGTTATGTTTTGAGGATGTGTAATTGAAATCCCTTTATATGTGAGTCCATGACAGGTTTTTTCAATTTCCCTGTGTAGGATCTTTTAGTTTACTTCCCCTGTCCCTGCCAGGAAGAAGGCACCAACAGCTTTTAGGCTCTTCTGAAGGTGGGGTGAACAAAGACACATGTAAAGTGGGGTGAACAAAGACACATGTAAAGTGGGGTGAACAAAGACACATGTAAAGTGGGGTGAACAAAGACACATGCAAAGTGGGGTGAACAAAGTCACATGTAAAGTGGGGTGAACAAAGACACATGTAAAGTGAGGTCAACAAAGACACATGTAAAGTGGGGTGAACAAAGACACATGTAAAGTGAGGTCAACAAAGACACATGTAAAGTGGGGTGAACAAAGACACATGTAAAGTGGGGTGAACAAAGACACATGTAAAGTGAGGTAAACAAAGACACATGTAAAGTGGGGTGAACAAAGACACATGTAAAGTGGGGTGAACAAAGACACATGTAAAGTGAGGTAAACAAAGACACATGTAAAGTGGGGTGAACAAAGACACATGTAAAGTGGGGTGAACAAAGACACATGTAAAGTGGGGTGAACAAAGACACATGTAAAGTGGGGTGAACAAAGTTTTCAAATGGCAGCTGGTAGTTCTGAACCCCGGTCCCCTAGACCAACAGTCTGACACTGCCACATAGTTACATCACCCCACAGTGTTTGTTACATTGTAAAGTTAATCATGCATTATCATATTTGCATAGCTTTGATTAGGTTTTGTCTGTGTAATATGAGAATAAAGGTCAATAACAAAATCTAAATTATGGAGGTATTAGAAATATTAAATTTTTGTAAACACACATGGTAATTGGTGTATTCGTCAGGTCCACACTATTCATACGGATGTTGGATGTTTTGGCCCATGATGACAGCAGATAATCACATGCTGGATCCCAAGGTGACAGGATGCCTGACCGTGAGCACAGAGTACGCCACCAGGCGGGTGAAGTCACAGCAAGGCATTGGCAGTGAGTGCTTGTGTCTTCCATCTGCTCTGTCTGGTGCAGGACCAGAAGCGAATTCTTCAGGTAGGACTGTGTGACTTGGTAATGTCATCAACTTCGTAATACCTTCAACTCATTAGTCTGTCATTTCAAGTGCCACCTCAGTTATACTGACATGGTTGTTCCGTAAACTTGGCAGTTCTTTTGTGGTCATCCAATGGACCCTTCAGTATCTCACATTGGTAATATAATTTAGATGTAATAAATAAGTTGCAGCAACTGACTGCAGCAACTTTAAATTAAATTAAATGTGTATGCCTAAATGCCAGGAACATAGTAAATAAAAAAAGCAAGTTAGACAATATGGTATCAGATATTGACCCTCAAGTAATAGGTATCTCAGAATCATGGGCAAATAAAGATATAGTAGATGCTGAGTTAGCATTGACTGGCTATGTAATGTTTAGGAAGGATAGGCAAGAGAGAAGGGGGGTGGAGTCGTTTTACATGTATAAAAGAATCTATCCAAGCATATGAAATAACACTGAAAAGTGAAGCAGATTGTGAGGAAGCAATTTGGTGTAACATAGTTGCCAAGAACATTAACAATAGGAGTAGTTTATCATAGTCCAAGTGTAGGACAGGAGGAAGATTTAAAACTTAAAGGAAGGAAGGAAGATTTTAGGAAGGAAGACTTTAGGGAGTTGAGTAAGGGGGAATGTGTTATAATGGGTGATTTTAACCAAGGCCATATACAATGAAAATCATTAGAGAGTGCTGGAGGTGACGACCATCAGTTTCTACTTCTAACACAAGATTGTTTCCTTACTCAACATGTCTTGAAACCAACCAGAGGTGGTAATGTGTTGGATTTAATTGTGTCTTCTCAACATGAATACGTTGACAATGTTAAAATACACAAACCTTTGGGTTTCAGTGATCATAACCAGATCCATTTTGATATAAAAATAAAAACATTTAATACGTATAAAAACAACGGAGGATGAACTTCACCAAAGGCAAATATAAAGAGATGAGAACATATCTAGCAAATATAGAATGGAATAACTTGCTGAAGAATAAGACGGCAACACAATACTGGACTTGTTTAAAAGATGAGATTGAGGGCATTACTGAGAGATTTGTTCCATTAAGAAAACAAGGGGAAAGGTTCAGGAAGAAACACCTGTCAAAAGAGGCTATTAGAAAAATAGCTCACAATCAGATGCTGTGGGGGGTGCATAAACACACTGGAAATGTAGAAGACTACACAAACTCAGTTCCAGTTACTAAATTTTAGAGCAATAAATAGATCATTTAGGGCAGTTATTTGAAACTCCTGAAATGTCGTCTACTTAGATTTTCAGAAAGCTTTCGGTAAAGTGCCAAATCAAAGGTTGTTACTTAAACTAAAAGCCCATGGTAATGATGTAATCAACTTGATAGAAAAGTGGCTTACACACAGAAAAAAGCTACTAATCAGTTTTGAGTGGGGTACCACAGGGATCAGTATTAGGCCCTATGCTATTTTTAATATAATATATAAATGATTTGGAAGATGACATATCTAGCAAAGTACTGAAATTTGCAGATAACACAAACGTATTCAGAAAGGTTACAAATGATGCAGATAAACAAAGTTTACAGGATGATCTAGATCAATTGGTTAAATGATCAAAACAATGGTAAATGCTACTAAATTTTGGGAAGTATAAATGCATACACGTAGGACATAGAAACACGGACACAGAATATATAATGGGGGATGCTGTACTAGGTAGAACCACAAAAGAAAAGGGCTTAGGAGTAACATTTTAATGCTGACATGAACACGTCAGAGCAAAGTGGGAATGCTGCTTCAAAAGGTAATCAAATTCTAGGGCTAATTAGGAGAACTATCACATTTTGGGAGAAACAGCTAATTGTACTCCTGTACAAAGCCATGGTTAGACCGCATTTGGAATATTGTATACAAGCATGGAGGTCAAACTATTGAAAGGACATAGACAAGCTGGAAAGAATACAATGAAGAGCAACTAAGATCATTACAGAATTGAGAGACATTAATTGTGAAAACCTAAGGAAGGCAGTAGAACCAGAGGACAAAAAGTAGCACTAGCTAAGGAACAGTGTAGGATGGTCCCCAGGTTGGACACGAGGAAGTACTCATTCTCACAGAGGGTGATAAATGAATGGAACAAACTGTCATATGATTGTGTTAATGCTAGTAGTGTGAATATGTTTAAAAATAGAATTTACAGATATACTCTCGATAAGCCAATGGCTTCCTTGTCAAGTTGCTATCTGGAACTTGTAGTTTGGGATGGCAATCTTGTTAAATCTTATTAAACAGCCAGTCAAGTAAAATCATACAAGGGACCATGGCGAGGACTCTCAGCAGAACGCCAGAAGAGAAAGGATTCCCTAGCAGCCTGGTGGGAGTCTCTGACTAGGTCGTTCCAGCCAAGAACAGCATATTTAGAAGACGTGTTGTTAGCCTTAGTAGAGATTACCTCGGCAGCGTCTTTGAGTGATTTTATAATATCATTGTAAAGATTGCTTAGCAAAGTGCGATGGGCTTCATCATAACAATTAGGGTTAGTACATCTTAAAACCTCATGAGGTACATCAATAGCAGATAAAAGCAAACCAGTTTGTGTATGATAGTTATGGAGATCCTGGGGGAGGCAGCATTCCACACAGGACGAGGTGCTTGAATTTGCTCCTGTATGGTGGCTTCAGAGGAAGGTAATAACTTGGCATATATAGAAAAGCATAGAGGTAAGTGGTCGGAAGAGACACAATCATATTTAACTTCCATATCAGATATTGATGAGTGACTAGAGTGGGTGGTGAGCACGTGGTTGAGCCAGCTCCTTAAGCCGTGCGCATCACTAACATATGTAAAAGCATCACAGGGGAGAAGCAATGTGTCACTTGCGATAAGGTGACAGTCGTTTATTAAAGCATTGAGAAATGGAGTAAAAAGACTGGGGTTCTTAATATCCGCATTAAAATCACCAATAATGAATATATTGGTTGATTCAAATGAATCGCTTATGGCCTGGATTTTGCCTAACGTTTCTAGATATTCATCAGCATTGTCATCAGTCTGATATGAGAGATAAACATTAAGAAGTAGAATAGTGGCGTTAGAGCTGGTAATTTTTAGACCCAGGAGTCTCTTCTCATCAACATAAATCAACGGTTCAATAAAGGGGTCGAGTGAACGCCTCCATAAAAAGAGTCCACCATGAGGATGTCCACTCAAACCATCACCGTAATCAATAGAAGTAATTCCTCTGGCCTTAAAGTCAGAATGAACAGAATTAAGGAAAGAAAGGCTCTGTTTAGAGAGCAAGTGTTCCTGCACAGCAAGTATATCTAAAGAGTTTAAGATGTCAACCACGTCAAAAGCACTGTTCCGTATACTTCTGGAGTTAAAGGAAGCAATACGGAGGGGAAGTCTATAAGTGGGTTGAATCTGTTAGTGTGTGTTTCCTAGGTGGGAAATACCGTCCAATCTTTGTTCCAGCAGGCCAGAGATCAGCGTCATAAAGCAAGTTAGGTTTAGGAATGTCAACACACAGCTTGAAAGAAGAATATGAGTTGTGTCGGGTTGGTAATCGCTCACATGAGCATTTCAAACTCAAAGTTGATGACACGTAAGTATATAATTCTTCACAAGTTGTGTCAGCATGGAATCTTGTGAGAAAGAACTCCGCAGGTATAAGTCGCACCGGTGCCACTTAAGACTACAATTGGAAGAGTTTCCTGCGGTCATGGTGTGTGACTTACGATTGGATGTCAGTGGTTTAACAGTGTTGCGATACTTTTTGGAGATTACTGTTTCCACAGTGGCAAAGTAGTGCTACCAGTGATAAATGTAGAAGCTGTAGTAGTTGACAGAGTGGCTGTCGACACATCAGATCGTGAAGAATTAGTTGCAGAGGTCGACACAGCGGATCATGAAGAAGTAGTGGTCTTGAAAGAGAAGTTGCAGTTGTCGACACAGAGGATCGTGAAGAAGTAGTAGTTGGAGAGGTCGATACAGCAGATCGTGAAGAAATAATTGGAGACGTAGACACGGCGGATCGTGAAGAAACAGTAGCCATGTCCGACGGAGCAGTTGCCTTGGGGGCAGATCGAACACTTGAAGAAGTAGATACGGCAGATTTCGGAGACATCTCACGTGTGGAGAAGATGTAGAAGCTGAAGTCGTTGCGGCTGGCATCACGTTCAGTGAAGAAAGTACATGTAGCAGTGATGACACAAGAGCGGTGATTTGCGTAGAAAGTTCAGACACTGAATCGAAGAGTTTTATGAGATAGTTAGAGATAAGTTAAGGTAGTCAGCTCGCCTGGTGCTGTGTGCTTGTCATTTGAAACACTTTCAGAAGTATGTGATTCAAATGCTTAATTAAATGTCAGTTGACATGTCCCGTTCTCATAATTAATTCAGGGGAATAGTATACATGTTTATGCTATGTACAATGTGGCAGTGTAACCATGTGCTCAGTAGTTTCTAAATACTAAGCAACATTATCTTCCTATGCATTTTATTTTTAAAAGACAACGCACGGCAATAATGCGCCTGTGCGATATTGAGGAATGGACACGTATGCTAAAAAAAACATTATTAAATTAATCATCCGGTTCTTTTCTGATTCGTTTTAACCCTAGTTACTGCATTTCACAAAGATTATTTTGGTGTTTCAACATGGTTTATATCTGTAAAGATTAATTGGTATATTGCAGGTGCGCTTGTTTGTGTCAAGTTCACCTTACAAATACTAATCACATGGATCGTGACAATTGTGAAGATTGCGACAGTTTGTTTCCCTAGTTATCAATAAATCAATGTACAACCACGTATCAATATAAAATATTATAAATTCATATTATGCAGCAATTATACAAGAGCCCGTAAAACTTACCAAGTAGGCGGAGCTTAACATGTAAACATCTACTGCGCATGACACGACCCTGCCAATATCCTCTGTAGTACAGACGAATAACCCATTGTATGGCTAACTGGAGTGAACTGTGGAAACGAGAAAGATTGAAGGTGGTAATGTTATCAATGTCTCTGAGGCTGGCTGGTAGATTGCTACACAAGTGTACTGCCAGTTTTTTGGCAAAGGTTCTTTCGCCGTAGGTGCCTGTCTGTGCGTGGCACGGTCAACTACAGGGGATACTGTTGGCGCGTCACCAACATTCAAAGATATTTTAACACCAGGATAACCGAAGGCTGCCATCTTCTCCGGGTGGTGTTATGAGCAAGTTTGTGCTTCGGCAGCCTGAAGTTTGAAAGATTCCTTTCCACGAGCCATTTCTTTAGCAAAGTTGGCTGCGTAGGGAACTTAAACGAAATGCATATTACTCTATGTTTTACTAGCGTTTGCATAACAAAGTCGAACATGAATTAACTAAGTTATCTTTAACGACTTTGATTAATTCCTATGATATGGCAAACTGCTTGTTTATTTGACTTATATAATACTAACGTTATCACCATTTTAATTCGGAAATTAAATTGTAGAAATAGTAACTTAATATGTGCATATCATAAGTGCAGCCAAGAACTGCAATTTAAGTAATACTTTGAAACATTGTACCTTAATGACTTTTAGTATAATTAAATGGTACTGTAAAAAATAGTAATTCATGATTGTAAATAGGTTTAATTTTAAAACACAATACATGAAATAATAATAATCGTAATAAATCAATAAAGCGATATTCACATTACATTTACATTGTCACGATCATAGAATGTAGTTTACAGCAACAAATAAATACATTTTGTGACTGTGTAGCAGCATTTGTAAGTCAGTCTTGCTCAGCGCCACCAAATTAAAACATTCGTAGTTCGATAGCGTAACAAGTTAATCCTTTTGTGAGTGTAACGAATTCACACGGTGACTGTGTTAAATGACGTTACCTGGCGGTACAGTAGACAACAAGATAATTCGACATTTGCGAAACAAAGTTTGTAGTTTGATAACGTTTCTTACCAATCCCACTGCGAGAGCGACGATGAAAGTTTTAGTCAAGGCTACCTTAACGCAGCACAGTAGGCGACGGCCTGCAGACCACAAATAGATGACCTCGGGCATTACGCAAGCACGTGCAAGCGCGTGCGACAAGCAAGCGCGTGTCGCTGAGACCTAGACGCACAGGTCTAGCTTAGTGTGGATTTGACGAATTTTCATATTTTGGTCTTTCACCAGAATGTTTCCGCTGTATAAGCAGCAGTCAAAATTTTGTACCGGCTTTCTTTAGCTTTCTCAGTCAGCTCCGAGCTTAGCTTGGTTAAATCTTAATTTTAAAAAATACGATTTGAAACCAAAGTTGTACTGTTTGTCTTTAAGTTGCTCCGATATTTGCAGATAGCGTCACGGCGACGTTCACACTTGAGTCGGACAACAACCTTGTGGGGGGCGTCCCTCGGCAACTTGGCGGCCGATTTTGGTGCGCGCGCTCAGTTTCCTGAACCTTCTGGGGTCATTTTCATCTTGTTATTTATGATGCAGATCAGTTCATTTTCAATCTCCGCAGCCCCCACCGCCTCTGATATACCTTCAAACCTAACGTTAGGTCTACGACTGTATTGTTCTAGTTTATCATTGTTAGACTTCGGCGAGTTGATTCTTTTTTCTAGTTATACAATCGTATTTTCTTTCTATGACTTTTTGTAACTGTTCAACGATCGAATTGGCAGTCGAGACCTCCAAGTTACCATGACGATAGTCGAGGGGCATGGGGCGGGAACTACCCAGACCGCCACTCCTTTCCACCCCAAGGTTCATAGATTTGTGACACGAGAATGGGTGTAATGTCTTAGCTTTCTGTATAGAGGATGTGGAGCAGAGTTGTCATAGTATTAGCATCCAGGTATACAATCCAATGTTTCTCTATCATAAAGAGTTTGTGATTCTGTCTGACTGTTTGTCTGTCTGTAAGTGTCGTCATATCTCCGTCAGTCTCGCATGTCTGGTGCTGAACTTTTGTAGGCGTGCCCGGGGGTCCACGGGCATGATTCGTACGTTACGCAAATCTAAAATTATTATGTATATGGATGTTTGACGTAGATTACGTAACTGAGAACAACAACAGTTCGTAGTTACGTACACTTGTTTCCAACGCTATTTTCTAGGATTCTTCAAAATTACGTAATCTACGTCAAATAGTACGAATGCTGCGTAAAACCGGCTGTTGTAGACCGTTTTAGGGCACGAAGATGGCATTGCACTGCCAAAAATTGACTGGGTAGTGCAAGTTGTCATAGACAATTCAATTCAGCGTGGCAACTTGTGGATTATTTCCATGAATTGTCAAATATTTTTATACATGCTTTGACACCCCAGATTACTAGAAATGGCATAACGGTTATTTATGTTTCATTGCAGGAGTCATAAACCCTAGCAACGACTGCCTTTACTCCCGTGCAACGTCATGCAACTCAACTAGTTTGTCATAAAGTCATGTTATATAGTGCACTGGGTAACTATATATCTAGACAAACATCTTGACCACCCACGTCCTTCCTCGGAGGGGGTGCGTTCCTCTGATGACGGACACCCCCGAACAAACCCCTTTTGAGAAAAAATCTTTGAATTGTAAAAATTTTCAGAAATCATCCCGGAAATCCCCGCCTGATTGTATACGCCCGATGCCCCTTTACAAAACCCAGAGGACTTGTCTTCCACTGAAATATTTTATTATATGCCACTGAAACAGTTTTATTCAACCACAATCTTTGTATCGTTATATGTTTATGTATATCAACCTGGCCATTCAACATGCCCTGTAAACATGGTATTCAGGGCGAAACATTCACATTCGTTAAACGAAGCAGCTGCTTTGCCAAGAAACCAATTTTGTTTCTATTCGAACATCTCTATTGTAATCTGTATTGATGCCACCACAACTTAGCTATTGTAATTTTAGGTTGTTTAATTATGGGTGTAACTGACATTGATGTAAAGAGGGTGTGTTTGTTAGGGGGTCCTAGGTTAAACACAAACATGCCTCTTCAAGTAACTGAGATGTCAAAACATGTATAAAAATACTTGACAATTCAGCGAAATAATCCATAAGCTGTCACACTGAATCGAAATACGCCGAAATGTGCAGTGTGCAATAATTGTAGGTGTAGCTACCCCATATTACAAAGAAACTAACAGATACTACGTTATGAAATAAACATGCATCAGTTTAGTCAACAACTTAGTTTGCATTTATGTAAGATTTCTTTGTCGACAGCAACCGGTATAAATTGAACGCCTTCCTTTTTAACATCGCGCGGATATTATACAATGTGGCTGATAAGTATCTTTCCTGATTGCTTTGCGACTGGTCCGGTGGCTAGATGATGGTGCTCGCCTGGTGATCAGAAGGTTCTGATTTCGAACGGTGGCCAAGCCAGTCGTTTTGTAAGATAGGGCACAACACGTCGACTCGTCACCCTCCTGGCGTATGGAGAGAAAGATGGAAGTATGATGTCTTTCGGACGGGACACTAAAAGCTACTTCTAACTAGTGTCTAATGTCTATGCAGGGGGAAGCAAACTATCGCATATATGAAATTAATCAAGATATTAAGATTAATTTGAATCGCTTCACAGAAGTTATAACATTGTAGATCACTTAAACGTGTGGCTCTGTTGTGTTGCACATTCGGCTTCAGCTATTCCGTTACGGCTGCATCTGGGGAACTAATGCGCGTAGATGCATGTATCTACAGGTGTAAACAAAAGCAAAAAGTCAACAAACACAAAATCAAAGATGTTACAACCAGGAACACCTAAAAATCCTCTGCAATACAGGACATTTCGGCGTGAGAAGTGCCGGGGATCGTGAGTCCTAGGTCAGGCTGTCCGTTCCGCGCACAGACCGGCACCTGCGGCGAACCAGCCAGCCTCAGGGACACTGATAACATTACCACCTTCAATCGATCTCGTTGCCACAGTTAACTAAGCTCTAAATGAGTACATTACTACAGACAGTGGTAGATATGTGAACGAATAGTCTTCGCGCAGTAATTGCACCGTAGCCGAATGCTTCCCATGCAAGCCGAGATGGTGTTGGATTGAACAGATCTAGCAAGGGGTGGAGTGTAAAGCGCTTTCGTGTCTCTACCTGTCACAATGACTGGGTACCGTGCTACCATACTATAAAAAATGCACGTGCACATGCACGCATACATCCAATCATACAAGCATACATGCACACGCGCACGTACTCGATTTTCACAGTACTACAGGTTGTGCGTTATCATAAGAATAGATGAACAAGATACGACTGGCTGATGATCCCATCTTTCTTTCTAACTGTCGTTGGGTCATCAATTATATCTGCATATGGACGACCAATAAAATATGGCCCCTTTGTTCGTGCAGATCCATTGTCGTTGTATGAATAAATTAATGCGATTCACAGCACAAACTCAACATTAAATATGAACCTAGCATACCACTTGGTTACATTTCTAAGTAACGGAAAGGAGATCGTGTGAATAATGCGTGAATTACATATTTATCCAAATATTAACCACAAAAAAACACAAACAAACAAAGATGCAAACATCACGTGCGCGCGCGCAAGTACGCACGCACGCATCCACACGTCACATTAAACATTTGTCATCGCCTTTATGATAATATGTATCCCGGATAGTTAATACCATCACCTAACAGGTCAATAGCAACACAACAATACAAAACAGGTATATGGTTGTTGCTGTGAAAAAGCATCAAGTTGTTGAATAAAGCATAATATAGCTGCAACAAATGCAATAATGCTTCTGTTACAACTGTTTACAACTGCAACTGCCAGCCCAGACAGTGCAGGGATGTTGCCGATGTAGGTGTCTTTATTCAGCTGGAAGTGTACAATACGTGTACAGTTACTTCAATGTGTTATACGTATGCTCTCGTGTACAGTTATTTCAATGTGTTACACGCGTACACGTGGTACATTTATTTAAATGTGATATATACGTACTCTCGTGTACAGTTGTTTCAATGTGTTACACGCGTACTCTCGTGCACAGCTAATTCAATGTGTTACACGTGTACACTCGTTACATTTATGTCAATGTGTTAAACACTTACTCTCGTGTACAGTTATTTCAATGTGCTACACGCGTAATCTCGTGTGCAGTAATTTCAATGTGTTACACGCGTACTCTCGTAGTTATTTCCATGTGTTACACTCATACACTCGGTACATTTATTTCAATGTGTTATAAACGTACTCTCGTGTACAGTTATTTCAATGTGTTACACGCGTACTCTCGTGTAAAGTTACTTCAATGTGTTACACGCGTACTCTCGTAGTTACTTCAATGTGTTACACGCGTACATTCGGCACAGTTATTTCAATGTGTTTCTCAAGCCTCAAGTGATTATACTCCAAACACCCCAAACTTGGGCTAACGCAGGAGTTTGTGGTGGACTGTGCGCATGCGCTGTGGGTGGTACATACAACTAAAAGACTAGTATCTTTAATGTTGCTGAAAGGGTTTTTATGTGAAAGTTTTATTTATTTTATGTATAGGATGTTAGATGAAAATGTTTAATAGGTTGGTTATGTGTATGGATACTGTCGTTGTCTTGCCACATGCACACATAGACAGTCTCCATACACACACCATGGATAAGTTTACGCTGAGCACTGTGTTTTAAAGACAGTTTAGGTGAGGAGGTGTGGTGAAAGGGAGTTCCGTGGTGGCTTCTTGAAATGATTTGGGGTTTTATATGTTGGTAATTTTTGGTGGAATCATATTCCATATGCGAATTGCTCGGGGATAACATGAAAAGACCATTGCATTTAAACGACATCTGGGGGCTACGTATTGTCCACGGTTTCGAGAGCGGGTTAGTAGGCCTGGGGGGTGATCTCGATAATGTTATTTAGAATTTTGTAGAAGGTTGTGGCTTGTTTAATATTACGTCTTCGTTCAAGGGTTGGCCATCCAAGGGCAGTAATTAGTGATATTGCTGAGGTGTGCGCTGTGTGCTTCCTCGGTAGAGTTTTCGTGTCTCGTTTAAGCATTTTTTCCACAGGTGTGGACGTGTATTTGTAAATATTTTTGTACAGCGTTGGATGCAAATGACTGAAGAACGTCTTAGTGAATGATTTTGTTAATTCGTCATATTCTTAATTATTGGCGATTGAACATTGTTTTGGTGAGCGGTCAACCGGATCGGTCGCTACACGCCTACCAGGAATAAGCTGCCGAGCCAGTTTTCGTCAGGTGCGTCTATCAGTCTACCAGAATGTCGTCAATGTGCGTCCCAAGCGACCTATTGAACACTGCTAACAACTTCAGTGACATGTGACCACGTTTGGGTGTGTTCCAATTTGCTGCATCAGTAACTCTATTATGTAAACATGTTGACTTTCACCGGCTGTCAACTACGGGCCATAGGGGCCAACATTATGAAGACGAACTTAACGGTACCACTCAAAACACTCCTTACTCTTCGATCACTAAATATACGTGCAACTTCCAGAACGCACCGTGGAACTACTGTTGGAATAAACCATTTTCGCCCAATTTCTTCCGAAATAACAACTGGAAGACGATTAAGAACGAACATTGAACACATACACAAGGGGAGAATTAATCCAACAAATCTGGTTGACATATGTCGACAAACTGACACAAGGTATAATGTTATCTGCGTACTACTAAATTCACGATCAATATGTAACAAAGCATTGACTGTGAAGGAACACTAATCTTGTTGGACCATGGTGGAGATTTTATGTTTTTAACAGAAACCTGGAGTAAACCGAATAAAACTGCTGTTGTCAACGAATTAACTCCACCAGGTTACAGCTATATAGGATATAGGAGAATGTCGTTCAGCTAAGCGCGGAGGCGGCGTTGGAATACTATACAAGTCAGAATATAAATTGCGAAAGACAACATCTAAGCGATATGAGACCTTTGAATATGTGGACGTTAAATCAACACAAACATTGAGACCTATGCTTGCTGTCGTCATTTATCGTCCACCGACAACATTCCCTATTTGGTAGCTACAGTAAATAACAGCTTCGAACAAAGAATATTTCCTAACACGCTGAGAACTGCAGTTGTGAAACAACTGCTGAAAAGTGACACGATAAATAAAGATCTGCTAAAAAACTACAGACCAGTCTCCAACATAGCGTTCATTGGCAAAGTGTTAGAGAAAGTTGCAGTCCATTTGAATGGAAAGAAGCAAACATCATACCATTATTTAAAAAGGGTTCGAGAAATAAGTCAGAGAATTACAGACAAGTGAGTTTAACGTCAGTGATTTGTAACTTATTAGAAAGGTTAATTAAAGACCATATGGTGGACTTCTTCGTTAAGCATAAATTATTAAATTCATCTCAACATGGATTCCTTAAAGCGAGGTCATGCTTAACAAATATGTTATGTTTTTTGGAAGAAATCACTAAGTGGATAGACGTGGGATCGCCAGTAGATATTATCTACTTAGATTTTCAGAAAGCTTTTGACAAAGTGCCACATCAAAGATTACTACTTAAATTAAAAGCCCATGGTATCGGGGATAGCATAACTGACTGGATAGAACAATGGTTGACTGACAGAAGACAACGAGTTGTAGTAGATGGAGAAGTTTCAAATTGGAAATCGGTTTTGAGTGGGGTACCTCAAGGATCAGTATTAGGACCTATATTATTCTTAATTTATATCAATGACTTGGACGACAGTATACCAAGTAATGTACTGAAATTTGCGGATGACACAAAACTGTTTAGAAAGGTTAATACTGATGGTGATAAACAACATTTACAAAACGATATAGACAGATTAGTGAAATGGTCTGAGAAATGGCAGATGTTCAATTTTGGGAAATGTAAATGCCTACATACAGGACATGCGAACTTGAATGTAAACTATAAAATGGGAGATACTCTTCTGGGTACTACTGTAAAAGAAAAGGACTTAGGAGTTACAATAAGCGCTGATATGAAAGTTTCAGAGCAGTGTGGTATTGCAGCTTCAAAGGGTAATCAAATTCTTGGATTGATTAGAAGAAACATAACATACAAGGGAAAAAGTTAATAAAGTAATAGTTAGACCTCATTTAGAATACTGTATACAAGCATGGAGACCATATCGTAAGAAGGATATAGATACGCTTGAACGCATACAAAGGAGAGCAACTAAAATGATTCCAGAACTTAGAGACCTTAGTTATGAAGAACGCCAGAAAGAATGTGGTTTAACAACTCTATAGACAAGGAGGTTAAGAGGAGATCAGATTGAAGTTTTTAAGATATTGAATGGGTATGAAAATATTGATAGAAATATGTTTTTCTCACTCAAGAAGGATAGCAGAACTAGAGGACATGAGGTAAAATTAGTAAAGGATCAATGTAGATTGGACATCAGGAAGTACTCGTTCTCACATAGAACAATAAATGAATGGAACAAATTGTCTACAGATTGTGTAACTGCTAGCAGCGTGAATATGTTTAAAAACAAGGTTGACACATATCTCAGGAGGGCGGGTTAGAAGTAGATGAACATTGTTGGACTCTCGATAAGCCAATGGCTTCCTTGTCCACTTGCCATCTGGGCCTTTGGCTTGGATGGCAAATCTTGTTAAATCTTGTTAAACATCTGACGATGATACATCATGTGACAGCTGTGTGTGCTGCTTTTAATTATCATCTATAAAAAAACTATCATCAATACGTCACTATCTCACAACAGAAGCCACCAAAAGTGCTATAAACGCACTTGTGACCTCTCGCCTAGATTACAGTCTCAAGTCTACTTGAGACTTGTAATTCGATCTTGGTTAACCTTCCGGCATCACAGATACTTCGACTGCAACGATTACAGAACAATGCTGCTAGACTAATTACGCGCACCAGTAGGCACGACCACATAACACCAGCCTTAAGGGGCTTACACTGGCTGCCGTTAGCAAGTCGAATACATTTCAAGGTGCTAGTGTTGGCGTACTGATGTGTCAATGGTTTGGCGCCGACTTACTTGGCCGAACCTTTACACATCCGAACTCCTGATGGGCGTCTACGCAAGGACTATGCGCCAACACTGCACCAATGCATCACTAAGAAGAGCATTGGTGAATATGCATTTGGAACAACAGCGCCTCGACTTTGGAATTCATTGCCCGCAGACATTCATAATTCCAAGACGCTAACAATTTTTAGGAAGTCTTTAAAGACTCACCTTTTTATTGGTCACTTCAAATATATGTAAATGAAGATAATATTATGTGATGGACACTATGGATGGACTATTTGTGATGTGCATTAATTTTGCATTAGGATTCTCGCCAGATTTTAAGGTTTTTTAAATTATTTTATTTATTTATTCTAAAGTAATTTTATTTATTTATTCGGCGTTTACACATGTGTGTTTATAGTTAAATAGTATTTTATACCATGTACAGCGCACTGATCCATATAGTGGGAAGTAGTGCTTTTAAAAATGCTGTATTATTATTATTATTATCTGCTGGATTTGTGTTCCGTCTGTAATCATTTTTAACAAATCTGGCAGCAGAGTGTTGTACTCTTTCAAGGCTTTTAATTTGTGAAGTGGTGTGAGGATTCCATATGGGTGACGAGTACTCGAGTTTTGGCCGGATTAGCATGTTGTAGGCTGTTTGTTTAACTTCGGGTTTACATGGGCCAACAGTTCGTTTAATCATGCCTGAAACTTTCGAAGATTTTGAAGTTATGTCAGTGACATGATTTGTCCAGGTTAATTTGGAATCCAATTTTACTCCGAGATATGAGTGGCTGGATACAGTGGATAATAGCTGGCCAAAAAGTGAGTAAGTGTGTGGGCTGGGTTTAGTTTTGTTTGTTACTGGAAGGTGGACACATTTAGATACATTAAATTCCATTTGTCAATTGTCTTACTATTTTTGGAGTTTGTTTAGGTCAGTTTGGAGAATTTCGTGGTCGGTTTTGGAAGACATTTGACGATATATAATACTATCATCTGCATAAAGGCTTATGGAAGAGTTGCTGTTCCCATCTATGTCATTTATGTAAAATAAGAAGAGGACAGGTCCTAGAACTGAACTCTGTTTGACACCAGATGTGACATCTGTTATATCCGACAGGGATCCGTTAACTGTGACTCTCTGTTTGCGGTTGGATAGAAAAGATTTGATCCAATTTTTAGTGTTTCCAGTGATTCCGTAGGAGGTCAATTTTGATAGAAGACGTAGGTGAGGCACTTTGTTTAAGGCTTTGGCAAAGTCAAGCAGAATCATCAAGTCCTGGACTGTCTCAATGAGTTGAGATTCACAAGATAGTCCCGACTGGAATCCGTGTTGGAAGTGGGGAATGATGTTATGCTTGTGCAGGTGTTTCCACATGTTGCTTAGGATGCTATGCTCCATTATTTTACAGAGGATGCATGTTAGTGATATGCGTCTGTAGTGAGCAGGGTCAGATTTGTGGCTCTTCTTGTGTATGGGAGTTACTAATGATTGTAGCCTGTCGTTAGGAAGTTTGTTTTTAAGTGTTGTATGACTGTCTTTAAGGACTCTGGCTGGGAGTTTACCCGTGTTGTATGATTGTTAGAACTATGGCTGGGAGTTCATCTGGGCATGTAGCTTTGTTCTGGTTTAGATTTTCCAGCTGCTTTATTACGTCATCTATGCCAATTTCGAGAAGGAGGATGTAGGGGTAAGCAGAGGGGGCTATTTGGGGGATGGGGTGCTTTTCTTGGGTAAATACAGAGCTACTCTCGTGTACAGTTACTTCAATGTGTTACACACATACTCTAGTGTACAGTTACTTCAATGTGTTAAACGCATACTCTCGTGTACATTTATTTCAATGTGTTACATGCTTACTCTCGTGTACAGTTACTTCAATGTGTTACACATATACTCTCGTGTACAGTTACTTCAATGTGTTAAACGCATACTCTCGTGTACATTTATTTCAATGTGTTACACGCATACTCTCGTGTACAGTTGCTTCAATTTGTTACACGCATACTCTCGTGCACACTTACTTCAATGTGTTAAACGCATACTCTCGTGTACATTTATTTCAATGTGTTACACGCGTACTCTCGTGTACAGTTACTTCAATGTGTTACACGCATACTCTCGTGTACAGTTACTTCAATATGTTAAACGCATACTCTCACGTACATTTATTTCAATATGTTACACGCGTACTCTTATGTACGGTTACTTCAATGTGTTTCACGCGTACACTCGGTACAGTTACTTCAACGTGTTACACGCATACAGTCGGTACAGCTATTTCGTTGTGTTACACGCGTACACTCGTGTACAGTTAGTTATATGTGCTACATGCGTACTCTCGTGCACAGCTACTTCAATGTTTTACATGCGTACTCTTGTGTACTGTTATTTCAATGTGTTACACGCATACTCTCATGTACTTTCACTTCAGTATGTTACACATGTACTCTCGTGTTCAGTTACTTCAATGTGTTACCATGTACTCTCGTATACAATTTCAGCTCCCATGGTTCCACACACAAGAACACAATACTAGGATCAGTATATAGATCACCAGACCTATGTACAAGGTACGTATTTATTCAGAATCTTGATAGAATACGCAAACAACTCCAGAATGAAAACATAAACATTGTTATCTGTGGTGACACAAACATCATTATCTGTGGTGACACAAACATCATTATCTGTGGTGATACAAACGTCATTATCGTTTGTGACACAAACATCGTTTTCTGTGGTGAAACAAACATCATTATCTGTGATTACAAAAACAACATTATCGGTGGTGATACAAACATCATAATCTGTGGTGACACAAACATCATTACATGTTACACAAACATCATTATCTGTGGTGATATAAACGTCATTATCGGTTGTGACGCAAACACCGTTTTCTGTGGGGACACTAACATCATTATCTGTGATTACATAAACAACATTATCGATGATTACATAAACAACATTATCGATGGTGATACAAACATCATTATCTGTGGTGACACAAATATCATTATTTGTGGTGACAAAAACATCATTATCTGTTGTGATACAAACATCATTATCTGTTGAGAATGAGCCAGGAGAAGACGGAAGTGATGTGGTTGGGACATCAGAGAGATAACTTGAACATTAGTTTGGATGGTAAGGAGATCAACAAAGTGGGTGGCTTTGTGTATCTTGGAGGAATGGCTAATGAGGATGGGCATTCAGAGGTAGAAGAGCGATGTAGGATACAACAGGGAGCGAATGCTTGGGGAAAGGTAGTGGGAGTCATGTTGGAAAAAACATTTTGAAAAGGCTGAAAAGGGAAGTCCTGAGAGCTTTTGTTACACCAGTATGCCTGTATCTGTAGACAGTGGCTTTGACAGAACAACAACAGCAGCTGCAAGTTCAGTTCTTGGAAAGTCAAATAACAAGAACAAAGAGGGTTGACGAAAGAAGGATGAACGACCTGAGGAAAGATGGGATGCAACAGGACAGCTGAACATGAAGATGGGTGAGAAGCACCGTAAGATGGGAATGCGGCATGGTAAGGATGGATGCAGACAAACTAGCAAAGAGAGTGGAAGATAGAGATGAAAAAACATCAAGAATGCAAGAAAATTGGAAGCGAACAGCTAAGATGGAAGGACTGCGTCAGGTGGAATATGAGAAGATCGGGTGAGGATAAAAGATGGGGGGCGGCCATTAGACAAGTATGGAAAGAAACAACAGAAAGAGTGGCTCGACAATATTTTACCTGGCCTTAACCCATGTACAGCAGGGAACAAAGAGGAAAAGCACCGTTAGTTTGGTAAACAAAAAGTTATGTTTAATAAATCCAAGAATATGATCAACATTTTCATAAACAGTGCATAAATTGCTTACGAGAAAAAACATTTTAATTCAAAATTTGCTAAATTGTAGCACCTCTCTACAGACATGGGGTTGTGTGACCATGATGCACCATTTAGAAATCTGGTGCCTATGAAAGTAACATGATTCTCTCCAGAGCCTTTTTCTCATGACACACCTATCTCACTGACTGACCTATCTCACGTGTGACCAGGCTGCCATCATTGCTGACCATGACGCTCCACAACTGGATAGTGGAAAGGAAGGTGGCGGGCTCCATCCTGTTACAGTTCTCCTGGCCAGTGTTGAGCACATTGGCATTGAAGACCACCTGATCTACCAAATCCTTCAGACACGGACTAGTCCACGAAAATTGGCAGCGTGCAGAATCCTTCATCCTGTCTGACACAAACACACAAGTTACATAGATCTGAAGGTCTGCGTCAATCAAACAGTTCGCACACCCACACTTTGGTATTCTGTTGAGGAACATTACAAAATCAATATCTCATATGTATCTCTGTTTGAGCAATATGCATTTTACCAAATGGTTGTACTCTTATAAATGACGTACTCTTCTTGACTACAGCATGCTCATAACAAATAAATATCCTTCGTCAAGGTAGAGGGAAAGAATAAATAACAACATTTAACAAATCAAGCTGGTTACCAAAACAAAAGCCATTACCACTCAGCGCTAATACTGATTTATTAGAACAATTGTAAAAGTTAGTTTATCAATCTAATGTGACATTCTCCCCTCCCCCATAATTCATCGTTACAGTTTTTGTAATGTATGTTCCACTCATAATCCAATGAATTTGTAAGAGGACCATGAATGGCTTGCTTCCAAGGCGATTATGTCTACTTATGACACCAACCTGTACCAACACACAAAGTGTGGATAGGCAAGAGCGATCTGATTGAAGTGACCCTTGATATTGTTCACTCTTGGTCCACCAAAATTGTTCCTGGCTGCCGCAGCACCTGTAAAAAGACTTCAAGTAAAGGTATGTTTATATATAAACAGCACTGTATCCAGTCCTTGGGATTGTTCAACGTGCTTAATAGTTACCCCCTGGCTGACCAGTTCATCCCAACACCTTCTGAACTTCTCTGGGAAGCATTCAGCAATGATACAATTACTGTGCGGAGATTATTCGTTCACATTTCCACACTCGTCTGTACCTGGGTACTCATTTATAGCTGAGTGAACTGTGGTAATGTGGTGGAACAAAATTTACAAAGCTTTGGTACGGCAGCAATTGGATTTGAACACGGGTTCCCTCAGCCGAGTCTGGCGTTCTAACATTGTGTGGTAGAAATATAATGAATAAATATTTTTTTCATATTTCGAAGCATAGGCATATTGAAAGAGATGAAACAGTCAAATTTATGAACTTTCTAACTTCTCATGAGACAAATTCCCAGCAGATGTTTTAGACATAAACATAGACAAATTCCCAGCAGATGTTTTTATAGTGTACACAGCCATTGTCTTAACCAAAACATGTACTTACATCTATTGATTTGCATCTTTAACAAAGAACAACACTGTTGCCTTTTAACATTTCATGGCTATCGCTTGTCGAGGGAAATCTTCAGAATGGTCTTCGTGCAGTAACTGCAGCATGACTGAGTGCTTCCCAGAGAAGTCGAGATGAAGTTGAAATGAACAGGTGTGGTAGTGGGTGAAGTGTAAAACACTTTGAACAGTACAAAGGACTGGATACGACGAACATAATTTTCATGCGTATCTGTCTGCCTCCCTCCCTGTCTGCTTCCATCCCCGATTACGTATTCCCGACATTACAACATGCATATGTCGATACAATTAGGATAAATGCTTCCCAGAGAAGTTGCGATACATTTTTTATCCAATGTAAGGGGCTGTCCTTTTCTGCCCACATTTAAATCACATTTACAGCAGAACACTGAACGTACACCAACTGATGCGTACTATTATTTTTTTGTGTAACCGTGTTGAGAAAATTGTTGTAAACAGAACGATTACGTATCCTCAATAGAACAACACGCATGTGTCGATACAATTGGGATACCAGAATAATTGCGACATAGAAATTGCCCTTCTAAGTGAGGATTACAACGTCATTCAGGGCGTTGACAGGTGTCAAGGCGTGGTGCTGCAAAAGATTATCTGATGCAAACAGGACAACGCCGTCCGAGCGCTTGGACAATGCCTGTCGTGGTTCGTTGATTACCTCCGCCAGCACAGACAACAGACCACAAGGGTTCATTCCTGTTTACCAGCCAGCATGCAGGGAATTCTTGCATTTAGCGTGTCTTATATAGCAATCCATGCGAAGTTTGTGATTCTTCTTCCAAAAATTGGTATACGGTGTACGGCCTACCATGACTGAAGAATGATCAATTGGAGAAATATGGAGGAGTGTGCAAGATAGCATCTCGTGTGCTACATCCGTGTTGGCGTGCATGTTATCTGTTTCAACATACGTTGTATATCAATAGCACACGCTGCGTGCTTCCTGTGGTGTTCTCTGTAAAAGCTGATCTCATCTAGATAGGTAGAAATGCATTGCGTTGACAGCCAGTCGGACGAAATTGGTAAAGAAAGAGATGATTTGAGACAGCTACTAACAAAAGGTGCATTATAAACAGGGACTTTTTGACCTACCAGAATGCGGAAGGTTTGTGTATAAACATTATTTGGCTTTGTAGATAAATAATATCTATACTACGGAGTACACATGTTTGATATGGTATTAATTCTGATACATATTTTATTCATTCTACAAACGATTGATCATTTCATATGGAGTTTTGAATAATGTATTGGGACAGATTACTAATTAGTGACAACTATGTTTTTCTGCTTCTGATGAAATTCATGACTGTGTATTACTCGCATGAAAATTTGGCTAGACTGTTGCTGGCAAGGAGACACTTTCTACGCGTTTTGGCTTATTGTTGGCTAACGTAACTGTTATGTGCATTTGTTCAACAAAGTAACGGCGGTGGGAATTGCTAGATGCATAGATAATAAACAGACATACCAGTTAACACAACTGTTCGATGATACTATTGCCAATATAATAAACCTTTTCCACTTGGAGTGTGTTGTATTCCTAAGACAGCGTTTTGTAGGGTTGTTGATATCAATTACACGGCCAACGTTCTAGTAGACGCCATCTTAGAGTGATTACTTCCGGCGCATGCGCATAATTTTCACCACTAGATCTGCATAATTCAATATCAATAACATAGACTAGTATTATTATTTATGTATGTTATACACTTTGCTGCATTACAACATGAACTATGCCATATAAAAAACATTCTAATTAACTAAATTGTTTAATGAGTATTTGTTATGTCAATTAAATGTGAAGTGAACATGTTTCAAGAGTTCACACCACACATTCATCTAAACAGGGTGTACATACTATATAAACGGGTAGACGTGTTGTAATAAGTGTTGCAAGCTCAACATATAGGGATTGTCAGTAGTTTGGGTGGAGAACTACACCATGGTCTGGGGGCCGACAAATCTCTCCCCTGAGAGCTGCTCGATAAGCAACCATAAGAGACTCGGTGACTGTGGATTGGTCTCTCCACCGACCGATAGGAGGTGCAACCAAATAGCATGTAATGCTAAGTGTCACTCACGTCACTGGTCTCTTATTTTTTAAACAAAAGAACATCAATCATTACATATTCAGATAAAGGTTATTATTCTCGATTCGCATTAGTTGGTCAATCGGCATCAGTTTTATTGTCATCGTAGCAAACGTCTGTCAATCCGTAATCAATTACATGTCAATTATTATGTTGATGTCCTTCCTTGCATTTTAGTAAATCAATGCTTTCATTACATCATTCTACGTCACTCCCAAAACAAAAAGGCTATATAATATTAGTGTTTTATGGCACTCCAGCACACATGCAAATTTGTTCTCTTCGAAGAACAGCCAGGTGACACTGCTAATGCTTTCCACACGTTTTGATTTTACTCTGCTTCTCTACATGCAATCTAAAGTCTGACACATCAGGAAACGTCTTGCAACATATTGTGCACACCTAATCCATTCAAATAAACATGCAAAATTTACCTCACCAATAATAACAAACTCGGATTTACTTGCATTTAACTTTAATGTGGTCTCTGTCATCCTATGGAAGATTTTGTGGAGACAATCCCTGAGCTAGTTTTGGAAGTGATTTGTATCTCGTGTAGCCAAAATAGCATAGGTTTGTGATCTATTAGTATACATTTGGTGATTCAAGTTGTGACGTTGGATAACTGAGCCAAGTAGAGTAGCGTAGAGAGTGAAACACCCTGGCAGCTGAGAAACAATTCGCTATATTCATTCTTTTGTATCTATCAGTTAAATATTATGAGAACCAGCTCTGTTCCAGATATGCCACACCACATTGACACACTTTTAATAAGTTGTCCTGTGACCAATGGTATCAAATGCAGCAGATAGCTTCAGCAAGGAAATGGTCTCCTTCCATACACTTCCTGGACCCACTACCCAGTGCTTAGATCCGCTCAATATTAGATTTAACACCTACACATGGTTCACTGAATGGTACAAATTCAGTCAACACTTGATCATTTGCTGTGTCGCCAGAACAGTATGCACTAATTGTCCTTAAACACTTCCAGGAGAAACCATGTGGCAATATCTTTATTTTGTTGGACCCCCGACTGCAACGTTATCTTTTAAATTATATAATAAATTATAACATTTGCATACATTAAATGTAACAACGGTAATAATAAATACATTTGTATATGGGCGTTTTCACGTACAGGAAACACTTTTGCCAAAATGAACTTTC
This sequence comes from Lamellibrachia columna, assembly GCA_963662155.1. Taxonomy (NCBI): domain Eukaryota; kingdom Metazoa; phylum Annelida; class Polychaeta; order Sabellida; family Siboglinidae; genus Lamellibrachia; species Lamellibrachia columna. The sequence continues at coordinate 35,740,654 of OY759273.1, read as the reverse complement.
CTGCATAGTTTTGAAATAATTAATGGTGTAATATTAATTACCATACAATTTTTTAGGCTGAGCGGGATTGAGAGACTTTACATGAAACCGCCAATAATCTGTATATCTGGACAGACGTCTTTAAAAACAAAGGCGCTAAAATACGATTATATGGTTTCATCAATTATAGCAAAAGCAAATTAATTAATTTTCACCTAAATTAGCTAAGGAAGCTCCAGCACATCACAGAAGAGAATAAACTAATGAAATCTAAATCTATATTCCTCGCTCGCTTACCATATGCTTCTGGGAAAATCTCAGCTGATGGATGCACAACAACCAACTCACTTCTTCGTGGTGATGTCCTACTCACAAGAGATTGAGTCCACAGCTGACCCATTGTGTCTGGAATGATATTAACAGACGTCGTCATTTCATCCTCCCAAAGGCCAATACATGAATGGGACAAATTTTCTACAGTTTATGTTAATGCAGGCCATGTGAATATGTTACAAACACCATTTACAAATATCTTGTTACATATAGGTGTAAGAAAACCTGTCTAATTAAATAGATTCCTTTTCTGTCTGAATCAACCAATGGTTCCATTCCAAAAATATATATAATTCTAACTCGACCAAACATTACATCTATATTACACATCTGTTGAATAATAGTGGAATGATAGGATGAACATTTGAAGCAGTGTGCCGACGACCATAAAAGGATGAACATTTGCAACAGTAAAAAATACCCCAAAAAGCCATCTTGGTACACCCTGGGGCAAGACAGCCAACCGTATACCTGGGGCAGTTCGGTCTACAACTCCTTCCCCTGTGTTTTTAGTTATGTCATCTTTGATAGCCCTGACAGTACATGGCAAAGTCAGTTTAGGTTGCCCAACCATGGCATTGTGTTCTTTTGACTGTCGAGGACATCAAATATACGTCATGCCTGGACGATTCTGATCGAACGCAGCAACAAGTTGAATGTTAAACCTCTAACCATGCATAAAATACCGAAACAAAGAGTTCTTTACCATATTGGTTCGTCCATATAAATATGGACGAAACATTTCCTGAATAATAATATACATACACACATGCAAATATTATGATAGTACACAGGCTATAACAGTTGTCAAGTAAAAATGGAGTTAGCACATCAAATATACCTTCCAATTCATAAATTGGTGAAATGTTATAAAAGTGTTATATGCACGTATTTCCACAGTGACTGGATGTGGTAGTGTTTGAATGTTTAGTATCATTGTAAAATTAAAACAAATGCCTCTTTCCTTTGTTTACATGTGATACAATTAAGAAAATAGTAATAAGTTATCCTACTCAATATAACCATATAACCAGAATGCATGTAATTCCAAAAACAATGCCCCGAAAGCGGCGGTGCGCAGAAGAGTTGCACGAGTCAGGTAAGAAAACCTGTCTAATTAAATAGATTCCTTTTCTGTCTGAATCAACCAATGGTTCCATTCCAAAAATATATATAATTCTAACTCGACCAAACATTACATCTATATTACACATCTGTTGAATAATAGTGGAATGATAGGATGAACATTTGAAGCAGTGTGCCGACGACCATAAAAGGATGAACATTTGCAACAGTAAAAAATACCCCAAAAAGCCATCTTGGTACACCCTGGGGCAAGACAGCCAACCGTATACCTGGGGCAGTTCGGTCTACAACTCCTTCCCCTGTGTTTTTAGTTATGTCATCTTTGATAGCCCTGACAGTACATGGCAAAGTCAGTTTAGGTTGCCCAACCATGGCATTGTGTTCTTTTGACTGTCGAGGACATCAAATATACGTCATGCCTGGACGATTCTGATCGAACGCAGCAACAAGTTGAATGTTAAACCTCTAACCATGCATAAAATACCGAAACAAAGAGTTCTTTACCATATTGGTTCGTCCATATAAATATGGACGAAACATTTCCTGAATAATAATATACATACACACATGCAAATATTATGATAGTACACAGGCTATAACAGTTGTCAAGTAAAAATGGAGTTAGCACATCAAATATACCTTCCAATTCATAAATTGGTGAAATGTTATAAAAGTGTTATATGCACGTATTTCCACAGTGACTGGATGTGGTAGTGTTTGAATGTTTAGTATCATTGTAAAATTAAAACAAATGCCTCTTTCCTTTGTTTACATGTGATACAATTAAGAAAATAGTAATAAGTTATCCTACTCAATATAACCATATAACCAGAATGCATGTAATTCCAAAAACAATGCCCCGAAAGCGGCGGTGCGCAGAAGAGTTGCACGAGTCATTGTATGTTCGCTAACCCAGTCGCACAACCACGGAATGTACGATTCATATAAGTTATCATCTCTCTGATTGTATACTTACCAATATTATCTGGACAATATCTCAAATATCGTAACTTAATATATATAATCTAATTTACTGAAATATCTAATTCTTGTAATTCTAGATCCTGTTAATGTGACTTACCAAAATTGTTTCTGTGGACACACTGAAGGAGTGGTTCCACCATCTCTACGGAGATAACCTTGAAAGATGCCAAGGCCACTAAACAGGGTGTGTAGTGGTGATGCATAGGAATCAGGTCACGTTCCACGTATGTACATGGTTGTATTCAGAACACACTGCAAACACAGCAGTGAGCTACAGTGATTCACTTTCCTTTATTCAAGCACCTGATACTGATAAGCCGCGTCTTATCAAACGAAAGCTGATATGATCATAATCAATGCTTCAATTTAGATTACTTGAAAAGAAAACCAAGCTTTTACTTGTATTTTTTATATAAATGTGTATGTCAGAGTATATGTAATTGATGGCCCACTAAAAATCAACCCATAAATGTAACATAGTCACCATCAAGAAATAAAGCTTTTCCAGGTATATTTGAATATTTTCCAAAGACATATACTTGAGAATTGGACCTACCACAGACGAGATGCTTCGATGACAACATCACCTTAGTGATGGGACTGGTGTGTACAGAGAACGTCTGGAAGAGCTGTGGGCCCTGTCCAATTGACTCTGGCTGCGGCAGAACGACATGCGCAGCTCCCGAAATTGTCCAGTAGGCTATCTCAATCCATTTCCCACTCAGGGCTGAAAACAATCAAAAATGTACAACACAAAAACAACCCTGCTTAAAAAGGAGCAACTTGCACATTAGCGTAAGAAATATAATCAACACATCTAAATGAGACATTAGTGTTAACTGTAGTTTCTCTGAATTAGTCATTATTTATAACATTTAGTTTTAACATTCTAGACAAATGTAACAAGCAGGGAGACTCACCTTTTGTGGGGGCGAGATAGACATTGAGGGTTGTAACACTGTCCCTACTATGGTATATGTCCTTCATACGCAGCGGGAACTTCTGCATATTTGTAGGTAGGATGCAGAAACAATACTCAATCAGCTTTAGTTTTCAATATCTGCATACACATATTATGTCTACTCTATCTAATCTATAAAGAAGTTTATGTTGGTATGTCAGTTGTGTTCACGGACGTATTTGTGGGCCAATCTAGATGAAACTGTACAAGGTGGCACAGGAGCCCCTTCTGACGAACATGGATGGTCATATGGGAAACATCCATATGGGCCCTCGGGGTGGGAATTACATTTTAAAAAGGCTTTATTTTGCTTTCTATGTCATCATAAAGATAATAATTATGGCTGCCTTTTTCATATCGATACCAGCATTACACCAACTACTGTCCTGTCAGTACACCAGCTTATATTAAAAGTGTGGCCGTGGTGAGAGTCCTTGTTGACCACCACTGTCTCCGGGCCTGGGAAGCTTTGATGGATTCTGATCTATTCAGCCTTGTTCTCAGTTTCTCGTCAACCAAACTGGCTTTCTGCATCCTCTAGCACCATATCTGTAAAAATCAAACATCTTCTTCCTTGTAAGGTGGCCAAAGTACCGAAGCTTTCTTGTCATCACTGTTCTCAATAGTCAACAATTGTTTTCGATTTTACTTACATAGTCATTTCTTTTCAATCCAGCTAATAACCAACAATCTTCTATAGCATCGCACCTCAAGAGCGGCAACGTGCTTTTTGCCTGCCCTTTTCAAAGTGTAACACCACCTACCTACGTAGCATATCAATCCGTTGTTACCAGCCTGGAATAGATAATGACCCAACCGTGTCATACCTTGTCACTGGAACCATGTTCTTTACCTACAATACATTTCCTCTGCAGAAGCTGAACGAATGATACTGCATTCCACAAAGAGCACTACATGTAGTAGTGTTTACGTCAATCCTGGTTAAATCATGGTTAATAAAGGAACAATTTAACTAACAAATTATCTTGAACGGATAGAACACAGTATGCTATTAATATTTTCTGACTTTCTATTGTAAAAAAGAGCATGCAAACTGCGTTTTATTTATGTGATTACTTGCCAGTTCTGTGTCATGGCATGCCACACCAAAACCTTGCCTGTCTTGCTGAGTACAGCCACCATCAGATAATTACCTGCCAGTTTTGTGTCATGGCATGCCACACCCCGACCTTGCCTGTTTTACTGAGTGTAGCCACCTTGAGAAAATTACCTGCTAGTTTTGTGTCATGACATAAAACACACCGACCTTGCCTCTCCTACTGAGTACAGCCACCTTAAGAGAATTACCTGCTAGTTTTGTGTCATGACATAAAACACCCCGACCTTGCCTCTCCTACTGAGTACAACCACCTTGAGAGAATTACTTGCCAGATCTGTGCCATGGCAGGCCACACAACGACATTGCCTCTCCTACTGAGTACAGCCACGGTGAGAGTATTGCGTGCCAGTTCTGTGCCTTTGCATGCCACACCCCGAATTTACTGTCCTACTGAGTATAGCCACCGTGAGCGAATTACCTGCCAGTACTGTGCCGTGGAATGCCACACCCCGACTTTGCCTTTCTTACGGAGCACAGCCACCGTGATAGATTTAACTGCCAGTTCTGTGTCATGGCGTGCAACACCTAGGCCTGTCATGTTCCTGAGAACAAAAAGAAGAGTTGTGGTTGGATATGGGTTATCGGAAGAGTTTCCAGTTAACATCGGTTAGAGGCAATGAAGTGACCCTTTCCTCTTTATCATAGTGCTGGCACTAATCACCAGGAAGATCAGCATAAAGGATGTTCTCATGTAGGTGTTGTATGCAAATGATCTGGCCATGACAGCAGACAACAAACAAGAAGTACAGGAAGTGTTGGCGGAATGGAAGGGGGTGTTCAAGAAGCACGGACTGAAAATGAGCAGAGAGAGGACAGAAGTCATGTGGGTTGGACATCAGACAGAGGATTTGAACATTAGTTTGGATGGTAAGGAGATCAACCAAGTGGATGGTTTTGTGTACCTTGGAGGAATGATTAAGGAGGATGGGCATTCAGAGATGTCGGATACAACAGGGAGCGAATGCTCGGGGAAAGGTAGAGGGAGTCATGTTGGACAGAAACATTTTGATAAAGCTTAAAAGTCCTGAGAGCTTGCGTTACACCAGCATGCCTGTATCTGGAGACAGTGGCGTTGAGAGAACAACAATAGCAGCTGCAAGTTTGGTTATGGGTTCGTCGAATATCAAGAACAAAAAGGGTTGACGGAAGAAGGATGAACAACCTGAGGAAAGATGGGACGCAACAGGAAGATTGGTGAGAAGCAAGGTGATATGGGCAGGCCACATGGTAAGGATGGATGCAGACAAACTAGTAAAGAGAGTGGAAGAGAGAGGTAGAAAACATCAAGAATGCAAGAAAAGGGGAAACGAACAGCTAAGATGGAAGGAATGCCTGTGGTGGGATACGAGAAGATCGGGGGAGGATGAAGGATGGAGAGGGGGCGGAAAGTATGGAAAGAATCAACAGAAAGAGTGACTCGACAATATTTTACCTGACCCTAACCCATGTACAGCAGGGAACAAAGAGGAAAAGCACCGTTAGTTTGGTAAAAAAAAGTTATGCTTAATAAATCCAAGAATGTAATCAACATTTTTATAAACAGTGTATAAATTGCTTATGAGAAAAAACATTTCAATGCAACATTTGCTAAATTTTAGCATCCCTCTACAGACATGGTGTTCTGTGACTATGATGCACCATTTAGAAAACTGGTGCCTATGACAGTGACATGATTCTCTCCAGAGCCTTTTTCTCATGACACACCTATCTCACTGACTGACTTATCTCACGTGTGACGAGGCTGCCATCATTGTTGACCATGACGCTCCACAACTGGATAGTGGACTGGAAGGTGGCGGCCACCATCCTGTTACAGTTCTCCTGGCCAATGTTGAGTACCTTGGCATTGAGGACCACCTTATCTATCAAATCCATCAGAAAAGTTACATAGATCTGTAGATCTCCTTCAATGAAACAGTTCGCACACCCACACTTTGATATTCTGCAAAGGACAACAATCTATCATATGTATCTGTGTTAAGGCAACATATGCATTTTCCCAGGTGGTTGTATTCATATAAATGACGTACCGTTCTTGAATACAGCATGCTCATAAAAATAAAATATCCTTTGACAAGAAGGATGTACAGCGAAATAATAAATAACATTAAACAAATCAAGCTGGTTACCAAAACAAAAGCCATTACCACTCAGCGCTAATATTGATTTATTAGAACAAATGTAAAAGTTAGTTTCTCAATCTAATGTGACATTCTCCCCTCCCCCACAATTCATCGTTACAGTTTATTGCAATGTCTGTTCCACTCATAATCCAATTAAATTCCAAGAGAACCATGACTGGCCTGCTTCCAAGGCGATTATGTCTACTTATGACACCAACCTGTACCAACACACAAAGTGGGGATAGGCAAGAGCGATCTGATTGAAGTGACCCTTGATATTGTTCACTCTTGGTCCACCAATATTGTTCCTGGCTGCCGCAGCACTTGTAAAAAGACTTCAAGTAAAGGTATGTTTATATATAAACAGCACTGTATCCAGTCCTTAGGATTGTTCAACGTGCTTAACAGTTCACAACCTGGCTGACCAGTTCATTCCAACACCTTCTGAACTTCTCTGGGAAGCATTCAGCAATGATACCGTTACTGTGCGAAGATTATTTGTTCACATTTCCACACTCGTCTGTACCTGTGTACTCATTTATAGCTGAGTGAACTGTGGTAATGTGGTGGAACAAAATTGACAAAGCTTTGGTACGGCAGCAATTGGATTTGAACACGGGTTCCCTCAGCCGAGTCTGGCGTTCTAACATTGTGTGGTAGATATATAATGAATAAATATTTTTTTCATATTTCGAAGCATAGGCATATTGAAAGAGATGAAACAGACAAATTTATGAACTTTCTAACTTCTCATGAGACAAATTCCCAGCAGATGTTTTAAACATAAACATAGACAAATTCCCAGCAGATGTTTTTATAGTGTACACAGCCATTGTCTTAACCAAAACATCTACTTACATCTATTGATTTGCATCTTTAACAAAGAACAATACTTTTGCCTTTTAACCTTTCATGGCTATCGCTTGTCGAGGGAAATCTTCAGAATGGTCTTCGTGCAGTAACTGCAGCATGACTGAGTGCTTCCCAGAGAAGTCGAGATGAAGTTCGAATGAACAGGTGTGGTAGTGGGTGAAGTGTAAAACACTTTGAACAGTACAAAGGACTGGATACGACGAACATAATTTTCATGCGTATCTGTCTGCCCTGTTTGCTTCCATCCCCGATTACGTATTCTCGACATTACAACATGCCTGTGTCGATACAATTAGGATAAATGCTTCCGAGAGAAGTAGCGATACATTTTTATCCAAAGTAAGGGGCTGTCCTTTTCTGCCCACATTTAAATCACATTTACAGCAGAACACTGAACGTACACCAACTGATGCGTACTATTATTTTTTGTGTAACCGTGTTGAGAAAATTGCTGTAAACAGAACGAATACGTATCTTCAATAGAACAACACGCATGTGTCGATACAATTAGGATACCAGAATAATTGCGACATAGAAATTGCCCTTCTAAGTGAGGATTACAACGTCATTCAGGGCGTTGACAGGTGTCAAGGCGTGGTGCTGCAAAAGATTATCTGATGCAAACAGGACAACGCCGTCCGAGCGCATGGACAATGCCTGTCGTGGTTTGTTGATTACCTCCGCCAGCACAGACAACAGACCACAAGGGTTCATTCCTGTTTACCAGCCAGCATGCAGGGAATTCTTGCATTTAGCGTGTCTTATATAGCAATCCATGCGAAGTTGGCGATTCTTCTTCCAAAAATTGGTATACGGTGTTCGGCCTACCATGACTGAAGAATGATCAATTGGAGAAATATGGAGGAGTGTGCACGATAGCATTTCGTGTGCTACATCCGCGTTTGCGTGCATGTTATCTGTTTCAACATACGTTGTATATCAATAGCACACGCTGCGTGCTTCCTGTGGTGTTCTCTGTAAAAGCTGATCTCATCTAGATAGGTAGAAATGCATTGCGTTGACAGCCAGTCGGACGAAATTGGTGAAGAAAGAGATGATTCGAGACAGCTACTAACAAAAGGTTCATTATAAACAGGGACTTTTTGACCTACCAGAATGCGGAAGGTTTTTGTATAAACATTATTTGGCTTTGTAGATAAATAATATATATACTACGGAGTACACATGTTTGATATGGTATTAATTCTGATACATATTTTATTCATTCTACAAACGATTGATCATTTCATATGGAGTTTTGAATAATGTATTGGGACAGATTACTAATTAGTGACAACTATGTTTTTCTGCTTCTGATGAAATTCATGACTGTGTATTAGTCGCATGAAAATTTGGCTAGACTGTTGCTGGCAAGGAGACGAGACACTTTCTAGGCGTTTTGGCTTATTGTTGGCTAACGTAACTGTTATGTGCATTTGTTCAACAAAGTAACGGCGGTGGGAATTGCTAGATGCATAGATAATAAACATACATACCAGTTAACACAACTGTTCGATGATACTATTGCCAATATAATAAACCTTTTCCACTTGGAGTGTGTTGTATTCCTAAGACAGGGTTTTGTAGGGTTGTTGATATCAATTTCACGGCCAACGTTCTAGTAGACGCCATCTTAGAGTGTTCACTTCCGGCGCATGCGCATAATTTTCACCACTAGATCTGCATAATTCAATATCAATAATATAGACTAGTAATATTATTTATGCATGTTATACACTTTGCTGCATTACAACATGAACTATGCCATATAAAAAACATTCTAATTAACTAAATTGTTTAATGAGTATTTGTTATGTCAATTAAATGTGAAGTGAACATGTTTCAAGAATTCACACCACACATTAATCTAAACAGGGTGTACATACTATATAAACGGGTAGACGTGTTGTAAAAAGTGTTGCAAGCTCAACATATAGGGATTGTCAGTAGTTTGGGTGGAGAACTACATCATGGTCTGGGGGCCGACAAATCTCTCCCCTGAGAGCTGCTCGATAAGCAACCATAAGAGACTCGGTGACTGTGGATTGGTCTCTCCACCGACCGATAGGAGGTGCAACCAAATAGCAGATACTGCTAAGTGTCACTCACGTCATTGGTCTCTTATTTTTAAACAAAAGAACATCAATCATTACCTATTCAGATAAAGGTTATTATTCTCGATTCGCATTAGTTGGTCAATCGGCATCAGTTTTATTGTCATCGTAGCAAACGTCTGTCTATCTGTATATCCGTAATCAATTACATGTCAATTACTATGTTGATGTCCTTCCTTGCATTTTAGTAAATCAACGCTTTCATTACATCATTCTACGTCACTCCCAAAACAAAAAGGCTATATAATATTAGTGTTTTATGGCACTCCACCACACATGCAAATTTGTTCTCTTCTTCTTTATTTTGTTGGACCCCTGACTGCAACGTTATTTTTTAAATTATATAATAAGTTATAACATTTGCATACATTAAATGTAACAACGGTAATAATAAATACATTTGTATGTGGGCGTTTTCACGTACAGTTTTTGCAAATTTTCTACAGTTTCTGTTAATGCAGGCCATGTGAATATGTTACAAACACCATTTACAAATATCTTGTTACACATAGGTGTAAGAAAATCTGTCTAATTAAATAGCTTCCTTTTCTGTCTGAATCAACCAATGGTTCCATTCCAAAAATATATATAATTCTAACTCGACCAAACATCTATATTACACATATGTTGAATAATAGTGGAATGATAGGATGAACATTTGAAGCAGTGTGCCGACGACCATAAAAGGATGAACATTTGCAGCAGTAAAAAATACCCCAAAAAGCCATCTTGGTGCACCCTGGGGCAAGACAGCCACCCGTATACCTGGGGCAGTTCGGTCTACAACTCCTTCCCCGGTGTTATTAGTTATGTCATGTTTGATAGCCCTGACAGTACTTGGCAAAGTCAGTTTAGGTTGTCCAACCATGGCATTGTGTTCTTTTGACTGTCGAGGACATCAAATATACGTCATGCCTGGACGATTCTGATCGAACGCAGCAACAAGTTGAATGTTAAACCTCTAACCATGCATAAAATACCGAAATAAGGAGTTATGTACCATATTGGTTCGTCCATATTTATATGGACGAACATTGCAGCAGTAAAAAATTGCCTGAATAATAATATACATACACACATGCAAATATTATGATAGTACACAGGCTATAACAGTTGTCAAGTAAAAATGGAGTTAGCACATAAAATATACCTTCCAATTCATAAATTGGTGAAATGTTATAAAAGTGTTATATGCACGTATTTCCACAGTGACTGGCTGTGGTAGTGTTTTAATGTTTAGTGTCATTGTAAAATTAAAACAAATGCCTCTTTCCTTTGTTTACATGTGATACAATTCAGAAAATAGTAATAAGTTATACTACTCAATATAACCATATAACCAGAATGCATGTAATTCCAAAAACAATGCCCCGAAAGCGGCGGTGAGCAGAAGAGTTGCACGAGTCATTGTATGTTCGCTGACCCAGTCGCACAACCACGGAATGTACGATTCATATAAGTTATCATCTCTCTGATTGTATACCTACCAATATTATCTTGACAATATCTCATCATTAACTCCACGGACAATATTCCAGAAATACTGTTGATGAGACAATATCTCTTCAGAAGTATATCCTGGATATTGCTGGTAGAGAAGAGGTTTGAGGTGCAAGGGAGAATGGTAGTGGGATTTGTGGACCTTCTCAGGAAGATGGTGTATGCAGATGATTTGGCCATAATAGCAGAGAGCAAATAAGAACTACAGGAAGTGTTGGAGGAATAGAAGGGGGTGTTCAAGAAGCACGGATTGAGAATGAGCCTGGAGAAGACAGAAGTGATGTGGGTTGGACACCAAAGAGAGGAGCTGACCATCATTTCTGTTTACCATGGATGAAAGTTTACGGAGTATGGGCATTCTGACGTAGATGTGAGACGTCGCATACAAGCGGGAGCGAATGCTTGGAGAAACGCAGGGGGAGTCATGTTGGACTGAAACGTTTTGAAAAAGCTGAAAGGGAAATTCCTGAGTATGTGTGTTACACCGGCATGCCGGTATGATCTGGAGACAGTGGCGTTGACAGAACAGCAACAACCGCTGCTGCAAGTTTGTGAGAACAACTGGGTTCGTCGAATATAAAGAACAAAGAGGGTGGACAAAAGAAGGATGAACGACCTGAGGAAAGAGGTTGGGATTCAGTGCAGCCTAACAAGATGATTGTCGAGAAGCAATGTGAGATGGGCAGGCCACTTGGTAAGGATGAATGGAGGCAAACTAGCAAAGAGAGCAGAGGTGAAAACACATCAACAAATCAGGAAAAGGGGGAGGCTACAGCAAATATAGGAACACTGTTTGAGGCGGGATATGAGAAGATCGGAGGAAGATGAGAGATGGAGAGAGGGAGCGGCCTTTAGAAAACTATGAAAAGAAACAACAGAAAGAGGGGTTCGACAATACTTCACCTGACCCTCAACCCTGTACAGCAGTGAACAAGAAGGAAGAGCGCCATTAGCTTGGTAAATAGTTATGTTTAATAAATGCAAGGAAGTGGTCAACATTTTCATAAATAGTATATAAACTGCTTATGAGAAACAACATTTCTATACAAAGTTTGCCAACTTTTAGCATCCTTCTACAAACATGGTGTTGTGTGACTATGGTGCAGCATTTACACACATGGTGCCTATGACAGTGACATGATTCTCCTCAGAGCCCTTTTCTCCTGACTGACCTATCTCACTCACTGACCTATCTCACGCGTGACGAGGCCGCTATCATTGCTGATCATGACGATCCACAACTGGATGGTGGGGTGGAAGGCGGCGGTCACTATTCTGTTACAGAGATGCCAGCGTGCAGAGTCATTCATCCTGTGTCACACAAACACACAAGTTACACAGAACTGCTTCAATGACACAGATTACACCCACACTTTGGTATTCTGCTGACGAAAATTACAGAATCAACCAATTATATTTATCTCTGTTTGAGCGACACCCATTTTACCAGATGGTTGTACTCGTATATAAATGACGTACTGTTCTTGACTACAGCATGCTTATCAAAATAAATATATCCCTTGACAAGAAGGATGAACATGGAAAGGATAAGTAACAACATCACAAAATTCAAGCAGGTTACCAAAATAAAAGCCATTACCATTCAGCATCAATACTGATTTATTAGAACACCTATAAAAGTGAGTTTTTTAATCTAATGTGACATTCTCCCCCCTCCCAACCGTTCATCATTACAGTTTTTGTAATATCTGTTCCAGTCATGAATCCTATGTATTTCCAAGAGGACCATGACTGGTTTGCTTGCAAGGCGGTTATGTTTAGTTATGTGTCACGGATTTCGGTGGTGGTCCACGCAAAACCAGGGGCGGGCCGTACTTAGACTAAGCTCAACATATGAGTGTAAGAAATTTCCACAAATGAAAAACAACACCAAAGTAATCAACATGAATATGTTTACAATTAATCAAAACCTAACTGAAATGGTGCAAATGAAATAATAGACATCAGTGTTAATACATTCGTCACAAGCAGAAAGGCGTATTTCACACTTATAATACAATGTTCCGAAAACAAACAAAAAATAGTCACAGAAGCATGCCTTGTGACGCATAACGTCAACAATACCCTTCGCGCATTCTGCTGGGTTGAGTAGAACGATAACTGATGTGGCCGTCGGTCGCATAATCTCACCGGCAGCAGAATACGTTCGACCGCAGTGATGTCGACGTTGTTGTCGGCTGGACGATAGTAGGCCAGATGTCAATAGATCGTGGAGACGGCGATGTTTCGTGACGACGGCTGACGCGGACGCTCTGATGTCACACACGGGGAAGACAGTTGAACGGTCAGCTGGGCGTACAGTATGTCAGCCGGCAATATGTCGTGGAGACGGCTAACGTGTCGTGACGACGGCTAACGTGTCGTGACGACAGCTCGTGCGGACGCACTGGTGTCGCGCGCGCGCGCGCGGGGAAGGCAGCTGAACAGTCGGCTGAACGCTCTGTAAGTCGGCCGTCAACATGACGTGGAGACAACGAACCTGTCGTGGACGGTTCCATTACGTTGATACCCCTTTTAATATAATGTACCACGCCAAAAGCGAAAACATCATGGGTACAATTATTGCATAACCTGTTCATGCCCCATGCCTAACAATAAACTTCCAATGTGGGCTCCCACACCACATTTGGATACTATTATTGCATAACTTGTTGATGCAATCCGTCTATATACACTCTAACATTTACCTCACCATATCCAGGAAAATAGTTCATATAATACCAATTCGTAGAAATTTGACATTATGACACCTACCTGTGTAAACACACAAAGTGGGGATAGGCACCAGCAATCCGACTTAAGTGATCCGTGATACTGTTTACTCTAGGTCCACCAAAATTGTTTTTGGCTACCGCAACACATGTAAAAAGACCTCAAGTAAAGGTACGTTGTTATACAGCACGCTATCCAGTCCTTGGGATTGTTCAACGTGCTTACCATCGAGGTACCGAGATTAATGGTGATAACACAAGTCACAATACAATGGTGATACAGGACTGCCAATCATTAATAATCGCACGTGCCCATTAAATTATATGCGCACATAGGCTTAGGTGGTTAGTATTGATATCGAAAAAATATATATAACCTACTGCCAAGATTTGGCATGTACCAACTACAAATCAGCATAACTAAATAGATTACTGTAATTGTATTTAGTCTGAAAAATAAAATGATACTCTGTAATAAATAATATATCCGTATAACATGGATAGGTTATATTAATAAAATACATTCATGTTGTTTATAAAGAAATAATAATAATACTGTCATAGTTCCATGGAAACTGGATACGTAGGTTCACGCTACTTGAAGGTGTGCAAGTGTGCAAGTGCCAGACAATGCTTACGTCATTTGACGCAGCAGTGTCTCGGGAATGCCCGCATGAGTTACGTAACACAGGCGTCAAACACGGGGCAGTTTGAAACATGCGTCTTGTTTACTTCGTACTTGATGGACAACACCCTGAGTGTCTTTGTACAAGATATTCCTATTGAAAGACCAACAGTCAGAAATCAGTTCATTTTTCCCAAGTTCATACAGAAGTTCAGAAGGAGTTTTCGTGAGGTCTTCATTCACAAATAAACGAAGGTTTAGACCCGAGGCTGTATTGTGCTGTTTTAGGTTGATTCGAGCTCTGTATATAGCGTCCCTCCGACGTTCGCTATTTAGTGTAATAATTGTAATGCGTGGTCGCCCGCCATCCGTTTTAGGGTGGCCAATTCTGTGCGCTCTCTCAATCTCGTGAGACTGCAGGACTGGGGTTAACTTCGTATGATCATTGACAATGTCTAGGATTGCATTTTCAATTTCACCAATACCTACAGATTCGGGTATTCCTTCTATTCTCAAATTGGATCTTCTATGATATTGCTCGATGCTGTCTTTGGCCGATTCTAACAAGTCGACTCTACTTTCAAGTGCTTTGATTTTCTCGTCTTTCTCTTTCACAGTTTGTTTTAGTTTCTCAGTCTGAGCTGCTAAGTAGTCTATTTTGTCAGCAATCTCTTGCGGGAACAGAGCTCGTTTCAATTGTTTTATAACATCACTGTCACTCAGAGTTTTAATAAAGGTAAGTTTTAGAATTCATTGTCAATACCTTCAAAGCGAGTAGCCTCTGACGAGCTTTTTTGGCGATGCTTGGGCGGCATGATATCTTATTGTCGTTGGTTACACGTCTGATAGGTGTGTCAAATGTGGCATGTCCAAGATGGACGTTCAATATGGCAGCACGCTGAATCTGAAAGACCCATAGATTGTGCAAATCCACCCCCATCTTAGGGTATTGTGAATGTTTATTTCTCCAGATTCATCGTACGGATCTTTAGAAGTTCGATGCTATTAGATAATGTCATTATTTTCCGTCGCATTTTTAACAAGAGAACATCGTCACACGAGAGCTCAACGAAATGCGGCCTGCTCCTTCCGACGTTATGAGTCGGACCATATATAAGTTAACGTTTCCGACTGATTGTATCCCTACCAATATTATCTGGACAATATCCTATCTTTAAATACATAGACACTATTCCGGAAATACTGTTTATCAGACAAAATATATCCTGGATATTGTTCTTCTACTGCTTTATATATACAGAATGTCTGCAAATTGTCCAGTTTCTGAGGTTTATTTTGACTGTCTTTGGAGACGTATAATTGAATTACAGTTAGTAATTTATTATTTAAGCAGTCACATCTGTCAAAAATGCAATTTGCTGGCCCAGTAATTTGAGTTAATAAAAAATTAAGGTGGCTCCTTGAATTTTACTATTAAATTCATGTGTCTCGTGACCCTATTGTCTTATCAACTTATGCTCCTATTGCATGCCATGATTTTGTCTATCCATTATACACTTTTGATTGGTCGATGTATGTATAATTATTATAATTTGTATTTACGGATATAAGAATTATTAGGAGTTGTTATTTTTTCTTAAATAAAAGCATTCCTCTTCACATGACAGGCGGGTCCAGACTAACAACAAAGAGGTGCCCAGTTTTGCAATAAAACACCAAGAATAGCAACTATAGTTATCCATATTTTCACACAGACAGCACTCTCTAGAAAACAGCACAATGGAAGGTATATAAAAAAAAAAAATGTATTACGTAACATTATATATATATACTAATTTACCTAAATATCTAATGCTTGTAATTAAAGATCCTCTCAATGTGACTTACCAAAGCCGTTACTGTGGATATACTGAAGGTGTGGTTCCACGTTCTCTGTGAAGATGACCTTGAATGATGCCAAGGGCATCAAGCCAGGCTGTGTGCTGATCATGTCATGGAAATTAGCTGTGTCCTAACCGTATCCATCCAGATAATATGACTTTAGCTGTAATCATAATCAATGCTTCAATTTGGATTATTTGAAAAGAAAATGTAGCTTTCTTTTGTATATTTTATCTTAAGTTACACAACTGTGGATATAAGAGTGCATAAACGCTATAAAAGTGACATGGTTATCATCATTAAAAAATAGCAACAACACGCTTTTTCAATGCCCCTACTAATAGTTTCTTATTTTCTAGTATAAAAACATGCACACTGTGTTTTATTTATCTGTTTTGTATCACTGTTATAATGCAAAGCATGTTAATCGTGATGACAAATAAATATAAAGCTTTAGTTATTTTTAATTATTACTACGAATATGGGTATATCAAGGACACATTAGCTATACAGTGACCTTAATACACAAATCTCAACAACTGCTGTATTTGCAAGATATTTATGAAATACACATCACAGTTTCATTCAAAAGATGATAATTAAAATATGATGAAACAACATCCTCATAGAAATAGCGAATTGCTGGTGCAATTTTGCACAACATTTCATTTGTCCATATACTTATACAAAACTATCTCCGCTGCGACCCCCCACAGACCACTGATTGGCCGTCACGAGGAGCCTTACCTGCCAGCTCTGTGTCATGGCATGGCACACCCCGACCTTACCTGCCCTGTTGAGTGCAGCCACCGTGTGATTTACCTGCCAGTTCTGTGTCATGGCATGCCATACCCCGACATTGCATGTCATATTGCATGGAGCCAATGTGAGCGAAAAACCTTCCACGGTGAGAGATTTACCTGCAAATGTTTTCATTGCATGCCACATCCGACCTTGCATGTCGTACTGAGAGCGCAATCTTGAGATATTTAACTGCCAGTCCAGTGTCATGGTGTGCCACACCCTGACCTTGCCTGTCCTACTGAGTGCTGCGAGTTGATTGCCAATGAAGAACAGGTTGTTCATGACAACATACATCTGGAATTTGCCTGCAAGGGGAGAGAACACTTTTATTCAGTGAAGTAGCACGACGTTTTCACCTTACACTAAGCACAAATTTTAATAAAACAGTTGTTTATGGACCTGCTAAATGGATATATTTAATCCACATCAAAGTACTTCGGTCTGAATGAATCAATTTAGTCGACTGGACTAAAAAATTCAATTCAAATTTATTGTAACTCTATACAATAAGGACAAATACAAAGCAGAGCGAAGTCCTATCTAATCGCATAAAGTGAACAATAGGGGAAGAACAATATATAATATATAATTGGAAAAGTGCGCATGCGTCGGGGTGGTACGAGTCCGTTACATCGCTCCACACATTTCACTCAACACAACATGTTCACCAACACAACAAATGACCACAATTGGTACAACAACTCAACATAACCCACTGATCACGCAGAAACAGACAAACCAAACGACAACAAACGCAACTAATCAAAACAACGCCCTTTACCGCAACACATGAACCAAAATTTCAAAGATGGCGGACTACCACTGCCGGCGCCGTCCGGGTGAGTTCTTTTCATTTTATCGCTAAGCATTTCATTAGTAAGCTTACTTTTCTTCAAGTCGCCACTGTTTGCATTTGGATCTAACTTTCAGAAAACCATGCTACAAAATGTATTCCAATTCAGATGTCCCTTTAGGAAATATTCCCCTCACTTAGTCCCGCATTCCACGCGGATTAATCTTGGGCTAACGCAGATAATCACCGTCACTCTCCTAATAGCAACGATCATTGGAACATGTCAACGCGTATCTCGATCAAATCTCAAAATTAAACCAAAATATTATGCCCTAACTTTGAATCCCCGAATTAAATTCCCACCCAAAATCAAATTCAAATCAGACATTGTTACACATCTGTACCTCAGCAGACTGATAGCACTCTCAGGCGACATCCACCCAAACCCTGGCCCATACGGGCGCCCAATTCCAAATATTACCACTTCTCCATCTAGAAATGAGCAATCCATTTCTACCAACACCCAGTCTGACAGTTCCACGCTTACTACCCCAACACTCCACACATCACAAAATGCAGGCTTAATTTTCGCTCCAAACCCCCAAAACACTTCAACCCCCGAACGCCACAAGAAAACCCAAGGAAACACACTTAAAGGAATTTTGATAAACACCAACAGCGTTAAGAGCATAGAAAAAGCAACCCAACTAAAGGCAACTATTCAATATAATAATCCAGACATCATATTTCTAGTTGAAACTAAATTAGATGCAAACTATGCTACATACTCTTTCCTACCACCCAACTATGAGGCCATCAGAAAGGACAGGAATGTCCATGGCGGTGGAGTCCTTATAGCCTTCCGTGACAACATTATAGCTGAACCCCTCCAAAATTTAAACTCAAATTGTGAAATAATTTGGACAAAAATTCACTTTGCACGAAACAAATGCATATACTTTGCATCTTATTATCGACCCCCAAATGACCACCTCCAATCCCTTGAAGCTCTCCACGACTCCCTAACTAAACTATATAGATCACAAAAAACTCCCCCTAATGTAGTCATAGCTGGAGATTTTAACCTCCCTGATATCAACTGGACAAATCACCAGACCACTATTAACAGCACCGCCAGCAAGCATAACAAACTACTAGAAATAACTAACGACTTTGGGCTGCAGAACATGGTAAACGACCCCACACGCATCGCTTCTGGCAACATTCTTGACCTCATACTCACCTCAAATCCCTCCATTATCATCAACACCCACACCACTCCTGGTATGAGCGATCACGAATCCGTGACCTTCAATGTCAACTTAAACCCAGTTCGCAACAAGAAACCCCCCCACCAAGTTTATAGTTACAAATCAGCAGACTGGGACCAACTCAAAGACGACATAGACAAACTAAATCTTGAGTACTTCGACATCGACCCCAACTCACAGGATATAGACATAAACTGGACCTTTTTCCGCGAACGTCTGACTACCTTGATTAACAAAAACATACCTAGACGATACACAAAAGCTAAAACCCACCTCCCCTGGATAACACGTGAACTAATTAGAATGCAGAGAAGACGAAACAAAAGCCACAAAAAGGCAAAGCAAACTGGACTAAACAGTGACTGGGAAAAATTTAAGGAATTCCGAAAGCAAGCTACTAAAGCATTAGCAAAATCCTACAAAGACTATGTTAACAAACACATTGGAGACAGCCTGAAAACTAATCCAAAACGATTCTGGTCATTTATTAAGGCAAATAAACGAGAAAACATTGGCATCCCCACACTTCGAGTAAACGACCAACCAATAATTAATGATCGAGATAAAGCAAATGCCCTAAACAACCAATTTAGCTCTGTATTTACCCAAGAAAAGCACCCCATCCCCCAAATAGCCCCCTCTACTTACCCCAACATCCCCCTTCTCGAAATTGGCATAGATGGCGTAATAAAGCAGCTGGAAAATCTAAACCAGAATAAAGCTACAGGCCCAGATGAACTCCCAGCTAGAGTCCTTAAAGAAACTGCAAAGCAGATAGCTCCCATCATCACCCAAATTTTCCAACAATCATACAACACAGGTAAACTTCCTAATGACTGGCTACAAGCATTAGTAACTCCTATACACAAAAAGAGCCATAAATCTGACCCAGCTAACTACAGACCCATATCACTAACCTGCATCCTCTGTAAAGTAATGGAACATATCATCCTAAGCAACATGTGGAAACACCTGCACAAGCATAACATCATTCTCCACTTCCAACACGGATTCCAGTCGGGACTGTCTTGTGAATCTCAACTCATTGAGACAGTCCACGACTGGATGACTGCTATGGACAACAAGACCCAAATTGACGCAATCCTGCTTGACTTTGCTAAAGCCTTCGACAAAGTGCCTCACCTACGTCTTCTATCAAAATTGACCTCCTACGGAATCACTGGAATCACACTCAAAATTGGATCAAATCTTTTCTATCCAACCGCAAACAGAGAGTCTCAGTTAACGGTGTCACATCTGGTGTCCCACAGGGTTCAGTTCTAGGACCTGTCCTCTTCTTACTCTACATAAATGACATAAATGGGAACATCAAATCTTCTATACGCCTTTTTGCAGATGATAGTATTATATATCGTAAAATTTCTTCCAAAACCGACCATGAAATTCTCCAAACTGACCTTAGCCAACTCCAAACATGGTCAGACAAATGGCAAATGGAATTTAATGTATCTAAATGCGTCCACCTTCCAATAACAAACAAAACTAAACCCAGCACACACAAGTACTCGCTTTCTGGCCAGCCATTATCCACCGTATCCAGCCACTCATACCTCGGAGTAAAATTGGATTCCAAATTAACCTGGACAAAACACGTCACTGACATAACTTCAAAATCTTCGAAATGTTTAGGCATGATTAAACGAACTCTTGGCCCATGTAAACCCGAAGTTAAGCAAACAGCGTACAACATGCTAATCCGGCCAAAACTTGAGTACTCTTCACCCATATGGAATCCCCACACCTTTTCACAAGTTAAAAGCCTTGAAAGAGTGCAACACTCTGCTGCCAGATTTGTTAAAAAATATTACAGACGGAACACAAATCCAGCAGATCTAATTACTGCCCTTGGATGGCCAACCCTCGAACGAAGGCGCATTATCAAACAAGCCACTACCTTCTACAAAATTCTAAACAACATTATTGAGATCACCCCCCCTCCGGGCCTACTAACTCGCTCTCGAACCCGTGGACAATACATAGCCCCCAAGTGTCGTATAAATGCAATGGTCTTTTCATTTTATCCCAGAGCCATTCGCATATGGAATATGATTCCATCAAAAATTACCAACATAAAAAACCCAAAATCATTTCAAGAAGCTATTATGGAACTCCCTTTCACCACACCTCCTCACCTAAACTGCCTTTAAAACACAGTGCTCAGCGTAAACTTATCCATGGTGTGAGTATGGAGACTGTCTATGTGTACATGTGGCAAGGCAGCGACAGTATCCATACACACAACCAACCTATTACAAATTTTCGTTAAACATCCTATACATAAAATAAATAAAACTATCAGATAAAAACCATTTCAGCAACATTAATGATACTAGTCTTTTAATCGAACGTACCACCCACAGCGCATGCGCACAGTCCACCACAAACTCCTGAGTTAGCCCAAGTTTGGGCTGTTTGGAGTAAACCACTTGAGACTTGAGACTCCCTTTTAGTTTCATCAACTACAGTTTTGAGCTATGGGCGGTTTGGAACATTTGTTCTTGGCGAAATAGATTTGTACTTAGCAGAGACCGAAAACCACATAAAACTGCAACAATTATGTCCAAACCAACGTGTTATTTTATGACAATGTTGAACTGACGTACGTCGCCTCTAAATAACATACTAACAGAGGTTCAGCCCGTGAAACATGTAAGTGGACGTGGACGTGGACGTGGACGTGTACATGTAGCTAGCGGCCCGTACGCTTACATTTTAATATCTTCACATTCGCCGGTATTTCATTCCTTAGACCTTGATATAATCCCATTCCTTCTACGAGAGAAGAATGAACATTCCAGAAATGTTCCTGCATTATGAAACAGCACAATTGAAACACAGTTTCGTCACAGGGATGGAACTTTTGCGTAGACATTCCTCTTGGCAGGCGGCGATGCGTTGCTGGTTGACTTCTCAGAGTTCGTTCTGAACACCGTAAATATGCGGTAGGTGAAATATAACTATTGGCTTTCCACTTTGAGACACTTGCTTTCGTGATGGTCTAATAACGTGGATGTACCAAATATGGACCATACTATCAAGTTCTTCTTAGAAGAGAGAGAAAGATATAGAACGTGGGAAAAAATAACAATATACGAAGATACTATTATAACGTAATATAGGCCTGCAAACTAAAATAAATAACGTGCAAAACTATGACTTCTGATAAGCGGTGTGGTGATCGGTGTGGTGGAATCTTGGATTCACACACGCACGCACGCACGCACGCACGCTCGCACGCACACACACACACGCACAAACATACACACACAAACGCACGCACGTACGCACGCACCCACACACGCACACACACACACACACACACACACACACACACACACACACAAACACGCACAAACATACACACACAAACGCACGCACGTACGCACGCACCCACACACGCACACACACACACAAACACACGCACACACATTTTGCAGAAGTCATCCCAGAAAACCACGTCTATTAATGCTAAAGATATGACAATACTGTTATTGACATTTGTTTATTTCATAGCTACAAACCAACTATCCCAGAAGCGAAAAAACCTTTGAGAAGAGAAATACGGAGTTGAGTACGTAAACCGTGTCTTTCCGTTGTCCCATAATTAATAATGTCTTATAATACAAGCAACCTAAATAATACAAGTGGTCTTAAATTACGACTGTTCATACAAATTTTAATTATTCTATTGGGTCACACCCTCATGAGAAAATATGACTTCCACATTTTAAAACCAACATTGTTATGATAGTTATCATGCCTAATGTATGGAACAATAATTTGTTAACAGTGTTACGTAGTGGACAAAGGTTAATCGTGGATAGAAATCTATAGCGTTGGTAATTATTTTGACAAGGATGTTTACAACGAGTACCTGTGGTTACTTATCGAATTTTTAACCTTCAAATTACGCGCTTAATTCGCCTATTTCTAGGTCGGTCGCCAGCCAATGAGCAAGGAAGTGATGTAAAGACACACCTCGTGTGGGCCGCTCAAGTGACTCCATTGACATTGTTGTTGTGTAGGAGCGGAACGTTCGAGTCCCAAAAATGAGTGGCCAAAGGTATATAGTCGGAGGCTGTAGTAACCGCACCACGAATGAAACTAGTTTGCACAGGTTTCGTCCAGAGGAAAAGCTCCCTCGCTTCACCTGTCGTGGGTTTGTGCAGCGAAAAACACGATAATGCCATGGAATGGGCTGACCCCTCTCTACTCTCAGTGTCATCTGCGTTGGGGCTGAGTTTTTCGATGAAATGCAGCTATAAAATCTGATGGCAGAGCAAGAGATATCGTAAGCGTTCCCTCAAGCCAGATGCCATCCCAACAACAGTTTCTGCGCGAATGTTCGACGTACATGCAAGAAGCGACAAACAACAGCCATCATCAGACGAGGGAGCAGGCATGCCTAGCAATCACTGCCATCAACTGGTCGTGCATCAAAGTTTCCCTCCCTCCCATATAAGATAACCCATATAAAACATGAATTTTATTTGCGCATGGCATTGCAGATATGAGTATTAAAATTACTGCTGCTGGGGTGGAGGGGTGAAAATTGCTAGGGGGGCGGGGTGAAAATTGCCAAACAAGCAATAATTATAGGCATGGTCGTGTACATTAAAATTGAGACTGATATATATCACTGATGTGATTAATATACAATGTTCCGTTTTGTTTTATGAACTATGCCGAATAGAGGGTCTGCATTAAAAATTACAGTAAACATTACACCCCAGGTTCCTTTATCATATTTTCAAGACCAGCATATGCCTAGAAAGGAAGGTTAAATATGATATGTAAATACAAACCCGACCCTATAATAGGTTGCTGTATATATTAAAAAATCTAACAAATGGATGAAATTATGAAATTTTTTATTTTGGTAATGGAATTACACAGAAATAAACAACGTCAATTTCCAACATGTCATGACATGTTAAGAGAATTTCAAGTAACTTAATTTCAATCAATAGTTAGTTCTCATGAAAACTTTTATGACTTTTTGGTAACGGAATCACAGACAAAATGTATGAAAATGTATCACCGTCCTGTTCAAAGTATGAGATGAGCAGTAAGTATTGCTTTCTGCATTTAGAATTTAGAGTATATTAACCTAAATAATCAGCAAAATAAAATAAATAAGTTGAGAGTTAGGAAGATGGGGTGGGTGTTGCCTTTTCATTGGCTGTAATGCTAAAAATGCACCTCATTGGAAATGCTATTTTTAAAGAAAATGAACTGATGACACTAAAATTTTTACTTTGGTCAAAATTCTACACGTTTTTGATATAAGTAGTGAAACTTTGGTACTGTTCCAAAATTATTTTTAGCAGTCTGGGTTCTCCAATACGGAATTGCCCATATATTTCCTGGAATATAGAATGCCAATAGAAAATGACACTGTCAGATAATTAAATAAATAATTGCTGACTTGTTTGTCTGCAGAAATGTTATTATAACATAACTTACAAAAAGTTTTAGCAACTGTTAATTGAATCAGTTAAATGTTTGGTGGTGTGTGTCATCAGTGTGGAATATCTGGTATTGTTTGTTCATGTGTGCATTAGTGCTTGTTTATGTTAGTTCATGCATTAGTGCATGTTTACCTCAATGAATGTTTTACTCAGAAAGCTGGCAAAGCATGAGCAATATTCTACGGCCACGACTTGATAAATGCCCTGACCTAACAGGCATCTATCTTCAAGCAGAAACACAGACAGAGACTCATGCAGTTTCAGAAATGCGTCTACTTAGTGTGGACAAAAGTGCAGCAATGTAGGATGATTGCTTTAAAGAGCATGCTAGCAGAGAGGACACATGTATTTTTTCACACTTCGCAGTGCATGAGAAAAAATTAAATTTGTGTTGGCAACAGTCATATGTCCTGTACAACCTGTCGCTACAAGTTCACAAGTACAAGCTGTATTCCGAAGTATACACTGGCAGTCGTGGTCAGAAACCGTACGCTCCAAATGTAGCCATTCATGTGGGACTACAAGATTCAACTTTGGGAAACACAAAGTTGAAGACACATTCTGGTCACAACAAACACGCCTTCCCCAAGTCGACATGGGATGCAAAAAGACATCCAACCGGGTTGCCACAATTACTTCTCAGTCCACGACTGATGACCTACAGCAGAGCAGCAATCAATATCAGCATGGATGTGAGGTACAACTCAACATCCCTGGAAAACAGCTACGGTTGTGGACAGCAGGAGATTATAGATGTTCACTTGGAGAACAAACTTTGCAAACTAGGTGCATCACTTCACAATCAAGGTCAAAATATGTTGTGGCCAGGCCATCAAGGATGTACAGCCACGGTATACTTTTTACAAAAATCTGCATTCATGTTTCTGCTTCCGTTGCCATGAGTCAGACCACAATAGAGAATTGCATTGGTGGCCATGTTAACGTTTTGTCTGTTTATGGGAAAACCTGACCATCAAAAATTCTGAAAAATAAATTTGCAGCAACTGCCAACATTTCACTGACATGCTCACCGGCTTTTGCAAAAATCATATACCTCCAGCTCTTTTAAAACGCTCCAACGGCCGATGCCCATCAATTGCTCTCTTCCTCCTTGTTCCTTACTGTACAGGGGTGAGGGTCAGGTAAAGTATTGTCGAGTCACTCTTTCTGTTCTTTCTTTCCATAGTTTTCTATCGGCCGCCCCTCTCTCCATCTTTCATCCTCCCCTGATCTTCTCATGTCCCTCCTCACGCAATCCTCCCATCTCAGCTGTGGACTTCCCCTTTTCCTGCGTCCATTTTCCACCTCTGCTCTCTTTGCACGTTTGCTTGCATCCATTCTTACCAAGTGGCCTGCCCATCTAATCATGCTTCTCACCAATCTTCCTGTTAGGCTGCATTGCATGCCAACCTCTTTCCTCAGGTCGTTCTTCCTTCTTCTGTTCACACTCTTTGTTCTTGTTATTCGACGAACCCAGTTATCCTCACACACTTGCAGCTTCTGTTGTTTTTGTTGTTCTGTCAATGCCACTGTCTCCAGACCATACAGGCAATATTTACACAAAAAGCCATGTATTCATGCGCTCACGTGGCCCATAGCAGAACATTCCCATAAATCCCTCCGCCAGTTAAACTCTCAAAAATGCACTATTTCACAGCCAATAGCTTCTACAAACAAACCTGTGAATATTCGTGCTCAAAGACACTCATGTCACGTAATATGAATTTATTAAATTCCCATTTTACAATTTAATATGCCCTTTTAAAAGTTTGAAGTGATGTACAATCGTCTAGATTATTCTTTATCACTATATTATTCCAGTATTTGGAACAAGTATATGCCAATGTATTTTGTCTGATTTTTGTATAGCAATTAATACGGTATTTTATAATAATTTATATAGTAGCATCCTTATGTAATATACATTGTGTTAATTTACATTAGTAGTTAATTATTGAATAGCTAGTAAACCTTAGTCTGGTTTTTAAAATGATTCCAAATGATACCACCGTTCACTCATAATAATAACTATTTCTTCGTCTTCGGTGCTGCCAACTAACGACCAAAGAAGGAATTGAACACTTCACGGTGGCGCGCCCTGTCCATTACATAGGACAATACTCGAACAGACGTGAAATACCCACGTGGATTAACTAAATGTCTGTCGGTCAAATATTTGCAAATATACGATGATTTCACAGGTAAATCTATTGGGTATTTGGCATGTTTAATTAAACCCTCAACAAATCAACGAACCGTGATAGTATTAACGACTTCTGAGCAGAATTTCTTTGACTTTGGTCTCTAGAGTCAAGTAATTAGGGGTCCGTCGATCTCGGCCCCTGGCGATCTCGGCCCGTCGATCTCGGTCCATGTTGACTTCGGCCCACGTCGATCTCGGCCCACCCATTCCACCTATTTTATGATAAGTGGATGCATGTGAAGTGTAAACTATTTATTGTAAATTAGTTTCTTGGAGAAAGGTATGTGTCAAGAAATGCTGGATGTTTTGGTTTTAGGCCTACTAACAACGTCGATCTCGGCCCACCCCATTTTTAGGATGACGTTATTCGTACGAGATGAGGTGAATGCGTGAATTATTCACACCACTGCTATGGATCCTCTGTTCCGTGGAATTTCGTATATATATATATATATATCATATTCGTACACGTGTAATTATATAGGAATCACAACGTAATCATGTCATAATACCAAGTGGTTTATTATGAATAAAAACGTACAAGTTGTTAATTAACTCATCATTACATTCCGTATATATATATATATATATATATATATATATATATATATATATATTACATTCGGTATATATTGTTCACATACGCTTCACAAATGTGACATATCTGATAATACCAAAAAACACTGCTAAAAAAACTATCAAATATTGTAGAAAAACTGCACAAAATGCGATAAAGTTAACTAAATATACACTCAGTACTGCACAGAACGTTCATGACGATGAACCCGCTCGGTGTCTACACGCTAACTCGTGGGCCGTAGAGACGAGCACATGCTCTGAGGAGCTGGATGGCAGAGCGGTCGCCACCCTCATACTCTTTCCAGTACCCGAAGATCCTTCGCTGCAAGTCGACGAAGACCTTCAATATTACCTTCTACCATCAGTTGGTATGTGGTGGCATCTATTCTGGTTCCACATCTTATGTGGCACCACTTCTCGCATGATTCGCACTGTACGGCTTTGGAATTTGTCTGTACTCTTCTGTGGCATTCTACGCAAGGGTGTAACATTCCAAGAAAATGCAGTTAGGTCACCAAATTAATGCAAGACGAAAAGACAGTGCAGCTTTCCCAAACAAAATCACACATCTATTCCATATTTGTTGTAAAAACCTACTGCAGCATTATTTACTGTAGGTCCCTACATTATTGGTGGTATTTGCAGTGTGAATACATTGAAAAATGTACTTAAGTACAAGTACTTTTGGTGGATCCATTTGTATAACGGAACAGGGAGTCGGGAACGGGTTATAAAATTATACTCTGAGTATTGTGAGAGGAAATTTAAAAATTGTTTTCAAGATGTACTCATTGGACTGCTCACTGGTGCACCTGTACCTCACAGGTGCACATGTACTGGTGTTAATCAGGATTCAGGGCTGGTGTTATTTACCAGTTAGATACCGCAGATGTCGGAAGCTTTGTTCCGATGCACTTTGTACAATGGGCAGGTGTAAATAAGAAACACAGCTTCAACTTCACAACTGCGGTCGCAACGATTCGCGATGCAACAACAGCAGATATCAAAGACCAAATGCATTGGGGTTCTCTGACACGTGAAACAATAATGACCAATTATTGTGTTTTTCTGTATTGTTCCATGAGAATACACTTAATTTTTACAATTTTAATTTTTACAAAGCAAACATTAAAACACGTTTATGTTGTTTAGTGTATGATCTCTTTAATTTAACTTTATTAAGCTAAAGTATATAGTTTACATTTTAAGTAGCATAAATTGTATTACTGGAAATTCTTATTATTTACTAAACATTACCTATTAGATAATCTTTTTGTATTACATTCAACGTTGTTACCACACACAAATCAAAGACAAACAACACAAACACATCTGCTCAATGAAACAATGCTAGAGCAGCATACCGATTACTATGGCCTTCACACTTTCTGAACAGACACAAATCTAAGAGAAATAACATGAAAGGATCTGCTCAATGAAACAATGCGCGGGCACTAAGCCGATGACTAATGCCTTTACCGACTCCACACGTTCTTAGCACACACAAATCAATGACAAACAACACAAACATGTGCTCAACGAAACAATGCCAGAGCAGCAGGGAAATGACTAAGGCCTCAACACATTAGTACGGCACACAAATCAAAGACACATCACATGAAAGGATCTGCTCAACGAAACAATGCAAGAGCACCAAGCTGATTACTATAGGGCCTTTGACTTTTTTGAAAATGGTTTTGATTCTAATCCAATGTTAAATGCCTATAAAACAATTTCCAGTTAATTTACTATAAGAATGACGACTGTGCGAATAACTTCATTAAAATATGTGGGCCGATCGACGTGAGCCGACATCGACGTGGTAAAGCGTAAAAACAGGTAAACATCCGTGTAACATTTTATTTCTTTATAAATAATATACATATATCTTTACACATATCCCCCAACACCACGAACAACGGGGGAACAACTATCTAATCAACAACTAAATAGGTGGGCCGACATCGACGTGGGCCGAGGTCAACACGGACCGAGATCGATGGGCCGAGATCGACAGGGGCCGAGATCGACGTGAGTCAAGTAATTATACTCCAAACAGCCCAATCTTGAGCTAACGCAGGAGTTTTGACCAATGGCTTTTAGTCTCTTGCGAAAGACATGGGCAAAGTGGGGTGAACGAAATTGCCCAAGCTTCGAAACGGCGGAGGTGTAATCGAACCACCGTCCTCGCGATCGACAGGCGGGTGCTCTAACCATTAGACCACCGCTCCTTCCACCAAACACTGAAACAGCCCCTTCTGCCTCTGGGGCTAACATGGGAGTGGTGCTTGGTGTGCATATCAATATGGGAAATAATACATTTTGAACAAAATAATGCAATTTAAAAAGTGGATTAAAATCAGATGTCCTCCTTATAGGCAAATGAGGTGAGCTGGAGCTAGGGGCAAGATATAAGGTGCTCACAGCTAGTTGGAAGGGGTGAATAGAGGGGAGTCTTATTATTTCAGTATGGAGTAGATTCCAGGCTCTTATCACTTATGACTCTAGGATTGAAGGAGTAAGCATATGTGTTGATGCGTGCTTGTATTCTTTTTCTTCTTCCGGGTACAAGTCAACCCTCTCTTCAAGGCTTATAGACTCGGTGTGTGTGCACACGTGCTAAAGTGCTGTAAGAGAAAGTAATAAAATATTTGGAAGAAAGAGAAAAGATGATAGCGTGCGTGTAGGACTGCAATTTGAGGAGAGGAAAAGTTGATAGCGTGAAAAATGCAATATCATTTAATGTTGCAAGCTGGAGATCTTCTGTCTGAAAATCTCCAAACTTGGTGCTGTAGCTGCGTTGGCTGGCAGGTTATTCCAATTGGCTATTGTACGGGGTATAAAGCTATACTGGATGATTTATTATTTACATTATTTGTATATATTTATCAGGAACACTGTTTCGTGTATGGCTATGCCTATGGTGATGGGTTCATGGGACTATAAGATGTTTTGGCAGAGAAATATTCACGAGGTTATGTTTAATTTTGTAGAAGAAAGTAAG
Organism: Lamellibrachia columna; assembly: GCA_963662155.1. Lineage (NCBI taxonomy): Eukaryota > Metazoa > Annelida > Polychaeta > Sabellida > Siboglinidae > Lamellibrachia > Lamellibrachia columna. The sequence goes on along the minus strand of OY759273.1, from coordinate 35,710,236 downwards.
TTGGTTTTGTAATTGTCGTTGTTTTAATGTCTGCCAGCCAAGTTCGTGTTGTATGTGTGTGACGCTTGTTGTACATCATTGGTCATTAAGGACAAATCGAGCGGCGCTTCTTTGAATTTTTTGCAGGGTATCAATGTTATTTTGGTTATATGGATTCGAAGCTGTTGCTCCATATTCTAATTTGGGTCTTACTAACATATCATAAGCTGCCACCTTTTCTTTTGGTTTGGCTGGATGGAGTGTTCATTTAAGTAGGCCAAGTGTTTGTGCAGATTTTGATGCAGTGGTTTGTACAAGCTTAGTCCAGGACAGTTTAGAATCTATGATTATGCCTATAGGTATGGGTGTGAAATTACTTGAGAAATCGGCTGGTTTGAGATGGTGTAGGTGAACTGGCTAGTTTTAGACTTAGAGTAATTGTGATTAGGTAGCATTTTAATGTGTTGTATTTAATTCATTTGCCATTTGTTTGTCCAGTCTGTTAATTTGTGATTGTCTGTTTGTACTATGTCATGGTCTGCAGGTGAGCAAATCTCTATGTAAACAAACAATTGATTCATCAGCAAAAAGTCGTATGTTGGAGTGAATTGTGTCAGTGATATCATTTATATTAAGTAGAAAGAGGACAGGGCCAAGGACTGAGCCTAGGGATACACCAGATATGACGTTTGCTGGAGATGAGTGGAAACCATTTATTGAGACACGTTGGGTTCGGTTAGCCAGGAAAGATTTTATCCACTGTAACGTGGATCCTGTGATGCCGTAGTAACTAAGTTTGTTGAGGAGTCGTTGATAGGGAACACAATCAAAGGCTTTAAAAAAGTCTAGTAAAATAAGGTAAATTTGGTGGCGATTGTTCATGGAGGCAACCCTTTCATGAACTGCCTTCATAAGCTGCATTTCACAAGAAAGTCCAAATCGGAATACATGCTGGTGAGGGAGAATAATGTTGTTGGCACCAAGGTGTTTCCACATGTTGCTAAGGACAAAATGCTCCATCACCTTGCACAGAATACAAGTTAAAGATATTGGTCTATAGTTAGCGGGGTCAAATTTATTGCCTTTTTTGTGTAGTGCCGAGACAAGGGCTGTATTCCAGGCTTAGGGGTGTTTGCCAGTGGTGTATGATTGCTGGAAAATGTGCTGTATTATGGGGGATATAGATATAGCTTAGAGCTTCAAGCTGATTTTTGATGCCGTTTAGTCCGATTTCTAGGGTTTGAATTGAGGAAAATGTTGATCGGCCTTTTGTTGGGATAGGAAGTTGCTCATTTGTGAAAACTTATATAAGTTGTCATTGAGAGCATTTGCTTTGTCATAGTCGGTTGTTTTCAAGTTGTTATTTACTTTTAGTACCTGAATGCCAAGATTTTCTGTTTTGTTTTGTCTGATGAAGGACCAAAATTAAGAGGAGACCAAATAGATGTGTTTAAAATAGTGAACGGTTATGAGGATGTTGATAGGGAGATGTTCTTCAAACTTAAAAAAGGCAGTAGAACCAGAGGACACAAAGCAGCATTAGTTAAGGAACAGTGTAGGTTGGACATGAGAAAGTACTCTTTCTCACAGAAGGTGATAAATGAATGGAACAAACTACCAAATGATTGTGTTAATGCTAGTAGTGTGAATATGTTTAAAAATAGAATTGACAGGTATCTGATAAGGGTGTGCTACACAATAGTACACATAGATGAGAAAATTGTTGGACTCTCGATAAGCCAGTGGCTTCCTTGTCCAATTGCTATCCAGAACTTGTTGCTTGGGATGGTAATCTTGTTCAATTCTTGTTAAAATTGTTTTGGATTTGTCGTCAAACTTTCTCCAATAATGTTGTTAATGTAACTGTTAAAGATTTTGGTCACTTCTTTTCTGGCTATTTATCTAAAAAAAAATTAAGTTTTCCCAATGTTTTATTTTTTTATTTTCTTGGCTTTAGCATGAGTTTTGTCCTTTTTCCTATGTAGTCTGATAATGAGTCTTCTGATCCAGGGTAGGTGTTGTTTAAATTTTGTCATGTGGCTAGCGATGGATACTCCTATCAGGTTAGTGTAGTTTTTTATGACAGAAGTTCCAATTTGAGTTCTTGTTTATCTGGTTTTTGAAAAAGTACTGCTAAGCTAGCTGGGTGAAGTTTGGTTTAAGGGATTCCCAGTTTGCAGATCTGTAGTTGTATACTTTTGTGGTGTTTTGTTTTTTATGTTAGGATTCATATTGATGTCAAGGAATGGCTTCATGATCACTCATGCCTGCCACTGTTTTTATGGTGGAAATAAGGGATGGGGTTGATGTAAGTACTAGGTTTAATATATTTTCAGAATCTATAGCTGGGGGTTCACTTACCATATTAACTATTCCAAATTCCCCAACTATTTCAGTTAGTTTGTTATATTTTGCAGCTGTCTGTTGGTTTGTTGCACACAAATTCTCCCAGTCGATGGCAGGAAGGTTTAGATCTCCAGCTAAGGTGACAGATATATACAGGTATAAGATGGAGAGAGATTCATGTAAAGCTTCTAGAGATGTTGTGTAGTCATTTGGGGGTCTTTAGTAGGATGCGAAATAGATAGCTTTTTTTATGCACAAAGTGTATTTTAGTCAAAATAATTTCACAGGTTGTGATTAGTTTGTCTTGGTGGTCTGCTATAATGTAATTTCGGAGTGCTATCAAAACACCTCCACCATGATCTTTTCGGATTGTTTCATAATTTGTGGGGAGAAAAGAGTATGTGGGGATACTTGAGTTGAGTTTGGTTTGAAGTAGAAGGATTATGTGAGGGTTTGTTGAGTTTATTGTTGCCTTCAGTTGGGATACTTTGTTGGTGCTCTTGATGCTGTTTCAGTTTATCAGCATGGCCTTGTTAAGTTTACTTTTTACCTTTGCTCGGTCAGCAGTAGACATATTAGCTGGATTTGGTACAAATGTAGGGCTCATATCATCAGAGATATTTGTGTAGTCGCTGCTGTCTGGAAGAGACTCATGAACTGTTTAGTGGTTTGAGGTATTAATGTTGCTGGTGAATAGACACTCAGAATAGTTTGGCAGTCCACAGCAAGAACATAACCAGAGCACACTACTCTCGAGTGCCAAATAAATGTATAGGCCAAAAAACAGTTTAGGGTGGCAAATATGTCAAATTTAGTAATAGTATATAGTGCCGAATAACAATATGGGGGGTGCAAATTATTCAACACAAATAATAGTACAGTGCGAAAAAGTTAATAGTATATTTGTTTTTCAAAAGCAATTTTTTTACTCAACGCAAAGCCAAGGCGTCCCTAGAAAACTATGTGGATCACTTGTATTTTGGGCTTTTTCTGCTGAATATACATACACTTTGTGCGTATTCATGTCACCGCAGATATAGTAACCGCATTTTATATCTGAAAAACTGGGGAATTTTCCGTTTTTAAATGGACACTAAAGTTTTATTGATTTAAATATGCAAGCGTGTTTCTTGGGAAACCGCAGCTAGCCGGTTACGACCGGTTTGAGGCGCTGCGCATGGCCGTCAGTTTACGCGATGATAAATGCGTTTAAACTAATAATATACCATGTCGTGCTCCCGAGAGCTAAGGATTCTGACCGATTCATCTAATCATTGAAATCTAACGGTCTAACGCTTCGGGATCAAAATCTAGGATCCTCAGAAGCACGGGATCCTGCTAAATTCACGACTGTCGTTGGAAAAGATGAAAACATAGCCGTCAGAGGGAGCCACATGCAACTCTAGTTGGGAGCAAGTGATTTTAGGGGTCATGCCTCAATTACACTTCCTGGTGTGTTACATGTATGTTTCACGAATGATGGGCATGATACGTTCAGCCATTTTAAAAGAATTAGAAATATCTAATTTTTACTAAACTCGATCAGCATGTCAACGAAATGATGATAACTGCAGGTAAGAAATTTAAGAATTTTTGATGGTCAAGTTTTCTTATAATCATACAAAACGTTAACATGGCCACCAATGAGAAATGTAACTGTATCCTGAACCTAAATAAGTAACATAACAAGGGAGCCAGAGACGAAGAGCGGGGCGAAAATTTTTGCCTAGTGCTTGGTGTGCATATCAATATGGGAAATAATACATTTTGAACAAAATAATGCAATTTAAAAAGTAGATTAAAATCAGATGTCCTCCTTATAGGCAAATGAGGTGAGCTGGAGCTAGGGGCAAGATATAAGGTGCTCACAGCTAGTTGGAAGGGGTGAATAGAGGGGAGTCTTGATGCTGTTTCAGTTTATCAGCATGGCCTTAAGTTTAAGTTTACTTTTTACCTTTGCCCGGTCAGCAGTAGACATATTAGCTGGATTTGGTGCAAATGTAGGGTTCATATCATCAGAGATATTTGTGTAGTCAAATATGGTGAATAGACACTCAGAATAGTTTGGCAGTCCACAGCAAGAACAGAACCAGAGCACACTACTCTCGAGTGCCAAATAAATGTATAGGCCAAAAAACAGTTTAGGGTGGCAAATATGTCAAATTTAGTAATAGTATATAGTGCCGAATAACAATATGGAGGGTGCAAATTATTCAACACAAATAATAGTACAGTGCGAAAAAGTCAATAATATATTTGTTTTTCAAAAGCAATTTTTTTACTCGACGCAAAGCCAAGGCGTCCCTAGAAAACTATGTGGATCACCTGTATTTTGGGCTTTTTCTGCTGAATATACATACACTTTGTGCGTATTCATGTCACCGCAGATATAGTAACCGCATTTTATATCTGAAAAACTGGGGAATTTTCCGTTTTTAAATGGACACTAAAGTTTTATTGATTTAAATACGCAAGCGTGTTTCTTGGGAAACCGCAACTAGCCGGTTACGACCGGTTTGAGGCGCTGCGCATGGCCGTCATTTATGGTAAGTTTACGCGATGATAAAGGCATTTAAACTAATAATATTCCATGTCGTGCTCCCGAGAGCTAAGGATTCTGACCGATTCATCTAATCATTGAAATCTAACGGTCTAACGCTTCGGGATCAAAATTTAGGATCCTCAGAAGCACGGGATCCTGCTAAATTCACGACTGTCGTTGGAAAAGAAAACATAGCCGTCAGAGGGAGCCACATGCAACTCTAATTGGGAGCAAGTGATTTTAGGGGTCATGCCTCAGTTACACTTCCTGGTGTGTTACATGTATGTTTCACGAAAGACGGGCATGATACGTTCAGCCATTTTAAAAGAGTTAGAAATGTCTAATTTTTACTAAACTCGATCAGCATGTCAATGAAATGATGATAACTGCAGGTAAGAAATTTAAGAATTTTTGATGGTCAAGTTTTCTTATAATCATACAAAACGTTAACATGGCCACCAATGAGAAATGTAACTATCCTGAACCAAAATAAGTAACATAACAAGGGAAATGTGGTAGCCATTGAACACTCATGGAGGAGACATTTTACCAAAACTATAGTGCTAAAATGCATGAAAACGTGTGTCTGTCACCAAACAATGAGTGTATGCTATGGTGTGATGTGTGTTAATGTCAGTTACCCGTCATAGCTGATATTGCATCATGTGTGTTGGTCTTGGTATCAATTTGTTGACATGAATTTCAGCAGGTGATACCATGTGTGGTGGTCTAAGTCTATCTGATTGTGATCGCAGGGTTGCCAGTAAGCAGGTAGTAAATGCTCCATGAAATGCAGAATGATACAGTATTAGAATGTTGTGTGTGCATGTACAGTTCTTGTGTGTCTACATTCTGCTGACATAACTGGTCAGCAGATTTCGGTGACCTTAACGAGTATGGGTGATCAGTGCGATCTGCAGATGACTGTTGCTGTCGTCGCCTTCGTTTTATGACTGGCCTAGTAGCTGTAGCTGTGGTTGTCATTGCTGATGTCGAGGTAGATGCCCTAACCACAGTTGCTCGGGTTGCAGGTTTGGGGCCAAGCAGACTCTTTCTGTATATATCTACTTGACGGCGGTTCCTTTTTGTTTCAAAATAGTCTCTCATTCTGCAGCCGCACCGAAGGCCGTCTGGAATATGCTCGTTGGCAACCCTACCAGTTTGTTATAGGACACTGTACATTTTCCAGTTTTCATAGCATTGAGATTCCAGCTCCATAATTGATGCGATCAATTACGGAACACGCTCGTCCCTGTGCATTTCTGCTGAAGTTCACATTCTTTGGAAGGGATGCAGAGAATGATCTGTTGATCGATTCATTCTTGTCCATGGTTAATCTATGTCGTGTCATCTGAAGTGCTGCATTTCCGAGACGCATTTCTATTGACCCTTGAAGTGTTAACCGTGTTTAACCGTGTCACACCACTTGCCTTCATGTGCTGTGACTTGTGCCACCAATTGTTTTGCAGTTGGCCTCGGCATACCACTGCATGTCGGCAGCAGTTTTTGCAAGAACCTGCGTAGCAGTCTACGGTAGTTTGAATGATGTCACTGGAATACAGTGTATGCACATTTGTGTAGATCTTCTGGCATCTGGTCTTCACATCTTCAGCAAACATTCTTTTGTTTTCTGCTCTGATGATGGCTGTTTCACCCGGAAACATTTAGGGGGAGAATGAAGCTTTCATGATATGTCTAAATTGTGTCTGACCAAGATGTGTTGTGTCAGCCTGTCTTTCTGTGGGGACTGCCGGCATAGCATCCTGTACCCCACGAGAAGCTGATGCATCTCCATCAGTAGCCACATATCTGATTGCGACATTGTCTTGTGCGAAAATGTGGCCTATCTGTTTGCCAATGTCATACTCCTAGATTGGATCCACTGCTTGTAGAATTTTTTAACAAGATTGAACAAGATTGCTTCCCCAACCAACAAGTTTCAGATGGCAAGTGGATAAGGAAGCCATTGGCTTAACGAGAGTCCAACAATTTTATCATCTATGTGTAGCCCGCTCTTATCATATATCTGTCAATTCAATCAGGTTAATGTAGCTTTTATGAAAGAAGTTCCAATTTTAGTTCTTGTTCATCTTGTTTTCGAAAAAGTACTGCTAAGCTAGCTGGGTGCAGTTTGATTTTAGAGATTCCCAGTTTGCAGATCTGTAGTTGTATACTTTGTGTGGTGGTTTGTTTTTTCTGTTAGGATTCATATTGATATCAAAGAGAATGGCTTCATGATCACTCATACCTGCCACTGTGTTTATGGTGGAAATAAAGGATGGGTTTGATGTAAGTACTAGGTCTAATATATTTCCAGAATCTAGCTGGGTGGGTTCATTTACCATATTAACTAGTCCAAATTCCCCAACTATTTCAATTAGTTTGTTATGTTTTGCAGCTGTCTGTTGGTTTGTTGCACACAAATTCTCTCAGTTGATGGCAGGAAGGTTTAGATCTCCAGCTAGGATGACAAATTTAACAAGATTGCCATCCCAAACAACAAGTTCCAGATGGCAAGTGGACAAGAAAGCCATTGGCTTATTGAGAGTCCAACAATTTTATCATCTATGTGTAGCCTGCTCTGATCATATATCTGTCAATTCTATTTTTAAACATATTCACACTACTAGCATTAACACAATCATTTGGCAGTTTGTTCCATTCATTTATCACCATCTGTGAGAAAGAGTACTTTCTCATGTCCAACCTGCACTGTTCCTTAACTAATGCTGCTTTGTTTCCTCAGGTTCTACTGCCTTCTTTAAGTACGAAAAACATATTCCTATCAACATCCTCATAACCGTTCACTATTTTAAACACTTCTATTTGGTCTCCTCTTAGTCTCCTGCTCTCTAGTGTTGTCAAACCACATTGTAATAAGCGACTTTCGTCTCAATTCTGGAATCATTTTTGTTGCTCTTTGTTATATTCTTTCTAGCTTGTCTATGTCCTTTTTACGATATGGCCTCCATGTTTGAATACAATATTCCAAATGTGGTCTAACTATTGCTATGTACAAGGGTACAATTAGCTGTTTCTCCTGATACATGATAGTTCTCCTAATTAGCCCTAGAACTTGATTTCCTTTTGAAGCAGCAATCCCACATTGCTCTGAAACTTTCATGTCAGCACTACATGTTACTCCTAAGTCCTTTTCTTGTGTGGTTCTACCTAGTACAGCATTCCCCATTGTATACTCATCGTCCATGTTTCCATGTCCTATGTGTATACATTTACACTTCCCAAAATTTAATAACATTTGCCATTTTTCTGACCATTTAACTAATTTATCTAGATCATCCTGTAAACTGTTTTTATCTGTATAATTTGTAACCTTTCTGAATACTTTTGTGTCATCTGCAAATTTGAGTACTTTGCTAGATATGTCATCTTCTAGATCATTTATATATATTAAAAACAGTATAGGGCATAATACTGATCCCTGTGGTACCCCACTCAAAACCGATTTCCAGTTTGAAATCTCACCATCTACTATTACTCTGTCTTCTGTGTGTAAGCCACTTTTCTATCCAGTTGATTACATCATTACCTATACCATGGGCTTTTAGTTTATGTATCAATCTTTGGTGTGGCACTTTATCGAAAGCTTTCTGAAAATCTAAGTAGACAACATCCACTGATGACCTGTCATCTACCCACTTTGTAATTTCTTCAAAAAAACATAAGAGATTGGTTAGACATGACCTTGCTTTTAGGAACCAATGTTGAGATGTATTTATTAAATTATGTTTTACAAGGAATTCCACCATGTGGTCTCTAATTAATGTTTCGAGTAATTTACATACAACTGATATTAAACTCACTGGTCTGTAATTTTCAGGCTTGTTCCTCGATCCTTTCTTAAATAGTGACGTAATGTTTGCTTCTTTCCATTCTGAAGGAACTATTCCTTCTTCTAGTGACAAGTTAAACAATTTTGCAAGTGGTGTACTAATTTGCTCAACAATTTCCTTAAGCAGTTTTGGTGGTATCCCATCAAGTCCAGGTGTTTTATTATCTTTCATCTTCTTAATTTTGTTTGCTGTCATTACAGGAGTTACAAATAACTGCCCTAAATGTTCTGATTTATTTCCCTCAAATTTAGTAAATGGAACTGGAAGTGAGCTGATATCTTCTGTGGTAAATACTCAGCTGAAATACTCATTCAGGACCTCTGCCATTTGAAACCCCTCTGAAATTATGTTTCCCCTGTTGTTTTCCAGTGGTCAGACCTTATCTTGAACTTTCTGTTTACTCCTTGCATAGTCATAGAAACTCTCGCTGTCATTTTTTTATATTACCTGCCAATTTTTTTTCAAAGCTTCTTTTAGATTTTCTAATTTCAGTTGTAGCTAGGTTAAGTGCCTCTTTGTAATTTGCGTAGCCTTCATCCTTTCTAGTACGCCTTTAAACCCTCCACATAGTTTGCTTAAACACTATTTTTCTAATAGCGTCTTTTGACAAGTGTTTCTTTCTAGACCGTTTTCCTTGGTTTTTCAAGGGAACAAATTTATTGATGATACTCTCAATTTCATATTTTAGAATATTCCAACATTCAGTTGTGGTCTTATTCATCAGCATGTTATTCCAATCTAGCTTTGCTAAGTATTTTCTCATATCTTTATAGTTACCTTTGTGGAAGTTTCACCAATATGTTTTTTTTATTTTTACTTTCTGATTTTACATTGATGTCAAAATGTATTTGATTGTGGTCACTGTTAGCCAATGGTTCATGTATTTTGACATTGTCCACTAATTCTTTTTGTGATGATAAAACTATATCTAACACATTTTCTCCCCTGGTTGGTTCTAGCACATGACTCAGGAACTCTAGATATGTGAAAACACGGGGCTGGGAATGAAGCACCCGAAGAAGGGTCTGTTTGTTTGTACAGGATGTGATAAACACAGGGTAGGATTTCTTTGAAATTCTAAGCTAAGAGTTTATTTAAGTGTATCTAGTTTATATTTATAACTAATACACAGTATATTTAAATTTGAATACATGCACAATTTTTAGTTGTGTTGGGGATGATTTGGGTTTTAACAGCTATTGTTTACGTCCATCATCTTGATTTATGTTCGTTGTTAAGCAAGGTAAACGCAGCTGATTGAGTAAATTTGGTTTAGGAACGTGTGATCTCTAACGTTATAACACGATTATATTCTGATTTTTATACTATTGCATATCTGTAAGTTTAGGGTGTAAATAGCCTTTTATCCCGGCACGTAGGACCATCCCGATCCCATTTAATTGTATGACTTTGTCTGTTATATATGCTTATTTCATTTGTAATTTCCATAGTTGGCTAATTCCTTGTTAAATTGTTACTTTGGATTCTGCTAGGTACATCTTGTGAAGTGTAACACAAATGAATAATGGATAAACACAAAGCAAGATCGCATTGTCAGAAATCAAGAAGGAGTTTTATTCATTAATGAGCATGCTAATCTAATTCATACAATCATTATAAAAATTTTATTCAGCTGTTAAATCCTGTATCCATATATGTGTGCGTGTGTGTGCGCGTGTGTGTGTGCGCATGCATGTGTGTGTGTGCGTGTGTACTGAAAATAACTTGCACTTATGTAAAATATTTACAAATATTTAAAACAAACATTAAGTTAAACTGTCAGGTGTTGGTTATAGACTCTTTTGGTAGCGCTCAGTTGAAAGCTATGCTTCACTACATATATTCTGTTGCAACTAACTGGGATGGTATCTATGACAATGATGCAGGTATCTAAATCTACACTTGGGCCGTGGGAACAAGTCCGTGTGGAGATGACATTCTACCACACAATGATCCCCATCAACACCTGGCCTCATCCTCTGAATGGACAAACATCGGCATCGCATTCCCACTCGGACTGCCAGGTAAATAACCCAGGTAAGTAACTGTTTCTACGCTTACAGTTCTTTCTAACCTTTAAAACTGTCATGGCAAACAGGAAAATTTGAACATTGTATTGTTCCATTATCATTCCAGTAGTGATGCTAGTACACCTAGATCGAGTTTGACTTACCAACTTGTGAACAAAACCAACATATGACATGTGACACTTGAGTATATGTCCATCTGACAAATCTAAACCAAACAAGAACTTGTCAACGCCGGTTGTTTCGTAGCAGAGACAAGCACATATGTATATTATGAAACAAAAACGATAAGGAAGAAGATGAAAGGAATACATGCAAATGCTCTTGTCATTGTCTACTTGTTTCCTATGATGCTGTATTGGTTGCCATGTTGACCAGTGGTTGACCAGAGCTTTCACCACCTGCAGGTGGCAGCAATGTTGGTGTGAAGTAATTCTGACAAAGCCAGATCAGACAGAATGCGTTCAGCTTAAGTTGGTTGTGATTAGAGCGAGCACTGGTCTGTGTTAGTCACTAAGTCAAACTTGGCTCTTGTGCTATGTATACTTCTGTGTGTCCAAATGTGTCTTGTTTTTGCTGTGCTTTATGTCTTCTCTGTTTCTCTCCTGTCTATATATTTCATTGTCTCTGTTTCTCCCTCTCTTTTTATGAGACTTTCCTTCTACCTCTCACAATAATGATGAAGTAAACACAAATCTAATTAATATGTTACTACTGATATCCTCTCGACATTCACAAATGTATGCTTAACAATGTCTAAGAAAGAAGCAGTTGTGTTTTATCAAGTAGAATAATGCATGATAATAAAACTACCTTATTGGTCTTATGTATTTAACCATCAATTATCCTCCTAGTTAACACATGGCCGACTAATTCTGAGAATCCAGCTAACGTTTGAATCAGTTCAAACGAGATCGAACACACACGTTGGCACAGACACGGGATTGTTATGGTGCACAGCTAATCAATTCAAGGAATCTTTAGATGTACCAGGTATGTTGTGGTGGATCACGAGTAAAAGAACTGTATGCTTACAAAGGTAGGAAGTGAAAAAGTATGTCAAAATGTATTTTTGCCGCTACATAACAGGAATGACAGTGTTTGCTGATGTGACGAATGTTATCAGCCAGATAACAGTCATGAGTACCACAGGCATGAGTGACTGTTTTGTGGTTGTTAACACTCTTGTGACAGCAGCAAACAGTGTACTATTCCATAGATATAATGGAGTTAATGTGACAGATAAAACGTTGCATCTGTGAATAATTTTAATACATTATTTTCAGAAATTTATCTAAAAATTATTTCATCTTGCATATGCCATTTTACCTTCAGATAATAAATATTATGTGACAGTACGAGCCATCAACAACATTGAGTTCGGTCCTCCTGCACTGACTATGTGCCATGCCCAGTCTATTGCTGTCGACACCACGCCCCTGATCATCTACGCAGTTGATCACGTCACATATGGTGAAGACACCTTCCTGATTTCATATCGAGTTAATGGCACGTAAGAATTCATTTATTTGACTGGTCTATAATCAAGGTTGAAACTAAGTTGCCAATCCATAGAGATACTGCTTCATCCTAGTTTGTTAACTAAAATAATGTCGGCTGTATAATCCATCATTGCTGCAGTGACTCTGTGTCTGCATCAAGAGTACAAAGATGGGTCTGGGTCGAAGCAGAAGGGATACGTATGTCCGCAGCTGGACGGCTGTGGACAACTACTCCCACATCCAACATAACTACCACATTTCTGATGGCGTGGCAATCTGGGTGAAGATACAAGTCTCCAACAATGGTTTGTTCTAATCTCATTCTAAAAGTATACAGGCAGTACGCACTTTAGTTTATGGACATGGTCTTCAATGTTGTTTTATGTGATTTGACCGTCCTTATAATATGGGGTTCCTTGTGTCTGTAATATATTCTCAGTTATTATTGTAAATATTTGCAGCTTCAAATGTTTTTGTAACTAGATTGCAGTTTGCCGACATAATTACGAATTGATTAAGTGAATGTCATGTTTCAGTTGTCTGTGAGGGATATCGGCCACACAGACAAACCAATCATAGTGGACAGATCTCCACCTATTCCAAGGCTTGTTTATGAAGGTTAAAACCTAAAAAAGGATATCTCCTTCCAGTCATCTTCCTCTCGATACTGCACCAACTGGAATAGGTTTGGAGACCCAGAGAGTGGACGGAGTATGTTTATAGAGTGGGAAAAAATTGTCAAATTATGGTGGTCTGTCCCCTTTTTGTTGCTCCCTGCAGCAATGAGCAGACTGCTGATCTCAGTCATTTGTGTAATACTTTTTAAAATCAGTGAATTTGAATATTAAACTAAAATATGTTGGTTTATTCAAGCATAAACTGCACTGAAGCAGAAAGAAATTAGCTGTTAACACAATGTTTCAGTGTTTGCAAAATAGACCGATCAATTGATAATTTATTTCCAACAACAGTACAAATTCATGATAAAAAAAATATAAAAAAATTTGCAGCATTTGGAATTTAGGTATAAGTAATAGTTTATTGTAAAGAGTGTGAACAGAAGTATAATACTTACCTATGGTTCATTCAAAGATACTTATAGGTATGTCACTGAGTGACTATTGTGATATAGATGTAATGGTGTTTTGTATTATTAATCAGTTCAAAAGTTGCACTGCACTATGCATGGTTTTCTTTCAGCCAAATATTTAATCACCCTGGGGACGTCTGCTGGCTCAGATGACATTGTACCTTACACATGACTGTCATATGATGTGACAAGTCAGTGTGTGGACGGCCTACACTTACAACACAAAGCTGTCTACTTTGTCAGTGTCACTGCAGTCACTTGAGGACTCTTTGAAAGGAACGTGATGATGAACTCAGATGGAGGTAGGGTACAACTGTATGTACTTACAGGCATCAATGTGTCTGTAAGCAATGGTTTATTAAATAAGTACAGCCGGGTCTAATGTGTTATTTATAGAATGTGTCACATTAAAATCTCTTTCACAGAAGTTATTCTCCTGTCTTCATCATTCTGACTGACATGGAAGTCACCCCACATTTGTTGCACTGTCTGTTGACCTGACACCCCCAGTGAAGGGTGTTGTGAAAGACGACTAGGACCCCAATGAGGATGAGTGGTACTCCTCAGAGGTGTCCACTGTTGCCAGCACCTGGAGGCAATTTGCTGACCCAGAATCTGACATAAAAAGTTATCTTGTCTACATATACAGAAAACCTACAGGTAAATATAATGTTATATTTCATGATTGCACACTAACTGTGCTTACTCAGTACAAATGAGGAATCCAGCAGTGTCATTCAACAGTTGCTAGTATTTAAGTTGGAAATCAAATAACCTAATAGACCCTTAATATTTTAGGCCCCAGGAGCCAGGGAGGTTGTACTACACACAAAGAAGAACATAGTTCCATCTTTCAACTCTCTTGAGAGACATAACTTCCATCCTAATAGACCCTTAATGTTTAGGCCCCAGTAGCAGGGTGGTTGTACTACACACAGAGAAGAACATAGTTCCATCTTTCAACTCTCTGGAGAGACATCACTTCCATCCTAGTAGACCCTTAATGTTTTAGTTCCCAGTAGCAGGAAGGTTGTACTACTCACAGAGAAGAACATAACTCCATCTTTCAACTCTCTGGAGAGACATCACTTCCATCCTAATAGACCCTTAATGTTTTAGGCCCCAGTGGCAGGAAGGTTGTGCTACACACAGAGAAGAACATAGCTCCATCTGTCAACTCCTCCGATAGACATCACTTCCATCTGCACCACAGCAACTTTGTCCGTGTCGATGTGACGGCACAACAAACAGTGCCGAGACAAACAGCTCGATGATATCGGATGGTAGATGTGACAGACCCCAAGATGTTGCAGCTCATTGATGATGACAACTTGCAGAGTGACATGGTATACACTGTGAGTGACAGTGTCTCTGGCAAGGAGTACAAGGCTGTAACACTAACAGTGTATATTAATTATAGGTCTTCATTGTTTCTAAATTCCTTGAATGGATTGACATTCTTTTTCTTGCACTATGATATTTGATGAAGGCTGAGTGAGTCAGCTGAAATATCAAAGAATAAAAAAATCATTGACCCCAAGTCTGGGATTGACCACTACAAAATATCAGCATACACACTGCACCAGGGCAAAATGACAATGATTTATCCCACAGGTCAATGTAACTGTTTGTACTGGTTAGTCTTAGTGTTGCAGTAGCTGTTGTTGATGTTTACATTTGTAAAGTGTTGGTTTCTTGTTTATCTTTTATGCCACATATTTTATATTGTTGTAGACTCTACAGAGACACTCCTAGAAAGTAACATGTCTCATATAGAAAAAAGAGGCAGCATACCAATCACAGCAGTTTGTTTTGACAACAGATATGATGTACTGATTATTGTAGGTTCTATGATGAACTAAAACATTTTTTGGTTTCATAAATCACCAGAGTCAAGCCTTGTAATACTTTATTTGCTAGTTGAAATGGAATCATTTAAATGAGTGTAGATATGAAATCTGGGTGCAGTGAACACAGACCTAACCTAATGACTGATTTATTACATATGCATTCAATAGCAACACTGTTAGCTGTGAGTGCTGCTCAATCACACATTACTGTAAATCATTAGGTCCAGGTGGAAGATTGTGCCAGCCAGTGCCACCGCGTGGACAAGAGATGAGGCTCTGAGTGAAGATCGGTGCACATTACAGGATGCACGTGATGGCCGTGAATGGGGCAGGGCTGGCCACTGTCCACTACACAAACGGTCTGTTGGTTGACCCAAGACCACTGAAGGTATGATCATTATTGTCCTGTATCAGTATCTAGATCAAGTGAATAGGACAGAGCTGGCTGCTGACCACTACACCAAAGGTCTGTTAGTTAATCCAACACCATGTCCACTACACCAATGGTCAACTGTCACATCAAACCAGATCAACTAATCTTGCATATCATTGCAATTATTGTAAAAAGTGACAAGACACAAATTGACAAAAATCATTGATTAATTTAATGTTGGATTAACATCTAGTAAAAATATATATACCCCAAAATTACTCGCTCTACTGCTATGATAATGTGACCTGCAGCACTCCACGGGTCCCAAAACCAATCAAATTTCATTAAGGCAAGCATAATATATATATAATGTTTATTCACACAGCAGAGCAATTAACCGAAACAGTGTTATATGGCAGACTAAGTAGAATTTACTTAATTAATGTGAAGAACTGTTTAACTTAATGAAAATGAAAAATGGCCGAAACGGCGACTGCTACTCAGAACTATGAGATGTGTAAGTCAAATACGATTTCTGACCCAGAAAAAGAACAATCGTTTCTCGTTACAAGCATACCCCATCTGCGCATCCGTTCTTGCGCACAGTTACCGTAATTTGGGAAACGTCAATACAGTGCCCTAAATGCCAGGTTATACCAGCGACTCTAAAAAGGGTTACAACTGTCAGTGTGTATTCACTGCATACTGTTATAATGGAGAATAAATGTAAAGGCCTGGGCCTAATGCCAGATACATAAAAGTCACAGAGTCACAATATGGTGGCACAGTTGTAAACCAGTTTCATCCAGTCAGTTGTACAGCTGAATACCTGACAAAACTCTGATGGAATTATACGAATGAATACAATTTGTGCATTGGTTGAGGCATTGCTGAATACTTCCCAATGAAGTTAAATTAATTGGGTGTTTCAGCGAACAGATCTAGGAGTGGGTGTCAAACAGACTGTTACTAGCCCCAGGAATGTGACACTGGGCTGTTTTTAATGATATGAATTTGCTTCATAACAAACATGTATTCTGGAGGCATATGGACTTTTTTATGAGTGGAAATATTAAGAGCTCTCCAGTACATAAATGTCTTAACTGCTGTATTTTGCTTGTAACTGCATACTGAGTGCACTTTTGGTACACATGACACCATTGGCCATTGTAGACGATGTTTTACTTCTCTATTTATAGATGTCATTTGTGCACATGGGCACCCTCTTGGGAGAATCTGAGGAACTAATTGATGGCTAGTTTGATGATTGTTCACAATGATGAAAATGGCATCCAGGCCTCATGGGGAACAGTGGATGGCGAGAATGACATCAGTGAATACTGTGTTGGCATAGGGACACCAGAAGGTAAAGTTAGTAGTATATGCAATTTGGTTTCAAGCAGTTTGTACACTTAACTTATAAAATAATTTAATATAATTTATGCGGGACAAAGCTACCTACATAAGAGTTAATGACATGGAACCGTGGCTCGTTTGCTGAAGACGACAAAGTCAAATGTATGTTTGTATACGAGCTTTATAATAAGCCAAATAGTAAAGTGCAATACATTATGTATAAATCATAAATACATTATGTATATACAAGATGAAAACAGTTGTGAACTAGTTTATATAATCAGCTTACAAAATATCAGCAAAGGTGGGGGAACCAACCACCAAACATATATCACACAAAGTTAGTAAACCGACCCAACCAAAAATCAAACAAACACTGGTGTAGATGGGGTAGGAGGGTGGGTAAAAACATTTCAAAATATCGAGAGCAACAAATAATATAAAAATAATAATATAAAAAGACCAAGACATGTACGTTACAATGCAAATCCTATAAAGAAAATGTTTTTTGTTCATGACTACCCTATTCCTTGCCAAGCAATAAAAATAATCATTACTAATCTAGAGGACAGGTAAAATTAGTAAAGGATCAGTGTAGATTGGATATCAGGAAGTACTCGTTCTAACAGACGACAATAAATGAATGGAACAAGTTGTTTATTGATTGTATAACTGCTAGCAACTTGAATATGTTTAAAAACAAGGTTGACACATATCTCAGGATGGCGGGATACACATAAATTAAAAATGTTGGACTCTCGCTAAGCCAATGGCTTCCTTGTCCACTTGCCATCTGGGCCTTTGGCGTGGATGGCAAATCTTGTTAATCTAAGACAGTCAATATCTTTTATTATTATTTGCTCTGAATTAGGCATACAAATATAGCTGCTACATATTAGAAATGTAGTGAAATGTGACCGTAGCTAGAAAATATGCAGGGCTTACTGTAGAGTGCTGATGCTAACTTGGGTACATACCAGATATTCTAATTCTGGTATGTCGTAAGGAGCCAATTTGGGCTATAGTACACAACGGGGTCAACGATATTAACAGTCACACAATCTGTAAAACATTTCAGCTGTACTCGTGTTTTGTTTGGTCTTCGAGAATGAAGAAATTTATGAGGAGGTATAGCCGGCACAGAGCCCTCAACTACTCTGAACATTAATTTTAAGTCGCTGATCTCACTGTCTATACTTGACATATGTGTTGATGACTGTGAGTTGGATTCACTGTTGCATTGGCTTTAAGTATTTCTTTATGGTAATGTCAATGTATGTTCAACATCATGCATAATGTCTTCCTTACTGTGGGATTCCAAACTTGCATACTTTCATTGAGGTAGTTCTGACAGTAAATCCCCTTCCCTCCCTCACACTGTAGGACAAACAGATGTATTGGCATTTTACAGTGTGGGACTGTCACAGCACGGTTACATTGACAAAGTTGTCCTTGGCTCTGACCAATGCCGCGACCAACTCTCCCGTTTACTATGTCGTAGCAAAGGCAGTGAATGGAGCTGGCAGAGAGAGCACTCTTGTGTCTTCACAGTAGGAACCTTCATCATTACACTTTATTACTGTGAAATTGTAATATTACATTAGTGTAAATTAAAGTAACAGCAACACATTTCACTAAAATAATGATGAGCTGATTTCAGTTGGCTTGGGAAATATGTGTCATTTAGAACTTTAGTGAAATAGGTTCCTGTTTGGAAGGTGTTTAAAAAGAAATCGTTTATTAGTATAAACATAACTTGTCACCACCAACTTTGGTTTAATACACTTTATTTGTGAACTGTTTTAGATAGAATTTCTAATGATTGCAAAACATTAATTAAACAACTGCTTGGTGTAGCATTAGATGAGTGATTTACTGTTGCATTTATTAATGCAGTTGTTCATTGTACGTTTACATCTTAGTGCCATCAAGTATTAAATATGTGTTCATTGTATGTTGTAGTGCCATCAAGTATTAAATAAGTGTTCATTGTATGTTGTAGTGCCATCAAGTACTAAATAAATGTTCATTGTATGTTGTAGTGCCATCAAGTATTAAATAAGTGTTCATTGTATGTTGTAGTGCCACCAAGTATTAAGGCGACGCGATGGTCGGAAAATGACACATTTTTATAAGAAAATAATTTTTGAGTTGTTGACATCTCCGTGTAGACAAATTATTCACCTTGCCGTTCATGTACGCTGTTCACCCGAACTAAATTTATTTATGTCATAAAACATGTCTTTTGTGTGATGCCCATCGTTACTAAGTCTTTGTTTTTGTCAAATGAAGCGTGAATAATCCAAATGTGTTTTGTTTTTCGAGCATCGTTTGCATGCCAAAACGTTGCCCGAATGCATCATGGCGCATATCACCGGGAAGGGCTTTTTTTGCTTAGCATCATGGTTGTAACCATTCGTTAATATTCCCGAAGACGTCCGAGTAATACCGACTATCAATGAGCCTCCTCTGTTCGCGGATGAGCCAGGAGCATTCTAGATACATTCTGTGTGTGTACATGTGTGTCATCGGTAACTCGTAAGCTAAAGCGTGGAATCGGTGCTGCAAAGCAGCGTAAGTGTGTGCTGCTGCAAATAGTGTGCTCTGCGAGGTGACAGCAGATAGAATCTGTTACTGAACCCGTGACTTCGGCTTCGAGTTCAACCACGCTGCCGGCAGCAGAGATTATGACAGTCACAATGGCACGCAAAGTAAGTTCAGTTCATGTGCAATACACTGACACGGCAAATAATGTTGTTATATATGTTTACTATCATTGTGTCCCAGCAGATTAGTTCATAAATCACAATTTATTAATGCAGTTGTTCATTGTACGTTTACATCTTAGTGCCATCAAGTATTAAATATGTGTTCATTGTATGTTGTAGTGCCATCAAGTATTAAATATGTATGTTGTAGTGCCATCAAGTACTAAATAAATGTTCATTGTATGTTGTAGTGCCATCAAGTATTAAATAAGTGTTCATTGTATGTTGTAGTGCCACCAAGTATTAAGGCGACGCGATGGTCGGAAAATGACACATTTTTATAAGAAAATAATTTTTGAGTTGTTGACATCTCCGTGTAGACAAATTATTCACCTTGCCGTTCATGTACGCTGTTCACCCGAACTAAATTTATTTATGTCATAAAACATGTCTTTTGTGTGATGCCCATCCTTACTAAGTCTTTGTTTTTGTCAAATGAAGCGTGAATAATCCAAATGTGTTTTGTTTTTCGAGCATCGTTTGCATGCCAAAACGTTGCCCGAATGCATCATGGCGCATATCACGGGAAGGGCTTTTTTTTGCTTAGCATCATGGTTGTAACCATTCGTTAATATTCCCGAAGACGTCCGAGTAATACCGACTATCAATGAGCCTCCTCTGTTCGCGGATGAGCCAGGAGCATTCTAGATACATTCTGTGTGTGTACATGTGTGTCATCGGTAACTCGTAAGCTAAAGCGTGGAATCGGTGCTGCAAAGCAGCGTAAGTGTGTGCTGCTGCAAATAGTGTGCTCTGCGAGGTGACAGCAGATAGAATCTGTTACTGAACCCGTGACTTCGGCTTCGAGTTCAACCACGCTGCCGGCAGCAGAGATTATGACAGTCACAATGGCACGCAAAGTAAGTTCAGTTCATGTGCAATACACTGACACGGCAAATAATGTTGTTATATATGTTTACTATCATTGTGTCCCAGCAGATTAGTTCATAAATCACAATATATACGTAGTTGAATGTTGACATGTGTCCAAGTCACTACCGTAGCAGTTTATCCAGGGGTATTATCCAGGGGCCATGTTTACTCAAATCAGTGCTAGTAGGTGTGTGCTATATTATGTCCCATTTTTTTTACAATATAGCATTGTTTTGTACAGCATGGATTTTAATTTTATTTTATTCAACGTACATCTTCTAGAACTAGCAATGGAATACAGATACTAATTATACGTACAACAATGCTGTATTTTGTCAGCAGCATTTCTTTACAATATGTTTATTATCTATTTCCAGATATCAGGTCATGCAGAACCATTTGTTTCATGAAGAACATCAGCGATGTAGAGGAAGTTTGGCTATGGCAAACTTCTAGAAAAGATAGGAGTGATGCGCTTTCCAGATGAAGATTGTGAAAAGGTGCTCTCGACGATGATTACAAAGCAGCACGAGGGAGACACGTCTTATTCATGCCCAGGATGCCAACTATGAACCAGGGACATTCTAGAAACATTCTATGTGTGTAAATGTACATTATGGATACAGTGGACATCATTTTGTTCTCCAGATATGTACAGACAGTGACCTGTGAGGATTTACATTTTTTCCCGTTATTCCCATGAAATGGGTTTTACATGGTATTTCTGCGAAATACAATAGTTTTATTTTTCTAAAGGCAGTTTTTATGATCAATATATATTATTAGTTGTTCATTGGTCAAAGGACATCTGCTCTCCAGATTTGTGCAGTGAACTGTAGATTGATATGTTCACTGTGAACTGCTTAGGTTTGGACATGTTATAATTTCTGTGAAATATAATGGTTTATATTGGTGTCATATGATAGAGGACAGTTTGAATGACATATATACAAAGTTTCATCCATCAGATTGTTGATTCACATTCTCAGACTGTCGGTTCACATTCTCAGACTGTTGATTCACAGACTATGATCTCTGTTGCCCTTGGTTACAGGTTCAGTTGAAATGATGATCTCTGTTGCCCTTGGTTACGGGTCAAGATGAGACAATGATCTCTGTTGCTCTTGGTTGCACAAGCCACCTGGTGGCCATGATTGCACAGTTCCTGGATGTGCCGCTGCAGTGTCCAGTCACATGTCTTGGGTCTCGGTCACAGATCAGCGACTTTTTCATTGACAAACTAACAGACAAGGAGAGTGAGTGAGTGCAAGAGTTAGCTAGGGCATATCTGCCACATCGTATGGGTTTTCCATGTGCACTATGGGTTTGTGGAATTTTAGGAGATTTACCATCTCTATCCCATTTCATATGGATTTGTTTCAAATGCAAAATCATAATAAATTATAGTAAAACCTGCTCAAGCGACCACCTTACTAGACTATCTGTCATTAACAGCCACCTGTCATTAATGACCACAGTCAAGTACCACTTGTATTAGGATACAACCTGTATTAAGAGACTTTTTCATTGACAAACTAACAGACAAGGAGAGTGAGTGAGTGCAAGAGTTAGCTAGGGCATATCTGCCACATCGTATGGGTTTTCCATGTGCACTATGGGTTTGTGGAATTTTAGGAGATTTACCATCTCTATCCCATTTCATATGGATTTGTTTCAAATGCAAAATCATAATAAATTATAGTAAAACCTGCTCAAGCGACCACCTTACTAGACTATCTGTCATTAACGACCACTTGTCATTAACAGCCACTTGTCATTAATGACCACAGTCAAGTACCACTTGTATTAGGATACAACCTGTATTAAGAGACCACTTGTATTAGGATACAACCTGTATTAAGATACCACTTGTATTAGGATACAACCTGTATTAAGAGACCACTTGTATTAGGATACAACCTGTATTAAGAGACCACTTGTATTAGGATACAACCTGTATTAAGAGACCACTTTTCAGCCATCCAATGAGCAGTTGCGTTTTCTTGTTTTCATCACAGCAGTATAAAATTGAATGACAAATTCATAGCAGACGAAGCACAGATATTTTTGACGCTAGGCAGATTTCCGACAAAGCCTAGCATATTTTGTTTGATGTAGGTACATTAAACGCGATAAGAATCAGAATTCTATAGGTTGATTACAGGTAAGTAATGAAAATAACTATATGGGTTTATACAGAATTTCAGAACTACAGATTTCAACCAAAAAGATGTGGCAGTTCTGTTGGTGCATCATCATGATATGGTAGGCTGGGTTTACATGATGCGATATTGCTGCGATGGGGCAATGCCAATGACCAAATTGCAGCTTGATTGCCCCATGTAAGCTGTAGTTTTTGAAGCATCGCCATATACGATATGAAATTACCATGACCTGTTCTAATGACCAAACAATCGCCTCGTCGCACCTTAAGGAACCAAATGTGACAACAGTGCAATTTAGTTAGCTTGTTTGGTTTCAGGTTCCCACTACACAGCAAGGGCAATGAACGACTGCAGTTCAACTATGCTGTCTAGTTCTGATAAAGACAGGTAGGTTCCAGTTCAACTGTGCTGTCTACTTGTTGAATAATGACATTGCCCAGGTAGGTTCCAGTTCAACTGTGCTGTTTACTTGCTGATAAAGACATTGCCCAGGTAGGTTCCAGTTCAACTGTGCTGTCTACTTGTTGAATAATGACATTGCCCAGGTAGGTTCCAGTTCAACTGTGCTGTTTACTTGTTGATACAGACATTGCCCAGGTAGGTTCCAGTTCAACTGTGCTGTCTACTTGTTGAATAATGACATTGCCCAGGTAGGTTCCAGTTCAACTGTGCTGTTTACTTGCTGATAAAGACATTGCCCAGGTAGGTTCCAGTTCAACTGTGCTGTCTACTTGTTGAATAAAGACATTGCCCAGGTAGGCTCCAGTTCAACTGTGCTGTTTACTTGCTGATAAAGACATTGCCCAAGTAGGTTCCAGTTCAACTGTGCTGTCTACTTGTTGAATAATGACATTGCCCAGGTAGGTTCCAGTTCAACTGTGCTGTTTACTTGCTGATACAGACATTGCCCAGGTAGGTTCCAGTTCAACTGTGCTGTCTACTTGTTGAATAAAGACATTGCCCAGGTAGGTTCCAGTTCAACTGTGCTGTTTACTTGTTGAATAATGACATTGCCCAGGTAGGTTCCAGTTCAACTGTGCTGTTTACTTTTTGAATAAAGACATTGCCCAGGTAGGTTCCAGTTCAACTGTGCTGTCTACTTGTTGAATAATGACATTGCCCAGGTAGGTTCCAGTTCAACTGTGCTGTCTACTTGTTGAATAATGACATTGCCCAGGTAGGTTCCAGTTCAACTGTGCTGTTTACTTGCTGATAATGACATTGCCCAGGTAGGTTCCAGTTCAACTGTGCTGTCTACTTGTTGAATAATGACATTGCCCAGGTAGGTTCCAGTTCAACTGTGCTCTCTACTTGTTGAATAATGACATTGCCCAGGTAGGTTCCAGTTCAACTGTGCTGTCTACTTGTTGAATAACGACATTGCCCAGGTAGGTTCCAGTTCAACTGTGCTGTCTACTTGTTGAATAATGACATTGCCCAGGTAGGTTCCAGTTCAACTGTGCTGTTTACTTGCTGATAAAGACATTGCCCAGGTAGGTTCCAGTTCAACTGTGCTGTTTACTTGTTGAATAAAGACATTGCCCAGGTAGGTTCCAGTTCAACTGTGCTGTCTACTTGTTGAATAAAGACATTGGCCAGGTAGGTTCCAGTTCAACTGTGCTGTCTTCTTGTTGAATAAAGACATTGACCAGATAGGTTCCAGTTCAACTGTGCTGTATACTTGCTGAATAAAGACGTTGCCCAGGTAGGTTCCAGTTCAACTGTGTTGTCTACTTGCTGAATAACGACGTTGCCCAGTTAGGTTCCAGTTCAACTGTGCTGTCTTCTTGTTGAATAAAGACATTGCCCAGGTAGATTCCAGTTCAACTGTGCTGTCTACTTGCTGAATAAAGACGTTGCCCAGGTAGGTTCCAGTTCAACTGTGCTGTCTTCTTGTTGAATAAAGACATTGCCCAGGTAGGTTCCAGTTCAACTATGGTGTCTACTTGTTGAATAAAGACATTGGTCAGGTAGATTCCAGTTCAACTGTGCTGTCTACTTGTTGAGTAAAGACATTGCCCAGGTAGGTTCCAGTTCAACTCTGCTGTCTACTTGTTGAATAAAGACATTGACCAGGTAAGTTCCAGTTCAACTACGCTGTCTACTTGTTGAATAAAGACATTGGCCAGGTAAGTTCCAGTTCAACTACGCTGTCTACTTGCTGAATAACGACATTGCCCAGGTAGGTTCCAGTTCAACTATGGTGTCTACTTGTTTAATAAATACATTGGCCAAGTAGGTTCCAGTTCAAATATGCTGTCTACTTGCTGAATAAATACATTGCCCAGGTATGATTCCTATTTATGTCAGGAATAAGGCTAAATACTTGAACTTGTTCTCAAATAAACTATTTTAGTACTTCTTAATGTTTGAATGTGTTGTTATTCCTATACCTCCTCATTTATATTTTTTGCTCATCTCGTTCAATATTCATTTTATAAAAAAAATTAAACCTATATAGTATCGACTATGACATGTTAGCTAATTTGTGCTAATGTGTTATTTAGTTTTAATGAAATCATCAGAGAAACTTATAAATGATTTCATACTGGGCCCAGGTGAATTTCAGCAACTAATTGTGAAAGTGGGTCTATCTCTATACGCTATAGCATAATGCCATTCACATTTGTAGGTTGCCTGATTGAACGATTAATGTCAATGATTTTAACAACAGTGCGCACACTTATTAAACCAATCGTGCATATTACATTGGGTCATAGCCCCCTGTGGCTTATGGCCCCCTGTGGCTTATGGCCACATGTGGCTTATGTCCCCATGGCTTATGGCCACCTGTGGCTTATGGCCCCCTGTGGCTTATGGCCTCCTGTGGCTTATGGCCCCCTGTAGCTTATGGCCCCCTGTGACTTATGGCCCCCTGTGGCTTATGGCCTCCTGTGGCTTATGGCCCCCTGTGGCTTATGGCCTCCTGTGGCTTATGGCCCTCTGTGGCTTATGGCGCCCTGTGGCTTATGCCCTTCTGTGACTTATGGCCTCATGTGGCTTATGGCCTTCTGTGGCTTATGGCCCCCTGTGCCTTATGGCCTCCTGTGGCTTATGGCCTCCTGTGGCTTATGGCCCCGTGGCTTAATTTGTTTTTTATGTAACCTGTTGCGCCACAACATGGTATCATGGTGAACTAATGGGTGACTAAACGGGGCCCCCTTTGTGAGATCCTAGATACGCCAGTGACTTGGAGACACTGTGACTGGGTGGTCACAGGCCAGACTGTTAATTAAGACGACCGGGGTTTGAATCCAATTACTACCAAAAGCCGTTGGTCAGTTCTACCTAGTGTCTATTCCAGGGGACATAAATGTCACACACGGGATCAATGTAATGTAAACATTTGAGCGTTTGTGTAAATGTTTTGCTGAACTGTTCATTGATTTGTAGACATATTTCAGTGTTGTGTGTGGCAGGTTCAATCCCTGCTGGTGTTTGCAGTGTGCATACAAACACTACTGGTTGTGTACACCTCTACTGAATTCAAATCGCTACATTCAGCCTATTTAACTATATGTACAATTTAGGTAGAATATTGTCATTGAAATACATTTTTTAGTTCCTCGGTGTGCCGCTGCGGTATCCAGTGTTGAATAAAGACATTACCCAGATAGGTTACAGTTCAACTGTGCTATCTTCTTGCTGAAAAAAGACATTGCCCAGGTAGGTTCCAGTTCAACTGTGTTGTCTACTTGCTTAAAATTAACTGGTTGCAGGTTGCAGTAATATTGGAGGAGGAACTGTTACACAAGAATGTGCTGCAAGATGTCAAGAGACTAAACAGACCATCATACTGTCAGCCTGGAGACTTTTCACAGTTTTGTCAATCGTGCGACCAAACACACCAGCTTTGACAAAGCCTACATATGGTGCACTTCCAAAATGATATTTAATTAATTTATATTAAAAAAAAATTTTTTTCCATTTGTTCTACAAGTACAATAATCTTGTGAACATGTTAAAGTACATGAAAATGTTAATATTATGAAATTTATCTTTCCATAGTTTATACTTTCAAGGCTAAATACAAACTTTGGTGTTTCTTCCAGAAAGTGTGAAGAAGAACAAGAAAGAGAAGACGTGGATAAGTTTGGATGTTATAGTGAGTAGCTGCCCAGTCTATCTGTTTATATGTCACACAGTGGGAATGTAAACTTCAGTGTGCATAATTCGTGGGCATTCCACAAACTCCGTGTTTGACCAAGTGCATTAGACTCCATACCTGATTACAGAAAAACTCCATATATAGTGACACCTGCTGACAGCTCATCACTTTTGTGGCCTGTTGGGAGACTTCTGTGGTTTCTGAACAACTTCTGCTGAAGAACCTGATTTTTGGGGTTTCAACATAATTTGTAAGACATTCACTTTGAGGCAGCACTGTACACGGTGAATTTATGGTCATGTGTCCTAACAAAATGTCCTGTCATTGTGGAGTAAAAAGTATCAAAGCGTTTATTGGTTTCTGTTAGAAATGTTAGTGTGTACCAGACTTGTGTGTAATGAGTAATGAGTGTATTCAACAATATCATATAACTGCAGCGTTATGCTAGGAACTTGGAAGTTTTGTTCCTCTGTGACAATCTCTAAGCTCTATTTATTGTAATCCATAGGAGTGGCTGTATTAACCTGGATAAACCTGTCAATCCATCACCACATGATGAAGTCGCCTGGAACATGAGAATCATTCATGTTGAGAAGACAGGACATAGTGACACGCTGGATGCCAAGCTGACAGGATGTCTATCGTGTTCATAAAGTGCGTCACCAGGCTGGTCATGTCGCAGCAGAGCGCTGGCAAGGAGTGTTTGTATCTTCCGACTGCACAGTCAGGACAGGGATAATGGAATTCTTCAGGTAGGACTGTGTGACTTGGTAATGTCATCAACTTTGTAATACTTTCAAGTCACTAATATGTCATTTCAAGTGCCCCCTCAGTTAAACTGACATGGTTGTCCAGTAAACTTGGCATTTCTTTTGTGGTCAACACAGTGGACCCTTCTGTAACTTCATATCGATAATGTAATTTAGTTTTAATAGAAATGTTGCAGCGACTACCAGACAAATACATAAAAATAAAAACTACTTGTCCTCATTCAAGTTATTTTTGCAATACATTCACAGTAGAGTCCCTCTAAATAGACCACCCATGTGACCAAGAAAAAGTGGTCAGATTACAGAGGTGTAAATATGAAAAGAACACACTGTCAGAGTGGTCGTTTTCGAGGGGTGGCTGTTTCCAACGGGTGGCCACATGGAGGGGTTCTACTGTATTTAAAATGTGGCCTTTTATGGAAACTGGTCTGGATAAGAGTGAAGACTCAGACTAGCAGTTCTTGGCACTGTCCCTAGTAAAAGTAACAAAAGTAACAAAGACATTTTATGTATAGTTGATGATGATATTTGCCTTGTGGAGCCCCCACCTTCCCCTCAGTCCATGTGTCTTATCAGCTCGCACAGACATTGAAACAATGACAGGGTTGAGCAGCTAGCTGGGGTTGGTAGCAATGTAAGATATACATGCTGAGGCATGTAATGTAATTTAAAGCATTTAAATATGATATCACAAGGTTTTTTAATGGCGAAGACCTATATGGATACTTCAGTTCAGTGTTAGACCATAGCTGCATCAGCGCGCTGGATGTTATATGTCACTTGCAGAATCCAGGACGGATTATCTTAGCTGTGTTTCTTAATGTCAAATGTTGTTATCTACGTGTTCATCATCATCATCACATCATCATAGTTACCAAGTCTAACAGCAGTATCAGTGTATATTCATGCCATGGTTTCAGATTGAAGAGCTACTTAAAAAAATAGTTATGTCATCATTCCTTGGTTTCAGATTGAAGAGCTACTTAAGAAAATAGTTATGTCATCATTCCATGGTTTCAGATTGAAGAGCTACTAATGACAATATTGAAGTCTTTGTTGCCCTGCTTTCAGATTGAAGAACTACTTAAGATAATAATGAAGTCATCATTGCCATGGTTTCAGATCGCAGAGCTACCTAAGACAAAAGTATTTCATCGTTGCCAGAGTGACACAGTTGATGTGATACATGCCCATCCAACAGATGTCGCCACCATGGGAAGCAGATCGTCAAAGGACCATGGCAGCGGCAATAGGTGACAAAGCAACAGGTCTTTCCACCAGGTGTACGACAAGTGAAAAAGTAGATAAAACTCATCAGGTATAAAAATGGCAAGGCTTGAATATGTACGTATGTTGGTAAGATTGATGTTTGCAGTCACGTGGAAGTTAAACAGACTTTAACTTATGACACAACTATGACATCAGCCATACGAACAGGACAACAATAAGTAAAACTGTTATGTTTTGAGGATGTGTAATTGAAATCCCTTTATATGTGAGTCCATGACAGGTTTTTTCAATTTCCCTGTGTAGGATCTTTTAGTTTACTTCCCCTGTCCCTGCCAGGAAGAAGGCACCAACAGCTTTTAGGCTCTTCTGAAAGTGGGGTGAACAAAGACACATGTAAAGTGGGGTGAACAAAGACACATGTAAAGTGGGGTGAACAAAGACACATGTAAAGTGGGGTGAACAAAGACACATGTAAAGTGGGGTGAACAAAGTTTTCAAATGGCAGCTGGTAGTTCTGAACCCCGGTCCCCTCGACCAACAGTCTGACACTGCCACATAGTTACATCACCCCACAGTGTTTGTTACATTGTAAAGTTAATCATGCATTATCATATTTGCATAGCTTTGATTAGGTGTTGGCTGTGTAATATGAGAATAAAGGTCAATAACAAAATCTAAATTATGGAGGTATTAGAAATATTCAGTTTTTGTAAACACACATGGTAATTGGTGTATTCGTCAGGTCCACACTATTCATACGGATGTTGGATGTTTTGGCCCATGATGACAGGAGATAATCACATGCTGGATTCCAAGGTGACAGGATGCCTGACCGTGAGCACAGAGTACGCCACCAGGTGGGTGAAGTCACAGCAAGGCATTGGCAGTGAGTGCTTGTGTCTTCCATCTGCTCTGTCTGGTGCAGGACCAGAAGCGAATTCTTCAGGTAGGACTGTGTGACTTGGTAATGTCATCAACTTCGTAATACTGTCAACTCATTAGTCTGTCATTTCAAGTGCCACCTCAGTTATACTGACATGGTTGTTCCGTAAACTTGGCAGTTCTTTTGTGGTCATCCAATGGACCCTTCAGTATCTCACATTGGTAATATAATTTAGATGTAATAAATAAGTTGCAGCAACTGACTGCAGCAACTTTAAATGAAATTAAATGTGTATGCCTCAATGCCAGGAACATAGTAAATAAAAAAAGCAAGTTAGACATTATGGTATCAGATATTGACCCTCAAGTAATAGGTATCACAGAATCATGGGAAAATAAATATATAGTAGATGCTGAGTTAGCATTGACTGGCTATATAATGTTTAGGAAGGATAGGCAAGAGAGAAGGGGGGTGGAGTCGTTTTACATGTATAAAAGAATCTATCCAAGCATATGAAATAACACTGAAAAGTGAAGCAGATTGTGAGGAAGCAATTTGGTGTAACATAGTTGCCAAGAACATTAACAATAGGAGTAGTTTATCATAGTCCACGTGTAGGACAGGAGGAATATTTAAAACTTAAAATGCTGTAAGGAAGACTTTAGGGAGTTGAGTAAGGGGGAATGTGTTATAATGGGTGATTTTATCCAAGGCCATATACAATGAAAATCATTAGAGAGTGCTGGAGGTGACGACCATCAGTTTCTACTTCTAACACAGGATTTTTTCCTTACTCAACATGTCTTGAAACCAACCAGAGGTGGTAATGTGTTGGATTTACTTGTGTCTTCTCAACATGAATACATTGACAATGTTAAAATACACAAACCTTTGGGTTTCAGTGATCATAACCAGATCCATTTTGATATAAAAATTAAAACATTTAATACGTATAAAAACAACGAAGGATGAACTTCACCAAAGGCAAATATAAAGAGATGAGAACATATCTAGCAAATATAGAATGGAATAACTTGCTGAAGAATAAGACGGCAACACAATACTGGACTTGTTTAAAAGATGAGATTGAGGGCATTACTGAGAGATTTGTTCCATTAAGAAAACAAGGGGAAAGGTTCAGGAAGAAACACCTGTCAAAAGAGGCTATTAGAAAAATAGCTCACAATCAGATGCTGTGGGGGGTGCATAAACACACTGGAAATGTAGAAGACTACACAAACTCAGTTCCAGTTACTAAATTTTAGAGCAATAAATAGATCATTTAGGGCAGTTATTTGTAACTCCTGAAATGTCGTCTACTTAGATTTTCAGAAAGCTTTCGGTAAAGTGCCAAATCAAAGGTTGTTACTTAAACTAAAAGCCCATGGTAATGATGTAATCAACTTGATAGAAAAGTGGCTTACACACAGAAAAAAGATACAAATCTGTTTTGAGTGGGGTACCACAGGGATCAGTATTAGGCCCTATGCTATTTTTAATATAATATATAAATGATTTGGAAGATGACATATTTAGCAAAGTACTGAAATTTGCAGATAACACAAACGTATTCAGAAAGGTTACAAATGATACAGATAAATAAAGTTTACAGGATGATCTAGATCAATTGGTTAAATGATAAAAACAATGGTAAATGCTACTAAATTTTGGGAAGTATAAATGCATACACGTAGGACATAGAAACACGGACAAAGAATATATAATGGGGGATGCTGTACTAGGTAGAACCACAAAAGAAAAGGGCTTAGGAGTAACATTTTAATGCTGACATGAACATGTCAGAGCAAAGTGGGAATGCTGCTTCAAAAGGTAATCAAATTCTAGGGCTAATTAGGAGAACTATCACATTTTGGGAGAAACAGCTAATTGTACTCCTGTACAAAGCCATGGTTAGACCGCATTTGGAATATTGTATACAAGCATGGAGGTCAAACTATTGAAAGGACATAGACAAGCTGGAAAGAATACAATGAAGAGCAACTAAGATCATTACAGAATTGAGAGACATTAATTGTGAAAACCTAAGGAAGGCAGTAGAACCAGAGGACAAAAAGCAGCACTAGCTAAGGAACAGTGTAGGATGGTCCCCAGGTTGGACACGAGGAAGTACTCATTCTCACAGAGGGTGATAAATGAATGGAACAAACTGTCATATGATTGTGTTAATTCTAGTAGTGTGAATATGTTTAAAAATAGAATTTACAGATATACTCTCGATAAGCCAATGGCTTCCTTGTCAAGTTGCTATCTGGAACTTGTAGTTTGGGATGGCAATCTTGTTAAATCTTATTAAACAGCCAGTCAAGTAAAATCATACAAGGGACCATGGCGAGGACTCTCAGCAGAACGCCAGAAGAGAAAGGATTCCCTAGCAGCCTGGTGGGAGTCTCTGACTAGGTCGTTCCAGCCAAGAACAGCATATTTAGAAGACGTGTTGTTAGCCTTAGTAGAGATTACCTCGGCAGCGTCTTTGAGTGATTTTATAATATCATTGTAAAGATTGCTTAGCAAAGTGCGATGGGCTTCATCATTACAATTAGGGTTAGTACATCTTAAAACCTCATGAGGTACATCAATAGCAGATAAAAGCAAACCAGTTTGTGTATGATAGTTATGGAGATCCTGGGGGAGGCAGCATTCCACACAGGACGAGGTGCTTGAATTTGCTCCTGTATGGTGGCTTCAGAGGAAGGTAATAACTTGGCATATATAGAAAAGCATAGAGGTAAGTGGTCGGAAGAGACACAATCATATTTAACTTCCATATCAGATATTGATGAGTGACTAGAGTGGGTGGTGAGCACGTGGTTGAGCCAGCTCCTTAAGCCGTGCGCATCACTAACATATGTAAAAGCATCAGAGGGGAGAAGCAATGTGTCACTTGCGATAAGGTGACAGTCGTTTATAAAAGCATTGAGAAATGGAGTAAAAAGACTGGGGTTCTTAACATCCGCATTAAAATCACCAATAATGAATATATTGGTTGATTCAAATGAATCGCTTATGGCCTGGATTTTGCCTAACGTTTCTAGATATTCATCAGCATTGTCATCAGTCTGATATGATAGATAAACATTAAGAAGTAGAATAGTGGCGTTAGAGCTGGTAATTTTTAGACCCAGGAGTCTCTTCTCATCAACATAAATCAACGGTTCAATAAAGGGGTCGAGTGAACGCCTCCATAAAAAGAGTCCACCATGAGGATGTCCACTCAAACCATCACCGTAATCAATAGAAGTAATTCCTCTGGCCTTAAAGTCAGAGTGAACAGAATTAAGGAAAGAAAGGCTCTGTTTAGAGAGCAAGTGTTCCTGCACAGCAAGTATATCTAAAGAGCTTAAGATGTCAACCACGTCAAAAGCACTGTTCCGTATACTTCTGGAGTTAAAGGAAGCAATACGGAGGGGAAGTCTATAAGTGGGTTGAATCTGTTAGTGTGTGTTTCCTAGGTGGGAAATACCGTCCAATCTTTGTTCAGCGTCAGAGATCAGCGTCATAAAGCAAGTTAGGTTTAGGAATGTCAACACACAGCTTGAAAGAAGAATATGAGTTGTGTCGGGTTGGTAATCGCTCACATGAGCATTTCAAACTCAAAGTTGATGACACGTAAGTATATAATTCTTCACAAGTTGTGTCAGCATGGAATCTTGTGAGAAAGAACTCCGCAGGTATAAGTCGCACCGGTGCACACTTAAGACTACAATTGGAAGAGTTTCCTGCGGTCATGGTGTGTGACTTACGATTGGATGTCAGTGGTTTAACAGTGTTGCGATACTTTTTGGAGATTACTGTTTCCACAGTGGCAAAGTAGTGCTACCAGTGATAGATGTAGAAGCTGTTGACAGAGTGGCTGTCGACACATCAGATCGTGAAGAATTAGTTGCAGAGGTCGACACAGCGGATCATGAAGAAGTAGTTGTCGAGGTCGACACAGCTGGTCTTGAAAGAGAAGTTGCAGTTGTCGACACAGAGGATCGTGAAGAAGTAGTAGTTGGAGAGGTCGAAACAGCAGATCGTGAAGAAATAATTGGAGACGTAGACACGGCGGATCGTGAAGAAACAGTAGCCATGTCCGACGGAGCAGTTGCCTTGGGGGCAGATCGAACTCTTGAAGAAGTAGATACGGCAGATTTCGGAGACATCTCACGTGTGGAGAAGATGTAGAAGCTGAAGTCGTTGCGGCTGGCATCACGTTCAGTGAAGAAAGTACATGTAGCAGTGATGACACAAGAGCGGTGATTTGCGTAGAAAGTTCAGACACTGAATCGAAGAGTTTTATGAGATAGTTAGAGATAAGTTAAGGTAGTCAGCTCGCCTGGTGCTGTGTGCTTGTCATTTGAAACACTTTCAGAAGTATGTGATTCAAATGCTTAATTAAATGTCAGTTGACATGTCCCGTTCTCATAATTAATTCAGGGGAATAGTATACATGTTTATGCTATGTGCAATGTGGCAGTGTAACACTGTGCTCAGTAGTTTCTAAATACTAAGCAACATTATCTTCCTATGCATTTTATTTTTAAAAGACAACGCACGGCAATAATGCGCCTGTGCGATATTGAGGAATGGACACGTATGCTAAAAAAACATTATTACATTAATCATCCGGTTCTTTTCTGATTCTTTTTAACCCTAGTTACTGCATTTCACAAAGATTATTTTGGTGTTTCAATATGGTTTATATCTGTAAAGATTAATTGGTATATTGCAGGTGCGCTTGTTTGTGTCAAGTTCACCTTACAAATACTAATCACATGGATCGTGACAATTGTGAAGATTGCGACAGTTTGTTTCCCTAGTTATCAATAAATCAATGTACAACCACGTATCAATATAAAATATTATAAATTCATATTATGCAGCAATTATACAAGAGCCCGTAAAACTTACCAAGTAGGCGGAGCTTAACATGTAAACATCTACTGCGCATGACACGACCCTGCCAATATCCTCTGTAGTACAGACGAATAACCCATTGTATGGCTAACTGGAGTGAACTGTGGAAACGAGAAAGATTGAAGGTGGTAATGTTATCAATGTCTCTGAGGCTGGCTGGTAGATTGCTACACAAGTGTACTGCCAGTTTTTTGGCAAAGGTTCTTTCGCCGTAGGTGCCTGTCTGTGCGTGGCACGGTCAACTACAGGGGATACTGTTGGCGCGTCACCAACATTCAAAGATATTTTAACACCAGGATAACCGAAGGCTGCCATCTTCTCCGGGTGGTGTTATGAGCAAGTTTGTGCTTCGGCAGCCTGAAGTTTGAAAGATTCCTTTCCACGAGCCATTTCTTTAGCAAAGTTGGCTGCGTAGGGAACTTAAACGAAATGCATATTACTCTATGTTTTACTAGCGAGTGCATAACAAAGTCGAACATGAATTAACTAAGTTATCTTTAACGACTTTGATTCATTCCTATGATATGGCAAACTGCTTGTTTATTTGACTTATATAATATTAACGTTATCACCATTTTAATTCGGAAATTAAATTGTAGAAATGGTAACTTAATATGTGCATATCATAAGTGCAGCCAAGAACTGCAATTTAAGTAATACTTTGAAACATTGTACCTTAATGACTTTTAGTATAATTAAATGGTACTGTAAAAAATAGTAATTCATGATTGTAAATAGGTTTAATTTTAAAACACAATACATGAAATAATAATAATCGTAATAAATCAATAAAGCGATATTCACATTACATTTACATTGTCACGATCATAGAATGTAGTTTACAGCAACAAATAAATACATTTTGTGACTGTGTAGCAGCATTTGTAAGTCAGTCTTGCTCAGCGCCACCAAATTAAAACATTCGTAGTTCGATAGCGTAACAAGTTAATCCTTTTGTGAGTGTAACGAATTCACACGGTGACAGTGTTAAATGATGTTACCTGGCGGTACAGTAGACAACAAGATAATTCGACATTTGCGAAAAAAAGTTTGTAGTTTGATAACGTTTCTTACCAATCCCACTGCGAGAGCGACGATGAAAGTTTTAGTCAACGCTACCTTAACGCAGCACAGTAGGCGACGGCCTGCAGACCACAAATAGATGACCTCTGGCATTACGCAAGCACGTGCAAGCGCGTGCGACAAGCAAGCGCGTGTCGCTGAGACCTAGACGCACAGGTCTAGCTTAGTGTGGATTTGACGAATTTTCATATTTTGGTCTTTCACCAGAATGTTTCCGCTGCATAAGCAGCAGTCAAAAATTTTTACCGGCTTTCTTTAGCTTTCTCAGTCAGCTCCGAGCTTAGCTTGGTTAAATCTTAATTTAAAAAAATACGATTTGAAACTAAAGTTGTACTGTTTGTCTTTAAGTTGCTCCGAGCTTAGCTTGGTTAAATCTTAATTTAAAAAAATACGATTTGAAACTAAAGTTGTACTGTTTGTCTTTAAGTTGCTCCGATATTTGCAGATAGCGTCACGGCGACGTTCACACTTGAGTCGGACAATAACCGTGTGGGGGGCGTCCCTCGGCAACTTGGCGGCCGATTTTGGTGCGCGCGCTCAGTTTCCTGAACCTTCTGGGGTCATTTTCATCTTGTTTTTTATGATGCAGATCAGTTCATTTTCAATCTCCGCAGCCCCCACCGCCTCTGATATACCTTCAAACCTAACGTTAGGTCTATGACTGTATTGTTCTAGTTTATCATTGTTAGAATTCGGCGAGTTGATTCTTTTTTCTAGTTATACAATCGTATTTTCTTTCTATGACTTTTTGTAACTGTTCAACGATCCAATTGGCAGTCGAGACCTCCAAGTTACCATGACGATAGTCGAGGGGCATGGGGCGGGAACTACCCAGACCGCCACTCCTTTCCACCCCAAGGTTCATAGATTTGTGACACGAGAGTGGGTGTAATGTCTTGGCTTTCTGTATAGAGGATGTGGAGCAGAGTTGTCATAGTATTAGCATCCAAGTATACAATCCATTGTTTCTCTATCATAAAGAGTTTGTGATTCTGTCTGACTGCTTGTCTGTCTGTAAGTGTCGTCATATCTCCGTCAGTCTCGCATGTCTGGTGCTGAACTTTTGTAGGCGTGCCCGGGGGTCCACGGGCATGATTCGTACGTTACGCAAATCTAAAATTACTATGTATATGGATGTTTGACGTAGATGACGTAACTGAGAACAACAACAGTTCGTAGTTACGTACACTTGTTTCCAACGCTATTTTCTAGGATTCTTCAAAATTACGTAATCTACGTCAAATGGTACGAATGCTGCGTAAAACCGGCTGTTGTAGACCGTTTTAGGGCACGAAGATGGCATTGCACTGCCAAAAATTGACTGGGTAGTGCAAGTTGTCATAGACAATTCAATTCAGCGTGGCAACTTGTGGATTATTTCCATGAATTGTCAAATATTTTTATACATGCTTTGACACCCCAGATTACTAGAAATGGCATAACGGTTATTTATGTTTCATTGCAGGAGTCATAAACCCTAGCAACGACTGCCTTTACTCCCGTGCAACGTCAGGCAACTCAACTAGTTTATCATGAAGTCATGTTATATAGTACACTGGGTAACTATATATCTAGACAAACATCTTGACCACCCACGTCCTTCCTCGGAGGGGGTGCGTTCCTCTGATGACGGACACCCCCGAACAAACCCCTTTTGAGAAAAAATCTTTGAATTGTAAAAATTTTCAGAAATCATCCCGGAAATCCCCACCTGATTGTATACGCCCGATGCCCCTTTACAAAACCCAGAGGACTAGTCTTCCACTGAAATATTTTATTATATGCCACTGAAACAGTTTTATTCAACCACAATCTTTGTATCGTTATATGTTTATGTATATCAACCTGGCCATTCAACATGCCCTGTAAACATGGTATTCAGGGCGAAACATTCACATTCGTTAAACGAAGCAGCTGCTTTGCCAAGAAACCAATTTTGTTTCTATTCGAACATCTCTATTGTAATCTGTATTGATGCCACCACAACTTAGCTATTGTAATTTTAGGTTGTTTAATTATGGGTGTAACTGACATTGGTGTAAAGAGGGTGTGTTTGTTAGGGGGTCCTAGGTTAAACACAAACATGCCTCTTCAAGTAACTGAGATGTCAAAACATGTATAAAAATACTTGACAATTCAGCGAAATAATCCATAAGCTGTCACACTGAATCGAAATCCGCCGTAATGTGCAGTGTGCAATAATTGTAGGTGTAGCTACCCCATATTACAAAGAAACTAACAGATACTACGTTATGAAATAAACATGCATCAGTTTAGTCAACAACTTAGTTTGCATTTATGTAAGATTTCTTTGTCGACAGCAACCGGTATAAATTGAACGCCTTCCTTTTTAACATCGCGCGGATATTATACAATGTGGCTGATAAGTATCTTTCCTGATTGCTTTGCGACTGGTCCGGTGGCTAGATGATGGTGCTCGCCTGGTGATCAGAAGTTTCTGATTTCGAACGGTGGCCAAGCCAGTCGTTTTGTAAGATAGGGCACAACACGTCGACTCGTCACCCTCCTGGCGTATGGAGAGAAAGGTGGAAGTATGATGTCTTTCGGACGGGACACTAAAAGCTACTTCTAACTAGTGTCTAATGTCTATGCAGGGGGAAGCAAACTATCGCATATATGAAATTAATCAAGAGATTAAGATTAATTTGACTCGTTTCACAGAAGTTATAACATTGTAGATCACTTAAACGTGTAGCTCTGTTGTGTTGCACATTCGGCTTCAGCTATTCCGTTACGTTTGCATCTGGGGAACGTTTCACTAATGCACGTAGATGCATGTATCTACAGGTGTAAACAAAAGCAAAAAGTCAACAAACACAAAATCAAAGACGTTACAACCAGGAACACCTAAAAATCCTCTGCAATACAGGACATTTCGGCGTGAGAAGTGCCGGGGATCGTGAGTCCTAGGTCAGGCTGTCCGTTCCGCGCACAGACCGGCACCTGCGGCGAACCAGCCAGCCTCAGGGACACTGATAACATTACCACCTTCAATCGATCTCGTTGCCACAGTTAACTAAGCTCTGAATGAGTACATTGCTACAGACAGTGGTAGATATGTGAACGAATAGTCTTCGCGCAGTAATTGCACCGTAGCCGAATGCTTCTCATACAAGCCGAGATGGTGTTGGATTGAACAGATCTAGCAAGGGGTGGAATGTAAAGCGCTTTCGTGTCTCTACCTGTCACAATGACTGTGTACCGTGCTACCATATTATAAAAAGTGCACATGCACGCATACATCCAGTCATACAAGCATACATGCACACGCGCACGTACTCGATTTTCACAGTACTACAGGTTGTGCGTTATCATAAGAATAGATGAACAAGATACGACTGGCTGATGATCCCATCTTTCTTTCTAACTGTCGTTGGGTCATCAGTTATATCTGCATATGGACGACCAATAAAATATGGCCCCTTTGCTCGTGCAGATCCATCGTCGTTGTATGAAAAAATTAATGCGATTCACAGCACAAACTCAACATTAAATATGAACCTAGCATACCACTTGGTTACATTTCTAAGTAACGGATTACGCGAAAGGAGATCGTGTGAATAATGCGTGAATTACATATTTATCCAAATATTAACCACAAAAAACACAAACAAACAAAGATGCAAACATCACGTGCGCGCGCGCAAGTACGCACGCACGCATCCACACGTCACATTAAACATTTGTCATCGCCTTTATGATAATATGTATCCCGGATAGTTAACACCATCACCTAACAGGTCAATAGCAACACAACAATACAAAACAGGTATATGGTTGTTGCTATGAAAAAGCATCAAGTTGTTGAATAAAGCATAATATAGCTGCAACAAATGCAATAATACTTCTGTTACAACTGTTTACAACTGCCAGCCCAGACAGTGCAGGGATGTTGCCGATGTAGGTGTCTTTATTCAGCTGTAAGTGTACAATACGTGTACAGTTACTTCAATGTGTTATACGTATGCTCTCGTGTACAGTTATTTCAATGTGTTACACGCGTACACGTGGTACATTTATTTAAATGTGATATACACGTACTCTCGTGTACAGTTGTTTCAATGTGTTACCCGCGTACACTCGTTACATTTATGTCAATGTGTTAAACACTTACTCTCGTGTACAGTTATTTCAATGTGCTACACGCGTAATCTCGTGTGCAGTAATTTCAATGTGTTACACGCGTACTCTCGTAGTTATTTCCATGTGTTACACTCATACACTCGGTACATTTATTTCAATGTGTTATACACGTACTCTCATGTACAGTTATTTCAATGTGTTACACGCGTACTCTCGTGTGCAGTTATTTCAATGTGTTACACGCGTACTCTCGTGTCAAGTTACTTCAATGTGTTACACGCGTACTCTCGTGTGCAGTTATTTCAATGTGTTACACGCGTACTCTCGTAGTTACTTCAATGTGTTACACGCGTACATTCGGCATAGTTATTTCAATGTGTTTCTCAAGCCTCAAGTGATTACACTCCAAACACCCCAAACTTGGGCTAACGCAGGAGTTTGTGGTGGACTGTGCGCATGCGCTGTGGGTGGTACATACAACTAAAATACTAGTATCTTTAATGTTGCTGAAAGGGTTTTTTATGTGAAAGTTTTATTTATTTTATGTATAGGATGTTAGATGAAAATGTTTAATAGGTTGGTTATGTGTATGGATACTGTCGCTGTCTTGCCACATGCACACATAGACAGTCTCCACACACACACCATGGATAAGTTTACGCTGAGCGCTGTGTTTTAAAGACAGTTTAGGTGAGGAGGTGTGATGGAATCATATTCCATATGCGAATTGCTCGGGGATAAAATGAAAAGACCATTGCATTTAAACGACATCTGGGGGCTACGTATTGTCCACGGTTTCGAGAGCGGGTTAGTAGGCCTGGGGGGGGGGTGATCTCGATAATGTTATTTAGAATTTTGTAGAAGGTTGTGGCTTGTTTAATATTACGTCTTCGTTCAAGGGTTGGCCATCCAAGGGCAGTAATTAGTGATATTGCTGAGGTGTGCGCTGTGTGCTTCCTCGGTAGAGTTTTCGTGTCTCGTTAAAGCATTTTTTCCACAGGTGTGGACGTGTATTTGTAAATATTTTTGTACAGCGTTGGATGCAAATGACTGAAGAACGTCCTAGTGAATGATTTTTTTTAATTCGTCATATTCTTAATTATTGGCGATTGAACATTGTTTTGGTGAGCGGTCAACCGGATCGGTCGCTACACGCCTACCAGGAATAAGCTGCCGAGCCAGTTTTCGTCAGGTGCGTCTATCAGTCTACCAGAATGTCGTCAATGTGCGTCCCAAGCGACCTATTGAACACTGCTAACAACTTCAGTGACATGTGACCACGTTTGGGTGTGTTCCAATTTGCTGCATCAGTAACTCTATTATGTAAACATGTTGACTTTCACCGGCTGTCAACTACGGGCCATAGGGGCCAACATTATGAAGACGAACTTAACGGTACCACTCAAAACACTCCTTACTCTTCGATCACTAAATATACGTGCAACTTCCAGAACGCACCGTGGAACTACTGTTGGAATAAACCATTTTAGCCCAATTTCTTCCGAAATAACAACTGGAAGACGATTGAGAACGAACATTGAACACATACACAAGGGGAGAATTAATCCAACAAATCTGGTTGACATATGTCGACAAACTGACACAAGGTATAATGTTATATGCGTACTACTAAATGCACGATCAATATGTAACAAAGCATTGACTGTGAAGGAACACTTGTTGGACCATGGTGGAGATTTTATGTTTTTAACAGAAACCTGGAGTAAACCGAATAAAACTGCTGTTTTCAACGAATTAACTCCACCAGGTTACATATATATAGGATATAGGAGAATGTCGTTCAGCTAAGCGCGGAGGCGGCGTTGGAATACTATACAAGTCAGAATATAAATTGCGAAAGAAAACAACTAAGCGATATGAGACCTTTGAATATGTGGACGTTAGATCAACACAAACATTGAGACCTATGCGTGTTGTCGTCATTTATCGTCCACCAACAACATTCCCTATTTGGTGGCTACAGTAAATAACAGCTTCGAACAAAGAATATTTCCTAACACGCTGAGAACTGCAGTTGTGAAACAACTGCTGAAAAGTGACACGATAATTAAAGATCTGCTAAAAACTACAGACCAGTCTCCAACATAGCGTTCATCGGCAAAGTGTTAGAGAAAGTTGCAGTCCATTTGAATGGAAAGAAGCAAACATCATACCATTATTTAAAAAGGGTTCGAGAAATAAGTCAGAGAATTACAGACCAGTGAGTTTAACGTCAGTGATTTGTAAATTATTAGAAAGGTTAATTAAAGACCATATGGTGGACTTCCTCGTTAAGCATAAATTATTAAATTCATCTCAACATGGATTCCTTAAAGCGAGGTCATGCTTAACAAATATGTTATGTTTTTTGGAAGAAATCACTAAGTGGATAGACGTGGGATCGCCAGTAGATATTATCTACTTAGATTTTCAGAAAGCTTTTGACAAAGTGCCACATCAAAGATTACTACTTAAATTAAAAGCCCATGGTATCGGGGATAGCATAACTGACTGGATAGAACAATGGCTGACTGACAGAAGACAACGAGTTGTAGTAGATGGAGAAGTTTCAAATTGGAAATCGGTTTTGAGTGGGGTACCTCAAGGATCAGTATTAGGACCTATATTATTCTTAATTTATATCAATGACTTGGACGACAGTATACCAAGTAATGTACTGAAATTTGCGGATGACACAAAACTGTTTAGAAAGGTTAATACTGATGGTGATAAACAACATTTACAAAACGATCTAGACAGATTAGTGAAATGGTCTGAG
Source organism: Lamellibrachia columna (assembly GCA_963662155.1). NCBI lineage: Eukaryota > Metazoa > Annelida > Polychaeta > Sabellida > Siboglinidae > Lamellibrachia > Lamellibrachia columna. The sequence goes on along the minus strand of OY759273.1, from coordinate 35,667,637 downwards.
AAATGGCAGATGTTGTTCAATTTTGGGAAATGTAAATGCCTACATACAGGACATGGGAACTTGAATGTAAACTATAAAATGGGAGATACTCTTCTGGGTACTACTGTAAATGAAAAGGACTTAGGGGTAACAATAAGCTCTGATATGAAAGTTTCAGAGCAGTGTGGTATTGCAGCTTCAAAGGGTAATCAAATTCTTGGATTGATTAGAAGAAACATAACATACAAGGGAAAAAAGTTAATTATACCTCTTTATAAAGCAATAGTTAGACCTCATTTAGAATACTGTATACAAGCATGGAGACCATATCGTAAGAAGGATATAGATACGCTTGAACGCATACAAAGGAGAGCAACTAAAATTATTCCAGAACTTAGAGACCTTAGTTATGAAGAACGCCTGAAAGAATGTGGTTTAACAACTCTAGAGACAAGGAGGTTAAGAGGAGATGAAATTGAAGTTTTTAAGATATTGAATGGGTATGAAAATATTGATAGAAATATGTTTTTCTCACTCAAGAAGGATAGCAGAACTAGAGGACATGAGGTAAAATTAGTAAAGGATCAATGTAGATTGGACATCAGGAAGTACTCGTTCTCACAGAGGACAATAAATGAATGGAACAAATTGTCTACAGATTGTGTAACTGCTAGCAGCGTGAATATGTTTAAAAACAAGGTTGATACATATCTCAGGAGGGCGGGTTATAAGTAGATGAACATTGTTGGACTCTCGATAAGCCAATGGCTTCCTTGTCCACTTGCCATCTGGGCCTTTGGCTTGGATGGCAAATCTTGTTAAATCTTGTTAAACATCTGACGATGACGCATCATGTGACAGCTGTGTGTGCTGCTTTTAATTATCATCTATAAAAACTATCATCAATACGTCACTATCTCACAACAGAAGCCACCAAAAGTGCTATAAACGCACTTGTGACCTCTCGCCTAGATTACAGTCTCAAGTCTACTTGAGACTTGAGACTTGTAATTCGATCTTGGTTAACCTTCCGGCATCACAGATACTTCGACTGCAACGATTACAGAACAATGCTGCAAGACTAATTACGCGCACCAGTAGGCACGACCACATAACACCAGCCTTAAGGGGCTTACACTGGCTGCCGGTAGCAAGTCGAATACATTTCAAGGTGCTAGTGTTGGCGTACTGATGTGTCAATGGTTTGGCGCCGACTTACTTGGCCGAACCTTTACACATCCGAACTCATGATGGGCGTCTACGCAAGGACTATGCGCCAACACTGCACCAATGCATCACTAAGAAGAGCATTGGTGAATCTGCATTTGGAACAACAGCGCCTCGACTTTGGAATTCATTGCCCGCAGACATTCATAATTCCAAGACGCTAACAATTTTTAGGAAGTCTTTAAAGACTCACCTTTTTATTGGTCACTTCAAATATATGTAAATGAAGATAATATTATGTGATGGACACTATGGATGGACTATTTGTGATGTGCATTAATTTTGCATTAGGATTCTCGCCAGATTTTAAGGTTTTTAAATTATTTTATTTATTTATTCTAAAGTAATTTTATTTATTTATTCGGCGTTTACACATGTGTGTTTATAGTTAAATAGTATTTTATACCATGTACAGCGCACTGATCCATATAGTGTGAAGTAGTGCTTTTAAAAATGCTGTATTATTATTATTATTATTATCTGCTGGATTTGTGTTCCGTCTGTAATCATTTTTAACAAATCTGGCAGCAGAGTGTTGTACTCTTTCAAGGCTTTTAATTTGTGAAGTGGTGTGAGGATTCCATATGGGTGACGAGTACTCGAGTTTTGGCCGGATTAGCATGTTGTAGGCTGTTTGTTTAACTTCGGGTTTACATGGGCCAAGAGTTCGTTTAATCATGCCTGAAACTTTCGAAGATTTTTAAGTTATGTCAGTGACATGATTTGTCCAGGTTAATTTGGAATCCAATTTTACTCCGATATATGAGTGGCTGGATACAGTGGATAATAGCTGGCCAAAAAGCGAGTACGTGTGTGGGCTGGGTTTAGTTTTGTTTGTTACTGGAAGGTGGACACATTTAGATACATTAAATTCCATTTGTCAATTGTCTTACTATTTTTGGAGTTGGTTTAGGTCAGTTTGGAGAATTTCGTGGTCGGTTTTGGAAGACATTTGACGATATATAATACTATCATCTGCATAAAGGCTTATGGAAGAGTTGCTGTTCCCATCTATGTCATTTATGTAAAATAAGAAGAGGACAGGTCCTAGAACTGAACTCTGTTTGACACCAGATGTGACATCTGTTATATCCGACAGGGATCCGTTAACTGTGACTTTCTGTTTGCGGTTGGATAGAAAAGATTTGATCCAATTTTTAGTGTTTCCAGTGATTCCGTAGGAGGTCAATTTTGATAGAAGACGTAGGTGAGGCACTTTGTTTAAGGCTTTGGCAAAGTCAAGCAGAATCATCAAGTCCTGGACTGTCTCAATGAGTTGAGGTTCACAAGATAGTCCCGACTGGAATCCGTGTTGGAAGTGGGGAATGATGTTATGCTTGTGCAGGTGTTTCCACATGTTGCTTAGGATGCTATGCTCCATTATTTTACAGAGGATGCAGGTTAGTGATATGCGTCTGTAGTGAGCAGGGTCAGATTTGTGGCTCTTCTTGTGTATGGGAGTTACTAATGATTGTAGCCTGTCGTTAGGAAGTTTATGTTTTTAAGTGTTGTATGACTGTCTTTAAGGACTCTGGCTGGGAGTTTACCCGTGTTGTATTATTGTTAGAACTCTGGCTGGGAGTTCATCTGGGCATGTAGCTTTGTTCTGGTTTAGATTTTCCAGCTGCTTTATTACGCCATCTATGCAAATTTCGAGAAGGAGGATGTAGGGGTAAGCAGAGGGGGCTATTTGGGGGATGGGGTGCTTTTCTTGGGTAAATACAGAGCTACTCTCGTGTACAGTTACATCAATGTGTTACACACATACTCTAGTGTACAGTTACTTCAATGTGTTAAACGCATACTCTCGTGTACATTTATTTCAATGTGTTACATGCTTACTCTCGTGTACAGTTACTTCAATGTGTTACACACATACTCTCGTGTACAGTTACTTCAATGGGTTAAACGCATACTCTCGTGTACATTTATTTCAATGTGTTACACGCATACTCTCGTGTACAGTTACTTCAATTTGTTACACGCATACTCTCGTGTACACTTACTTCAATGTGTTAAATGCATACTCTCGTGTACATTTATTTCAATGTGTTACACACGTACTCTCGTGTACAGTTACTTCAATGTGTTACACGCATACTCTCATGTACATTTATTTCAATATGTTACACGCGTACTCTCATGTACGGTTACTCTTCAATGTGTTTCACGCGTACATTCGGTACAGTTACTTCAATGTGTTACATGCATACTCTCGGTACAGTTACTTCAACGTGTTACACGCATACAGTCGGTACAGCTATTTCGTTGTGTCACACGCGTACACTCGTGTACACTTAGTTATATGTGCTACATGCGTACTCTCGTGCACAGCTACTTCAATGTTTTACAGCGTACTCTTGTGTACTGTTATTTCAATGTGTTACACGCATACTCTCATGTACTTTCACTTCAGTATGTTACACATGTACTCTCGTGTTCAGTTACTTCAATGTGTTACCATGTACTCTCGTATACAATTTCAGCTCCCATGGTTCCACACACAAGAACACAATACTAGGATCAGTATATAGATCACCAGACCTAAGTACAAGGTACGTATTTATTCAGAATCTTGATAGAATACGCAAACAACTCCAGAATGAAAACATAAACATTGTTATCTGTGGTGACACAAACATCATTACCTGTGGTGACACAAACATCATTATCTGTGGTGATACAAACGTCATTATCGTTTGTGACACAAACATCGTTTTCTGTGGTGAAACAAACATCATTATCTGTGATTACATAAACAACATTATCGGTGGTGATACAAACATCATAATCTGTGGTGACACAAATATCATCATCTGTGGTGACACAAACATCATTATATGTGGTGACACAAACATCATTATCTGTGGTGATACAAACATCATTATCGGTTGTGACACAAACACCGTTTTCTGTGGGGACAATAACATCATTATCTGTGATTACATAAACAACATTATCGATGGTGATACAAACATCATTATCTGTGGTGACACAAATATCATTATATGTGGTGACAAAAACATCATTATCTGTTGTGATACAAACATCATTATCTGTTGAGAATGAGCCAGGAGAAGACGGAAGTGATGTGGTTGGGACATCAGAGAGATAACTTGAACATTAGTTTGGATGGTAAGGAAAAGTGGGTGGCTTTGTGTATATTGGAGGAATGGCTAATGAGGATGGGCATTCAGAGGTAGAAGAGCGATGTAGGATACAACAGGGAGCGAATGCTTGGGGAAAGGTAGTGGGAGTCATGTTGGAAAAAACATTTTGAAAAGGCTGAAAAGGGAAGTCCTGAGAGCTTTTGTTACACCAGTATGCCTGTATCTGTATTTGTAGACAGTGGCTTTGACAGAACAACAACAGCAGCTGCAAGTTTAGTTCTTGGAAAGTCAAATAACAAGAACAAAGAGGGTTGACGAAAGAAGGATGAACGACCTGAGGAAAGATGGGATGCAACAGGACAGCTGAACATGAAGATGGATGAGAAGCACCGTAAGATGGGAATGCGGCATGGTAAGGATGGATGCAGACAAACTAGCAAAGAGAGTGGAAGATAGAGATGTAAAAACATCAAGAATGCAAGAAAAGTGGAAGCGAACAGCTAAGATGGAAGGACTGCGTGAGGTGGAATAGGAGAAGATCGGGGGAGGATAAAAGATGGGGGGGCGGCCATTAGACAAGTATGGAAAGAAACAACAGAAAGAGTGGCTCGACAATATTTTACCTGGCCTTAACCCATGTACAGCAGGGAACAAAGAGGAAAAGCACCGTTAGTTTGGTAAACAAAAAGTTATGTTTAATAAATCCAAGAATATGATCAACATTTTCATAAACAGTGCATAAATTGATTACGAGAAAAAACATTTTAATTAAAAATTTGCTAAATTGTAGCACCCCTCTACAGACATGGGGTTGTGTGACCATGATGCACCATTTAGAAATCTGGTGCCTATGAAAGTAACATGATTCTCTCCAGAGCCTTTTTCTCATGACACACCTATCTCACTAACTGACCTATCTCACGTGTGACGAGGCTGCCATCATTGCTGACCATGACGCTCCACAACTGGATAGTGGAAAGGAAGGTGGCGGGCTCCATCCTGTTACAGTTCTCCTGGCCAGTGTTGAGCACATTGGCATTGAAGACCACCTGATCTATCAAATCCTTCAGACACGGAATAGTCCACGAAAATTGGCATCGTGCAGAGTCCTTCATCCTGTCAGACACAGACACACAAGTTACATAGATCTGAAGGTCTGCGTCAATCAAACAGTTCGCACACCCACACTTTGGTATTCTGTTGAGGAACATTACAAAATCAATATCTCATATGTATCTCTGTTTGAGCAATATGCATTTTACCAAATGGTTGTACTCATATAAATTACGTACTCTTCTTGACTACAGCATGCTCATAACAAATAAATATCCTTTGACAAGGTAGAGGGAAAGAATAAATAACAACATTTAACAAATCAAGCTGGTTACCAAAAAACAAAAGCCATTACCACTCAGCGCTAATACTGATTTATTAGAACAACTGTAAAAGTTAGTTTATCAATCTAATGTGACATTCTCCCCTCCCCCATAATTCATCGTTACAGTTTTTGTAATGTATGTTCCACTCATATTCCAATGAATTTGTAAGAGGACCATGAATGGCCTGCTTCCAAGGCGATTATGTCTACTTATGACACCAACCTGTACCAACACACAAAGTGTGGATAGGCAAGAGCGATCTGATTGAAGTGACCCTTGATATTGTTCACTCTTGGTCCACCAAAATTGTTCCTGGCTGCCGCAGCACCTGTAAAAAGACTTCAAGTAAAGGTATGTTTATATATAAACAGCACTGTATCCAGTCCTTGGGATTGTTCAACGTGCTTAACAGTTCACCCCCTGGCTGACCAGTTCATTCCAACACCTTCTGAACTTCTCTGGGAAGCATTCAGCAATGATACAATTACTGTGCGAAGATTATTCGTTCACATTTCCATACTCGTCTGTACCTGGGTACTCATTTATAGCTGAGTGAACTGTGGTAAAGTGGTGGAACAAAATTGACAAAGCTTTGGTACGGCAGCAATTGGATTTAAACACGGGTTCCCTCAGCCGAGTCTGGCGTTCTAACATTGTGTGGTAGAAATATAATGAATAAATATTTTTTTCATATTTCGAAGCATAGGCATATTGAACGAGATGAAACAGTCAAATTTATGAACTTTCTAACTTCTCATGAGACAAATTCCCAGCAGATGTTTTAGACATAAACATAGACAAATTCCCAGCAGATGTTTTTATAGTGTACACAGCCATTGTCTTAACCAAAACATGTACTTACATCTATTGATTTGCATCTTTAACAAAGAACAACACTGTTGCCTTTTAACCTTTCATGGCTATCGCTTGTCGAGGGAAATCTTCAGAATGGTCTTCGTGCAGTAACTGCAGCATGACTGAGTGCTTCCAAGAGAAGTCGAGATGAAGTTGAAATGAACAGGTGTGGTAGTGGGTGAAGTGTAAAACACTTTGAACAGTACAAAGGACTGGATACGACGAACATAATTTTCATGCGTATCTGTCTGCCTCCCTCCCTGTCTGCTTCCATCCCCGATTACGTATTCCCGACATTACAACATGCATATGTCGATACAATTAGGATAAATGCTTCCCAGAGAAGTTGCGATACATTTTATCCAATGTAAGGGGCTGTCCTTTTCTGCCCACATTTAAATCACATTTACAGCAGAACACTGAACGTACACCAACTGATGCGAACAGAACGATTACGTATCCTCAATAGAACAACACGCATGTGTCGATACAATTGGGATACCAGAATAATTGCGACATAGAAATTGCCCTTCTAAGTGAGGATTACAACGTCATTCAGGGCGTTGACAGGTGTCAAGGCGTGGTGCTGCAAAAGATTATCTGATGCAAACAGGACAACGCCGTCCGAGCGCATGGACAATGCCTGTCGTGGTTCGTTGATTACCTCCGCCAGCACAGACAACAGACCACAAGGGTTCATTCCTGTTTACCAGCCAGCATGCAGGGAATTCTTGCATTTAGCGTGTCTTATATAGCAATCCATGAGAAGTTGGTGATTCTTCTTCCAAAAATTGGTATACGGTGTACGGCCTACCATGACTGAAGAATGATCAATTGAAGAAATATGGAGGAGTGTGCAAGATAGCATTTCGTGTGCTACATCCGTGTTTGCGTGCATGTTATCTGTTTCATCAATAGCACACGCTGCGTGCTTCCTGTTGTGTTCTCTGTAAAAGCTGATCTCATCTAGATAGGTAGAAATGCATTGCGTTGACAGCCAGTCGGACGAAATTGGTAAAGAAAGAGATGATTCGAGACAGCTACTAACAAAAGGTGCATTATAAACAGGGACTTTTTGACCTACCAGAATGCGGAAGGTTTGTGTATAAACATTATTTGGCTTTGTAGATAAATACTATCTATACTACGGAGTACACATGTTTGATATGGTATTAATTCTGATACATATTTTATTCATTCTACAAACGATTGATCATTTCATATGGAGTTTTGAATAATGTATTGGGACAGATTACTAATTAGTGACAACTATGTTTTTCTGCTTCTGATGAAATTCATGACTGTGTTTTAGTCGCATGACAATTTGGCTAGACTGTTGCTGGCAAGGAGACGAGACACTTTCTAGGCGTTTTGGCTTATTGTTGGCTAACGTAACTGTTATGTGCATTTGTTCAACAAAGTAACGGCGGTGGGAATTGCTAGATGCATAGATAATAAACAGACATACCAGTTAACACAACTGTTCGATGATACTATTGCCAATATAATAAACCTTTTCCACTTGGAATGTGTTGTATTCCTAAGATAGGGTTTTGTAGGGTTGTTGATATCAATTACATGGCCAACGTTCTAGTAGACGCCATCTTAGAGTGATCACTTCCGGCGCATGCGCATAATTTTCACCACTAGATCTGCATAATTCAATATCAATAATATAGACTAGTAATATTATTTATGCATGTTATACACTTTGCTGCATTACAACATGAACTATGCCATATATAAAACATTCTAATTAACTAAATTGTTTAATGAGTATTTGTTATGTCAATTAAATGTGAAGTGAACATGTTTCAAGAGTTCACACCACACATTCATCTAAACAGGTTTACATACTATATAAACGGGTAGACGTGTTGTAATAAGTGTTGCAAGCTCAACATATAGGGATTGTCAGTAGTTTGGGTGGAGAACTACATCATGGTCTGGGGGCCGACAAATCTCTCCCCTGAGAGCTGCTCGATAAGCAACCATAAGAGACTCGGTGACTGTGGATTGGTCTCTCCACCGACCGATAGGAGGTGCAACCAAATAGCAGATACTGCTAAGTGTCACTCACGTCATTGGTCTCTTATTTTTTAAACAAAAGAACATCAATCATTACATATTCAGATAAAGGTTATTATTCTCGATTCGCATTAGTTGGTCAATCGGCATCAGTTTTATTGTCATCGTAGCAAACGTCTGTCAATCCGTAATCAATTACATGTCAATTATTATGTTGATGTCCTTCCTTGCATTTTAGTAAATCAATGCTTTCATTACATCATTCTACGTCACTCCCAAAACAAAAAGGCTATATAATGCTAGTGTTTTATGGCACTCAAGCACATATGTAAATTTGATCTCTTCGAAGAACAGCAAGGTCACACTGTTAATCTAATGCTTTCCACGTGTTTTACTGTGCTTCTCTACACAGTCTGACACATACGGAAACGTCTTGCAACATATTGTGCACACCTAATCAATTCAAATAAACATGCAAAAATTACCCCACCAATAATAAAACACTCGGATTTACTTGCATTTAATTTTAATGTGGTCTCTGTCATCCCGTGGAAGATTTTGTGGAGAAAATCTCAGAGCTAGTTTTGGAAGTGATTTGTATCTCGTGTAGCCAACATTGCTTAGGTATGTGATCTATTAGTATACATTTGGTGATCCAAGTTGTGACATTGGATAACTGAACCAAGTAGAGTAGCGTAGAGAGTGAAATACCCTGAGGAACATTACGTGAAGTAGGGAGGGCAGCTGAGAAACAATTCGCTATCTTCATTCTTTTGTATCTATCAGTTAAATATTATGAGAACCAGCTCTGTTCCAGATATGCCACACCACATTGACACACTTTTAACAAGTTGTCCTGTGACCAATGGTATCAAATGCAGCAGATAGCTTCAGCAAGGAAATGGTCTCCTTCCATACACTTCCTGGACCCACTACCCAGTGCGTAGATCCGCTCAAGTCTGGTCAATAATAAATTTAACACCTACACATGGTTCACTGAATGGTACAAATTCAGTCAACACTTGATCATTTGCTGTGTCGCCAGAACAGTATGCACTGATTGTCCTTAAACACTTCCAGGAGAAACCATGTGGCAATGTCTTTATTTTGTTGGACCCCTGACTGCAACGTTATTTTTTAAATTATATAATAAATTATAACATTTGCATACATTAAATGTAACAACGGTAATAATAAATACATTTGTATGTGGGCGTTTTCACGTACAGCTTTTGCCAAAATGAACTTTCCCGCATAGTATTGAAATAATTAATGGTGTAATATTAATTCAGTCTAATTACCATACACTTTTTTAGGCTGAGCGGGATTGAGAGACTTTACATGAAACCGCCAATAATCTGTATATCTGGACAGACGTATTTAAAAACAAAGGCGTTAAAATACGATTAGATGGAACGTGATACGTCTCTTTCATGGTTTCATCAATTACAGCCAAAGCAAATTAATTAATTTTCACCTAAATTAGCTAAGGAAGCTCCAGCACATGATCACAGAACAGAATAAATTAATGAAATCTAAATATATATTCCTCACTCACTTACCATATGCTTCTGGGAAAATCTCAGCTGATGGATGCACAACAACCAACTCACTTCTTCGTGGTGATGTCCTACTCACAAGAGATTGAGTCCACAGCTGACCCATTGTGTCTGGAATGATATTAACAGACGTCGTCATTTCATCCCCCCAAAGGCCAATAAATGAATGGGACAAATTTTCTACAGTTTCTTTTAATGCAGGCTGTTACAAACACCATTTACAAATATCTTGTTACACATAGGTGTAAGAAAACCTGTCTAATTAAATAGCTTCCTTTTCTGTCTGAATCAACCAATGGTTCCATTCCAAAAATATATATAATTCTAACTCGACCAAACATTACATCTATATTACACATCTGTTGAATAATAGTGGAATGATAGGATGAACATTTGAAGCAGTGTGCCGACGACCATAAAAGGATGAACATTTGCAGCAGTAAAAATACCCCAAAAAGCCATCTTGGTGCACCCTGGGGCAAGACAGCCACCCGTATACCTGGGGCAGTTCGGTCTACAACTCCTTCCCCGGTGTTTTTAGTTATGTCATGTTTGATAGCCCTGACAGTACTTGGCAAAGTCAGTTTAGGTTGCCCAACCATGGCATTGTGTTCTTTTGACTGTCGAGGACATCAAATATACGTCATGCCTGGACGATTCTGATCGAACGCAGCAACAAGTTGAATGTTAAACCTCTAACCATGCATAAAATACCGAAATAAGGAGTTATGTACCATATTGGTTCGTCCATATAAATATGGACGAAACATTTCCTGAATAATAATATACATACACACATGCAAATATTATGATAGTACACAGGCTATAACAGTTGTCAAGTAAAAATGGAGTTAGCACATCAAATATACCATCCAATTCATAAATTGGTGAAATGTTATAAAAGTGTTATATGCACGTATTTCCACAGTGACTGGCTGTGGTAGTGTTTGAATGTTTAGTGTCATTGTAAAATTAAAACAAATGCCTCTTTCCTTTGTTTACATGTGATACAATTCAGAAAATAGTAATAAGTTATACTACTCAATATAACCATATAACCAGAATGCATGTAATTCCAAAAACAATGCCCCGAAAGCGGCGGTGAGCAGAAGAGTTCCACGAGTCATTGTATGTTCGTTGACCCAGTCGCACAACCACGGAATGTACGATTCATATAAGTTATCATCTCTCTGATTGTATACCTACCAATATTATCTGGACAATATCTCATCATTAACTCCACGGACAATATTCCAGAAATACTGTTGATGAGACAATATCTCTTCAGAAGTATATCCTGGATATTGTTCTGCTACTGCATTACACACAGAATGTCTGCAAATTGTCCAATTACTGAAGTTGATTTTCTGCTGTCTTTGCAGATGAAAGCGTATAATTGAATTACGGTTAGTTGATAGTAAGTTACTATAACATCAGTGAAAAATGTAATTTGCTGGTTCAGTAACTTGATTAAATGCAAATTTTTAGGTGGCTCCTCGAATGTGAATTTTATTTCTTTTCCTAAATAACAACATTCTTCTTCTCATAACGGGCGGGCCCAGTCTCACAAAAAAGGGGTGCCCAGTTTTCCAATAAAAAAAATCATTACGTAACTTAATCTATAATCTAATTTACTGAAATATATAATTATTGTAATTCTAGATCCTGTCAATGTGACTTACCAAAGTTGTTACTGTGCATATACTGAAGGTGTGGTTCCACCCTCTGTATGGAGATAAACTTGAATGATGCCAAGGCCACTGAGCCGGGCTGTGTGCTGGTCATTCCAAGTAATCAGGTCACGTTCCACGAATGTACATATTTGTACTCAGAGCACACTGCAAACACACCAGTGAGCTGCAGTGATTCACTTTCCATTATTCAAGGACCTGATACTGATAAGCCGCGTCATATCAAACAAAAGCTGATATGATCATAATCAATGCTTCAATTTGGATTACTTGAAAAGGAAACCAAGCTTTTATTTCTATATTTTATATAACTGAGGATGTCACAGTATATGTAATTGATGGCCCACTAAAATCAACCCATAAACGTGGCATGGTCACTATCATAAAATAAAGCTTTTCCAGATATATTTGAATATTTTCCAAAGACATATACTTGAGAATTGGACCTACCAGAGACGCAATGCTTCGTTGACAACATCACCTTGTTGATGGGATTGGCGTGTACAGAGAACATCTGGAAGAACTGTGGCCCTGTCCAACTGACTCTGGTTGCTGCAGAATCACCTGCGCAGCTCCCAAAATTGTCCAGTAGGCCATCTCAATACATTTCCCTCTCAGGGCTGAAAACAGACAAGCAATGTACAATACCAAAACAGCCCTGCTTCAAAGGAGCAACTTGCACATTAGCGTAACAAATATAATCAACACATCTAAATGAGACGTTAGTCTTAAGTGTAGTTTCTATGAATTAGTCAGAATTCATAACTTTTAGTTCTAACATTCTAGTCAAATGTAGCAAGCAGGGAGACCCACCCGCTGTGGGGGCGAGATAGACACTGAGGGTTGTAACACGGTCCCTACTATGGTATCTCTCCTTCATACCCAGAGGGAACTTCTGCATGTCTGTAGGTACGACGTAGAAACAACAACACTCAATCAGCTTTAGTTTTCAATGTCTGCATACACATATTCTGTGTAGTCTATATAACATATAAAGAAGTTTATGTTGTTCTGTCTGTTGTGTCCTATTCCCCTTCTGACGAACAAGGAGGGTCAAATGGGAAACCGGGATTACATTTTAAAAAGATTTTATTTTGTTTTCTATGTCATCATAAAGATAATCAGTATGGCTGCCTAGTGAGTACAGCCACCGTGAGAGAATTACCTGCCAGTTCAGTGCCATGGAATGCCACACCCCGACTTTGCCTGCCCTACTGAGCACAGCCACCGTGATAGATTTAACTGCCAGTTCTGTGTCATGGCGTGCAACATCGAGACCTGTCCTGTTCATGAGAACAAAAAGAAGAGTTGTGGTTGGATCTGGTTTGTCGGAAGAGTTTCCAGTTAAAATCGGTTAGAGGCAAAGAAGTGACCCTTTACTCTTTATCATGGTGCTGGCACTAATCAGCAGGAAGATCAGCATGAAGGATGTTCTCAGGAAGGAGATGTATGCAAACGATCTGGCCATGATAGCATACAAAAAACAAGAACTACTGGAAGTGTTGGAGGAATGGAAGGGGGTGTTCAAGAAGCACGGACCGATAATGAGCAAGGAGAAGACAGAAGTGATGTGGGTTTGACATCAGAGAGAGGACTTGATCATTAGTTTGGATGATAAGGAGATCAACCAAGTGGATGGCTTTGTGTAACTTGGAGGAATGGTTAATGAGGATGGGTATTCAGAGGTAGAAATGCGATGTCGGATACAACAGGGAGCGAATGCTCGGGGAAAGGTAGAGGGAGTCATTTTGGAGAGAAACGTTTTGAAAAAGCTGAAAAGGAAAGTCCTGAGAGCTTGTGTCACACAAGCATGCCTGAATCTGTATCTGGAGACAGTGGCGTTGACAGAACAAAAACAGCAGCTGCAAGTTTGGTTCTGGTCGAATAACGCGAACAAAAGAGGGTTGACGAAAGAAAGATGAATTACCTGAGGAAAGATGTGATGCAACAAGACAGTTCAACAGGAAGATTGGTGAGAAGCAAGGTGAGAATGGCAGGCCACATGGTAAGAATGGATGCAGACATACTAGTAAAGAGATTGGAAGAGATAGGTGGAAAAACGTCAATGATGCAAGAAAAGGGGAAGCGAACAGCTAAGATCGAAAGACTGCGTGAGGTGGGATATGAGAAGATCGGGGGAAGATGAAAGATGGAGAGGGGGCGGCCGATAGAAAAGTATGGAAAAAAACAACAGAAAGAGTGACTTGACAATATTTGACCTGACCCTAACCCATGAACAGCAGTGAACAAAGAGGAAACATTTTCATAAACAATGTATAAACTGCTTATGAGAAAAACAATTATTTCAATAGAACATTTGTTAAATTTTAGCACCCCTCTACAGACATGGTGTTGTGTGATTATGATGCGCCATTTAGAAACCTGGAGTCTATGACAGTGACATGATTCTCTCCAGAGCCTTTTTCTCATGACACGCCTATCTCACTGACTGACTTATCTCACGTGTGACGAGGTTGCCATCATTGTTGACCATGACGCTCCACAACTGGATAGTGGACTGGAAGGTGGCGGCCACCATCCTGTTGCAGTTCTCCTGGCCAGTGTTGAGCACCTTGGCATTGAGGACCACCTGATCTATCAAATCCATCAGACACGGGCTAGTCCACGAAAATTAGCAGCGTGCAGAGTCCTTCATCCTGTCTCACATAAACACACAAGTTACATCGATCTGTAGATCTGCGTCAAACAAACAGTTCGCACATCCACACTTTGGTATTCTGCTGTGGAAAATTACAAAATCAATCTCTCATATGTATCTCTGTTTGAGCAATATGCATTTTACCATATGGTTGTACTCATCTAAATGACGTACTCTTCTTGACTACAGCATGCTCATAAAAATCAAATATCCTTTGACAAGAAGGATGTAGAGTGAAAGTAGCAATAAAAACATTTTACAAATCAATCTGGTTACCAAAACGTAACACCCCCTGGCTGACCTGTTCATTCCAACACCTGTTGTACTGCTCTGGGAAGCATTCAGCAATGCTGCAATTACTGTGCAACGATTTTTCATTAACATTTCCACACTTGTCTGTACCTGTGTACTCATTTACTGCTGGGTGAACTGTGGTAATGTGGGGGAACAAAATTGTCAAAGCTTTGATACGGCAGCAATTGGATTTGAACCCGGGTTCCGTCAACCAAGTCTGGCGTTCTACCATTGTGTGGTAGAAATATCATGAATAAATATTTTTTTCATATTGCGAAGCATAAGCATATTGAAAGAGATGAGTCAATCAAATGTATGAAGTTTGTAACTTCTCATGAGTACACACATAGACACATTCCCATCAGTTGTTTGTATAGTGTATACAGCCATTGCCATAACCAAAACATGTACTTACATCTATTGATTTGCATCTTTAACAAAGAACAACACTGTTTCCTTTTAACCTTTCATGGCTATCGCTTGTCGAGGGAAATCGCAGCACAAGGGGTCATTTGTCTGCATTGTTTAATATGTTTCAATGAACAGGTAAATCTGTGAAGCCATCAACCTACAGACGAGATGGTATTTTCATGTTGCATAAACAACAGCTCAGGCATTGACCAGTTGACCTACAGAGCACTTTTAAAGAGCACCTTGTGCAAGTGGATTCATAGGTCAGACAACGATTTCATAACCTGTTGAAGATAACGCTCACTTCAGATAACTTTATTTTAATGGCATATTGTGAACTTGAGAAAGAGAATCTAACAATAATAAATATTCAAAGAATTACGCATGCATTTGATCGTACATTTGAGAATTTGATAAATCAAATATTTGTGGGTCGCATGCAAATGCAAATGCTGGAATGCTGGAAGGATTGATTCCTGATGGCACGTCAATAGGGAGGGAGGGAGAGAGGGAGGGAGGGAGAGAGGGAGAAAGGGGGAGAAGGAGAGAGGGCGAGAGCGGGAGAGGGGGAGAGGGAGAGAGGGGGATAGGGGGAGAGGGGGAGAGGGGGTGAGGGGGAGGAGAGGGAGAGGTGTAGAGGGAGAAAGGAAGAGAGGGGTGAGGGGGAAGGAGAGGGAGAGGGAGAGGGGGAGACGGGGAGATGGAGAGAGGAAGAGAGGGGGAGAGGGGGGAGAGGGGGAGAGAAGGGGAGAAGGGTAGAGAGGGAGAAGGGGAGGGAGGGAGGAAGGGAGGGAGGAAGGGGGAAGGCAGGAGGGAGGGAGGGAGGAAGGGGAAGGAGGGGAGGGAGAGGGAAATGGAGAGGGACATTGAGAGGGAGAGGGAGAGAATACGACACTGTGGTTCTGTAATTCCAACACGCCGCTAACTTTGTATATTACCAGAGCGACTTCGCGATAATCTCGCGCTAAGTTTGCAGGAAACTGTTGAAACACGCCGAGGACGAGTGGGGATTGCGTCTCAACGTCGGCGATCGCGACGACGTCGGCGCCTCGAAAATAGGAGGCTTCGACAACGGCGACAATGTGGTCGTATGTTTGATGCGACAGTTCATCTACGAACGAACTACATGACGACGGCGCTCGGCAGCATCAAACCGCTGCCCAAGTACATATTTGTCTTGCTCGACGTCATCAAATCTTCATCCATTCCCCACGTCTACAGCAACTGCTCTTACAAGACTCTGCCTCCATCCAGGTCAACTCTTTGATGCGATACCAATGCCAGTTCGTTCCAGGACACACGTTAGATGATATAAACAGTATAACAAACAATCAATCATCTTTGATATAGCAGTCGACGCTCCCCATCATAGACACCGCGTACGACACAAAGTGTTGACTTCGTACCAGGATACACGTGTGTAACAAACACTGATACGCAGACACGCTCCCTGCCGACGTTTAATAAAAGACACATGACGTGATCTGAGCTGGTACGCGCATTGAGCTATAGAGGCCTATGTTGCAACATTTGGTTTTGCGCGGTTTATTATTTTACTTTTCGTACTAGTGTTAGCAGTAAGATGCGCGCATGAGGAAGCTACAGCGTAGTGGGAACCATGGCCACATTAAATATTGCTAAACACTTGTACTTGTCTGCTTTAACAAACAAACGGCACATGTCCCTCCCGCGTTACCTCCTCTCCCTCTCTCGCTTCTTCTCTGACCCCCTCGCGTCTCCTTCTCTCCCATCGAATGGGGCGTGATAACGTTCCAGATAGAACGTCAGGCTCCCAGTCGTGAAAACCCTAGTTTCGAAGCTTTGGCAATTTGTTTCACCGAATGTTGCCACACCTCATTCGTTTGTATAAATGAGTACCTGGCTATATGCAGTGGTGATTATACGTGCGAATGGTCTTCGTGCAGTAACTGCAGCAAGACTGAGTGCTTCCCAGAGAAGTCGAGATGGAGTTGGAATGAACAGGTGTGCTTGGGGGTGAAGTGTAAAACACTTCGAACAATACAAAGGACTGGATACAGTGAACATAATTTTCATGCGAATCTGTCTGCCTCCCTCCCTGTCTGCTTCCATCCCCGATTACGTATTTTTGACATTACAATATGCATGTATCGATACAATTAGAATAGTTACTTCCAGGAGAAGTTGCGATAGATTTTTAACGAACATTTATGAGAGTTTTTGAAGTGTAAAGCACTTTGAACAATCCCAAGGACTGGATACCAAGAGGGAAATTTTCCTGCCTGTCTGCATGCCTTCCACCTGTCTGCTACCAGTCCAATGTAAGGGGCTGTCCTTTTCTGCCCACATTTAAGTCACAACAGAACACTGAACGTACACCAACAGACGCGTACTATTACTTTTTGTGTAACCGTTTTGAGAAAATTGCTGTAAACAGAACGATTACGTATCCTCAATAGAACAGCACGCATTTGTCGATACAATTGGGATATAAGAATAATTGCGACATAGAAATTGCCCTTCTAAGTGAGGATTACAACGTCATTCAGGGCGTTGACAGGGGTCAAGGCGTGGCATTTTTCTTCACATAACAGGCGGGTCCAGACTAACAACAAAGAGGTACCCAGTTTTCCAATAAAACATCAAGAATAGCAACTATAGTTATCCATATTTCCACACAGACAGCACTTTCTAGAAAACAGCACAATGAAAGGTTCATACAATATTTTTTCTTTACTGAAGATATACTAAAGTTATGGTTCCAAGTTATCTATGGAGATGACTTTAAATGATGCCAAGGGCATCAAGCTAGGCTGTGTGCTGTTCATGTCATGGAAATTAGCTTGTGTGCTGATCATGTCATGAAAATTAGCTGTGTCCTAACCGTATCCATCCAGACTAATATAACTTTAGTTATATTCATAATCAATGCTTCAATTTGGATTACTTGAAAAGACAACCAAGCTATCAATTGTATATTTGATCTTAAGTTACACATTTATTTATCTGTTTTGTCACTGTTATAAGGCAAAGCATGCTAATCATTATGACAAGTAAATATAAAGCTTCAGTTATTTTTAAGTATTACTACGGATATGGGTATATGAAGGACACCTTGGCTATACAGTGACCTTAGTACACAAATATCAACAACTGCCGTATTTGCAAGATATTTATGAAATACAGATCAGAGTTTCATTCAAAAGATGACAATTAAAATATAATGAAACAACATCCTCATAGAAATATTTGAATAACAATTCATTTGTCCATATACTCATACAAAACTATCTCCGCTGTGACCCCCCTAGAGATCACTGATTGGCCGTCACGAGGAGCCTTACAGGCCAGTTCTGTGTGATGGCATGCCACACCACGACATAGCCTGCCCTGTTGAGTGCAGCCACCGTGAGATATACCAGCAAGTGCTGACCTTGCCTGTCATACTGAATGGAGCCAATGTGAGCGAAAAAAACCCTGCCACGGTGAGAGATTTACCTGCAAGTTCTTTCATTGTATGCCACACCCCGACCTTGCATGTCGTACTGAGTCCAGCAATCATGAGATATTTAATTGCCAGTTCAGTGTCATGGTGTGCCACACCCTCACCTTGCCTGTCCTACTGAGTGCTGCGAGTTGATTGCCAATGAAGAACAGGTTGTTGATGACAATATACATATGGAACTTGCCTGCAAGGGGAGAGAACACTTTTATTCAGTGAAGTAGCACGACGTTTTCACCTTACACTAAGCAAACATTTTAATAAAACAGTTGTTTATGGACCTGCTAAATGGAGATATTTAATCCTCATAAAAGTACTTCGGTCTGAATGTATCAGTTTAGTCGACTGGACTAAAAAATTCAATTCAAATTAATTGTAACTATATACAATAAGAACAAATACAAAGCAGAGCGAAGTCCTATCTAATTGCATAAAGTGAACAATAGGGGAAGAACAATATATAATGTTGTACTCCCTTTTAGTTTCATCAACTACACTTTTGAGCTATGGGTGGTTTGGAACATTTGTGAATGGCGAAATAGATTTGTACTTAGCAGAGACCAAAAAACCACATAAAACTGCGCGTGCAGTAATATTACAGGAACTAGTTGCCCACGCAACCAAATTACACAGTCGTTGTCCACACGCTCCCTTTATTATAGGGGCATTGTTAGCATACATTGTTAGCCTACTTCAATATAGGGGCTGCCTCTGTGAAGTTACAGAGGCCGTATGCGAAACGAAGGAAGCCTGGAAAGAAATAGAGAAGAACAAGGAGAGAGGAAATCAACCGGATTCAATGATATACACATATACGGGCAGGTGAATACAGCGGCAAAGTGAGCTGTTGTTAGGTGAGGAGAGATATGGAAGCAGACGTATATAGCAAACAAGACGAGGATGGTGCAAAGAAGATGATCAAGGATAGAAATGGGAAGTTAGTGACAGAAAAAGAGGTAGTGCTGAAGGTCTGAGAAAGCTACTCCAAGGAGGTACTGAACAAGGAAGGAAATAACAACGATGAGGAATTACCAATGGATGTAGAGGGAAAGAGAAGTTAACTGGTATTACGGATACAGAGATGCAAACCGGGGTGAAAGGGATGAAGAAGGGAAGAGCACCTAGTACCGATGATATGCATGTGGAGATGGTAATGGCAGCGGGGGAGAGTGGAATCAGCTGGACAAAGAGGCTGCTGAATACATGTATGAGGAAAGGTAAAGGACCAGAGGAATGGTGAACAGAGCTAATTGTCCCAATATGGTAGAAGAAGGGAGATGTGCAATACCCTGGGAAATACAGAGGCATCATATTTCTAAGTCACATCATATCATGAAGCTGCTAGAGAGGACCCTGGATGGCAAGATCCGAAAGAGAGTAGAGCAAGAATTATGGGAAGAATAACAGCGATTCAGAAAGGGAAAATGAGGACTGATGGGATGTTTGTATTAAGACAGCTGGTAGAGAAGAGGTTTGAGGTGCAAGGGAGAATGGTAGTGGGATTTGTGGACCTTCTCAGGAAGGCCATAATAGCAGAGAGCAAACAAGAACTACAGGAAGTGTTGGAGGAATAGAAGGTGGTGTTCAAGAAGCACGGATTGAGAATGAGCCTGGAGAAGACAGAAGTGATGTGGGTTGGACACCAAAGAGAGGAGCTGACCATCATTTTGGACAGTAAGGAGATCAAGCCAGTAGATTACCATGGATGAAAGTTTACGGAGTATGGGCATTCTGACGTAGATGTGAGACGTCGCATACAAGCGGGAGCGAATGCTTGGAGAAACGCAGGGGGAGTCATGTTGGACTGAAACGTTTTGAAAAAGCTGAAAGGGAAATTCCTGAGTATGCGTGTTACACCGGCATGCCTGTATGATCTGGAGACAGTGGCGTTGACAGAACAGCAACAACCGCTGATGCAAGTTTGTGGGAACAACTGGGTTCGTCGAATATAAAGAACAAAGAGGGTGGACAAAAGAAGGATGAACGACCTGAGGAAAGAGGTTGGGATTCAATGAAGCCTAACAAGATGATTGTCGAGAAGCAATGTGAGATGGGCAGGCCACTTGGTAAGGATGAATGGAGGCAAACTAGCAGAGAGCAGAGGTGAAAACACATCAACAAATCAGGAAAAGGGGGAGGCCACATCAAATATAGGAACACTGTTTGAGGCGGGATATGAGAAGATCGGAGGAAGATGAGAGATGGAGAGAGGGAGCGGCCTTTAGAAAACTATGAAAAGAAACAACAGAAAGAGGGGCTCGACAATACTTCACCTGACCATCAACCCTGTACAGCGGTGAACAAGAAGGAAGAGCGCCATTAGCTTGGTAAATAGTTATGTTTAATAAATGCAAGGAAGTGGTCAACATTTTCATAAATAGTATAAAACTGCTTATGAGAAACAACAATTCTATACAAAGTTTGCCAACTTTTAGCATCCCTCTACAAACATGGTGTTGTGTGACTATGGTGCAGCATTTACACACATGGTGCCTATGACAGTGACATGATTCTCCTCAGAGCCCTTTTCTCCTGACTGACCTATCTCACTGACTGACCTATCTCACGCGTGACGAGGCCGCTATCATTGCTGATCATGACGATCCACAACTGGATGGTGGCGTGGAAGGCGGCGGTCACTATTCTGTTACAGAGATGCCAGCGTGCAGAGTCATTCATCCTGTGTCACACAAACACACAAGTTACACAGAACTGCTTCAATGACACAGATTACACCCACACTTTGGTATTCTGCTGAGGAAAATTACAGAATCAACCAATTATATTTATCTCTGTTTGAGCGACACCCATTTTACCAGATGGTTGTACTCGTATATAAATGACGTACTCTTCTTGACTACAGCATGCTTATCAAAATAAATATATCCCTTGACAAGAAGGATGAACAGGGAAAGGATAAGTAACAACATCACAAAATTCAAGCAGGTTACCAAAACAAAAGCCATTACCATTCAGCACCAATACTGATTTATTAGAACACCTATAAAAGTGAGTTTTTTAATCTAATGTGACATTCTCCCCCCTCCCCACCGTTCATCATTACAGTTTTTGTAATATCTGTTCCAGTCATGAATCCTATGTATTTCCAAGAGGACCATGACTGTTTTGCTTGCAAGGCGGTTATGTTTAGTTATGTGTCACGGATTTCGGTGGTGGTCCACGCAAAACCAGGGGCGGGCCGTACTTAGAATAAGCTCAACATATGAGTGTAAGAAATTTCCACAAATGAAAAACAACACCAAAGTAATCAACATGAATATGTTTACAATTAATCAAAACCTAACTGAAATGGTGCAAATGAAATAATAGACATCAGTGTTAATAAATTCGTCACAAGCAGAAAGGCGTATTTCACACTTATAATACAATGTTCCGAAAACAAAACAAAAATAGTCACAGAAGCATGCCTTGTGACGCATAAAGTCAACAATACCCTTCGCGCATTCTGCTGGGTTGAGTAGAACGATAACTGATGTGGCCGTCGGTCGCATAATCTCACCGGCAGCAGAATACGTTCGACCGCAGTGATGTCGACATTGTTGTCGGCTGGACGATAGTAGGCAAGATGTCAATAGATCGTGGAGACGGCGATGTTTCGTGACGACGGCTGACGCGGACGCTCTGATGTCACACACGGGGAAGACAGTTGAACGGTCAGCTGGGCGTACAGTATGTCAGCCGGCAATATGTCGTGGAGACGGCTAACGTGTCGTGACGACGGCTAACGTGTCGTGACGACAGCTCGTGCGGACGCACTGGTGTCGCGCGCACGGGGAAGGCAGCTGAACAGTCGGCTGAACGCTCTGTAAGTCGGCCGTCAACATGACGTGGAGACAACGAACCTGTCGTGGACGGTTCCATTACGTTGATACCCCTTTTAATATAATGTACCTTCCAATGTGGGCTCCCACACCACACTTGGATACTATTATTGCATAACTTGTTGATGCAATCCGTCTATATACACTCTAACATTTACCTCACCATATCCAGGAAAATAGTTCATATAATACCAATTCGTAGAAATTTGACATTATGACACCTACCTGTGTAAACACACAAAGTGGGGATAGGCACCAGCAATCCGACTTAAGTGATCCGTACTGTTTACTCTAGGTCCACCAAAATTGTTTTTGGCTACCGCAACACATGTAAAAAGACCTCAAGTAAAGGTACGTTGTTATACAGCACGCTATCCAGTCCTTGGGATTGTTCAACGTGCTTACCATCGAGGTACCGAGATTAATGGTGATAACACAAGTCACAATACAATGGTGATACAGGACTGCCAATCATTAATAATCGCACGTGCCCATTAAATTATATGCGCACATAGGCTTAGGTGGTTAGTATTGATATCGAAAAAAAATATATAACTTACTGCCATGATTTGGCATGTACCAACTACAAATCAGCATAACTAAATAGATTACTGTAATTGTATTTAGTCTGAAAAATAAAATGATACCCTGTAATAAATAATATATCCGTATAACATGGATAGGTTATATTAATAAAATACATTCATGTTGTTTATAAAGAAATAATAATAATACTGTCATAGTGCCATGGAAACTGGATACGTAGGTTCACGCTACTTGAAGGTGTGCAAGTGTGCAAGTGCCAGACAATGCTTACGTCATTTGACGCAGCAGTGTCTCGGGAATGTCCGCAGGAGTTACGTAACACAGGCGTCAAACACGGCGCACCTTGAAACATGCGTCCTGTTTACTTCGTACTTGATGGACAACACCCTGAGTGTCTTTGTACAAGATATTCCTATTGAAAGACCAACAGTCAGAAATCAGTTCATTTTTCCCTTGTTCATACAGAAGTTCAGAAGGAGTTTTCGTGAGGTCTTCATTCACAAATAAACGAAGGTTTAGACCCGAGGCTGTATTGTGCTGTTTTAGGTTGATTCGAGCTCTATATATAGCGTCCCTCCGACGTTCGCTATTTAGTGTAATAATTGTAATGCGTGGTCGCTCGCCATCCGTTTTAGGGTGGCCAATTCTGTGCGCTCTCTCAATCTCGTGAGACTGCAGGACTGGGGTTAACTTCGTATGATCATTGACAATGTCTAGGATTGCATTTTCAATTTCACCAATACCTACAGATTCGGATATTCCTTCTATTCTGAAATTGGATCTTCTATGATATTGCTCGATGCTGTCTTTGGCCGATTCTAACAAGTCGACTCTACTTTCAAGTGCTTTGATTTTCTCGTCCTTCTCTTTCACAGTTTGTTTTAGTTTCTCAGTCTGAGCTGCTAAGTAGTCTATTTTGTCAGCAATCTCTTGCGGGAACAGAGCTCGTTTCAATTGTTTTATAACATCACTGTCACTCAGAGTTTCAATAAAGGTAAGTTTTAGAAGTTCATTGTCAATACCTTCAAAGCGAGTAGCCTCTGACGAGCTTTTTTGGCGATGCTTGGGCGGCATGATATCTTATTGTCGTTGGTTACACGTCTGATAGGTGTGTCAAATGTGGCATGTCCAAGATGGACGTTCAATATGGCAGCACGCTGAATCTGAAAGACCCATAGATTATGTCCAAATCCACCCCCATCTTAGGGTATTGTGAATGTTTATTTCTCCAGATTCATCGTACGGATCGTTGGAAGTTCGATGCCATTAGATAATGTCGTTATTTTCCGTCGCATTTTTAACAAGAGAACATCGTCACACGAGAGCTCAACGAAATGCGGCCTGCTCCTTCCGACGTTATGAGTCGGACCATATATAAGTTAACGTTTCCGCCTGATTGTATCCCTACCAATATTATCTGGACAATATCCTATCTTTAAATGCATGGACACTATTCCGGAAATATTGTTTATCAGACAAAATATATCCTGGATATTGTTCTTCTACTGCTTTATATATACAGAATATCTGCAAATTGTCCAGTTTTTGAGGTTTATTTTGACTGTCTTTGGAGACGTATAATTGAATTACAGTTAGTAATTTATTATTTAAGCAGTCACATCTGTCAAAAATGCAATTTGCTGGCCCAGTAATTTGAGTTAATAAAAAATTAAGGTGGCTCCTCGAATTTTACTATTAAATTCATGTGTCTCATGACCCTATTGTCTTATCAACTTATGCTCCTATTGCATGCCATGATTTTGTCTATCCATTATACACTTTTGATTGGTCGATGTATGTATAATTATTATAATTTGTATTTACGGATATAAGAATTATTAGTTGTTATTTTTTCTTAAATAAAAGCATTCCTCTTCACATGACAGGCGGGTCCAGACTAACAACAAAGAGGTGCCCAGTTTTCCAATAAAACACCAAGAATAGCAACTATAGTTATCCATATTTCCACACAGACAGCACTCTCTAGAAAACAGCACAATGGAAGGTATATAAAAAAAAAAAAAAAATTTATTACGTAACATTATATATATACTAATTTACTTAAATATCTAATGCTTGTAATTAAAGATCCTCTCAATGTGACTTACCAAAGCCGTTACTGTGGATATACTGAAGGTGTGGTTCCACGTTCTCTATGGAGATGACCTTGAATGATGCCAAGGGCATCAAGCCAGGCTGTGTGCTGATCATGTCATGGAAATTAGCTGTGTCCTAACCGTATCCATCCAGATAATATGACTTTAGCTGTAATCATAATCAATGCTTCAATTTGGATTATTTGAAAAGAAAATGTAGCTTTCTTTTGTATATTTTATCTTAAGTTACACAACTGTGGATATAAGAGTGCATAAACGCTATAAAAGTGACATGGTTATCATCATTAAAAAATAGCAACAACACGCTTTTTCAATGCCCCTACTAATAGTTTCTTATTTTCTAGTATAAAAACATGCACACTGTGTTTTATTTATCTGTTTTGTATCACTGTTATAATGCAAAGCATGTTAATCGTGATGACAAATAAATATAAAGCTTTAGTTATTTTTAATTATTACTACGAATATGGGTATATCAAGGACACATTAGCTATACAGTGACCTTAATACACAAATCTCAACAACTGCTGTATTTGCAAGATATTTATGAAATACACATCACAGTTTCATTCAAAAGATGATAATTAAAATATGATGAAACAACATCCTCATAGAAATAGCGAATTGCTGGTGCAATTTTGCACAACATTTAATTTGTCCATATACTTATACAAAACTATCTCCGCTGCGACCCCCCACAGACCACTGATTGGCCGTCACGAGGAGCCTTACCTGCCAGCTCTGTGTCATGGCATGGCACACCCCGACCTTACCTGCCCTGTTGAGTGCAGCCACCGTGTGATTTACCTGCCAGTTCTGTGTCATGGCATGCCATACCCCGACATTGCATGTCATATTGCATGGAGCCAATGTGAGCGAAAAACCTTCCACGGTGAGAGATTTACCTGCACATGTTTTCATTGCATGCCACATCCGACCTTGCATGTCGTACTGAGAGCAGCAATCTTGAGATATTTAACTGCCAGTCCAGTGTCATGGTGTGCCACACCCTGACCTTGCCTGTCCTACTGAGTGCTGCGAGTTGATTGCCAATGAAGAACAGGTTGTTGATGACAACATACATCTGGAATTTGCCTGCAGAGGGGAGAGAACACTTTTATTCAGTGAAGTAGTACGACGTTTTCACCTTTCCCTAAGCACAAATTTTAATAAAACAGTTGTTTATGGACCTGCTAAATGGATATATTTAATCCACATAAAAGTACTTCGGTCTGAATGAATCAATTTAGTCGACTGGACTAAAAAATTCAATTCAAATTTATTGTAACTCTATACAATAAGGACAAATACAAAGCAGAGCGAAGTCCTATCTAATCGCATAAAGTGAACAATAGGGGAAGAACAATATATAATATATAATTGGAAAAGTGCGCATGCGTCGGGGTGGTACGAGTCCGTTACATCGCTTCACACATTTCACTCAACACAACATGTTCACCAACACAACAAATGACCACAATTGGTACAACAACTCAACATAACCCACTGATCACGCAGAAACAGACAAACCAAACGACAACAAACGCAACTAATCAAAACAACGCCCTTTACCGCAACACATGAACCAAAATTTCAAAGATGGCGGACTACCACTGCCGGCGCCGTCCGGGTGAGTTCTTTTCATTTTATCGCTAAGCATTTCATTAGTAAGCTTACTTTTCTTCAAGTCGCCACTGTTTGCATTTGGATCTAACTTTCAGAAAACCATGCTACAAAATGTATTCCAATTCAGATGTCCCTTTAGGAAATATTCCCCTCACTTAGTCCCGCATTCCACGCGGATTAATCTTGGGCTAACGCAGATAATCACCGTCACTCTCCTAATAGCAACGATCATTGGAACATGTCAACGCGTATCTCGATCAAATCTCAAAATTAAACCAAAATATTATGCCCTAACTTTGAATCCCCGAATTAAATTCCCACCCAAAATCAAATTCAAATCAGACATTGTTACACATCTGTACCTCAGCAGACTGATAGCACTCTCAGGCGACATCCACCCAAACCCTGGCCCATACGGGCGCCCAATTCCAAATATTACCACTTCTCCATCTAGAAATGAGCAATCCATTTCTACCAACACCCAGTCTGACAGTTCCACGCTTACTACCCCAACACTCCACACATCACAAAATGCAGGCTTAATTTTCGCTCCAAACCCCCAAAACACTTCAACACCCGAACGCCACAAGAAAACCCAAGGAAACACACTTAAAGGAATTTTGATAAACACCAACAGCGTTAAGAGCATAGAAAAAGCAACCCAACTAAAGGCAGCTATTCAATATAATAATCCAGACATCATATTTCTAGTTGAAACTAAATTAGATGCAAACTATGCTACATACTCTTTCCTACCACCCAACTATGAGGCCATCAGAAAGGACAGGAATGTCCATGGCGGTGGAGTCCTTATAGCCTTCCGTGACAACATTATAGCTGAACCCCTCCAAAATTTAAACTCAAATTGTGAAATAATTTGGACAAAAATTCACTTTGCACGAAACAAATGCATATACTTTGCATCTTATTATCGACCCCCAAATGACCACCTCCAATCCCTTGAAGCTCTCCACGACTCCCTAACTAAACTATATAGATCACAAAAAACTCCCCCTAACGTAGTCATAGCTGGAGATTTTAACCTTCCTGATATCAACTGGACAAATCACCAGACCACTAATAACAGCACCGCCAGCAAGCATAACAAACTACTAGAAATAACTAACGACTTTGGGCTGCAGAACATGGTAAACGACCCCACACGCATCGCTTCTGGCAACATTCTTGACCTCATACTCACCTCAAATCCCTCCATTATCATCAACACCCACACCACTCCTGGTATGAGCGATCACGAATCCGTGACCTTCAATGTCAACTTAAACCCAGTTCGCAACAAGAAACCCCCCCACCAAGTTTATAGTTACAAATCAGCAGACTGGGACCAACTCAAAGACGACATAGACAAACTAAATCTTGAGTACTTCGACATCGACCCCAAGTCACAGGATATAGACATAAACTGGACCTTTTTCCGCGAACGTCTGACTACCTTGATTAACAAAAACATACCTAGACGATACACAAAAGCTAAAACCCACCTCCCCTGGATAACACGTGAACTAATTAGAATGCAGAGAAGACGAAACAAAAGCCACAAAAAGGCAAAGCAAACTGGACTAAACAGTGACTGGGAAAAATTTAAGGAACTCCGAAAGCAAGCTACTAAAGCATTAGCAAAATCCTACAAAGACTATGTTAACAAACACATTGGAGACAGCCTGAAAACTAATCCAAAACGATTCTGGTCATTTATTAAGGCAAATAAACGAGAAAACATTGGCATCCCCACACTTCGAGTAAACGACCAACCAATAATTAATGATCGAGATAAAGCAAATGCCCTAAACAACCAATTTAGCTCTGTATTTACCCAAGAAAAGCACCCCATCCCCCAAATAGCCCCCTCTACTTACCCCAACATCCCCCTTCTCGAAATTGGCATAGATGGCGTAATAAAGCAGCTGGAAAATCTAAACCAGAATAAAGCTACAGGCCCAGATGAACTCCCAGCTAGAGTCCTTAAAGAAACTGCAAAGCAGATAGCTCCCATCATCACCCAAATTTTCCAACAATCATACAACACAGGTAAACTTCCTAATGACTGGCTACAAGCATTAGTAACTCCTATACACAAAAAGAGCCATAAATCTGACCCAGCTAACTACAGACCCATATCACTAACCTGCATCCTCTGTAAAGTAATGGAACATATCATCCTAAGCAACATGTGGAAACACCTGCACAAGCATAACATCATTCTCCACTTCCAACACGGATTCCAGTCGGGACTGTCTTGTGAATCTCAACTCATTGAGACAGTCCACGACTGGATGACTGCTATGGACAACAAGACCCAAATTGACGCAATCCTGCTTGACTTTGCTAAAGCCTTCGACAAAGTGCCTCACCTACGTCTTCTATCAAAATTGACCTCCTACGGAATCACTGGAATCACACTCAAAATTGGATCAAATCTTTTCTATCCAACCGCAAACAGAGAGTCTCAGTTAACGGTGTCACATCTGGTGTCCCACAGGGTTCAGTTCTAGGACCTGTCCTCTTCTTACTCTACATAAATGACATAAATGGGAACATCAAATCTTCTATACGCCTTTTTGCAGATGATAGTATTATATATCGTAAAATTTCTTCCAAAACCGACCATGAAATTCTCCAAACTGACCTTAGCCAACTCCAAACATGGTCAGACAAATGGCAAATGGAATTTAATGTATCTAAATGCGTCCACCTTCCAATAACAAACAAAACTAAACCCAGCACACACAAGTACTCGCTTTCTGGCCAGCCATTATCCACCGTATCCAGCCACTCATACCTCGGAGTAAAATTGGATTCCAAATTAACCTGGACAAAACACGTCACTGACATAACTTCAAAATCTTCGAAATGTTTAGGCATGATTAAACGAACTCTTGGCCCATGTAAACCCGAAGTTAAGCAAACAGCGTACAACATGCTAATCCGGCCAAAACTTGAGTACTCTTCACCCATATGGAATCCCCACACCTTTTCACAAGTTAAAAGCCTTGAAAGAGTGCAACACTCTGCTGCCAGATTTGTTAAAAATTATTACAGACGGAACACAAATCCAGCAGATCTAATTACTGCCCTTGGATGGCCAACCCTCGAACGAAGGCGCATTATCAAACAAGCCACTACCTTCTACAAAATTCTAAACAACATTATTGAGATCACCCCCCCTCCGGGCCTACTAACTCGCTCTCGAACCCGTGGACAATACATAGCCCCCAAGTGTCGTATAAATGCAATGGTCTTTTCATTTTATCCCAGAGCCATTCGCATATGGAATATGATTCCATCAAAAATTACCAACATAAAAAACCCAAAATCATTTCAAGAAGCTATTATGGAACTCCCTTTCACCACACCTCCTCACCTAAACTGCCTTTAAAACACAGTGCTCAGCGTAAACTTATCCATGGTGTGGGTATGGAGACTGTCTATGTGTGCATGTGGCAAGGCAGCGACAGTATCCATACACACAACCAACCTATTACAAATTTTCGTTAAACATCCTATACATAAAATAAATAAAACTATCAGATAAAAAATATTTCAGCAACATTAATGATACTAGTCTTTTAATCGAACGTACCACCCACAGCGCATGCGCACAGTCCACCACAAACTCCTGAGTTAGCCCAAGTTTGGGCTGTTTGGAGTAAACCACTTGAGACTTGAGACTCCCTTTTAGTTTCATCAACTACAGTTTTGAGCTATGGGCGGTTTGGAACATTTGTTCTTGGCGAAATAGATTTGTACTTAGCAGAGACCGAAAACCACATAAAACTGCAACAATTATGTCCAAACCAACGTGTTATTTTATGACAATGTTGAACTGACGTACGTCGCCTCTAAATAACATACTAACAGAGGTTCAGCCCGTGAAACATGTAAGTGGACGTGGACGTGGACGTGTACATGTAGCTAGCGGCCCGTACGCTTACATTTTAATATCTTCACATTCGCCGGTATTTCATTCCTTAGACCTTGGTATAATCCTATTCCTTCTACGAGAGAAGAATGAACATTCCAGAAATGTTCCTGCATTATGAAACAGCACAATTGAAACACAGTTTCGTCACAGGGATGGAACTTTTGCGTAGACATTCCTCTTGGCAGGCGGCGATGCGTTGCTGGTTGACTTCTCAGAGTTCGTTCTGAACACCGTAAATATGCGGTAGGTGAAACATAACTATTGGCTTTCCACTTGGAGACACCGGCTTTCGTGATGGTCTAATAACGTGGATGTACCAAATATGGACCATACTATCAAGTTCTTCTTAGAAGAGAGAGAAAGATATAGAACGTGGGAAAAAAATAACAATATACGAAGATACTATTATAACGTAATATAGGCCTGCAAACTAAAATAAATAACGTGCAAAACTATGACTTCTGATAAGCGGTGTGGTGATCGGTGTGGTGGAATCTTGGATTCACACGCACGCACGCACGCACGCACGCACGCACGCACGCTCGCACGCACACACACACACACGCACAAACATACACACACACGCACAAACATACACACACAAACGCACGCACGTACGCACGCACGCACCCACACACGCACACACACACACACACACACACACACACACACACACACACACACACACACACACACACACACACACACACAAACACGCACAAACATACACACACAAACGCACGCACGTACGCACGCACCCACACACGCACGCACACACACACACACACACACACACACACACACAAACACACGCACACACATTTTGCAGAAGTCATCCCAGAAAACCACGTCTATTAATGCTAAAGATATGACAATACTGTTATTGACATTTGTTTATTTCATAGCTACAAACCAACTATCCCAGAAGCGAAAAAACCTTTGAGAAGAGAAATACGGAGTTGAGTACGTAAACCGTGTCTTTCCGTTGTCCCATAATTAATAATGTCTTATAATACAAGCAACCTAAATAATACAAGTGGTCTTAAATTACGACTGTTCATACAAATTTTAATTATTCTATTGGGTCACACCCTCATGAGAAAATATGACTTCCACATTTTAAAACCAACATTGTTATGATAGTTATCATGCCTAATGTATGGAACAATAATTTGTTAACAGTGTTACGTAGTGGACAAAGGTTAATCGTGGATAGAAATCTATAGCGTTGGTAATTATTTTGACAAGGATGTTTACAACGAGTACCTGTGGTTACATATCGAATTTTTAACCTTCAAATTACGCGCTTAATTCGCCTATTTCTAGGTCGGTCGCCAGCCAATGAGCAAGGAAGTGATGTAAAGACACACCTCGTGTGGGCCGCTCAAGTGACACCATTGACATTGTTGTTGTGTAGGAGCGGAACGTTCGAGTCCCAAAAATGAGTGGCCAAAGGTATATAGACGGAGGCTGTAGTAACCGCACCACGAATGAAACTAGATTGCACAGGTTTCGTCCAGAGGAAAAGCTCCCTCGCTTCACCTGTCGTGGGTTCGTGCAGCGAAAAACACGATAATGCCATGGAATTGGCTGACCCCTCTCTACTCTCAGTGTCATCTGCGTTGGGGCTGAGTTTTTCGATGAAATGCAGCTATAAAATCTGATGGCAGAGCAAGAGATATCGTAAGCGTTCCCTCAAGCCAGATGCCATCCCAACAACAGTTTCTGCGCGAATGCACGCAAGAAGCGACAAACAACAGCCAACATCAAGACGAGGGAGCAGTATAGGCCTAGCAATCACTGCCATCAACTGGTCGTGCATCAAAGTTTCCCTCCCTCCCATATAAGATAACCCATATAAAACATGAATTTTATTTGCGCATGGCATTGCAGATATGAGTATTAAAATTACTGGTGCTGGGGTGGAGGGGTGAAAATTGCTAGGGGGGGGGGGGGCGGGGTGAAAATTTCCAAACAAGCAATAATTATAGGCATGGTCGTGTACATTAAAATTGAGACTGATATATATCACTGATGTGATTAATATACAATGTTCCGTTTTGTTTTATGAACTATGCCGAATAGAGGGTCTGCATTAAAAATTACAGTAAACATTACATCCCAGGTTCCTTTATCATTGCCTAGCAACTAATAATACCAGTGTTGTGATGAATATCAGCTGCACGACAATGTACATAGTTTTAGAAAATAGCACATCATTCAGACATTTATATTTTTTATTGTTACAAGTTCAGGGATGGGTCCAATTATGTAACTGTAATTGATTACAGCAAAATTGTGTAATTGTAATTGATTATGGTTTCAAAATGTTGCTGTAATTGTAATTGTTATATTTTGTATAATTGAAATTTTATTTCAATTACAATCAATTACTGTACGTTTCATATCACAAACTACCTGAACGAATTGTCAATAAAAATATAATTTAAGTCTCACATGAGTTGAAAATCCAGACTAATAATAACACCTGCTTATATATTTATATTTAAGTCCCAGTATTCACTGTCTGGTGGGTACTGGTCAGTGGTGCTAGTGGTGGGTAGCCTTAGCAATTTTTCAGTAAGTTGGTAACAGCCAGGAAGGAATAAACAATGCACAGACATTGTCAGACAAAGGCTAAACTGGTATTCAAACAACATGGAAAGACCTGTAGCCTGAAATTGCTTCAGAAAATATCAGCTCAGTGAAATGTTGCAGAGTTAGCAAGCCAATTACACCCCTTGTGTTGTGGTGGGTTGGAGACAGGTCAGGTGGCAAGGACCGTTTATATGGCCTCTCTTCCCATTCCCAACTCACGCAAAGCAAAGGGCAGACCAATTAAGAATGTCAGCTTAGAGAAGGAGCTACAACCTCAAAGTAAACACATCAAACCCTATTATTAGTATTTTCCAAAGAAAAATTTAAGAAATGCGCAAGGATAAATGTCTGCATTGGAATATGTCCTGTAGGATTATGTCTGGATATTGCATTGTATTTTTATATAATAAAAATATGTTTTAAACGGCTATCTTTTTATTTAGTATAATTCAAAGTCACAATTCAACAAAATGTACAAACATTATCGTTATATTTGTTTATCAATTGTGTACAAAATATTGAAATTCAGCAAAACGCGCAAAAATACATAATTAACAAATGCTGAATATATTTGGTTCCGCATAATGTAATTGTAATTGAAACAGTATAATTGTAATTATAATTGATTTGGATTATTTGAATTATGACTGTAATTGTAATTGAAATAAAAAAAATATTGTAATTGTAATTGATATAATTTTGTGTAATTGGACCCAGCCCTGTACAAGTTAGCTTAAATACCTATAGCTAATGAAATTTTGACCATTATTGTTTGCATTAGTTATTAATTTTTTTTAGTTTTAGCTAAGGAAAGTGTCTGCAGCCAAAGCCCCTCGTTCCAAGAAAGTTTTGCATACCACTGCATCTATAGCTGCAAGTTAAAATTTTATATTGTCATACAATGATTCAATAATATTCATTAACTATTAAATCTTGTCACCAGTAGCGCACATTATTATATGGGAAATTCCACGGTAACAGAAAAAAGATTTTGTTTTGCATATGTTTATATTTTCAAGACCAGCATATGCCTAGAAAGGAAGGTTAAATATGATATGTAAATACAAACCCGACCCTATAATAGGTTGCTGTATATATTAAAAAATCTAACAAATGGATGAAATTATGAAAAAAATTATTTTGGCAATGGAATTACACAGAAATAAACAACGTCAATTTCCAACATGTCATGACAGTTCATGTTAAGAGAATTTCAAGTAACTTAATTTCAATCAATAGTTAGTTCTCATGAAAACTTTTATGAGTTTTTGGTAACGGAATCACAGACAAAATGTATGAAAATGTATCACCGTGCTGTTCAAAGTATGAGATGTGCAGTACGTATTGCTTTCTGCATTTAGAATTTAGAGTATATTAACCTAAATAATCAGCAAAATAAAATAAATAAGTTGAGAGTTAGGAAGATGGGGTGGGTGTTGCCTTTTCATTGGCTGCAATGCTAAAAATGCACCTCATTGGAAATGCTATTTTTAAAGAAAATGAACCAATGACACTAAAAAAATTTACTCTTACTTTGGTCAAAATTCTACACGTTTTTGATATAAGTAGTGAAACTTTGGTACTGTTCCAAAAAAAAAATTATTTTTAGCAGTCTGGGTTCTCCAATACGGAATTGCCCATATATTTCCTGGAATATAGAACGCCAATAGAAAATGACAATGTAAGATAATTAAATAAATAATTGCTGACTTGTTTGTCTGCAGAAATGTTATTATAATATAACTTACAAAAAGTTTTAGCAACTGTTAATTGAATCAGTTAAATGGTTGGTGGTGTGTGTCATCAGTGTGGAATATCTGGTATTGTTTGTTCATGTGTGCATTAGTGCTTGTTTATGTTAGTTCATGCATTAGTGCATGTTTACCTCAATGAATGTTTTACTCAGAAAACTGGCAAGGCATGAGCAATATTCTACGGCCACGACTTAATAAATGCCCTGACCTAACAGGCATCTATCTTCAAGCAGAAACACAGACAGAGACTCATGCAGTTTCTGAAATGCGTCTACTTAGTGTGGACAAAAATGCAGCAATGTAGGATGATTGCTTTAAAGAGCATGCTAGCAGAGAGGACACATGTATTTTTTCACACTTCGCATTGCATGAGAAAAAATAGGGTTTGTGTTGGCAACAGTCATATGTCCTGTACAACCTGTCACTACAAGTCACAAGTACAAGCTGTATTCCGAAGTATACACGGGCAGTCGTGGTCAGAAACCGTACGCTCCAAATGTAGCCATTCATGTGGGACTACAAGATTCAACTTTGGGAAACACAAAGTTGAAGACACATTCTGGTCACAACAAACACGCCTTCCCCTAGTCGACATGGGATGCAAAAAGACATCCAACCGGGTTGCCACAATTACTTCTCAGTCCACGACTGATGACCTACAGCAGAGCAGCAATCAATATCAGCATGGATGTGAGGTACAACTCAACATCCCTGGAAAACAGCTACGGTTGTGGACAGCAGGATATTATAGATGTTCACTTGGAGAACAAACTGTGCAAACTAGGTGCATCACTTCACAATCAAGGTCAAAATATGTTGTGGCCAGGCCATCAAGGACGTACAGCCACGGTATACTTTTTACAAAAATCTGCATCCATGTTTTCTGCTTCCGTTGCCATGAGTCAGACCACAATAGAGAATTGCATTGGTGGCCATGTTAACGTTTTGTCTGTTTATGGGAAAACCTGACCATCAAAAATTCTGAAAAATAAATTTGCAGCAACTGCCATCATTTCACTGACATGCTCACCGGCTTTTGCAAAAATCATATACCTCCAGCTCTTTTAAAACGCTCCAATGGCCGATGCCCATCAATTGCTCTCTTCCTCCTTGTTCCTTACTGTAGAGGGGTGAGGGTCAGGTAAAGTATTGTCGAGTCACTCTTTCTGTTCTTTCTTTCCATAGTTTTCTATCGGCCGCCCCTCTCTCCATCTTTCATCCTCCCCTGATCTTCTCATGTCCCTCCTCACGCAATCCTCCCATCTCAGCTGTGGACTTCCCTTTTTCCTGCGTCCATTTTCCACCTCTGCTCTCTTTGCACGTTTGCTTGCATCCATTCTTACCAAGTGGCCTGCCCATCTCATCATGCTTCTCACCAATCTTCCTGTTAGGCTGCATTGCATGCCAACCTCTTTC
The DNA here is from genome assembly GCA_963662155.1 of Lamellibrachia columna. Classification (NCBI taxonomy): domain Eukaryota; kingdom Metazoa; phylum Annelida; class Polychaeta; order Sabellida; family Siboglinidae; genus Lamellibrachia; species Lamellibrachia columna. Next base: position 35,631,122 of record OY759273.1, on the reverse strand, counting down.
TTCAGGTCGTTCTTCCTTCTTCTGTTCACACTCTTTGTTCTTGTTATTCTCACACACTTGCAGCTTCTGTTGTTTTTTGTTGTTCTGTCAATGCCACTGTCTCCAGACCATACAGGCAATATTTACACAAAAAGCCATGTATTCATGCGCTATTCATGCAGAAAATTCCCATAAATCCCTCCGCCAGTTAAACTCTCAAAAATGCACTATTTCACAGCCAATAGCTTCTACAAACAAACTTGTGAATTTTCGTGCTCAAAGACACTCATGTCACGTAATATGAATTTATTAAATCCCCATTTTACAATTTAATATGCCCTACATTCGTGGTCTTACCCCATATAAAAATGGTACATTCATCAAGATTAAGTGCTTTGACTCTCTTTTTAAAAGTTTGAAGTGATGTACAATCGTCTAGATTATTCTTTATCACTATATTATTCCAGTATTTGGAACAAGTATATGCCAATGTATTTTGTCTGATTTTTGTATAGCAATTAATACGGTATTTTATAATAATTTATATAGTAGCATCCTTATGTAATATACATTGTGTTAATTTACATTAGTAGTTAATTATTGAATAGCTAGTAAACCTTAGTCTGGTTTTTAAAATGATTCCAAATGATACCACCGTTCACTCATAATAATAACTATTTCTTCGTCTTCGGTGCTGCCAACTAACGACCAAAGAAGGAATTGAACACTTCACGGTGGCGCGCCCTGTCCATTACATAGGACAATACTCGAACAGACGTGAAATACCCACGTGGATTAACTAAATGTCTGTCGGTCAAATATTTGCAAATATACGATGATTTCACAGGTAAATCTATTGGGTATTTGGCATGTTTAATTAAACCCTCAACAAATCAACGAACCGTGATAGTATTAACGACTTCTGAGCAGAATTTTTTTGACTTTGGTCTCAAGAGTCAAGTAATTATATACTCCAAACAGCCCAATCTTGAGCTAACGCAGGAGTTTTGACCAACGGCTTTTAGTCTCTTGCGAAAGACATGGGCAAAGTGGGGTGAACGAAATTGCCCAAGCTTCGAAACGGCGGAGGTGTAATCGAACCACCGTCCTCGCGATCGACAGGCGGGTGCTCTAACCATTAGACCACCGCTCCTTCCACCAAACACTGAAACAGCCCCTTGGGCCTTCTGCCTCTGGCTCTGGGGCTAACATGGGAGTGGTGCTTGGTGTGCATATCAATATGGGAAATAATAAATTTTGAACAAAATGATGCAATTTAAAAAGTGGATTAAAATCAGATGTCCTCCTTATAGGCAAATGAGGTGAGCTGGAGCTAGGGGCAAGATATAAGGTGCTCACAGCTAGTTAGAAGGGGTGAATATAGGGGAATCTTATTATTTCAGTATGGAGTAGATTCCAGGCTCTTATCACTTATGACTCTAGGATTGAAGGAGTATGCATATGTGTTGATGCGTGATTGTATTCTTTTTCTTCTTCCGGGTACAAGTCAACCCTCTCTTCAAGGCTTATAGACTCGGTGTGTGTGCACACGTGCTAAAGTGCTGTAAGAGAAAGTAATAAAATATTTGGAAGAAAGAGAAAAGATGATAGCGTGCGTGTAGGACTGCAATTTGAGGAGAGGAAAAGTTGATAGCGTGAAAAATGCAATATCATTTAATGTTGCAAGCTGGAGATCTTCTGTCTGAAAATCTCCAAAAGCTGTAGCTGCGTTGGCTGGCAGGTTATTCCAATTGGCTATTGTACGGGGTATAAAGCTATACTGGATGATTTATTATTTACATTATTTGTATATATTTATCAGGAACACTGTTTCGTGTATGGCTATGCCTATGGTGATGGGTTCATGGGACTATAAGATGTTTTGGCAGAGAAATATTCACGAGGTTATGTTTAATTTTGTAGAAGAAAGTAAGTTGGTTTTGTAATTGTCGTTGTTTTAATGTCTGCCAGCCAAGTTCGTGTTGTATGTGTGTGACGCTTGTTGTACATCATTGGTCATTAAGGACAAATCGAGCGGCGCTTCTTTGAATTTTTTGCAGGGTATCAATGTTATTTTGGTTATATGGATTCGAAGCTGTTGCTCCATATTCTAATTTGGGTCTTACTAACATATCATAAGCTGCCACCTTTTCTTTTGGTTTGGCTGGATGGAGTGTTCATTTGAGTAGGCCAAGTGTTTGTGCAGATTTTGATGCAGTGGTTTGTACAAGCTTAGTCCAGGACAGTTTAGAACCTATGATTATGCCTATAGGTATGGGTGTGAAATTACTTGAGAAATCGGCTGGTTTGAGATGGTGTAGGTGAACTGGCTAGTTTTAGACTTAGAGTAATTGTGATTAGGTAGCATTTTAATGTGTTGTATTTAATTCATTTGCCATTTGTTTGTCCAGACTGTTAATTTGTGATTGTCTGTTTGTACTATGTCATGGTCTGCAGGTGAGCAAATCTCTCTGTAAACAAACAATTGATTCATCAGCAAAAAGTCGTATGTTGGAGTGAATTGTGTCAGTGATATCATTTATATTAAGTAGAAAGAGGACAGGGCCAAGGACTGAGCCTAGGGATACACCAGATATGACGTTTGCTGGAGATGAGTGGGAACCATTTATTGAGACATGTTGGGTTCGGTTAGCCAGGAAAAATTTTATCCACTGTAACATGGATCCTGTGATGCCGTAGTAACTAAGTTTGTTGAGGAGTCGTTGATAGGGAACACAATCAAAGGCTTTAAAAAAGTCTAGTAAAATAAGGTAAATTTGGTGGCGATTGTTCATGGAGGCAACCCTGTCATGAACTGCCTTCATAAGCTGCATTTCACAAGAAAGTCCAAATCGGAATACATGCTGGTGAGGGAGAATAATGTTGTTGGCACCAAGGTGTTTCCACATGTTGCTAAGGACAAAATGCTCCATCACCTTGCACAGAATACAAGTTAAAGATATTGGTCTATAGTTAGCGGGGTCAAATTTATTGCCTTTTTTGTGTAGTGCCGAGACAAGGGCTGTATTCCAGGCTTAGGGGTGTTTGCCAGTGGTGTATGATTGCTGGAAAATGTGCTGTATTATGGGGGATATAGATATAGCTTAGAGCTTCAAGCTGATTTTTGATGCCGTTTAGTCCGATTTCTAGGGTTTGAATTGAGGAAAATGTTGATCGGCCTTTTGTTGGGATAGGAAGTTGCTCATTTGTGAAAACTTATATAAGTTGTCATTGAGAGCATTTGCTTTGTCATAGTCGGTTGTTTTCAAGTTGTTATTTACTTTTAGTACCTGAATGCCAAGATTTTCTGTTTTGTTTTGTCTGATGAAGGACCAAAATTAAGAGGAGACCAAATAGATGAGTTTAAAATAGTGAACGGTTATGAGGATGTTGATAGGGAGATGTTCTTCAAACTTAAAAAAGGCAGTAGAACCAGAGGACACAAAGCAGCATTAGTTAAGGAACAGTGTAGGTTGGACATGAGAAAATACTCTTTCTCACAGAAGGTGATAAATGAATGGAACAAACTACCAAATGATTGTGTTAATGCTAGTAGTGTGAATATGTTTAAAAATAGAATTGACAGGTATCTGATAAGGGTGTGCTACACAATAGTACACATAGATGAGAAAATTGTTGGACTCTTGATAAGCCAGTGGCTTCCTTGTCCAATTGCTATCCAGAACTTGTTGCTTGGGATGGTAATCTTGTTCAATTCTTGTTAAAATTGTTTTGGATTTGTCGTCAAACTTTCTCCAATAATGTTGTTAATGTAACTGTTAAAGATTTTGGTCACTTCTTTTCTTGCTATTTATCTAAAAAAAAAATTAAGTTTTCCCAATGTTTTATTGTTTTATTTTCTTGGCTTTAGCATGAGTTTTGTCCTTTTTCCTATGTAGTCTGATAATGAGTCTTGTGATCCAGGGTAGGTGTTGTTTAAATTTTGTCATGTGGCTAGCGATGGATACTCCTATCAGGTTAGTGTAGTTTTTTATGACAGAAGTTCCAATTTGAGTTCTTGTTTATCTGGTTTTTGAAAAAGTACTGCTAAGCTAGCTGGGTGAAGTTTGGTTTAAGGGATTCCCAGTTTGCAGATCTGTAGTTGTATACTTTTGTGGTGTTTTGTTTTTTATGTTAGGATTCATATTGATGTCAAGGAATGGCTTCATGATCACTCATGCCTGCCACTGTTTTTATGGTGGAAATAAGGGATGGGGTTGATGTAAGTACTAGGTTTAATATATTTTCAGAATCTATAGCTGGGGGTTCACTTACCATATTAACTATTCCAAATTCCCCAACTATTTCAGTTAGTTTGTTATATTTTGCAGCTGTCTGTTGGTTTGTTGCACACAAATTCTCCCAGTCGATGGCAGGAAGGTTTAGATCTCCAGCTAAGGTGACAAATATATACAGGTATAAGATGGAGAGAGATTCATGTAAAGCTTCTATAGATTTTGTGTAGTCATTTGGAGGTCTTTAGTAGGATGCGAAATAGATAGCTTTTTTTATGCACAAAGTGTATTTTAGTCAAAATAATTTCACAGGTTGTGATTAGTTTGTCTTGGTGGTCTGCTATAATGTAATTTCGCAGTGCTATCAAAACACCTCCACCATGATCTTTTCGGATTGTTTCATAATTTGTGGGGAGAAAAGAGTATGTGGGGATACTTGAGTTGAGTTTGGTTTGAAGTAGAAGGATTATGTGAGGGTTTGTTGAGTTTATTGTTGCCTTCAGTTGGGATACTTTGTTGGTGCTCTTGATGCTGTTTCAGTTTATCAGCATGGCCTTGTTAAGTTTACTTTTTACCTTTGCTCGGTCAGCAGTAGACATATTAGCTGGATTTGGTACAAATGTAGGGCTCATATCATCAGAGATATTTGTGTAGTCGCTGCTGTCTGGAAGAGACTCAAGAACTGTTTATTGGTTTGAGGTATTAATGTTGCTGGTGAATAGACACTCAGAATAGTTTGGCAGTCCACAGCAAGAACATAACCAGAGCACACTACTCTCGAGTGCCAAATAAATGTATAGGCCAAAAAACAGTTTAGGGTGGCAAATATGTCAAATTTAGTAATAGTATATAGTGCCGAATAACAATATGGGGGGTGCAAATTATTCAACACAAATAATAGTACAGTGCGAAAAAGTCAATAGTATATTTGTTTTTCAAAAGCAATTTTTTTACTCGACGCAAAGCCCTAGAAAACTATGTGGATCACTTGTATTTTGGGCTTTTTCTGCTGAATATACATACACTTTGTGCGTATTCATGTCACCGCAGATATAGTAACCGCATTTTATATCTGAAAAACTGGGGAATTTTCCGTTTTTAAATGGACACTAAAGTTTTATTGATTTAAATACGCAAGCGTGTTTCTTGGGAAACCGCAGCTAGCCGGTTACGACCGGTTTGAGGCGCTGCGCATGGCCGTCAGTTTACGCGATGATAAATGCGTTTAAACTAATAATATACCATGTCGTGCTCCCGAGAGCTAAGGATTCTGACCGATTCATCTAATCATTGAAATCTAACGGTCTAACGCTTCGGGATCAAAATCTAGGATCCTCAGAAGCACGGGATCCTGCTAAATTCACGACTGTCGTTGGAAAAGATGAAAACATAGTCGTCAGAGGGAGCCACATGCAACTCTAGTTGGGAGCAAGTGATTTTAGGGGTCATGCCTCAGTTACACTTCCTGGTGTGTTACATGTATGTTTCACGAATGACGGGCATGATACGTTCAGCCATTTTAAAAGGATTAGAAATGTCTAATTTTTACTAAACTCGATCAGCATGTCAACGAAATGATGATAACTGCAGGTAAGAAATTGAAGAATTTTTGATGGTCAAGTTTTCTTATAATCATACAAAACGTTAACATGGCCACCAATGAGAAATGTAACTGTATCCTGAACCTAAATAAGTAACATAACAAGGGAGCCAGAGACGAAGAGCGGGGCGAAAATTTTTGCCTAGTGCTTGGTGTGCATATCAATATGGGAAATAATACATTTTGAACAAAATAATGCAATTTAAAAAGTAGATTAAAATCAGATGTCCTCCTTATAGGCAAATGAGGTGAGCTGGAGCTAGGGGCAAGATATAAGGTGCTCACAGCTAGTTGGAAGGGGTGAATAGAGGGGAGTCTTGATGCTGTTTCAGTTTATCAGCATGGCCTTAAGTTTAAGTTTACTTTTTACCTTTGCCCGGTCAGCAGTAGACATATTAGCTGGATTTGGTGCAAATGTAGGGTTCATATCATCAGAGATATTTGTGTAGTCAAATATGGTGAATAGACACTCAGAATAGTTTGGCAGTCCACAGCAAGAACAGAACCAGAGCACACTACTCTCGAGTGCCAAATAAATGTATAGGCCAAAAAACAGTTTAGGGTGGCAAATATGTCAAATTTAGTAATAGTATATAGTGCCGAATAACAATATGGAGGGTGCAAATTATTCAACACAAATAATAGTACATTGCGAAAAAGTCAATAATATATTTGTTTTTCAAAAGCAATTTTTTTACTCGATGCAAAGCCAAGGCGTCCCTAGAAAACTATGTGGATCACCTGTATTTTGGGCTTTTTCTGCTGAATATACATACACTTTGTGCGTATTCATGTCACCGCAGATATAGTAACCGCATTTTATATCTGAAAAACTGGGGAATTTTCCGTTTTTAAATGGACACTAAAGTTTTATTGATTTAAATACGCAAGCGTGTTTCTTGGGAAACCGCAACTAGCCAGTTACGACCGGTTTGAGGCGCTGCGCATGGCCGTCATTTATGGTAAGTTTACGCGATGATAAAGGCATTTAAACTAATAATATACCATGTCGTGCTCCCGAGAGCTAAGGATTCTGACCGATTCATCTAATCATTGAAATCTAACGGTCTAACGCTTCGGGATAAAAATTTAGGATCCTCAGAAGCACGGGATCCTGCTAAATTCACGACTGTCGTTGGAAAAGATGAAAACATAGCCGTCAGAGGGAGCCACATGCAACTCTAATTGGGAGCAAGTGATTTTAGGGGTCATGCCTCAGTTACACTTCCTGGTGTGTTACATGTATGTTTCACGAAAGACGGGCATGATACGTTCAGCCATTTTAAAAGAGTTAGAAATGTCTAATTTTTACTAAACTCGATCAGCATGTCAATGAAATGATGATAACTGCAGGTAAGAAATTTAAGAATTTTTGATGGTCAAGTTTTCTTATAATCATACAAAACGTTAACATGGCCACCAATGAGAAATGTAACTATCCTGAACCAAAATAAGTAACATATAACAAGGGAAATGTGGTAGCCATTGAACACTCATGGAGGAGACATTTTACCAAAACTATAGTGCTAAAATGCATCAAAACGTGTGTCTGTCACCAAACAATGAGTGTATGCTATGGTGTGATGTGTGTTAATGTCAGTTACCCGTCATAGCTGATATTGCATCATGTGTGTTGGTCTTGGTATCAATTTGTTGACATGAATTTCAGCAGGTGATACCATGTGTGGTGGTCTAAGTCTATCTGATTGTGATCGCAGGGTTGCCAGTAAGCAGGTAGTAAATGCTCCATGAAATGCAGAATGATACAGTATTAGAATGTTGTGTGTGCATGTACAGTTCTTGTGTGTCTACATTCTGCTGACATAACTGGTCAGCAGATTTCGGTGACCTTAACGAGTATGGGTGATCAGTGCGATCTGCAGGTGACTGTTGCTGTCGTCGCCTTCGTTTTATGACTGGCCTAGTAGCTGTAGCTGTGGTTGTCATTGCTGATGTCGAGGTAGATGCCCTAACCACAGTTGCTCGGGTTGCAGGTTTGGGGCCAAGCAGACTCTTTCTGTATATATCTACTTGACGGCGGTTCCTTTTTGTTTCAAAATAGTCTCTCATTCTGCAGCCGCACCGAAGGCCGTCTGGAATATGCTCGTTGGCAACCCTTCCAGTTTGTTATAGGACACTGTACATTTTCCAGTTTTCATAGCATTGAGATTCCAGCTCCATAATTGATGCGATCAATTACGGAACACGCTCGTCCCTGTGCATTTCTGCTGAAGTTCACATTCTTTGGAAGAGATGCAGAGAATGATCTGTTGATCGATTCATTCTTGTCCATGGTTAATCTATGTCGTGTCATCTGAAGTGCTGCATTTCCGAGACGCATTTCTATTGACCCTTGAAGTGTTAACCATGTTTAACCGTGTCACACCACTTGCCTTCATGTGCTGTGACTTGTGCCACCAATTGTTTTGCAGTTGGCCTCGGCATACCACTGCATGTCGGCAGCAGTTTTTGCAAGAACCTGCGTAGCAGTCTACGGTAGTTTGAATGATGTCACTGGAATACAGTGTATGCACATTTGTGTAGATCTTCTGGCATCTGGTCTTCACATCTTCAGCAAACATTCTTTTGTTTTTTGCTCTGATGATGGCTGTTTCACCCGGAAACCTTTGGGGGGAGAATGAAGCTTTCATGATATGTCTAAATTGTGTCTGACCAAGATGTGTTGTGTCAGCCTGTCTTTCTGTGGGGACTGCCGGCATAGCATCCTGTACCCCACGAGAAGCTGATGCATCTCCATCAGTAGCCACATATCTGATTGCGACATTGTCTTGTGCGAAAATGTGGCCTATCTGTTTGCCAATGTCATACTCCTAGATTGGATCCACTGCTTGTAGAGTTTTTAACAAGATTTAACAAGATTGCTTCCCCAACCAACAAGTTCCAGATGGCAAGTGGATAAGGAAGCCATTGGCTTAACGAGAGTCCAACAATTTTATCATCTATGTGTAGCCCGCTCTTATCATATATCTGTCAATTCAATCAGGTTAATGTAGTTTTTATGAAAGAAGTTCCAATTTTAGTTCTTGTTTATCTTGTTTTCGAAAAAGTACTGCTAAGCTAGATGGGTGCAGTTTGATTTTAGGGATTCCCAGTTTGCAGATCTGTAGTTGTGTACTTTGTGTGGTGGTTTGTTTTTTCTGTTAGGATTCATATTGATATCAAAGAGAATGGCTTCCTGATCACTCGTGCCTGCCACTGTGTTTATGGTGGAAATAAGGGATGGGTTTGATGTAAGTACTAGGTCTAATATATTTCCAGAATCTAGCTGGGTGGGTTCATTTACCATATTAACTAGTCCAAATTCCCCAACTATTTCAATTAGTTTGTTATGTTTTGCAGCTGTCTGTTGGTTTGTTGCACACAAATTCTCTCAGTTGATGGCAGGAAGGTTTAGATCTCCAGCTAGGATGACATATTTAACAAGATTTAACAAGATTGCCATCCCAAACAACAAGTTCCAGATGGCAAGTGGACAAGAAAGCCATATCTTATTGAGAGTCCAACAATTGTATCATCTATGTGTAGCCTGCTCTGATCATATATCTGTCAATTCTATTTTTAAACATATTCACGCTACTAGCATTAACACAATCATTTGGCAGTTTGTTCCATTCATTTATCACCATCTGTGAGAAAGAGTACTTTCTCATGTCCAACCTACACTGTTCCTTAACTAATGCTGCTTTGTTTCCTCAGGTTCTACTGCCTTCTTTAAGTATGAAAAACATATTCCTATCAACATCCTCATAACCGTTCACTATTTTAAACACTTCTATTTGGTCTCCTCTTAGTCTCCTGCTCTCTAGTGTTGTCAAACCACATTATAATAAGCGACTTTCGTCTCAATTCTGGAATAATTTTTGTTGCTCTTTGTTGTATTCTTTCTAGCTTGTCTATGTCCTTTTTACGATATGGCCTCCATGTTTGAATACAATATTCCAAGTGTGGTCTAACTATTGCTATGTACAAGGGTACAATTAGCTGTTTCTCCTTATACATGATAGTTCTCCTAATTAGCCCTAGAACTTGATTTCCTTTTGAAGCAGCAATCCCACATTGCTCTGAAACTTTCATGTCAGCACTACATGTTACTCCTAAGTCCTTTTCTTGTGTGGTTCTACCTAGTACAGCATTCCCCATTGTATATTCATCGTCCATGTTTCCATGTCCTATGTGTATACATTTACACTTCCCAAAATTTAATAACATTTGCCATTTTTCTGACCATTTAACTAATTTATCTAAATCATCCTGTAAACTTTGTTTATCTGTATCATTTGTAACCTTTCTGAATACTTTTGTGTCATCTGCAAATTTGAGCAATTTGCTAGATATGTCATCTTCTAGATCATTTATATATATTAAAAACAGTATAGGGCCTAATACTGATCCTGTGGTACCCCACTCAAAACCGATTTCCAGTTTGAAATCTCACCATCTACTATTACTCTGTCTTCTGTGTGTAAGCCACGTTTCTATCCAGTTGATTACATCATCAACTATGCCATGGGCTTTTAGTTTAAGTATCAATCTTTGGTGTGGCACTTTATCGAAAGCTTTCTGAAAATCTAAGTAGACAACATCCACTGATGACCTGTCATCTACCCACTTTGTAATTTCTTCAAAAAACATAAGAGATTGGTTAGACATGACCTTGCTTTTAGGAACCCATGTTGAGATGTATTTATTAAATTATGTTTTACAAGGAATTCCACCATGTGGTCTCTGATTAATGTTTCGAGTAATTTACATACAATTGATGTTAAACTCACTGGTCTGTAATTTTCAGGCTTGTTCCTCGATCCTATCTTAAATAGTGGCGTAATGTTTGCTTCTTTCCATTCTGAAGGAACTATTCCTTCTTCTAGTGACAAGTTAAACAATTTTGCAAGTGGTGTACTAATTTGCTCAACAATTTCCTTAAGCAGTTTTGGTGGTATCCCATCAAGTCCAGGTGATTTATTATCTTTCATCTTCTTAATTTTGTTTGCTATCATTACAGGAGTTACAAATAACTGCCCTAAATGTTCTAATTTATTTCCCTCAAATTTAGTAAATGGAACTGGAAGTGAGCTGATATCTTCTGTGGTAAATACTGAGCTGAAATACTCATTCAGGACCTCTGCCATTTGAAACCCCTCTGAAATTATGTTTCCCCTGTTGTTTTCCAGTGGTTCGACCTTATCTCGAACTTTCTGTTTACTCCTTGCATAAGCATAGACTCTTGCTGTCATTTTTTTTATATTACCTGCCAATTTTTTTTCAAAGCTTCTTTTAGAATTTCTAATTTCAGTTGTAGCTAGGTTAAGTGCCTCTTTGTAATTTGCGTAGTCTTCATCCTTTCTGGTACGCCTTTAAACCATCCACATAGTTTGCTTAAACACTATTTTTCTAATAGCGTCTTTTGACAAGTGTTTCTTTCTAGACCGTTTTCCTTGTTTTTTCAAGGGAACAAATTTATCGATGATACTCTCAATTTCATATTTTAGAATATTCCAACATTCAATTGTGGTCTTATTCATCAGCATGTTATTCCAATCTAGCTTTGCTAAGTATTTTCTCATATCTTTATAGTTACCTTTGTGGAAGTTTCTCCAATACGTTTTTTTTATTTTTACTTTCTGATTTTACATTGATGTCAAAATGTATTTGATTGTAGTCACTGTTAGCCAATGGTTCATGTATTTTGACGTTGTCCACTAATTCATTTTGTGATGATAAAACTATATCTAATACATTTTCTCCCCTGGTTGGTTCTAGCACATTCTGAGTAAGGAAGCTCTCCTGAATTAAAAATAAAAATTGTTGGTCCTCAACCCCTGTACTCTCTAGAGATTTCCATTGTATGTGTCCATGGTTAAAAACTCCCATTATGATACATTCCCCTTTACTAACTTCCTTTATAGCATTTTGTATTTTTGTGTTATCTTCTTCGTTTATGTTTGTACTTCGGTAAACTAATCCAATAGTTAATTTTGAATTTCCTGAAATTATTTTGCAACAAACAGCAAACATTACGTATCCTGCCAATTCTAATTAAGCATCTGTAATGTCTGTGTTAGCCGTTGTTGAATTGTACCTCACGTCCATGCTTAGTTTGATCATTCTGCTACTCTGTGGCAGCTCCGATCGCTTGCGATGCAGCCTACCTGGCTCCATAACTGTTCTTAGCCGTTGTTGAATTGTACCTCACGTCCATGCTTAGTTTGATCGGGGCATTCTCTGGCAGACCACGCAGAATGTTAATTTCTTTTGTTTGCTCTCTTTTCTGCTTCAAATTATCCATTGTCACCTGGGCAGTGATAGCTGCTACCCTGTCTGCATTTCTCTGCAATCCACATCGGCTTGGAGGGGGTGTGTTCGTTGCAGCCAGAATGTGATATATCTTTGTGATTCCAATAGTCGAATCCTGAAGTCCAACGTGGAGTGCCACATTCTATGTGGCTGGTTTTTGACCACAACTGCCAATGTCTACCTCATCGTACAATTTGTACATGCCTGACTGATATTCACAGTGGAGACAACGTAGAGACATTTTCCAGCATAAACCGACTTGTTTTTTTTCATGTTCTTCAAAGTGTGGAGATGTGCATGTCGTGTTTTTGCATGCTCTGTGAAACATTCATTCCACATTGCCACATTTTTCTGCATGCTTACCATGCTTAGCAGACGCATCTCAGAAACTACACCAGTTTCTTCTGCTTGAAGGTAGCTGTCTGCTAAATCAGGGCATTGATCTAGCTGTGGTCGTAGAATCTTGCTATTTCCACAGCATCTGGCACGGTTAGCAGTCCACAATCATTACGTGCACCACTCTTGAATATTCAGTCTTCGCAGCCACACGCCGCTGTTTTTTTTTACGTATTTCTGATGTTGCAGCATTTCGTGATTCCAGGTACGGGTGGCCACATTTCAAACCTTGCACATTCTTAATGCTACCAGCAGATGTGGCAGATATGCCCATTGACCAGATAGGTTCCAGTTCAACTGTGCTGTATACTTGCTGAATAAAGACGTTGCCCAGGTAGGTTCCAGTTCAACTGTGTTGTCTACTTGCTGAATAACGACGTTGCCCAGTTAGGTTCCAGTTCAACTGTGCTGTCTTCTTGTTGAATAAAGACATTGCCCAGGTAGATTCCAGTTCAACTGTGCTGTCTACTTGCTGAATAAAGACGTTGCCCAGGTAGGTTCCAGTTCAACTGTGCTGTCTTCTTGTTGAATAAAGACATTGCCCAGGTAGGTTCCAGTTCAACTATGGTGTCTACTTGTTGAATAAAGACATTGGTCAGGTAGATTCCAGTTCAACTGTGCTGTCTACTTGTTGAGTAAAGACATTGCCCAGGTAGGTTCCAGTTCAACTCTGCTGTCTACTTGTTGAATAAAGACATTGACCAGGTAAGTTCCAGTTCAACTACGCTGTCTACTTGTTGAATAAAGACATTGGCCAGGTAAGTTCCAGTTCAACTACGCTGTCTACTTGCTGAATAACGACATTGCCCAGGTAGGTTCCAGTTCAACTATGGTGTCTACTTGTTTAATAAATACATTGGCCAAGTAGGTTCCAGTTCAAATATGCTGTCTACTTGCTGAATAAATACATTGCCCAGGTATGATTCCTATTTATGTCAGGAATAAGGCTAAATACTTGAACTTGTTCTCAAATAAACTATTTTAGTACTTCTTAATGTTTGAATGTGTTGTTATTCCTATACCTCCTCATTTATATTTTTTGCTCATCTCGTTCAATATTCATTTTATAAAAAAAATTAAACCTATATAGTATCGACTATGACATGTTAGCTAATTTGTGCTAATGTGTTATTTAGTTTTAATGAAATCATCAGAGAAACTTATAAATGATTTCATACTGGGCCCAGGTGAATTTCAGCAACTAATTGTGAAAGTGGGTCTATCTCTATACGCTATAGCATAATGCCATTCACATTTGTAGGTTGCCTGATTGAACGATTAATGTCAATGATTTTAACAACAGTGCGCACACTTATTAAACCAATCGTGCATATTACATTGGGTCATAGCCCCCTGTGGCTTATGGCCCCCTGTGGCTTATGGCCACATGTGGCTTATGTCCCCATGGCTTATGGCCACCTGTGGCTTATGGCCCCCTGTGGCTTATGGCCTCCTGTGGCTTATGGCCCCCTGTAGCTTATGGCCCCCTGTGACTTATGGCCCCCTGTGGCTTATGGCCTCCTGTGGCTTATGGCCCCCTGTGGCTTATGGCCTCCTGTGGCTTATGGCCCTCTGTGGCTTATGGCGCCCTGTGGCTTATGCCCTTCTGTGACTTATGGCCTCCTGTGGCTTATGGCCTTCTGTGGCTTATGGCCCCCTGTGCCTTATGGCCTCCTGTGGCTTATGGCCTCCTGTGGCTTATGGCCCCGTGGCTTAATTTGTTTTTTATGTAACCTGTTGCGCCACAACATGGTATCATGGTGAACTAATGGGTGACTAAACGGGGCCCCCTTTGTGAGATCCTAGATACGCCAGTGACTTGGAGACACTGTGACTGGGTGGTCACAGGCCAGACTGTTAATTAAGACGACCGGGGTTTGAATCCAATTACTACCAAAAGCCGTTGGTCAGTTCTACCTAGTGTCTATTCCAGGGGACATAAATGTCACACACGGGATCAATGTAATGTAAACATTTGAGCGTTTGTGTAAATGTTTTGCTGAACTGTTCATTGATTTGTAGACATATTTCAGTGTTGTGTGTGGCAGGTTCAATCCCTGCTGGTGTTTGCAGTGTGCATACAAACACTACTGGTTGTGTACACCTCTACTGAATTCAAATCGCTACATTCAGCCTATTTAACTATATGTACAATTTAGGTAGAATATTGTCATTGAAATACATTTTTTAGTTCCTCGGTGTGCCGCTGCGGTATCCAGTGTTGAATAAAGACATTACCCAGATAGGTTACAGTTCAACTGTGCTATCTTCTTGCTGAAAAAAGACATTGCCCAGGTAGGTTCCAGTTCAACTGTGTTGTCTACTTGCTTAAAATTAACTGGTTGCAGGTTGCAGTAATATTGGAGGAGGAACTGTTACACAAGAATGTGCTGCAAGATGTCAAGAGACTAAACAGACCATCATACTGTCAGCCTGGAGACTTTTCACAGTTTTGTCAATCGTGCGACCAAACACACCAGCTTTGACAAAGCCTACATATGGTGCACTTCCAAAATGATATTTAATTAATTTATATTAAAAAAAAAATTGTTTCCATTTGTTCTACAAGTACAATAATCTTGTGAACATGTTAAAGTACATGAAAATGTTAATATTATGAAATTTATCTTTCCATAGTTTATACTTTCAAGGCTAAATACAAACTTTGGTGTTTCTTCCAGAAAGTGTGAAGAAGAACAAGAAAGAGAAGACGTGGATAAGTTTGGATGTTATAGTGAGTAGCTGCCCAGTCTATCTGTTTATATGTCACACAGTGGGAATGTAAACTTCAGTGTGCATAATTCGTGGGCATTCCACAAACTCCGTGTTTGACCAAGTGCATTAGACTCCATACCTGATTACAGAAAAACTCCATATATAGTGACACCTGCTGACAACTCATCACTTTTGTGGCCTGTTGGGAGACTTCTGTGGTTTCTGAACAACTTCTGCTGAAGAACCTGATTTTTGGGGTTTCAACATAATTTGTAAGACATTCACTTTGAGGCAGCACTTTACACGGTGAATTTATGGTCATGTGTCCTAACAAAATGTCCTGTCATTGTGGAGTAAAAAGTATCAAAGCGTTTATTGGTTTCTGTTAGAAATGTTAGTGTGTACCAGACTTGTGTGTAATGAGTAATGAGTGTATTCAACAATATCATATAACTGCAGCGTTATGCTAGGAACTTGGAAGTTTTGTTCCTCTGTGACAATCTCTAAGCTCTATTTATTGTAATCCATAGGAGTGGCTGTATTAACCTGGATAAACCTGTCAATCCATCACCACATGATGAAGTCGCCTGGAACATGAGAATCATTCATGTTGAGAAGACAGGACATAGTGACACGCTGGATGCCAAGCTGACAGGATGTCTATCGTGTTCATAAAGTGCGTCACCAGGCTGGTCATGTCGCAGCAGAGCGCTGGCAAGGAGTGTTTGTATCTTCCGACTGCACAGTCAGGACAGGGATAATGGAATTCTTCAGGTAGGACTGTGTGACTTGGTAATGTCATCAACTTTGTAATACTTTCAAGTCACTAATATGTCATTTCAAGTGCCCCCTCAGTTAAACTGACATGGTTGTCCAGTAAACTTGGCATTTCTTTTGTGGTCAACACAGTGGACCCTTCTGTAACTTCATATCGATAATGTAATTTAGTTTTAATAGAAATGTTGCAGCGACTACCAGACAAATACATAAAAATAAAAACTACTTGTCCTCATTCAAGTTATTTTTGCAATACATTCACAGTAGAGTCCCTCTAAATAGACCACCCATGTGACCAAGAAAAAGTGGTCAGATTACAGAGGTGTAAATATGAAAAGAACACACTGTCAGAGTGGTCGTTTTCGAGGGGTGGCTGTTTCCAACGGGTGGCCACATGGAGGGGTTCTACTGTATTTAAAATGTGGCCTTTTATGGAAACTGGTCTGGATAAGAGTGAAGACTCAGACTAGCAGTTCTTGGCACTGTCCCTAGTAAAAGTAACAAAAGTAACAAAGACATTTTATGTATAGTTGATGATGATATTTGCCTTGTGGAGCCCCCACCTTCCCCTCAGTCCATGTGTCTTATCAGCTCGCACAGACATTGAAACAATGACAGGGTTGAGCAGCTAGCTGGGGTTGGTAGCAATGTAAGATATACATGCTGAGGCATGTAATGTAATTTAAAGCATTTAAATATGATATCACAAGGTTTTTTAATGGCGAAGACCTATATGGATACTTCAGTTCAGTGTTAGACCATAGCTGCATCAGCGCGCTGGATGTTATATGTCACTTGCAGAATCCAGGACGGATTATCTTAGCTGTGTTTCTTAATGTCAAATGTTGTTATCTACGTGTTCATCATCATCATCACATCATCATAGTTACCAAGTCTAACAGCAGTATCAGTGTATATTCATGCCATGGTTTCAGATTGAAGAGCTACTTAAAAAAATAGTTATGTCATCATTCCTTGGTTTCAGATTGAAGAGCTACTTAAGAAAATAGTTATGTCATCATTCCATGGTTTCAGATTGAAGAGCTACTAATGACAATATTGAAGTCTTTGTTGCCCTGCTTTCAGATTGAAGAACTACTTAAGATAATAATGAAGTCATCATTGCCATGGTTTCAGATCGCAGAGCTACCTAAGACAAAAGTATTTCATCGTTGCCAGAGTGACACAGTTGATGTGATACATGCCCATCCAACAGATGTCGCCACCATGGGAAGCAGATCGTCAAAGGACCATGGCAGCGGCAATAGGTGACAAAGCAACAGGTCTTTCCACCAGGTGTACGACAAGTGAAAAAGTAGATAAAACTCATCAGGTATAAAAATGGCAAGGCTTGAATATGTACGTATGTTGGTAAGATTGATGTTTGCAGTCACGCGGAAGTTAAACAGACTTTAACTTATGACACAACTATGACATCAGCCATACGAACAGGACAACAATAAGTAAAACTGTTATGTTTTGAGGATGTGTAATTGAAATCCCTTTATATGTGAGTCCATGACAGGTTTTTTCAATTTCCCTGTGTAGGATCTTTTAGTTTACTTCCCCTGTCCCTGCCAGGAAGAAGGCACCAACAGCTTTTAGGCTCTTCTGAAAGTGGGGTGAACAAAGACACATGTAAAGTGGGGTGAACAAAGACACATGTAAAGTGGGGTGAACAAAGACACATGTAAAGTGGGGTGAACAAAGACACATGTAAAGTGGGGTGAACAAAGACACATGCAAAGTGGGGTGAACAAAGTCACATGTAAAGTGGGGTGAACAAAGACACATGTAAAGTGAGGTCAACAAAGACACATGTAAAGTGGGGTGAACAAAGACACATGTAAAGTGAGGTCAACAAAGACACATGTAAAGTGGGGTGAATAAAGACACATGTAAAGTGGGGTGAACAAAGACACATGTAAAGTGAGGTCAACAAAGACACATGTAAAGTGGGGTGAACAAAGACACATGTAAAGTGGGGTGAACAAAGACACATGTTAAGTGGGGTGAACAAAGACACATGTAAAGTGGGGTGAACAAAGACACATGTAAAGTGGGGTGAACAAAGTTTTCAAATGGCAGCTGGTAGTTCTGAACCCCGGTCCCCTCGACCAACAGTCTGACACTGCCACATAGTTACATCACCCCACAGTGTTTGTTACATTGTAAAGTTAATCATGCATTATCATATTTGCATAGCTTTGATTAGGTGTTGGCTGTGTAATATGAGAATAAAAGTCAATAACAAAATCTAAATTATGGAGGTATTAGAAATATTCAGTTTTTGTAAACACACATGGTAATTGGTGTATTCGTCAGGTCCACACTATTCATACGGATGTTGGATGTTTTGGCCCATGATGACAGGAGATAATCACATGCTGGATTCCAAGGTGACAGGATGCCTGACAGTGAGCACAGAGTACGCCACCAGGCGGGTGAAGTCACAGCAAGGCATTGGCAGTGAGTGCTTGTGTCTTCCATCTGCTCTGTCTGGTGCAGGACCAGAAGCGAATTCTTCAGGTAGGACTGTGTGACTTGGTAATGTCATCATGTGGGTTGAATATGTTAGTGTGTATTTCCTAGGTGGGAAATACCGTCCAATCTTTGTTCCAGCAGGCCAGAGATCAGCGTCATAAAGCAAGTTAGGTTTACGAATGTCAACACACAGCTTGAAAGAAGAATATGAGTTGTGTCGGGTTGGTAATCGCTCACATGAGCATTTCAAACTCAAAGTTGATGACACGTAAGTATATAATTCTTCACAAGTTGTGTCAGCATGGAATCTTGTGAGAAAGAACTCCGCAGGTATAAGTCGCACCGGTGCACACTTAAGACTACAATTGGAAGAGTTTCCTGCGGTCATGGTGTGTGACTTACGATTGGATGTCAGTGGTTTAACAGTGTTGCGATACTTTTTGGAGATTACTGTTTCCACAGTGGCAAAGTAGTGCTACCAGTGATATATGTAGAAGCTGTAGTAGTTGACAGAGTGGCTGTCGACACATCAGATCGTGAAGAATTAGTTGCAGAGGTCGACACAGCGGATCATGAAGAAGTAGTTGTCGAGGTCGACACAGCTGGTCTTGAAAGAGAAGTTGCAGTTGTCGACACAGAGGATCGTGAAGAAGTAGTAGTTGGAGAGGTCGAAACAGCAGATCGTGAAGAAATAATTGGAGACGTAGACACGGCGGATCGTGAAGAAACAGTAGCCATGTCCGACGGAGCAGTTGCCTTGGGGGCAGATCGAACTCTTGAAGAAGTAGATACGGCAGATTTCGGAGACATCTCACGTGTGGAGAAGATGTAGAAGCTGAAGTCGTTGCGGCTGGCATCACGTTCAGTGAAGAAAGTACATGTAGCAGTGATGACACAAGAGCGGTGATTTGCGTAGAAAGTTCAGACACTGAATCGAAGAGTTTTATGAGATAGTTAGAGATAAGTTAAGGTAGTCAGCTCGCCTGGTGCTGTGTGCTTGTCCTTTGAAACACTTTCAGAAGAATGTGATTCAAAGGCTTAATTAAATGTCAGTTGACATGTCCCTTTCTCATAATTAATTCAGGGGAATAGTATACATGTTTATGCTATGTGCAATGTGGCAGTGTAACACTGTGCTCAGTAGTTTCTAAATACTAAAACATTATTACATTAATCATCCGGTTCTTTTCTGATTCTTTTTAACCCTAGTTACTGCATTTCACAAAGATTATTTTGGTGTTTCAATATGGTTTATATCTGTAAAGATTAATTGGTATATTGCAGGTGCGCTTGTTTGTGTCAAGTTCACCTTACAAATACTAATCACATGGATCGTGACAATTGTGAAGATTGCGACAGTTTGTTTCCCTAGTTATCAATAAATCAATGTACAACCACGTATCAATATAAAATATTATAAATTCATATTATGCAGCAATTATACAAGAGCCCGTAAAACTTACCAAGTAGGCGGAGCTTAACATGTAAACATCTACTGCGCATGACACGACCCTGCCAATATCCTCTGTAGTACAGACGAATAACCCATTGTATGGCTAACTGGAGTGAACTGTGGAAACGAGAAAGATTGAAGGTGGTAATGTTATCAATGTCTCTGAGGCTGGCTGGTAGATTGCTACACAAGTGTACTGCCAGTTTTTTGGCAAAGGTTCTTTCGCCGTAGGTGCCTGTCTGTGCGTGGCACGGTCAACTACAGGGGATACTGTTGGCGCGTCACCAACATTCAAAGATATTTTAACACCAGGATAACCGAAGGCTGCCATCTTCTCCGGGTGGTGTTATGAGCAAGTTTGTGCTTCGGCAGCCTGAAGTTTGAAAGATTCCTTTCCACGAGCCATTTCTTTAGCAAAGTTGGCTGCGTAGGGAACTTAAACGAAATGCATATTACTCTATGTTTTACTAGCGAGTGCATAACAAAGTCGAACATGAATTAACTAAGTTATCTTTAACGACTTTGATTCATTCCTATGATATGGCAAACTGCTTGTTTATTTGACTTATATAATATTAACGTTATCACCATTTTAATTTGGAAATTAAATTGTAGAAATGGTAACTTAATATGTGCATATCATAAGTGCAGCCAAGAACTGCAATTTAAGTAATACTTTGAAACATTGTACCTTAATGACTTTTAGTATAATTAAATGGTACTGTAAAAAATAGTAATTCATGATTGTAAATAGGTTTAATTTTAAAACACAATACATGAAATAATAATAATCGTAATAAATCAATAAAGCGATATTCACATTACATTTACATTGTCACGATCATAGAATGTAGTTTACAGCAACAAATAAATACATTTTGTGACTGTGTAGCAGCATTTGTAAGTCAGTCTTGCTCAGCGCCACCAAATTAAAACATTCGTAGTTCGATAGCGTAACAAGTTAATCCTTTTGTGAGTGTAACGAATTCACACGGTGACAGTGTTAAATGATGTTACCTGGCGGTACAGTAGACAACAAGATAATTCGACATTTGCGAAACAAAGTTTGTAGTTTGATAACGTTTCTTACCAATCCCACTGCGAGAGCGACGATGAAAGTTTTAGTCAACGCTACCTTAACGCAGCACAGTAGGCGACGGCCTGCAGACCACAAATAGATGACCTCGGGCATTACGCAAGCACGTGCAAGCGCGTGCGACAAGCAAGCGCGTGTCGCTGAGACCTAGACGCACAGGTCTAGCTTAGTGTGGATTTGACGAATTTTCATATTTTGGTCTTTCACCAGAATGTTTCCGCTGCATAAGCAGCAGTCAAAATTTTGTACCGGCTTTCTTTAGCTTTCTCAGTCAGCTCCGAGCTTAGCTTGGTTAAATCTTAATTTTAAAAAATACGATTTGAAACCAAAGTTGTACTGTTTGTCTTTAAGTTGCTCCGATATTTGCAGATAGCGTCACGGCGACGTTCACACTTGAGTCGGACAACAACCGTGTGGGGGGCGTCCCTCGGCAACTTGGCGGCCGATTTTGGTGCGCGCGCTCAGTTTCCTGAACCTTCTGGGGTCATTTTCATCTTGTTATTTATGATGCAGATCAGTTCATTTTCAATCTCCGCAGCCCCCACCGCCTCTGATATACCTTCAAACCTAACGTTAGGTCTACGACTGTATTGTTCTAGTTTATCATTGTTAGACTTCGGCGAGTTGATTCTTTTTTCTAGTTATACAATCGTATTTTCTTTCTATGACTTTTTGTAACTGTTCAACGATCCAATTGGCAGTCGAGACCTCCAAGTTACCATGACGATAGTCGAGGGGCATGGGGCGGGAACTACCCAGACCGCCACTCCTTTCCACCCCAAGGTTCATAGATTTGTGACACGAGAGTGGGTGTAATGTCTTGGCTTTCTGTATAGAGGATGTGGAGCAGAGTTGTCATAGTATTAGCATCCAGGTATACAATCCATTGTTTCTCTATCATAAAGAGTTTGTGATTCTGTCTGACTGTTTGTCTGTCTGTAAGTGTCGTCATATCTCCGTCAGTCTCGCATGTCTGGTGCTGAACTTTTGTAGGCGTGCCCGGGGGTCCACGGGCATGATTCGTACGTTACGCAAATCTAAAATTATTATGTATATGGATGTTTGACGTAGATTACGTAACTGAGAACAACAACAGTTCGTAGTTACGTACACTTGTTTCCAACGCTATTTTCTAGGATTCTTCAAAATTACGTAATCTACGTCAAATAGTACGAATGCTGCGTAAAACCGGCTGTTGTAGACCGTTTTAGGGCACGAAGATGGCATTGCACTGCCAAAAATTTACTGGGTAGTGCAAGTTGTCATAGACAATTCAATTCAGGGTGGCAACTTGTGGATTATTTCCATGAATTGTCAAATATTTTTATACATGCTTTGACACCCCAGATTACTAGAAATGGCATAACGGTTATTTATGTTTCATTGCAGGAGTCATAAACCCTAGCAACGACTGCCTTTACCTAGCAACGACTGCCTTTACTCCCGTGCAACGTCAGGCAACTCAACTAGTTTATCATAAAGTCATGTTATATAGTACACTGGGTAACTATATATCTAGACAAACATCTTGACCACCCACGTCCTTCCTCGGAGGGGGTGCGTTCCTCTGATGACGGACACCCCCGAACAAACCCCTTTTGAGAAAAAATCTTTGAATTGTAAAAATGTTCAGAAATCATCCCGGAAATCCCCGCCTGATTGTATACGCCCAATACCCCTTTACAAAACCCAGAGGACTTGTCTTCCACTGAAATATTTTATTATATGCCACTGAAACAGTTTTATTCAACCACAATCTTTGTATCGTTATATGTTTATGTATATCAACCTGGCCATTCAACATGCCCTGTAAACATGGTATTCAGGGCGAAACATTCACATTCGTTAAACGAAGCAGCTGCTTTGCCAAGAAACAAATTTTGTTTCTATTCGAACATCTCTATTGTAATCTGTCTTGATGCCACCACAACTTAGCTATTGTAATTTTAAGTTGTTTAATTATGGGTGTAACTGACATTGATGTAAAGAGGGTGTGTTTGTTAGGGGGTCCTAGGTTAAAAACAAACATGCCTCTTCAAGTAACTGAGATGTCAAAACATGTATAAAAATACTTGACAATTCAGCGAAATAATCCATAAGCTGTCACACTGAATCGAAATCCGCCGAAATGTGCAGTGTGCAATAATTGTAGGTGTAGCTACCCCATATTACAAAGAAACTAACATATACTACGTTATGAAATAAACATGCATCAGTTTAGTCAACAACTTAGTTTGCATTTATGTAAGATTTCTTTGTCGACAGCAACCGGTATAAATTGAACGCCTTCCTTTTTAACATCGCGCAGATATTATACAATGTGGCTGATAAGTATCTTTCCTGATTGCTTTGCGACTGGTCCGGTGCCTAGATGATGGTGCTCGCCTGGTGATCAGAAGGTTCTGATTTCGAACGGTGGCCAAGCCAGTCGTTTTGTAAGATAGGGCACAACACATCGACTCGTCACCCTCCTGGCGTATGGAGAGAAAGATGGAAGTATGATGTCTTTCGGACGGGACACTAAAAGCTACTTCTAACTAGTGTCTAATGTCTATGCAGGGGGAAGCAAACTATCGCATATATGAAATTAATCAAGATATTAAGATTAATTTGACTCGCTTCACAGAAGTTATATCATTGTAGATCACTTAAACGTGTAGCTCTGTTGTGTTGCACATTCGGCTTCAGCTATTCCGTTACGTTTGCATCTGGGGAACGTTTCACTAATGCGCGTAGATGCATGTATCTACAGGTGTAAACAAAAGCAAAAAGTCAACAAACACAAAATCAAAGACGTTACAACCAGGAACACCTAAAAATCCTCTGCAATACAGGACATTTCGGCGTGAGAAGTGCCGGGGATCGTGAGTCCTAGGTCAGGCTGTCCGTTCCGCGCACAGACCGGCACCTGCGGCGAACCAGCCAGCCTCAGGGACACTGATAACATTACCACCTTCAATCGATCTCGTTGCCACAGTTAACTAATCTCTGAATAAGTACATTGCTACAGACAGTGGTAGATATGTGAACGAATAGTCTTCGCGCAGTAATTGCACCGTAGCCGAATGCTTCCCATACAAGCCGAGATGGTGTTGGATTGAACAGATCTAGCAAGGGGTGGAGTGTAAAGCGCTTTCGTGTCTCTACCTGTCACAATGACTGTGTACCGTGCTACCATATTATACATCACGTGCGCGCGCGCAAGTACGCACGCACGCATCCACACGTCACATTAAACATTTGTCATCGCCTTTATGATAATATGTATCCCGGATAGTTAACACCATCACCTAACAGGTCAATAGCAACACAACAATACAAAACAGGTATATGGTTGTTGCTATGAAAAAGCATCAAGTTGTTGAATAAAGCATAATATCGCTGCAACAAATGCAATAATACTTCTGTTACAACTGTTTACAACTGCAACTGCCACCCAGACAGTGCAGGGATGTTGCCGATGTAGGTGTCTTTATTCAACTGTAAGTGTACAATACGTGTACAGTTACTTCAATGTGTTATACGTATGCTCTCGTATGCTATTTATTTAAATGTGATATATACGTACTCTCGTGTACAGTTGTTTCAATATGTTACACGCGTACTCTCGTGCAGAGCTATTTCAATGTGTTACACGCATACTCTCGTAGTTATTTCCATGTGTTACACGCGTACTCTCGTGTGCAGTTATTTCAATGTGTTACACGCGTACTCTCGTGTAAAGTTACTTCAATGTGTTACACGCGTACTCTCGTGTGCAGTTATTTCAATGTGTTACACGCGTACTCTCGTAGTTACTTCAATGTGTTACACGCGTACATTCGGCATAGTTATTTCACTGTGTTTCTCAAGCCTCAAGTGATTACACTCCAAACACCCCAAACTTGGGCTAACGCAGGAGTTTGTGGTGGACTGTGCGCATGCGCTGTGGGTGGTACATACATCTAAAATACTAGTTTCTTTAATGTTGCTGAAAGGGTTTTTATGTGAAAGTTTTATTTATTTTATGTATAGGATGTTAGATGAAAATGTTTAATAGGTTGGTTATGTGTATGGATACTGTCGCTGTCTTGCCACATGCACACATAGACAGTCTCCATACACACACCATGGATAAGTTTACGCTGAGCGCTGTGTTTTAAAGACAGTTTAGGTGAGGAGGTGTGGTGGAATCATATTCCATATGCGAATTGCTCGGGGATAAAATGAAAAGACCATTGCATTTAAACGACATCTGGGGGCTACGTATTGTCCACGGTTTCGAGAGCGGGTTAGTAGGCCTGGGGGGGGGGTGATCTCGATAATGTTATTTAGAATTTTGTAGAAGGTTGTGGCTTGTTTAATATTACGTCTTCGTTCAAGGGTTGGCCATCCAAGGGCAGTAATTAGTGATATTGCTGAGGTGTGCGCTGTGTGCTTCCTCGGTAGAGTTTTCGTGTCTCGTTTAAGCATTTTTTCCACAGGTGTGGACGTGTATTTGTAAATATTTTTGTACAGCGTTGGATGCAAATGACTGAAGAACGTCCTAGTGAATGATTTTTTTTAATTCGTCATATTCTTAATTATTGGCGATTGAACATTGTTTTGGTGAGCGGTCAACCGGATCGGTCGCTACACGCCTACCAGGAATAAGCTGCCGAGCCAGTTTTCGTCAGGTGCGTCTATCAGTCTACCAGAATGACGTCAATGTGCGTCCCAAGCGACCTATTGAACACGGCTAACAACTTCAGTGACATGTGACCACGTTTGGGTGTGTTCCAATTTGCTGCATCAGTAACTCTATTATGTAAACATGTTGACTTTCACCGGCTGTCAACTACGGGCCATAGGGGCCAACATTATGAAGACGAACTTAACTTTACCACTCAAAACACTCCTTACTCTTCGATCACTAAATATACGTGCAACTTCCAGAACGCACCGGGGAACTACTGTTGGAATAAACCATTTTCGCCCAATTTCTTCCGAAATAACAACTGGAAGACGATTGAGAACGAACATTGAACACATACACAAGGGGAGAATTAATCCAACAAATCTGGTTGACATATGTCGACAAACTGACACAAGGTATAATGTTATCTGCGTACTACTAAATGCACGATCAATATGTAACAAAGCATTGACTGTGAAGGAACACTTGTTGGACCATGGTGGAGATGTTATGTTTTTAACAGAAACCTGGAGTAAACCGAATAAAACTGCTGTTGTCAACGAATTAACTCCACCAGGTTACATCTATATAGGATATAGGAGAATGTCGTTCAGCTAAGCGCGGAGGCGGCGTTGGAATACTATACAAGTCAGAATATAAATTGCGAAAGAAAACAACTAAGCGATATGAGACCTTTGAATATGTGGACGTTAAATCAACACAAACATTGAGACCTATGCGTGTTGTCGTCATTTATCGTCCACCAACAACATTCCCTATTTGGTGGCTACAGTAAATAACAGCTTCGAACAAAGAATATTTCCTAACATGCTGAGAACTGCAGTTGTGAAACAACTGCTGAAAAGTGACACGATAATTAAAGATCTGCTAAAAACTACAGACCAGTCTCCAACATAGCGTTCATCGGCAAAGTGTTAGAGAAAGTTGCAGTCCATTTGAATGGAAAGAAGCAAACATCATACCATTATTTAAAAAGGGTTCGAGAAATAAGTCAGAGAATTACAGACCAGTGAGTTTAACGTCAGTGATTTGTAAATTATTAGAAAGGTTAATTAAAGACCATATGGTGGACTTCCTCGTTAAGCATAAATTATTAAATTCATCTCAACATGGATTCCTTAAAGCGAGGTCATGCTTAACAAATATGTTATGTTTTTTGGAAGAAATCACTAAGTGGATAGACGTGGGATCGCCAGTAGATATTATCTACTTAGATTTTCAGAAAGCTTTTGACAAAGTGCCACATCAAAGATTACTACTTAAATTAAAAGCCCATGGTATCGGGGATAGCATAACTGACTGGATAGAACAATGGCTGACTGACAGAAGACAACGAGTTGTAGTAGATGGAGAAGTTTCAAATTGGAAATCGGTTTTGAGTGGGGTACCTCAAGGATCAGTATTAGGACCTATATTATTCTTAATTTATATCAATGACTTGGACGACAGTATACCAAGTAATGTACTGAAATTTGCGGATGACACAAAACTGTTTAGAAAGGTTAATACTGATGGTGATAAACAACATTTACAAAACGATCTAGACAGATTAGTGAAATGGTCTGAGAAATGGCAGATGTTGTTCAATTTTGGGAAATGTAAATGCCTACATACAGGACATGGGAACTTGAATGTAAACTATAAAATGGGAGATACTGTTCTGGGTACTACTGTAAAAGAAAAGGACTTAGGAGTTACAATAAGCGCTGATATGAAAGTTTCAGAGCAGTGTGGTATTGCAGCTTCAAAGGGTAATCAAATTCTTGGATTGATTAGAAGAAACATAACATACAAGGGAAAAAGTTAATTATACCTCTTTATAAAGCAATAGTTAGACCTCATTTAGAATACTGTATACAAGCATGGAGACCATATCGTAAGAAGGATATAGATACGCTTGAACGCATACAAAGGAGAGCAACTAAAATGATTCCAGAACTTAGAGACCTTAGTTATGAAGAACGCCTGAAAGAATGTGGTTTAACAACTCTAGAGACAAGGAGGTTAAGAGGAGATCAGATTGAAGTTTTTAAGATATTGAATGGGTATGAAAATATTGATAGAAATATGTTTTTCTCACTCAAGAAGGATAGCAGAACTAGAGGACATGACGTAAAATTAGTAAAGGATCAATGTAGATTGGACATCAGGAAGTACTCGTTCTCACAGAAGACAATAAATGAATGGAACAAATTGTCTACAGATTGTGTAACTGCTAGCAGCGTGAATATGTTTAAAAACAAGGTTGATACATATCTCAGGAGGGCGGGTTATAAGTAGATGAACATTGTTGGACTCTCGATAAGCCAATGGCTTCCTTGTCCACTTGCCATCTGGGCCTTTGGCTTGGATGGCAAATCTTGTTAAACATCTGACGATGACACATCATGTGACAGCTGTGTGTGCTGCTTTTAATTATCATCTATAAAAACTATCATCAATACGTCACTATCTCACAACAGAAGCCACCAAAAGTGCTATAAACGCACTTGTGACCTCTCGCCTAAATTACAGTCTCAAGTCTACTTGAGACTTGTAATTCGATCTTGGTTAACCTTCCGGCATCACAGATACTTCGACTGCAACGATTACAGAACAATGCTGCTAGACTAATTACGCGCACCAGTAGGCACGACCACATAACACCAGCCTTAAGGGGCTTACACTGGCTGCCGTTAGCAAGTCGAATACATTTCAAGGTGCTAGTGTTGGCGTACTGATGTGTCAATGGTTTGGCGCCGACTTACTTGGCCGAACCTTTACACATCCGAACTCCTGATGGGCGTCTACGCAAGGAAGTCTTTAAAGACTCACCTTTTTATTGGTCACTTCAAATATATGTAAATGAAGATAATATTATGTGATGGACACTATGGATGGACTATTTGTGATGTGCATTAATTTTGCATTAGGATTCTCGCCAGATTTTAAGGTTTTTTAAATTATTTTATTTATTTATTCTAAAGTAATTTTATTTATTTATTCGGCGTTTACACATGTGTGTTTATAGTTAAATAGTATTTTATACCATGTACAGCGCACTGATCCATATAGTGGGAAGTAGTGCTTTTAAAAATGCTGTATTATTATTATTATTATTATCTGCTGGATTTGTGTTCCGTCTGTAATCATTTTTAACAAATCTGGCAGCAGAGTGTTGTACTCTTTCAAGGCTTTTAATTTGTGAAGTGGTGTGAGGATTCCATATGGGTGACGAATACTCGAGTTTTGGCCGGATTAGCATGTTGTAGGCTGTTTGTTTAACTTCGGGTTTACATGGGCCAAGAGTTCGTTTAATCATGACTGAAACTTTCGAAGATTTTTAAGTTATGTCAGTGACATGATTTGTCCAGGTTAATTTGGAATCCAATTTTACTCCGATATATGAGTGGCTGGATACAGTGGATAATAGCTGGCCAAAAAGCGAGTACGTGTGTGGGCTGGGTTTAGTTTTGTTTGTTACTGGAAGGTGGACACATTTAGATACATTCAATTCCATTTGTCGATTGTCTTACTATTTTTGGAGTTGGTTTAGGTCAGTTTGGAGAATTTCGTGGTCGGTTTTGGAAGACATTTGACGATATATAATACTATCATCTGCATAAAGGCTTATGGAAGAGTTGCTGTTCCCATCTATGTCATTTATGTAAAATAAGAAGAGGACAGGTCCTAGAACTGAACTCTGTTTGACACCAGATGTGACATCTGTTATATCCGACAGGGATCCGTTAACTGCGACTCTCTGTTTGCGGTTGGATAGAAAAGATTTGATCCAATTTTTAGTGTTTCCAGTGATTCCGTAGGAGGTCAATTTTTATAGAAGACGTAGATGAGGCAGTTTGTTTAAGGCTTTGGCAAAGTCAAGCAGAATCATCAAGTCCTGGCCTGTCTCAATGAGTTGAGATTCACAAGATAGTCCCGACTGGATTCCGTGTTGGAAGTGGAGAATGATGTTATGCTTGTGCAGGTGTTTCCACATGTTGCTTAGGATGCTATGCTACATTATTTTACAGAGGATGCAGGTTAGTGATATGCGTCTGTAGTGAGCAGGGTCATATTTGTGGCTCTTCTTGTGTATGGGAGTTACTAATGATTGTAGCCTGTCGTTAGGAAGTTTATGTTTTTAAGTGTTGTATGACTGTCTTTAAGGACTCTGGCTGGGAGTTTACCCGTGTTGTATGATTGTTAGAACTCTGGCTGGGAGTTCATCTGGGCATGTAGCTTTGTTCTGGTTTAGATTTTCCAGCTGCTTTATTACGCCATCTATGCCAATTTCGAGAAGGAGGATGTAGGGGTAAGCAGAGGGGGGCTATTTGGGGGATGGGGTGCTTTTCTTGGGTAAATACAGAGCTACTCTCGTGTACAGTTACTTCAATGTGTTACACACATACCCTAGTGTACAGTTACTTCAATGTGTTAAACGCATACTCTCGTGTACATTTATTTCAATGTGTTACATGCTTACTCTCGTGTACAGTTACTTCAATGTGTTACACACATACTCTCGTGTACAGTTACTTCAATGTGTTAAACGCATACTCTCGTGTACATTTATTTCAATGTGTTACACGCATACTCTCGTGTACAGTTACTTCAATTTGTTACACGCATACTCTCGTGCACACTTACTTCAATGTGTTAAACGCATACTCTCGTGTACATTTATTTCAATGTGTTACACGCGTACTCTCGTGTACAGTTACTTCAATGTGTTACACGCATACTCTCGTGTACAGTTACTTCAATGTGTTAAACGCATACTCTCATGTACATTTATTTCAATATGTTACACGCGTACTCTTATGTACGGTTACTTCAATGTGTTTCACGCGTACACTCGGTACAGTTACTTCAACGTGTTACACGCATACAGTCGGTACAGCTATTTCGTTATGTTACACGCGTACACTCGTGTACAGTTAGTTATATGTGCTACATGCGTACTCTCGTGCACAGCTACTTCAATGTTTTACATGCGTACTCTTGTGTACTGTTATTTCAATGTGTTACACGCATACTCTCATGTACTTTCACTTCAGTATGTTACACATGTACTCTCGTGTTCAGTTACTTCAATGTGCTACCATGTACTCTCGTATACAATTTCAGCTCCCATGGTTCCACACACAAGAACACAATACTAGGATCAGTATATAGATCACCAGACCTAAGTACAAGGTACGTATTTATTCAGAATCTTGATAGAATACGCAAACAACTCCAGAATGAAAACATAAACATTGTTATCTGTGGTGACACAAACATCATTATCTGTGGTGACACAAACATCATTATCTGTGGTGATACAAACGTCATTATCGTTTGTGACACAAACATCGTTTTCTGTGGTGAAACAAACATCATTATCTGTGATTACAAAAACAACATTATCGGTGGTGATACAAACATCATAATCTGTGGTGACACAAACATCATTACATGTGGTGACACAAACATCATTATCTGTGGTGATATAAACGTCATTATCGGTTGTGACGCAAACACCGTTTTCTGTGGGGACACTAACATCATTATATGTGATTACATAAACAACATTATCGATGATTACATAAACAACATTATCGATGGTGATACAAACATCATTATCTGTGGTGACACAAATATCATTATTTGTGGTGACAAAAACATCATTATCTGTTGTGATACAAACATCATTATCTGTTGAGAATGAGCCAGGAGAAGACGGAAGTGATGTGGTTGGGACATCAGAGAGATAACTTGAACATTAGTTTGGATGGTAAGGAGATCAACAAAGTGGGTGGCTTTGTGTATCTTGGAGGAATGGCTAATAAGGATGGGCATTCAGAGGTAGAAGAGCGATGTAGGATACAACAGGGAGCGAATGCTTGGGGAAAGGTAGTGGGAGTCATGTTGGAAAAAACATTTTGAAAAGGCTGAAAAGGGAAGTCCTGAGAGCTTTTGTTACACCAGTATGCCTGTATCTGTATCTGTAGACAGTGGCTTTGACAGAACAACAACAGCAGCTGCAAGTTCAGTTCTTGGAAAGTCAAATAACAAGAACAAAGAGGGTTGACGAAAGAAGGATGAACGACCTGAGGAAAGATGGGATGCAACAGGACAGCTGAACATGAAGATGGGTGAGAAGCACCGTAAGATGGGAATGCGGCATGGTAAGGATGGATGCAGACAAACTAGCAAAGAGAGTGGAAGATAGAGATGAAAAAACATCAAGAATGCAAGAAAAGTGGAAGCGAACAGCTAAGATGGAAGGACTGCGTCAGGTGGAATATGAGAAGATCGGGTGAGGATAAAAGATGGGGGGCGGCCATTAGACAAGTATGGAAAGAAACAACAGAAAGAGTGGCTCGACAATAGTTTACCTGGCCTTAACCCATGTACAGCAGGGAACAAAGAGGAAAAGCACCATTAGTTTGGTAAACAAAAAGTTATGTTTAATAAATCCAAGAATATGATCAACATTTTCATAAACAGTGCATAAATTGCTTACGAGAAAAAACATTTTAATTCAAAATTTGCTAAATTGTAGCACCTCTCTACAGACATGGGGTTGTGTGACCATGATGCACCATTTAGAAATCTGGTGCCTATGAAAGTAACATGATTATCTCCAGAGCCTTTTTCTCATGACACACCTATCTCACTGACTGACCTATCTCACGTGTGACCAGGCTGCCATCATTGCTGACCATGACGCTCCACAACTGGATAGTGGAAAGGAAGGTGGCGGGCTCCATCCTGTTACAGTTCTCCTGGCCAGTGTTGAGCACATTGGCATTGAAGACCACCTGATCTACCAAATCCTTCAGACACGGACTAGTCCACGAAAATTGGCAGCGTGCAGAATCCTTCATCCTGTCTGACACAAACACACAAGTTACATAGATCTGAAGGTCTGCGTCAATCAAACAGTTCGCACACCCACACTTTGGTATTCTGTTGAGGAACATTACAAAATCAATATCTCATATGTATCTCTGTTTGAGCAATATGCATTTTACCAAATGGTTGTACTCTTATAAATGACGTACTCTTCTTGACTACAGCATGCTCATAACAAATAAATATCCTTCGTCAAGGTACAGGGAAAGAATAAATAACAACATTTAACAAATCAAGCTGGTTACCAAAACAAAAGCCATTACCACTCAGCGCTAATACTGATTTATTAGAACAATTGTAAAAGTTAGTTTATCAATCTAATGTGACATTCTCCCCTCCCCCATAATTCATCGTTACAGTTTTTGTAATGTATGTTCCACTCATAATCCAATGAATTTGTAAGAGGACCATGAATGGCTTGCTTCCAAGGCGATTATGTCTACTTATGACACCAACCTGTACCAACACACAAAGTGTGGATAGGCAAGAGCGATCTGATTGAAGTGACCCTTGATATTGTTCACTCTTGGTCCACCAAAATTGTTCCTGGCTGCCGCAGCACCTGTAAAAAGACTTCAAGTAAAGGTATGTTTATATATAAACAGCACTGTATCCAGTCCTTGGGATTGTTCAACGTGCTTAATAGTTACCCCCTGGCTAACCAGTTCATTCCAACACCTTCTGAACTTCTCTGGGAAGCATTCAGCAATGATACAATTACTGTGCGGAGATTATTCGTTCACATTTCCACACTCGTCTGTACCTGGGTACTCATTTATAGCTGAGTGAACTGTGGTAATGTGGTGGAACAAAATTTACAAAGCTTTGGTACGGCAGCAATTGGATTTGAACACGGGTTCCCTCAGCCGAGTCTGGCGTTCTAACATTGTGTGGTAGAAATATAATGAATAAATATTTTTTTCATATTTCGAAGCATAGGCATATTGAAAGAGATGAAACAGTCAAATTTATGAACTTTCTAACTTCTCATGAGACAAATTCCCAGCAGATGTTTTAGACATAAACATAGACAAATTCCCAGCAGATGTTTTTATAGTGTACACAGCCATTGTCTTAACCAAAACATGTACTTACATCTATTGATTTGCATCTTTAACAAAGAACAACACTGTTGCCTTTTAACCTTTCATGGCTATCGCTTGTCGAGGGAAATCTTCAGAATGGTCTTCGTGCAGTAACTGCAGCATGACTGAGTGCTTCCCAGAGAAGTCGAGATGAAGTTGAAATGAACAGGTGTGGTAGTGGGTGAAGTGTAAAACACTTTGAACAGTACAAAGGACTGGATACGACGAACATAATTTTCATGCGTATCTGTCTGCCTCCCTCCTTGTCTGCTTCCATCCCCGATTACGTATTCCCGACATTACAACATGCATATGTCGATACAATTAGGATAAATGCTTCCCAGAGAAGTTGCGATACATTTTTTATCCAATGTAAGGGGCTGTCCTTTTCTGCCCACATTTAAATCACATTTACAGCAGAACACTGAACGTACACCAACTGATGCGTACTATTATTTTTTTGTGTAACCATGTTGAGAAAATTGTTGTAAACAGAACGATTACGTATCCTCAATAGAACAACACGCATGTGTCGATACAATTGGGATACCAGAATAATTGCGACATAGAAATTGCCCTTCTAAGTGAGGATTACAACGTCATTCAGGGCGTTGACAGGTGTCAAGGCGTGGTGCT
Source organism: Lamellibrachia columna (assembly GCA_963662155.1). Classification (NCBI taxonomy): domain Eukaryota; kingdom Metazoa; phylum Annelida; class Polychaeta; order Sabellida; family Siboglinidae; genus Lamellibrachia; species Lamellibrachia columna. Next base: position 35,596,794 of record OY759273.1, on the reverse strand, counting down.
GCAAAAGATTATCTGATGCAAACAGGACAACGCCGTCCGAGCGCATGGACAATGCCTGTCGTGGTTCGTTGATTACCTCCGCCAGCACAGACAACAGACCACAAGGGTTCATTCCTGTTTACCAGCCAGCATGCAGGGAATTCTTGCATTTAGCGTGTCTTATATAGCAATCCATGCGAAGTTGGTGATTCTTCTTCCAAAAATTGGTATACGGTGTACGGCCTACCATGACTGAAGAATGATCAATTGGAGAAATATGGAGGAGTGTGCAAGATAGCATCTCGTGTGCTACATCCGTGTTGGCGTGCATGTTATCTGTTTCAACATACGTTGTATATCAATAGCACACGCTGCGTGCTTCCTGTTGTGTTCTCTGTAAAAGCTGATCTCATCTAGATAGGTAGAAATGCATTGCGTTGACAGCCAGTCGGACGAAATTGGTAAAGAAAGAGATGATTCGAGACAGCTACTAACAAAAGGTGCATTATAAACAGGGACTTTTTGACCTACCAGAATGCGGAAGGTTTGTGTATAAACATTATTTGGCTTTGTAGATAAATAATATCTATACTACGGAGTACACATGTTTGATATGGTATTAATTCTGATACATATTTTATTCATTCTACAAACGATTGATCATTTCATATGGAGTTTTGAATAATGTATTGGGACAGATTACTAATTAGTGACAACTATGTTTTTCTGCTTCTGATGAAATTCATGACTGTGTATTACTCGCATGAAAATTTGGCTAGACTGTTGCTGGCAAGGAGACGAGACACTTTCTACGCGTTTTGGCTTATTGTTGGCTAACGTAACTGTTATGTGCATTTGTTCAACAAAGTAACGGCGGTGGGAATTGCTAGATGCATAGATAATAAACAGACATACCAGTTAACACAATTGTTCGATGATACTATTGCCAATATAATAAACCTTTTCCACTTGGAATGTGTTGTATTCCTAAGATAGGGTTTTGTAGGGTTGTTGATATCAATTACACGGCCAACGTTCTAGTAGACGCCATCTTAGAGTGATCACTTCCGGCGCATGCGCATAATTTTCACCACTAGATCTGCATAATTCAATATCAATAATATAGACTAGTAATATTATTTATGCATGTTATACACTTTGCTGCATTACAACATGAACTATGCCATATATAAAACATTCTAATTAACTAAATTGTTTAATGAGTATTTGTTATGTCAATTAAATGTGAAGTGAACATGTTTCAAGAGTTCACACCACACATTCATCTAAACAGGTTTACATACTATATAAACGGGTAGACGTGTTGTAATAAGTGTTGCAAGCTCAACATATAGGGATTGTCAGTAGTTTGGGTGGAGAACTACATCATGGTCTGGGGGCCGACAAATCTCTCCCCTGAGAGCTGCTCGATAAGCAACCATAAGAGACTCGGTGACTGTGGATTGGTCTCTCCACCGACCGATAGGAGGTGCAACCAAATAGCAGATACTGCTAAGTGTCACTCACGTCATTGGTCTCTTATTTTTTAAACAAAAGAACATCAATCATTACATATTCAGATAAAGGTTATTATTCTCGATTCGCATTAGTTGGTCAATCGGCATCAGTTTTATTGTCATCGTAGCAAACGTCTGTCAATCCGTAATCAATTACATGTCAATTATTATGTTGATGTCCGTCCTTGCATTTTAGTAAATCAATGCTTTCATTTCATCATTCTACGTCACTCCCAAAACAAAAAGGCTATATAATGCTAGTGTTTTATGGCACTCCAGCACATATGTAAATTTGATCTCTTCGAAGAACAGCAAGGTCACACTGTTAATCTAATGCTTTCCACGTGTTTTACTGTCTACACAGTCTGACACATACGGAAACGTCTTGCAACATATTGTGCACACCTAATCAATTCAAATAAACATGCAAAAATTACCCCACCAATAATAACACACTCGGATTTACTTGCATTTAATTTTAATGTGGTCTCTGTCATCCCGTGGAAGATTTTGTGGAGAAAATCTCAGAGCTAGTTTTGGAAGTGATTTGTATCTCGTGTAGCCAACATTGCTTAGGTATGTGATCTATTAGTATACATTTGGTGATCCAAGTTGTGACGTTGGATAACTGAACCAAGTAGAGTAGCGTAGAGAGTGAAATACCCTGAGGAACATTACGTGAAGTAGGGAGGCCAGCTGAGAAACAATTCGCTATCTTCATTCTTTTGTATCTATCAGTTAAATATTATGAGAACCAGCTCTGTTCCAGATATGCCACACCACATTGACACACTTTTAACAAGTTGTCCTGTGACCAATGGTATCAAATGCAGCAGATAGCTTCAGCAAGGAAATGGTCTCCTTCCATACACTTCCTGGACCCACTACCCAGTGCGTAGATCCGCTCAAGTCTGGTCAATAATAAATTTAACACCTACACATGGTTCACTGAATGGTACAAATTCAGTCAACACTTGATCATTTGCTGTGTCGCCAGAACAGTATGCACTGATTGTCCTTAAACACTTCCAGGAGAAACCATGTGGCAATGTCTTTATTTTGTTGGACCCCTGACTGCAACGTTATTTTTTAAATTATATAATAAATTATAACATTTGCATACATTAAATGTAACAACGGTAATAATAAATACATTTGTATGTGGGCGTTTTCACGTACAGCTTTTGCCAAAATGAACTTTCCCGCATAGTATTGAAATAATTAATGGTGTAATATTAATTCAGTCTAATTACCATACACTTTTTTAGGCTGAGCGGGATTGAGAGACTTTACATGAAACCGCCAATAATCTGTATATCTGGACAGACGTATTTAAAAACAAAGGCGTTAAAATACGATTAGATGGAACGTGATACGTCTCTTTCATGGTTTCATCAATTACAGCCAAAGCAAATTAATTAATTTTCACCTAAATTAGCTAAGGAAGCTCCAGCACATGATCACAGAACAGAATAAATTAATGAAATCTAAATATATATTCCTCACTCACTTACCATATGCTTCTGGGAAAATCTCAGCTGATGGATGCACAACAACCAACTCACTTCTTCGTGGTGATGTCCTACTCACAAGAGATTGAGTCCACAGCTGACCCATTGTGTCTGGAATGATATTAACAGACGTCGTCATTTCATCCCCCCAAAGGCCAATAAATGAATGGGACAAATTTTCTACAGTTTCTTTTAATGCAGGCTGTTACAAACACCATTTACAAATATCTTGTTACACATAGGTGTAAGAAAACCTGTCTAATTAAATAGCTTCCTTTTCTGTCTGAATCAACCAATGGTTCCATTCCAAAAATATATATAATTCTAACTCGACCAAACATTACATCTATATTACACATCTGTTGAATAATAGTGGAATGATAGGATGAACATTTGAAGCAGTGTGCCGACGACCATAAAAGGATGAACATTTGCAGCAGTAAAAATACCCCAAAAAGCCATCTTGGTGCACCCTGGGGCAAGACAGCCACCCGTATACCTGGGGCAGTTCGGTCTACAACTCCTTCCCCGGTGTTTTTAGTTATGTCATGTTTGATAGCCCTGACAGTACTTGGCAAAGTCAGTTTAGGTTGCCCAACCATGGCATTGTGTTCTTTTGACTGTCGAGGACATCAAATATACGTCATGCCTGGACGATTCTGATCGAACGCAGCAACAAGTTGAATGTTAAACCTCTAACCATGCATAAAATACCGAAATAAGGAGTTATGTACCATATTGGTTCGTCCATATAAATATGGACGAAACATTTCCTGAATAATAATATACATACACACATGCAAATATTATGATAGTGCACAGGCTATAACAGTTGTCAAGTAAAAATGGAGTTAGCACATCAAATATACCATCCAATTCATAAATTGGTGAAATGTTATAAAAGTATTATATGCACGTATTTCCACAGTGACTGGCTGTGGTAGTGTTTGAATGTTTAGTGTCATTGTAAAATTAAAACAAATGCCTCTTTCCTTTGTTTACATGTGATACAATTCAGAAAATAGTAATAAGTTATACTACTCAATATAACCATATAACCAGAATGCATGTAATTCCAAAAACAATGCCCCGAAAGCGGTGGTGAGCAGAAAAGTTGCACGAGTCATTGTATGTTCGCTGACCCAGTCGCACAACCACGGAATGTACGATTCATATAAGTTATCATCTCTCTGATTGTATACCTACCAATATTATCTGGACAATATCTCATCATTAACTCCACGGACAATATTCCAGAAATACTGTTGATGAGACAATATCTCTTCAGAAGTATATCCTGGATATTGTTCTGCTACTGCATTACACACAGAATGTCTGCAAATTGTCCAATTACTGAAGTTGATTTTCTGCTGTCTTTGCAGATGAAAGCGTATAATTGAATTACGGTTAGTTGATAGTAAGTTACTATAACATCAGTGAAAAATGTAATTTGCTGGTTCAGTAACTTGATTAAATGCAAATTTTTAGGTGGCTCCTCGAATGTGAATTTTATTTCTTTTCCTAAATAACAACATTCTTCTTCTCATAACGGGCGGGCCCAGTCTCACAAAAAAGGGGTGCCCAGTTTTCCAATAAAAAAAATCATTACGTAACTTAATCTATAATCTAATTTACTGAAATATATAATTATTGTAATTCTAGATCCTGTCAATGTGACTTACCAAAGTTGTTACTGTGCATATACTGAAGGTGTGGTTCCACCCTCTGTATGGAGATAAACTTGAATGATGCCAAGGCCACTGAGCCGGGCTGTGTGCTGGTCATTCCAAGTAATCAGGTCACGTTCCACGAATGTACATATTTGTACTCAGAGCACACTGCAAACACACCAGTGAGCTGCAGTGATTCACTTTCCATTATTCAAGGACCTGATACTGATAAGCCGCGTCATATCAAACAAAAGCTGATATGATCATAATCAATGCTTCAATTTGGATTACTTGAAAAGGAAACCAAGCTTTTATTTCTATATTTTATATAACTGAGGATGTCACAGTATATGTAATTGATGGCCCACTAAAATCAACCCATAAACGTGGCATGGTCACTATCATAAAATAAAGCTTTTCCAGATATATTTGAATATTTTCCAAAGACATATACTTGAGAATTGGACCTACCAGAGACGCAATGCTTCGTTGACAACATCGCCTTGTTGATGGGATTGGCGTGTACAGAGAACATCTGGAAGAACTGAGGCCCTGTCCAACTGACTCTGGTTGCTGCAGAATCACCTGCGCAGCTCCCAAAATTGTCCAGTAGGCCATCTCAATACATTTCCCTCTCAGGGCTGAAAACAGACAAGCAATGTACAATACCAAAACAGCCCTGCTTCAAAGGAGCAACTTGCACATTAGCGTAACAAATATAATCAACACATCTAAATGAGACGTTAGTCTTAAGTGTAGTTTCTATGAATTAGTCAGAATTCATAACTTTTAGTTCTAACATTCTAGTCAAATGTAGCAAGCAGGGAGACTCACCCGCTGTGGGGGCGAGATAGACACTGAGGGCTGTAACACGGTCCCTACTATGGTATCTCTCCTTCATACCCAGAGGGAACTTCTGCATGTCTGTAGGTACGACGTAGAAACAACAACACTCAATCAGCTTTAGTTTTCAATGTCTGCATACACATATTCTGTGTAGTCTATATAACATATAAAGAAGTTTATGTTGTTCTGTCTGTTGTGTCCTATTCCCCTTCTGACGAACAAGGAGGGTCAAATGGGAAACCGGGATTAAATTTTAAAAAGATTTTATTTTGTTTTCTATGTCATCATAAAGATAATCAGTATGGCTGCCTAGTGAGTACAGCCACCGTGAGAGAATTACCTGCCAGTTCAGTGCCATGGAATGCCACACCCCGACTTTGCCTGCCCTACTGAGCACAGCCACCGTGATAGATTTAACTGCCAGTTCTGTGTCATGGCGTGCAACATCGAGACCTGTCCTGTTCATGAGAACAAAAAGAAGAGTTGTGGTTGGATCTGGTTTGTCGGAAGAGTTTCCAGTTAAAATCGGTTAGAGGCAAAGAAGTGACCCTTTACTCTTTATCATGGTGCTGGCACTAATCAGCAGGAAGATCAGCATGAAGGATGTTCTCAGGAAGGAGATGTATGCAAACGATCTGGCCATGATAGCATACAAAAAACAAGAACTACTGGAAGTGTTGGAGGAATGGAAGGGGGTGTTCAAGAAGCACGGACCGATAATGAGCAAGGAGAAGACAGAAGTGATGTGGGTTTGACATCAGAGAGAGGACTTGATCATTAGTTTGGATGATAAGGAGATCAACCAAGTGGATGGCTTTGTGTAACTTGGAGGAATGGTTAATGAGGATGGGCATTCAGAGGTAGAAATGCGATGTCGGATACAACAGGGAGCGAATGCTCGGGGAAAGGTAGAGGGAGTCATTTTGGAGAGAAACGTTTTGAAAAAGCTGAAAAGGAAAGTCCTGAGAGCTTGTGTCACACAAGCATGCCTGAATCTGTATCTGGAGACAGTGGCGTTGACAGAACAAAAACAGCAGCTGCAAGTTTGGTTCTGGTCGAATAACGCGAACAAAAGAGGGTTGACGAAAGAAAGATGAATTACCTGAGGAAAGATGTGATGCAACAAGACAGTTCAACAGGAAGATTGGTGAGAAGCAAGGTGAGAATGGCAGGCCACATGGTAAGAATGGATGCAGACATACTAGTAAAGAGATTGGAAGAGATAGGTGGAAAAACGTCAATGATGCAAGAAAAGGGGAAGCGAACAGCTAAGATCGAAAGACTGCGTGAGGTGGGATATGAGAAGATCGAGGGAAGATGAAAGATGGAGAGGGGGCGGCCGATAGAAAAGTATGGAAAAAAACAACAGAAAGAGTGACTTGACAATATTTGCCCTGACCCTAACCCATGAACAGCAGTGAACAAAGAGGAAACATTTTCATAAACAATGTATAAACTGCTTATAAGAAAAACAATTATTTCAATAGAACATTTGTTAAATTTTAGCACCCCTCTACAGACATGGTGTTGTGTGATTATGATGCGCCATTTAGAAACCTGGAGTCTATGACAGTGACATGATTCTCTCCAGAGCCTTTTTCTCATGACACGCCTATCTCACTGACTGACTTATCTCACGTGTGACGAGGTTGCCATCATTGTTGACCATGACGCTCCACAACTGGATAGTGGACTGGAAGGTGGCGGCCACCATCCTGTTGCAGTTCTCCTGGCCAGTGTTGAGCACCTTGGCATTGAGGACCACCTGATCTATCAAATCCATCAGACACGGGCTAGTCCACGAAAATTAGCAGCGTGCAGAGTCCTTCATCCTGTCTCACATAAACACACAAGTTACATCGATCTGTAGATCTGCGTCAAACAAACAGTTCGCACATCCACACTTTGGTATTCTGCTGTGGAAAATTACAAAATCAATCTCTCATATGTATCTCTGTTTGAGCAATATGCATTTTACCATATGGTTGTACTCATCTAAATGACGTACTCTTCTTGACTACAGCATGCTCATAAAAATCAAATATCCTTTGACAAGAAGGATGTAGAGTGAAAGTAGCAATAAAAACATTTTACAAATCAATCTGGTTACCAAAACATAACACCCCCTGGCTGACCTGTTCATTCCAACACCTGTTGTACTGCTCTGGGAAGCATTCAGCAATGCTGCAATTACTGTGCAACGATTTTTCATTCACATTTCCACACTTGTCTGTACCTGTGTACTCATTTACTGCTGGGTGAACTGTGGTAATGTGGGGGAACAAAATTGTCAAAGCTTTGATACGGCAGCAATTGGATTTGAACCCGGGTTCCGTCAACCAAGTCTGGCGTTCTACCATTGTGTGGTAGAAATATCATGAATAAATATTTTTTTCATATTGCGAAGCACAAGCATATTGAAAGAGATGAGTCAATCAAATGTATGAAGTTTGTAACTTCTCATGAGTACACACATAGACAAATTCCCATCAGTTGTTTGTATAGTGTATACAGCCATTGCCATAACCAAAACATGTACTTACATCTATTGATTTGCATCTTTAACAAAGAACAACACTGTTTCCTTTTAACCTTTCATGGCTATCGCTTGTCGAGGGAAATCGCAGCACAAGGGGTCATTTGTCTGCATTGTTTAATATGTTTCAATGAACAGGTAAATCTGTGAAGCCATCAACCTACAGACGAGATGGTATTTTCATGTTGCATAAACAACAGCTCAGGCATTGACCAGTTGACCTACAGAGCACTTTTAAAGAGCACCTTGTGCAAGTGGATTCATAGGTCAGACAACGATTTCATAACCTGTTGAAGATAACGCTCACTTCAGATAACTTTATTTTAATGGCATATTGTGAACTTGAGAAAGAGAATCTAACAATAATAAATATTCAAAGAATTACGCATGCATTTGATCGTACATTTGAGAATTTGATAAATCAAATATTTGTGGGTCGCATGCAAATGCAAATGCTGGAATGCTGGAAGGATTGATTCCTGATGGCACGTCAATAGGGAGGGAGGGAGAGAGGGAGGGAGGGAGAGAGGGAGAAAGGGGGAGAAGGAGAGAAGGAGAGAGGGCGAGAGCGGGAGAGGGGGAGAGGGAGAGAGGGGGAGAGGGGGAGAGGGGGAGAGGGGGTGAGGGGGAGGAGAGGGAGAGGTGTAGAGGGAGAAAGGAAGAGAGGGGTGAGGGGGAAGGAGAGGGAGAGGGAGAGGGGGAGACGGGGAGATGGAGAGAGGAAGAGAGGGGGAGAGGGGGGAGAGGGGGAGAGAAGGGGAGAAGGGTAGAGAGGGAGAAGGGGAGGGAGGGAGGAAGGGAGGGAGGAAGGGAGGGAGGAAGGGAGGGAGGAAGGGGGAAGGCAGGAGGGAGGGAGGGAGGAAGGGGAAGGAGGGGAGGGAGAGGGAAATGGAGAGGGACATTGAGAGGGAGAGGGAGAGAATACGACACTGTGGTTCTGTAATTCCAACACGCCGCTAACTTTGTATATTACCAGAGCGACTTCGCGATAATCTCGCGCTAAGTTTGCAGGAAACTGTTGAAACACGCCGAGGACGAGTGGGGATTGCGTCTCAACGTCGGCGATCGCGACGACGTCGGCGCCTCGAAAATAGGAGGCTTCGACAACGGCGACAATGTGGTCGTATGTTTGATGCGACAGTTCATCTACGAACGAATTACATGACGACGGCGCTCGGCAGCATCAAACCGCTGCCCAAGTACATATTTGTCTTGCTCGACGTCATCCAATCTTCATCCATTCCCCACGTCTACAGCAACTGCTCTTACAAGACTCTGCCTCCATCCAGGTCAACTCTTTGATGCGATACCAATGCCAGTTTCGTTCCAGGACACACGTTAGATGATATAAACAGTATAACAAACAATCAATCATCTTTGATATAGCAGTCGACGCTCCCCACCATAGACACCGCGTACGACACAAAGTGTTGACTTCGTACCAGGATACACGTGTGTAACAAACACTGATACGCAGACACGCTCCCTGCCGACGTTTAATAAAAGACACATGACGTGATCTGAGCTGGTACGCGCATTGGGCTATAGAGGCCTATGTTGCAACATTTGCTTTTGCGCGGTCTATTATTTTACGAACCAAGGCCACATTAAATATTACTAAACACTTGTACTTGTCTGCTTTAACAAACAAACGGCACATATCCCTCCCGCGTTACCTCCTCTCCCTCTCTCGCTTCTTCTCTGACCCCGTCGCGTCTCCTTCTCTCCCATCGAATGGGGCGTGATAACGTTCCAGATAGAACGTCAGGCTCCCTGTCGTGAAAACCCTAGTTTGAACTGTCTTGCTGCCGTTTCGAAGCTTTGGCAATTTGTTTCACCGAATGTTGCCACACCTCATTCGTTTGTATAAATGAGTACCTGGCTATATGCAGTGGTGATTATACGTGCGAATGGTCTTCGTGCAGTAACTGCAGCATGACTGAGTACTTCCCAGAGAAGTCGAGATGGAGTTGGAATGAACAGGTGTGCTTGGGGGTGAAGTGTAAAACACTTCGAACAATACAAAGGACTGGATACAATGAACATAATTTTCATGCGAATCTGTCTGCCTCCCTCCCTGTCTGCTTCCATCCCCGATTACGTATTTTCGACATTACAATATGCATGTGTCGATACAATTAGAATAGTTACTTCCAGGAGAAGTTGCGATAGATTTTTAACGAACATTTATGAGAGTTTGGGAAGTGTAAAGCACTTTGAACAATCCCAAGGACTGGATACCAAGAGGGAAATTTTCCTGCCTGTCTGCATGCCTTCCACCTGTCTGCTACCAGTCCAATGTAAGGGGCTGTCCTTTTCTGCCCACATTTAAGTCACAACAGAACACTGAACGTACACCAACAGACGCGTACTATTACTTTTTGTGTAACCGTTTTGAGAAAATTGCTGTAAACAGAACGATTACGTATCCTCAATAGAACAGCACGCATTTGTCGATACAATTGGGATATAAGAATAATTGCGACATAGAAATTGCCCTTCTAAGTGAGGATTACAACGTCATTCAGGGCGTTGACAGGGGTCAAGGCGTGGCATTTTTCTTCACATAACAGGCGGGTCCAGACTAACAACAAAGAGGTACCCAGTTTTCCAATAAAACATCAAGAATAGCAACTATAGTTATCCATATTTCCACACAGACAGCACTTTCTAGAAAACAGCACAATGAAAGGTTCATACAATATTTTTTCTTTATTGAAGATATACTGAAGGTGTGGTTCCAAGTTATCTATGGAGATGACTTTAAATGATGCCAAGGGCATCAAGCTAGGCTGTGTGCTGTTCATGTCATGGAAATTAGCTTGTTTGCTGATCATGTCATGAAAATTAACTGTGTCCTAACCGTATCCATCCAGACTAATATAACTTTAGTTATATTCATAATCAATGCTTCAATTTGGATTACTTGAAAAGACAACCAAGCCTTCAATTGTATATTTGATCTTAAGTTACACATTTATTTATCTGTTTTGTCACTGTTATAAGGCAAAGCATGCTAATCATTATGACAAGTAAATATAAAGCTTCAGTTATTTTTTAAGTATTACTACGGATATGGGTATATGAAGGACACCTTGGTTATACAGTGACTTTAGTAAACAAATATCAACAACTGCCGTATTTGAAATATATTTATGAAATACAGATCAGAGTTTCATTCAAAAGATGACAATTAAAATATGATGAAACAACATCCTCATAGAAATATTTGCATAACATTTCATTTGTCCATATACTTATACAAAACTATCTCCGCTGTGACCCCCCTAGAGATCACTGATTGGCCGTCACGAGGAGCCTTACCGGCCAGTTCTCTGTCATGGCATGCCACACCACGACATTGCCTGCCCTGTTGAGTGCAGCCACCGTGAGATATACCAGCAAGTTCTGACCTTGCCTGTCATACTGAATGGAGCCTGTCTATGTGTGCATGTGGCAAGGCAGCGACAGTATCCATACACACAACCAACCTATTAAAAAATTTCGTTAAACATCCTATACATAAAATAAATAAAACTATCAGATAAAAACCATTTCAGCAACATGAATGATACTAGTCTTTTAATCGAATGTACCACCCACAGCGCATGCGCACAGTCCACCACAAACTCCTGCGTTAGCCCAAGTTTGGGCTGTTTGGAGTAAACCACTTGAGACTTGAGCCAATGTGAGCGAAAAAAACCTGCCACGGTGAGAGATTTACCTGCAAGTTCTTTCATTGTATGCCACACCCCGACCTTGCATGTCGTACTGAGTCCAGCAATCATGAGATATTTAATTGCCAGTTCAGTGTCATGGTGTGCCACACCCTGACCTTGCCTGTCCTACTGAGTGCTGCGAGTTGATTGCCAATGAAGAACAGGTTGTTGATGACAATATACATATGGAACTTGCCTGCAAGGGGAGAGAACACTTTTATTCAGTGAAGTAACACGACGTTTTCACCTTACACTAAGCAAACATTTTAATAAAACAGTTGTTTATGGACCTGTTAAATGGAGATATTTAATCCTCATAAAAGTACCTCGGTCTGAATGTATCAGTTTAGTCGACTGGACTAAAAAATTCAATTCAAATTAATTGTAACTCTATACAATAAGAACAAATACAAAGCAGAGCGAAGTCCTATCTAATTGCATAAAGTGAACAATAGGGGAAGAACAATATATAATGTTGTACTCCCTTTTAGTTTCATCAACTACACTTTTGAGCTATGGGTGGTTTGGAACATTTGTGAATGGCGAAATAGATTTGTACTTAGCAGAGACCAAAAACCACATAAAACTGCGCGTGCAGTAATATTACAGGAACTATTTGCCCACGCAACCAAATTACACAGTCGTTGTTCACACGCTCCCTTTATTACAGGGGCATTGTTAGCATACATTGTTAGCCTACTTCAATATAGGGGCTGCCTCTGTGAAGTTACAGAGGCCGTATGCGAAACGAAGGAAGCCTGGAAAAAATAGAGAAGAACAAGGAGAGAGGAAATCAACCGGATTCAATGATATACACATATACGGACAGGTGAATACAGCTGCAAAGTGAGTTGTTGTTAGGTGAGGAGATATATGAAAGCAGACGTATATAGCAAACAAGACGAGGATGGTGCAAAGAAGATGATCAAGGATATAAATGGGAAGTTAGTGACAGAAAAAGAGGTAGTGCTGAAGGTCTGAGAAAGCTACTCCAAGGAGGTACTGAACAAGGAAGGAAATAACAACGATGAGGAATTACCAATGGATGTAGAGGGGAAAGAGAAGTTAACTCGTATTACGGATACAGAGATGCAAACCGGGATCAAAGGGGTGAAGAAGGGAAGAGCACCTGGTAGCGATGATATGCATGTGGAGATGGTAATGGCAGCGGGGGAGAGTGGAATCAGCTGGACAAAGAGGCTGCTGAATACATGTATGAGGAAAGGTAAAGGACCAGAGGAATGGTGAACAGAGCTAATTGTCCCAATATGGTAGAAGAAGGGAGATGTGCAATACCCTGGGAAATACAGAGGCATCACATTTCTAAGTCACATCATATCATGAAGCTGCTAGAGAGGACCCTGGATGGCAAGATCCGAAAGAGAGTAGAGCAAGAATTATGGGAAGAACAACAGCGATTCAGAAAGGGAAAATGAGGACTGATGGGATCTTTGCATTAAGACAGCTGGTAGAGAAGAGGTTTGAGGTGCAAGGGAGAATGGTAGTGGGATTTGTGGACCTTCTCATGAAGGCCAAAATAGCAGAGAGCAAACAAGAACTACAGGAAGTGTTGGAGGAATAGAAGGGGGTGTTCAAGAAGCACGGATTGAGAATGAGCCTGGAGAAGACAGAAGTGATGTGGGTTGGACACCAAAGAGAGGAGCTGACCATCATTTTGGACAATAAGGAGATCAAGCAAGTAGATAGCTTTGTTTACCAAGGATGAAAGTTTACGGAGTATGGGCATTCTGACGTAGATGCGAGACGTCGCATACAAGCGGGAGCGAATGCTTGGAGAAACGCAGGGGGCGTCATGTTGGACTGAAACGTTTTGAAAAAGCTGAAAGGGAAATTCCTGAGTATGCGTGTTACACCGGCATGCCTCTATGATCTGGAGACAGTGGCGTTGACAGAACAGCAACAACCGCTGCTGCAAGTTTGTGAGAACAACTGGGTTCGTCGAATATAAAGAACAAAGAGGGTGGACAAAAGAAGGATGAACGACCTGAGGAAAGAGGTTGGGATTCAATGCAGCCTAACAAGATGATTGTCGAGAAGCAATGTGAGATGGGCAGGCCACTTGGTAAGGATGAATGGAGGCAAACTAGCAAAGAGAGCAGAGGTGAAAACACATCAACAAATCTGGAAAAGGGGGAGGCCACATCAAATATAGGAACACTGTTTGAGGCGGGATATGAGAAGATCGGAGGAAGATGAGAGATGAAGAGAGGGAGCGGCCTTTAGAAAAACTATGAAGAGAAACAACAGAAAGAGGGGCTCGACAATACTTCACCTGACCCTCAACCCTGTACAGCGGTGAACAAGAAGGAAGAGCGCCATTAGCTTGGTAAATAGTTATGTTTAATAAATGCAAGGAAGTGGTCAACATTTTCATAAATAGTATATAAACTGCTTATGAGAAATAACATTTCTATACAAAGTTTGCCAACTTTTAGCACCCCTCTACAAACATGGTGTTGTATGACTATGGTGCAGCATTTACACACATGGTGCCTATGACAGTGACATGATTCTCCTCAGAGCCCTTTTCTCCTGACTGACCTATCTCACTGACTGACCTATCTCACGCGTGACCAGGCCGCTATCATTGCTGATCATGACGATCCACAACTGGATGGTGGCGTGGAAGGCGGCGTTCACTATTCTGTTACAGAGATGCCAGCGTGCAGTCATTCATCCTGTGTCACACAAACACACAAGTTACACAGAACTGCTTCAATGACACAGATTAACCCACACTTTGGTATTCTGCTGAGGAAAATTACAGAATCAACCAATTATATTTATCTCTGTTTGAGCGACACCCATTTTACCAGATGTTTGTACTCGTATATAAATGACGTACTCTTCTTGACTACAGCATGCTTATCAAAATAAACATATCCCTTGACAAGAAGGATGAACAGGGAAAGGATAAGTAACAACATAACAAAATTCAAGCAGGTTACCAAAATAAAAGCCATTACCATTCAGCACCAATACTGATTTATTAGAACACCTATAAAAGTGAGTTTTTTTAATCTAATGTGACATTCTCCCCCCTCCCCACCGTTCATCATTACAGTTTTTGTAATATCTCTTCCAGTCATGAATCCTATGTATTTCCAAGAGGACCATGATTGGTTTGCTTGCAAGGCGGTTATGCTTAGTTATGTGTTACAGATTTCGGTGGTGGTCCACGCAAAACCAGGGGCGGGCCGTACTTAGACTAAGCTCAACATATGAGTGTAAGAAATTTCCACAAATGAAAAACAACACCAAAGTAATCAACATGAATATGTTTACAATTAATCAAAACCTAACTGAAATGGTGCAAATGAAATAATAGACATCAGTGTTAATAAATTCGTCACAAGCAGAAAGGCGTATTTCACACTTATAATACAATGTTCCGAAAACAAACCAAAAAATAGTCACATAAGCATGCCTTGTGACGCATAAAGTCAACAATACCCTTCGCGCATTCTGCTGGGTTGAGTAGAACGATAACTGATGTGGCCATCGGTCGCATAATCTCACCGGCAGCAGAATAGGTTCGACCGCAGTGATGTCGACGTTGTTGTCGGCTGGACGATAGTAGGCCAGATGTCAATAGATCGTGGAGACGGCGATGTTTCGTGACGACGGCTGACGCGGACGCTCTGATGTCACACACGGGGAAGACAGTTGAACGGTCAGCTGGGCGTACAGTATGTCAGCCGGCAATATGTCGTGGAGACGGCTAACGTGTCGTGACGACGGCTAACGTGTCGTGACAATAGCTCGTGCGGACGCACTGGTGTCGCGCGCGCGGGGAAGGCAGCTGAACAGTCGGCTGAACGCTCTGTAAGTCGGCCGTCAACATGACGTGGAGACAACGAACCTGTCGTGGACGGTTCCATTACGTTGATACCCCTTTTAGTATAATGTACCACGCCAAAAGCGAAAACATCATGGGTACAATTATTGCATAACCTGTTCATGCCCCATGCCTAACAATAAACTTCCAATGTGGGCTCCCACACCACACTTGGATACTATTATTGCATAACTTGATGATGCAATCCGTCTATATACACTCTAACATTTACCTCACCATATCCAGGAAAATAGTTCATATAATACCAATTCGTAGAAATTTGACATTATGACACCTACCTGTGTAAACACACAAAGTGGGGATAGGCACCAGCAATCCGACTTAAGTGATCCGTGATACTGTTTACTCTAGGTCTACCAAAATTGTTTTTAGCTACCGCAACACATGTAAAAAGACCTCAAGTAAAGGTACGTTGTTATACAGCACGCTATCCAGTCCTTGGGATTGTTCAACGTGCTTACCATCGAGGTACCGAGATTAATGGTGATAACACAAGTCACAATACAATGGTGATACAGGACTGCCAA
Source organism: Lamellibrachia columna (assembly GCA_963662155.1). Classification (NCBI taxonomy): domain Eukaryota; kingdom Metazoa; phylum Annelida; class Polychaeta; order Sabellida; family Siboglinidae; genus Lamellibrachia; species Lamellibrachia columna. Next base: position 35,580,609 of record OY759273.1, on the reverse strand, counting down.
TCATTAATAATCACACGTGCCCATTAAATTATATGCGCACATAGGCTTAGGTGGTTAGTATTGATATCGAAAAAAATATATAACCTACTGCCATGATTTGGCATGTACCAACTACAAATCAGCATAACTAAATAGATTACTGTAATTGTATTTAGTCTGAAAAATAAAATGATACTCTGTAATAAATAATATATCCGTATAACATGGATAGGTTATATTAATAAAATACATTCATGTTGTTTATAAAGAAATAATAATAATACTGTCATAGTGCCATGGAAACTGGATACGTAGGTTCACGCTACTTGAAGGTGTGCAAGTGTGCAAGTGCCAGACAATGCTTACGTCATTTGACGCAGCAGTGTCTCGGGAATGTCCGCAGGAGTTACGTAACACAGGCGTCAAACACGGCGCACCTTGAAATATGCGTCCTGTTTACTTCGTACTTGATGGACAACACCCTGAGTGTCTTTGTACAAGATACTCCTATTGAAAGACCAACAGTCAGAAATCAGTTCATTTTTCCCTTGTTCATACAGAAGTTCAGAAGGAGTTTTCGTGAGGTCTTCATTCACAAATAAACGAAGGTTTAGACCCGAGGCTGTATTGTGCTGTTTTAGGTTGATTCGAGCTCTGTATATAGCGTCCCTCCGACGTTCGCTATTTAGTGTAATAATTGTAATGCGTGGTCGCCCGCCATCCGTTTTAGGGTGGCCAATTCTGTGCGCTCTCTCAATCTCATGAGACTGCAGGACTGGGGTTAACTTCGTATTATCATTGACAATGTCTAGGATTGCATTTTCAATTTCACCAATACCTACAGATTCGGGTATTCCTTTTATTCTCAAATTGGATCTTCTAGGATATTGCTCGATGCTGTCTTTGGCCGATTCTAACAAGTCGACTCTACTTTCAAGTGCTTTGATTTTCTCGTCTTTCTCTTTCACAGTTTGTTTTAGTTTCTCAGTCTGAGCTGCTAAGTCGTCTATTTTGTCAGCAATCTCTTGCGGGAACAGAGCTCGTTTCAATTGTTTTATAACATCACTGTCACTCAGAGTTTCAATAAAGGTAAGTTTTAGAAGTTCATTGTCAATACCTTCAAAGCGAGTAGCCTCTGACGAGCTTTTTTGGCGATGCTTGGGCGGCATGATATCTTAGTGTCGTTGGTTACACGTCTGATAGGTGTGTCAAATGTGGCATGTCCAAGATGGACGTTCAATATGGCAGCACGCTGAATCTGAAAGACCCATAGATTATGTGCAAATCCACCCCCATCTTAGGGTATTGTGAATGTTTATTTCTCCAGATTCATCGTACGGATCGTTGGAAGTTCGATGCCATTAGATAATGTCATTATTTTCCGTCGCATTTTTAACAAGAGAACATCGTCACACGAGAGCTCAACGAAATGCGGCCTGCTCCTTCCGACGTTATGAGTCGGACCATATATAAGTTAACGTTTCCGCCTGATTGTATCCCTACCAATATTATCTGGACAATATCCTATCTTTAAATACATGGACACTATTCCGGAAATACTGTTTATCAGACAAAATATATCCTGGATATTGTTCTTCTACTGCTTTATATATACAGAATGTCTGCAAATTGTCCAGTTTCTGAGGTTTATTTTGACTGTCTTTGGAGACGTATAATTGAATTACAGTTAGTAATTTATTATTTAAGCAGTCACATCTGTCAAAAATGCAATTTGCTGGCCCAGTAATTTGAGTTAATAAAAAATTAAGGTGGCTCCTCGAATTTTACTATTAAATTCATGTGTCTCATACCCTATTGTCTTATCAACTTATGCTCCTATTGCATGCCATGATTTTGTCTATCCATTATACACTTTTGATTGGTCGATGTATGTATAATTATTATAATTTGTATTTACGGATATAAGAATTATTAGTTGTTATTTTATCTTAAATAAAAGCATTCCTCTTCACATGACAGACTAACAACAAAGAGGTGCCCAGTTTTCCAATAAAACACAAAGAATAGCAACTACAGTTATCCATATTTCCACACATACAGCACTCTCTAGAAAACAGCACAGTGGAAGGTATATAAAAAAATATTTTTTTTTATTACGTAACATTATATATATATACTAATTTACTTAAATATCTTATGCTTGTAATTAAAGATCCTCTCAATGTGACTTACCAAAGCCGTTACTGTGGATATATAGGTGTGGTTCCACGTTCTCTATGGAGATGACCTTGAATGATGCCAAGGGCATCAAGCCAGGCTGTGTGCTGATCATGTCATAGAAATTAGCTGTGTCCTAACCGTATCCATCCAGATAATATGACTTTAGCTGTAATCATAATCAATGCTTCAATTTTGATTATTTGAAACGAAAATGTAGCTTTCTTTTGTATATTTTATCTTAAGTTACACAACTGTGGATATAAGAGTGCATAAACGCTATAAAAGTGACATGGTTATCATCATTAAAAAATAGCAACAACACGCTTTTTCAATGCCCCTACTAATATTTTCTTATTTTCTAGTATAAAAAACATGCACACTGTGTTTTATTTATCTGTTTTGTATCACTGTTATAATGCAAAGCATGTTAATCGTGATGACAAATAAATATAAAGTTTTAGTTATTTTTAATTATTACTACGAATATGGGTATATCAAGGACACATTAGCTATACAGTGACCTTAATACACAAATCTCAACAACTGCTGTATTTGCAAGATATTTATGAAATACACATCACAGTTTCATTCAAAAGATGACAATTAAAATATGATGAAACAACATCCTCATAGAAATAGCGAATTGCTGGTGCAATTTTGCACAACATTTCATTTGTCCATATACTTATACAAAACTATCTCCGCTGCGACCCCCCACAGACCACTGATTGGCCGTCACGAGGAGCCTTACCTGCCAGCTCTGTGTCATGGCATGGCACACCCCGACTTTACCTGCCCTGTTGAGTGCAGCCACCGTGTGATTTATCTGCCAGTTCTGTGTCATGGCATGCCATACCCCGACCTTGCATGTCATATTGAATGGAGCCAATGTGGGCGAAAAACCTTCCACGGTGAGAGATTTACCTGCAAGTGTTTTCATTGTATGCCACATCCGACCTTGCATGTCGTACTGAGAGCAGCAATCTTGAGATATTTAACTGCCAGTCCAGTGTCATGGTGTGCCACACCCTGACCTTGCCTGTCCTACTGAGTGCTGCGAGTTGATTGCCAATGAAGAACAGGTTGTTCATGACAACATACATCTGGAATTTGCCTGCAAGGGGAGAGAACACTTTTATTCAGTGAAGTAGCACGACGTTTTCACGTTACATTAAGCACAAATTTTAATAAAACAGTTGCTTATGGACCTGCTAAATGGATATATTTAATCCACATAAAAGTACTTCGGTCTGAATGAATCAATTTAGTCGACTGGACTAAAAAATTAAATTCAAATTTATTGTAACTCTATACAATAAGGACAAATACAAAGCAGAGCGAAGTCCTATCTAATCACATAAAGTGAACAATAGGGGAAGAACAATATATAATGTTGTACTCCCTTTTAGTTTCATCAACTACAGTTTTGAGCTATGGGCGGTTTGGAACATTAATTTTGTTGTTGGCGAAATAGATTTGTACTTAGCAGAGACCGAAAACCACATAAAACTGCAACAATTATGTCCAAACCAACGTGTTATTTTATGACAATGTTGAACTGACGTACGTCGCCTCTAAATAACATACTAACAGAGGTTCAGCCCGTGAAACATGTAAGTGGACATGGACGTGGACGTGTACATGTAGCTAGCGGCCCGTACGCCTACATTTTAATATCTTCACATTCGCCGGTATTTCATTCCTTAGACCTTGATATAATCCCATTCCTTCTACGAGAGAAGAATGAACATTCCAGAAATGTTCCTGCATTATGAAACAGCACAATTGAAACACAGTTTCGTCACAGGGATGGAACTTTTGCGTAGACATTCCTCTTGGCAGGCGGCGATGCGTTGCTGGTTGACTTCTCAGAGTTCATTCTGAACACCGTAAATATGCGGTAGGTGAAACATAACTATTGGCTTTCCACTTGGAGACACTTGCTTTCGTGATGGTCTAATAACGTGGATGTACCAAATATGGACCATACTATCAAGTTCTTCTTAGAAGAGAGAGAAAGATATAGAACGTGGGAAAAAATAACAATATACGAAGATACTATTATAACGTAATATAGGCCTGCAAACTAAAATAAATAACGTGCAAAACTATGTCTTCTGATAAGCGGTGTGGTGATCGGTGTGGTGGAATCTTGGATTCACACACACACGCACGCACGCACGCTCGCACGCTCGCACGCACACACACACACACAAACGCACGCACACACACACACACAAACGCACGCACGTACGCACGCACCCACACACGCACACACACACAAACACGCACAAACATACACACACAAACGCACGCACGTACGCACGCACCCACACACGCACGCACGCACGCACGCACGCACACACACACACAAACACACGCACACACATTTTGCAGAAGTCATCCCAGAAAACCACGTATATTAATGCTAAAGATATGACAATACTGTTATTGACATTTGTTTATTTCATAGCTACAAACCAACTATCCCAGAAGCGAAAAAACCTTTGAGAAGGGAAATACGGAGTTGAGTACGTAAACCGTGTCTTTCCGTTGTCCCATCATTAATAATGTCTTATAATACAAGCAACCTAAATAATACAAGTGGTCTTAAATTACGACTGTTCATACAAATTTAAATTATTCTATTGGGTCACACCCTCATGAGAAAATATGACTTCCACATTTTAAAACCAACATTGTTATGATAGTTATCGTGCCTAATGTATGGAACAATAATTTATTAACAGTGTTACGTAGTGGACAAAGGTTAATCGTGGATAGAAATCTATAGCGTTGGTAATTATTTTGACAAGGATGTTTACAACGAGTACCTGTGGTTACATATCGAATTTTTAACCTTCAAATTACGCGCTTAATTCGCCTATTTCTAGGTCGGTCGCCAGCCAATGAGCAAGGAAGTGATGTAAAGACACACCTCGTGAGGGCCGCTCAAGTGACTCCATTGACATTGTTGTTGTGTAGGAGCGGAACGTTCGAGTCCCAAAAATGAGTGGCCAAAGGTATATAGTCGGAGGCTGTAGTAACCGCACCACGAATGAAACTAGTTTGCACAGGTTTCGTCCAGAGCTTCACCCGTCGTGGGTTTGTGCAGCGAAAAACACGATAATGCCATGGAATGGGCTGACCCCTCTCTACTCACAGTGTCATCTGCGTTGGGGCTGAGTTTTTCGACCAAATGCAGCTATAAAATCTGATGGCAGAGCAAGAGATATCGTACGCGTTCCCTCAAGCCAGATGCCATCCCAACAACAGTTTCTCCGCGAATGTTCGACGTAACCCATATAAATAACCCATATAAAACATAAATTTTATTTTGCGCATGGCATTGCAGATATGAGTATTAAAATTACTGGTGCTGGGGTGGAGGGGTGAAAATTGTTGGGGGGGCGGGGTGAAAATTTCCAAACAAGCAATAATTATAGGCATGGTCGTGTACATTAAAATTGAGACTGATATATATCACTGATGTGATTAATATACAATGTTCCGTTTTGTTTTATGAACTATGCCGAATAGAGGGTCTGCATTAAAAATTACAGTAAACATTACACCCCAGGTTCCTTTATCATTGCCTAGCAACCACCCACATTGACTCACCCCTATATATAAATTTTTTATTATTGGAATTTTTAGCCAGCCATGATGGAAGCTTGTTTATCATTGGATTCTGATTGGCTAAACTTTAGCCAATCATCAGTTTCAATGCAACTGTTACAACAGAAGTAATCAGAAACTGGCTTGATTGCATCCGATTCAATATTTACAATATATACGAAATAACAAATTATACATACATATATATTGCAAGGTAACCATATAGAGTGTAATACAAAGCCCTATTTCAGCTGAGATGGTGGCCTAAGTGCACCAACTAGGTAAGTAAATACACTACTAAGTCTAAGACCTACTCATATGTTTTTAACACGAGACCCTAAATAACCATTTATCCACCCACGAGATGACCCTATTAATGTGAACCACCCAGACCATGAATTTGGTGGTGGCTAATTTACGGGCACCAAAATCACACTAATGAATAGTCTTGATATGCAATGAATCTTACTAACATGCAATGATTGAACAATTGAAGTGAGACTTTCAAGTGGTATTAAATATAAATAGTTAAAATTTATATGCCAAGTAAACAACAGTAGGTGACTTCATTGCTGTATGAATAGAAACACCAGCGTACAATTCAACCTTTTTATTGCGACTGATTTGTAATTTTATGGTGAAATACTTGCTTTTGTTTAAACTGTGTTATAATTAGGATGAGGGTTTCTCTTATTAACACTTGTTTAAATTGTGTCATAATTAGGATGAGGGTTTCTCTTATTAAGACTAAATATAATTCCTGCTATGGAAGTTATCCTGGTATGCCGTTGTTCTTGAGAGTAAACATTCTGAATTTTCATAGTACTAATTAAATACTGTATTCTATATCCAGTTAACTTTCACTTTTTCCAGGTACCAGGTGAGTAATGCAAGAGTTTTAGGCTGGACAGAACTGTAGAGACGGCTTCTGGTATGGCTCAGTTACGTCTAGCCTGTGAGTCTTTCCCAGGGCCGACATCTATTCTGTGGAACCAGCATGAACAGACTGTACCAGTAATATCACCCAGGGGCAACTCATCAGAGGGTAGTCGATGGCTCGATGGGAAATGCTCAATGGTGTCTCGTCAACTTGATGAGAAATGCTGTATGCACAATGGACAGGTGGCTTCCCACCAACCACTGCATGCAGAAATGATAGGAAAGGCAAGCCGAGGGTTAAATGAGACCACAAAGAGGGTGGAAAGAGTTAAGGTCTGAGGTCTTGGCCAATTTTGTAGTCCGAAAGTTAGTATAACTACAGGACATGAGGCAAAATTAGTAAAGGATCAGTGTAGATTGGATATCAGGAAATACTTGTTCTCACAGAGGACGATCAATGAATGGAACAAATTATCTAGATTGTGTAACTGCTAGCAGCGTGAATATGTTTAAAAACAAGGTTGACAAATAACATGGTTACACATAGATGACTCTTGATAAACCAATGGCTTCCTTGCCCACTTGCCATCTGGGCCTTTGGATTGGATGGCAAATCTTGTTAAATGTTTGACATCATCCCTAACGTATTTGGAATGTATTCGTTTTAAGTAATTTGAATTGCTTTGCAGTTTCTTGCTTTGCATCTATGTATCTATGACGAAACTATTTAATAATCCTTAAGGCAGATCTAAAATTAACACTAATCCATGATTCTGTGAGCATGGTATGATGACTATTCACCATTTAATTTTTACAACCATAACAAACAAAGAAATGCTGCAAGTCAAGCCCTTTATTATAGCGCTGCAAGAATTACATATAAGACATAACCATAACATTACAAGACAAAACCATAATACGCAGAAGATGACAATCTGATAAATTGTGCAAAAAAAAATCTGTTGGACTAATTTTCCTGATGCAGCTCACATAACTGACCGTCAAGAGATGACTATTTTGTGGCAGGATTCCATTTGTACAAATTGCAGTTATTTAATTCGCTTATTTGCCGTTATTTGCAAAAGAGTTTCTAATACTGGTTAGTTGCCGAAACTTTCATGTGAAGTTCAATAAATTACATCTACTTTAATAATTCTTTATAGCACATAAGAAACCAATTTTAATACACAAATACACACACAAATGATATTCCAGATTAAATAATTAAAAGAAACAAGGTCACTGTATGGTGCTTATAAATGAAATTACTGAACAATGCATGTAGCTAGCTACAAGACAATTCACGTTCACACCTGCCCACAAATAAATATGTAACATGTCACCAGATAGTCATGATATAAACTTTTCAGTGACGGTGTGCACCAATAAAAAACAGGTCATCATGGGATAACAGTCCTATCCGCTGCCACTTCACTGCACTATCACCCCCGCTACTAACTCTACAGTCAGTGTAGAAATAATTGTTAACAATGCTGCTGAAATGCAAAAACTCTGCCACTTTGAAATGCAACTTTTGGTCAATTCTGAGAGCAGGAGACACCTTTTGCAAACTTTATTTCTAGTAAATGTCTGCTACGTCACTAATTTTCTGCATAACAGTCAGTCTCTCAGGTGAACACAAAGAAAACCTGGAAAACCTCTCTGGTCACATCGTCTTAGTGTTGACTTTGATACAGACACTGGTTGTGCTAACACAGAGCTTGATGAAGCTGACGAGTAATGGCAGAGGTTCTTATGAAGGTAGTTGTAACTTGACTGTTTCAAGCACACTCAAGGGTCTCGCAGACAATGCACATTCTGAATGCTTCCTACTGGTACCCAGACAAAACTGTCTGTTTTGTACGGGATTCCTTCCTGCTACCCTCTCGTCTTCCAAGACTGTCAGTCAATCACTCATGCAGCTCAGCAAGATGATTCTTTTAAACCACGACACTTCTCCAGCCAAACTACAATCACCAAATCATTGCGTCACAATCTGGGAAACGAACGCTACCATCTTGCAACCACATCCACATGTTCTACACAAGACACCTGCCCTGGGCGACCACATCCACATGTTCTACACAAGACAACTGCCATGGAAAACCACATCCACATGTTCTACACAAGGACAGCCACATCCACACGTTCTACATAAGACACCTGCCCTGGGCAAGTACATCCACATGTTCTACACAAGACACTTGCCCTGGATAACCACATCCAAATGTTCTACACAAGACACCTGCCCTGGACAACCACATACACATGTTCTACACAAGACACCTCTCCTTGGCGAACACATCCAAATGTTCTACACAAGACAACTGCCATGGACAACCACATTCACATGTTCTACACAAGACACCTCTCTTGGGCAACCACATCCACATGTTCTACACAAGACACCTCTCCTGGACAACCACATCCACATGTTCTACACAAGACACCCTGGACAATCACACAAACAATCAACCATCTCACCTATCTGCTCCATCACCACACATTTCACGATGCATCCTCCCTCCGACCTACTTGGGCACGTTCCAGGTTGGTAGACTATTACATTTTTCCAGATAAAATCATAGTTATCAATCACAGAACTTGGCATAGTATAACGATTAAGTTTTCTTGGGACAAGACTGAATGAATAATTTATCTAAACCCGCCACATCACAGCGGCTAATCAAAGACAACAATTGTTTCATTGTGCTCTCTAGGAGCCTCACGTGCAGCAGATCCGCCTACTAAACTTACGTACCATACAAGAAAAAAAATGATTGCTACCAGTTTCCATTGTTTCAAACAAAAGCAATAGACACGTTTTTTAACAACAGATGCATCCAGAATATTTTATACATTCGCTTCCCACTTCACATACATTCACTTCCACAAGCTGTGGGTACCTACAGTTATCACCCTCACAGTTACCCAGTCACCACCCTATACTTGCCAAGCTTGTACAACTATTGAGTCTGGCTGGTAGACTACATGACACATGACCTTCATGCAGTTTTCTACCATCTACCAAGGCCAGCCTCAACAAAAACACAACCAGTTCAGCTAGAGGTCGACTAAATATAGCTCCGTGATCACCCACTTCACATAACCGTGATTATCTGATTACTGGTACATGCAATTGTGATCTCTATTGTGATCACCTCAACACGTAGCCACGATTATCTAGCTAAACACAACTGTGACATCAATCGTAATCACACACAGCATACAACTATGATCACCTCATTGTGCACACGTCATCTTCCATTGCGTTTAGCTGTGATCACTCCACTGTGCACAGCTGTGATCACCTGATCACATACAGGTATTATCACTGACTACACAGCTGTGGTCACCCTGTTATATATATACTACAAATAAGACAAAGAAATGTCAATAAAGGGCGAGAGTGAACACGCAAACGCCACACCCAATACTGCCGCAACATTGCAGAAAAAATGCTGGAACAGTAGATATGAAGTTAAATCCACTAATCAACAAGAAAACAAACAAACAGACACCTCTGCCTGGACACGACTCCACACAGCACCCCGGAGGGTAACAGCATCCTAGAGGGTGGACAGGTCACATACAGCCCGTGCTGCAGTTATATGCCCACAACAGATAATATGGCATTTTGATGCCAGGGTATCCTAGGTGAAGTTCAGCTGTGGTAGTATCTCGTCCAATCGACTCAACACCATCTCTTGCTGTTTCCTTCTTCACAGAGGTGAACTATGTATTCTTGTGCCTATTCGGAAGTGCACTGTGCACAATGAAAGAACACACACTACAATAACAAAAATATACACGTGTACATACATGTGTACTTATAACATAGAGACCTGGGCACGTGTAGAAACACCCTCGCTTTTTATTCCAGTAATGACAGGAATAGCAGGTCAGGTGACAGTTCTTGCAGTGCGCAATGGATTAACCCTGCACCCAGGTGCGATGTGTTCCGGTCCCCTCTTCTACGTAGCAGGGACTGCACATAGGCATGCTGTGTTCTCGTTTACGACAAGCAGCCAAACCCACAGGATCGCTCTTGCGTGTTCATGTAATGAATGCAACCCGATCCCTTTTAAATTTTTCAGCTTTTGGAGTGAAGTTTTGTAGACGCTATTTGCAGCAGCTCTTCCATGCAAGCAAGAAACCATTCTCTATCACATACAACCTTCAATGTCTCCATGTTCCTCTTGCAGTATTCTAAGTTCCACTAGAACATTGCCAGATCCATTGTGTTGAATAACCAGGCAAAGTGACTTCAGACATGTATTCAGAATGCTCAACAATCATGAGGCTGTTTTTGTCAACTGGACATTCTTCTTAACAAAAACCATCACGGCAAACCCTGTTTGTTAGAGTGTTCATACCCTTCCACAAGAGAACACATTGCATTCTTCAGCAAAGTACCTCAAGGCTGGAGAAAGCCACAGAAGTTTAGCCATGTTGTGGCACCAAACGATACCTTGGACAATCCTCCCAACTTGAGATTAAATGAACCAAAACACTGGTGATGGAAGACGTAAAAACTAGGAGTGTTTCCAGTGTAATCAGCAAATGGTCACGGTCATTGTCATGAGCACATGGTCAGGCAGTGTTGAATGTCAAGAAAGGCCAAAGCCAATGACATATGGTCTTCAATACAACCACGTAGGTCTATCACTCCGAACCTCTGCGTCTTGACAGTTGTGCCAACCTGTCTGACTTCGTATGCAAGTACAAGTAAAACCAGTCACCTGCTTCCACCAACAGTGCGGCAGTTTAACAAGGATCCCAACACCTACGGAAACAGTGATCTAAGTGGATCTGTGCCATCAAGGGATTGGCCGTTACATCTGACATCGCTGTCGTAGAGTAACCGTCACCAAGATTTGTCACCATCTCTGGTGATGCTAAGTGAAACAAACTGTCAACTGTCAGTTGTCAGTGCGGCCCGATTGCCACCACCTCCTCCTTCCTTCTGTCACTCCTCTTCCCGCTGCTGCTTGCCTCTCCTCCTTGTCACTGGCGGCTCACTGTCTCCTACAGTAGCTGCGTCGCATGACACCATCATCATCGCTGTCACAGTCACGTGTGTGGTCACGCTGCTGTCCCGTCTAGTATTGTGAGAACTGTGCTCCCTGTGAGAGTGGCTGTGACTGGTAGTAGGCGCGATCGCCCTGGTACGTTGAGTCCTGCGACAACATGCCGTCCGCCTGCGACTTGAACTCGTCGCCTAGGTAACTGTCCTGCAACACCCAAGTAATACGATGTCATCATGCATATTCTGGTGACATGAACAATTTTGCCACATTCTTATATATTTTCCACAGGAATGGTAGTCCAATTTACATTACATTTAGATATCTTCCTTCCATTTAACCTCCATATGCAGACATGTTAATTCTCCGGATTCACCAGGAGACTCCTGGAAATCTATCAAACATGTTCTCCTGCATGGGAGAACAAATCTCTCATATTTCTATTTAAACAAAAAATCCTTGTGGCCTGATAATAGATCACTAAGTCGATGGCATTTTCATTAGCTTTAGACAAGCAGAGTAGTAAACATGTTCTTTTACTAGTCCACAAAGAATTTGTCTACTGTCAAACTGTTCTATATAAACAAATCATTGATATTCTGAACTAGTGTACCCATTTAATAGTACTAGTGCGATGTATTGGAACTGACAGGATATGTAATGTTTAGGAAAGATCGAATAGGAAGAAGGGGCGGGGGAGTTATTTTATATGTTAAAGAATCTATTCAGGCTTATGAAATAAAACTAGAAAGGGAAGCAGATTGCGATGAAGCTGTTTGGTGCAAAATTGTTTCAGGAAATTCAAAATTAACTGTTGGATTAGTTTACCGAAGTCCAAACATAAACGAAGAGGACAACACAAAAATAAAAAACGCTATAAAGGAAGTTAGTAAAGGGGAATGTATCTTAATGAGAGATTTTAACCATGGACACATACAATGGAATTCTCTAGAGTACAGGGATTGAGGATCAACAATTTCTATTTTTAATCCAGGATAGCTTTCTTACTCAGCACGTACTAGAACCAACCAGGGGAGAAAATGTATTAGATATAGTTCTGTCATCACAAAAAGAATTAGTGGACAATGTAAAAATATTTGAACCATTGGGTAATAGTGATCATAATCAAATACATTTTGACATCAATGTAAAATCAGAAAGTAAAAATAAGAAAACGTACAAGAGAAACTTCCACAAAGGTAACTACAAAGATATGAGAAAATACTTAGCAAAGCTAGATTGGAATAACATGCTGATGAATAAGACCGCAATTGAATGTTGGAATATTCTAAAATATGAAATTGAGAGTATCATCGATAAATTTGTTCCTTTCCAAAAACAAGGAAAACGGTGTAGAAAGAAACATTTGTCAAAAGAGGCTATTAGAAAAATAATGCTAAAACAAACTATGTGGAGGGTTTATAGGCGTACCAGAAAGGAAGAAGACTATGCAAAATACAAAGAGGCACTTAATGCAGCTACAACTGAAATCAGACAATCTAAAAGAAGCTATGAGCAAAAACTAGCATGTAACATAAAAAATTACAGCAAGAGTTTTTATGCATATGTCAGGAGTAAACAAAACGTACAAGACAAGGTTGGACCTCTAGAAGACAGTGCTGGAAATATAATATCACAGGGATTTTTAATGGCGGAAGACCTAAATGGTTACTTCAGTTCAGTGTTTACCAAAGAAGATATTAGTTCATTACCAGTTGCTGATGCTAAATTTCAGGGGGCTAAATCTGACTATTTAGGTCCGTTAGTTGTAACTCCAGAATTGGTAGCTAAGAAAATAAAGGCAATGAAGGATAACAAATCACCGGGAGTGGATGGGATTCCTCCAAAATTACTAATTGAAACAGTAGAACAAATCAGTATACCACTTGCAAGAGTATTCAACTTGTCATTAAAAGAGGGAGTTGTTCCGTTTGAATGGAAAGAAGCAAACATCATACCATTATTTAAAAAGGGTTCGAGAAATAAGTCAGAGAATTACAGACCAGTGAGTTTAACGTCAGTGATTTGTAAATTATTAGAAAGGTTAATTAAACACCATATGGTGGACTTCCTCGTTAAGCATAAATTATTAAATTCATCTCAACATGGATTCCTTAAAGCGAGGTCATGCTTAACAAATATGTTATGTTTTTTGGAAGAAATCACTAAGTGGATAGACGTGGGATCGCCAGTAGATATTATCTACTTAGATTTTCAGAAAGCTTTTGACAAAGTGCCACATCAAAGATTACTACTTAAATTAAAAGCCCATGGTATCGGGGATAGCATAACTGACTGGATAGAACAATGGCTGACTGACAGAAGACAACGAGTTGTAGTAGATGGAGAAGTTTCAACTTGGAAATCGGTTTTGAGTGGGGTACCTCAAGGATCAGTATTAGGACCTATATTATTCTTAATTTATATCAATGACTTGGACAACAGTATAACAAGTAACGTACTGAAATTTGCGGACGACACAAAACTGTTTAGAAAAGTTAATACTGATGGTGATAAACAACATTTACAAAAAGATCTAGACAGATTAGTGAAATGGTCTGAGAAATGGCAGATTTTGTTCAATTTTGGGAAATGTAAATGCCTACATACAGGACATGGGAACTTGAATGTAAACTATAAAATGGGAGATACTGTTCTGGGTACTACTGTAAAAGAAAAGGACTTAGGAGTTACAATAAGCGCTGATATGAAAGTTTCAGAGCAGTGTGTTGTTGCAGCTTCAAAGGGTAATCAAATTCTTGGATTGATTAGAAGAAACATAACATACAAGGGAAAAAAGTTAATTATACCTCTTTATAAAGCAATAGTTAGACCTCATTTAGAATACTGTATACAAGCATGGAGACCATATCGTAAGAAGGTTATAGATACGCTTGAACGCATACAAAGGAGAGCAACTAAAATGATTCCAGAACCGAGAGACCTTAGTTATGAAGAACGCCTGAAAGAATGTGGTTTAACAACTCTAGAGACAAGGAGGTTAAGAGGAGATCAGATTGAAGTTTTTAAGATATTGAATGGGTATGAAAATATTGATAGAAATATGTTTTTCTCACTCAAGAAGGATAGCAGAACTAGAGGACGAGGTAAAATTAGTAAAGGATCAATGTAGATTGGACATCAGGAAGCACTCGTTCTCACAGAGGACAATAAATGAATGGAACAAATTGTCCACAGATTGTGTAACTGCTAGCAGCGTGAATATGTTTAAAAACAAGGTAGACACATATCTCAGGAGGGCGGGTTATAAGTAGATGAACATTGTTGGACTCTCGATAAGCCAATGGCTTCCTTGTCCACTTGCCATCTGGGCCTTTGGCTTGGATGGCAACTCTTGTTAAATCTTGTTAAACTAAGGCCAAACTGGTGGCAATCCCAATACGTACGACTCTCTGTTTTATGTACACATTTCTGGCATTTACATTTCTCAGACAAACATATATTATGCCCTTTTCACAAATGTGTACTTACAACAGAAAAATAAAGACCACAGGAACATAAACCCAGGATATCTTCTATTAGACTTGACACGTGAAATGAACAGCTTGGTATATGCTTTTGAGAAAAGTATTTAGTTATTTTGTCTCTGAGCAAGTAGTGTTTTTCATATGTACTCTGACAAGAATGAAAGAAACTGGGAATATAGTCTTGAGGGATATTGTGAAGGGGATACTGCCCTACTAAGGTTTGTGCAAAGTTTTAAACCGGATCCATTTTAAAGGACTTGAAACGTCTTAAAAATGGGAATTTTCAAAAAGGGTCTTAAAATTGATTTCTCTAAACTAGACCTGGTATTTTCCATATGTGCAAGGAGTACTGTGTCTTACATTTGGGATATATTTAGTTTTAAGGGGAGATATGGCAGATAGAATGTTTTTTGAAAAAATTACTCAAAATGTGCTTCCTCCATATTCCAATAGCTTTGTATGTTTACTATCAATAAAGTTCAATTTTATAGCAATGACATTCCTCTAAATTATTTTTATTTGTGGATAAAGCTGGCATCTACCATGTAATAAATGCCATCATTAAAATTTTGATGGCCATTTACAAGAAATGGAATTCAAAATGATATAGTTATCTGTTGGGACTGTTGTGTTCACCTGCATATTTTCCAAAAATTTGTCAAATTTTTGTTTTGTTTTGTGCAATATCTGGTACTGGTACTGAATAAAAATGTGTCGACAAATGTTACATTTAGAATATCATAACTTTGAAAATTCAGAAGAAATAGATTCATAAAAGTGAAAGTTTTTTAGAGGAGTTCTAGAGTTAACTAAATCAATGATGATTGTGAAAGTATTTTGATAATATATCTATTACTTTTTAAATGCTGTAATTTTTTAAAGGGGCTATAATTCCTTCATACGGAGGCCATTTTGTTTGTTGCCATGGAAATGGGAGGTCTGGCTTTAAAATGTTCAATACATGTTTTACTCACAAAAACCCACTTTACAGTTTGGGCATAAAAAAATGCACTAACTATGCAAAAAAAATCCTATTCAGCTGCCATATCTCCCATTAAAAATGTCTTAAATCTGATCAGCCCCAAACTGCACCCACCCTGCCTAGAAACAAAGACTTAGTGTCAAGTCCGAGCCTTGTGTTTTACCTGAGAGAGTTGTGGCTGGGAGAGGCCAGACAGCCCCGGCTGACTCATCTGGAAGGGCTGACTCATGGACAGGCCTGCCTGCGTGAGTGGGCCCTGGGAGTACGGCTGACTGCCCTCCTGCAACAGACAGGCAGCTGCATCAATGCCCCATGCAGCAACATCAATGCCCAGTACAACTACATCAATGTCCCACACAGCTACATCAATGTCCCACACAGCTACATCAATGTCCCACACAGCTACATCAATGCCCGACATAGCTACATGTAATTTCTTAAAACCCCAAAACCGACAATAAAATATTTACAAAACACTGGCATGTTGACGAGGAAACCATTTTTTATTGAGTGTTTGTTCCAAACAGCTACACTCTTCTGGGAGAACGAGTACATTCGTAAATGCAATATACACTATCAGTTTACTACCACTGATCTGTGCCACCTGGTTCTACTATCTCCCTGATATTGCAAGAAACTTTTAGGATTAAAACATTCAATAAACATTTAAATATGTTAAAAATATTACAACGTTGCACAATTGACATGCATGCAGAGGTGGCATGTTGACTAATGCAGCGACAACTAGCGTGACTCATCTGACGACAACTAACCTGACTACTCTGGCTGATCATGGCCGAAGTGTGACTCATCTGACTGTTGCTGGCCATCTGGGTGCTGTAGCGAGGCGGCTTAGTCTTGCCGCTGCGCCCCCGTGAACCACCCCGCCCTCCTCCCGTGCCCACAATGTTGTTGTTGACACCACCGATTCCACCGGCAGTTGCTCCCACTCGTGCTCCACCTGCTGGTCAAACAGTGAACTTCACACAACCCGATATATCGCATTCCCATTATCTGGCAGCATAATTAGATTTTAGGACATATTCAATTAAAATTAGATTTATATACTTATTTTTGTACCTAACAAGTGAATATTTACACAACGTTAGAATAAGATTCTTTGAACACACATTTAAGTAACTTAAGATTAATATATCACTCCCCTTTTGACATTTTTAAAACGCCTATTCTCAAAGCACTTGCTCATCATGAATGCTTTTCATGCAGAGGAACTGCTAAGTTTCTAGTACGTTTCTTAACGCAATCTGCTTGTAATTGCCACAACTCACCATGCATGTTCTGGAGGCCATGGAAAGATTGTGGCACAGGCGGCATGAACATGCCGACCGGTACCGGCAGACTCATGCCGGCGGCATACGCACGGTCGGGACCGATGTATCCCAGCTGGTCATGACGCACAAAACTGTCGGGACTGAAACGTGGCGCTGAAACACACGAGGACCCTAAATTAAATTAATCTTTCTCGGATACTGTTTCATCTAGGTATATTTTGTAGCATGCTAGATGGCGACACTTGATCGGAATCAGAATATAGGCCGATTAACCAATGCAACTTTTTATCAGAATTGATACGGAATTTCAAGTCAAAAATTAGATTTTGCCCCAAAACAGCACATCTGAGCATGTTACATCTGAACCAGAGCCAGAGCAGGGAAGAATGGGAGAAAATGTTAGGAGAGAATGTCACAGCATTACACTACTTGTCTCATTAGATACAGAAGACAGTGTTCTCTTAAACAGCAACACGCACCACTGAACGTGTTGTTGCGGTCATAGGCGCTGCCTGGAATCAGGACTTCGCGGGCATCGAACATCGTCATGCTCATAAAGCGACCACCCTACAACATTGACAATCTTATAAGCGTGACGGAACATCTGTTACACATAACTAGAATGCCAGGCTCATCAATCACATAGAACGATACACAGCAGCTGGCACACACTGAGCAATTAATGTATACATCACAAAGGTGACGTTTAGAAAAACTTAAATTCAAGTGTATTTTGTTGTTGAAAAAATGCTAAAATACCTATGTTTATTTGTACACAAATTACCAAATGCAAACTCCTATGTTAGCCCCAGGAGTAAATCAACTGAAGACTTGTATACTGCAATGGCCTATTTTGTATTCCCCCGTTTTAATAATTATTATATCTGATTACATCTTTATGCCATGCCCACGTGGAGGAAATCACATACACTACAATGGCAACTAAACATATTAATAACAAAGTTTGTCTACATTGTGTTTTGTTCAGTCAACAGCATTGTTCAAGATTTAATGTGTGGTTGTATGACTTGTACCGCCGATACTTCAATCTGTAATTACATACACCAGACTAACGGTAGCACTTACTGGGTTAGCAGCATTGACGAGTTTGCGTGGCTTACTGAACTGGATCATGCTCTCCTTGAGATGCGTCAGTGGCCCCTCCACCAGCACCCTCTGTTCCTTGTAGTATGTCAACAGGTGGTTCCACAGAGGTTGCTGAAAAACGTCAACCCGGAAATTAGCAAGTGAAATAATCCACATTCACTAAAGCAAATTTCTGATTCACTAAACTGAATATCTGAAGGAACAAATGGACTGAGAATTATGTGAAAGTGAATGTACGTCAAACAATCGAGTTTTATTTCCGCCGTACAGAATTACTGCTATGAAATTTCGTAAACTGGTTTTCTTGACCAACTTACACATTTTCTTAGCTGGACGAAAGTAGCAACTTAAATCTTGTGTGATTCTATGTGTTGCAACAATTACAGTCAATAATGTTCACCTCTGTTTATGTAATGATTTATCATTCCTCCGGTAGAATATATTGATTTTGTGTCAAAACTCTTGTGGATTTCCATGCAAACCTGTTTTTTCCCATTAAAATGTATAGTTTTTTTGTGCATTTGATTCCACTAATCTGCAGACGTGATTCTACTAACCTGCAGATGTGAATCTATTAAGTGGCACATTTTAACACAGCAGGAATAGGGAATGATTCTCTGAGCCATTTTTATTCTACTACAGCCGATTCTATTATCCACAATTATATTAAGCAGAGTCCACCGGAATTTCCAAATGCAAAGACGTTTGTATATGTTGCTCTGAAGTCTATGATGCCTCACCTTTGACAGCACCTTAGGGTTGCCCACTATGATGATGCCGTAACTGAAACACGCCAGTCATTTATTGCCACATGTACTGTACGTAAGCACACAACGTAAAATATTTGTCACATATCAATTAACATGTCGACATAACTACTCAACTGACATATTTATCCACCAATACCTTCTCTTACCACGCAGTTTCTAAAGAACGAATTAAAAAGTATCACATTGGAGCATATTTAAAAATCAGTGGTGTACTTTCTGCAACAAAACCTCGGCCACTATCCAGCTTGGTTATCCAGCAACACAGCCCAACTTTATGGCAATTGTACACCCGAGAACACGAATATCCAGCAACTACTGAAGCAGTTCTCAGGGAAAAAAGCAAAACAAAGCATTCAATTTATACAGTGCCCCTTTCTACAATCGTTGCTCAGAGTACATTACACTTTGCCCCTGGCAGACCTGTTCAAACAAACACCATTTAAGCTTCGGTTGAAGCATCCAGCCATGCTGCAATTGCTGGATGAAAGCTATTCGTTCCCATAATTCCATCACTGGAACTGTCTGTAGCCAGGTATTCATTCACACAGTGTGAATTGAGCTAAAGTGGATTGAACGAAATTGCTCTAGCTTAAAATCGGCTAAAGGTTGACCATAACCCCAATCCTTTCATTTGACAGTCTGGTGCTCTAATCACTCAGCTGCCGAGCCCCAAACTCCAGCAAGTACTCACCGTGCACGTGTGAGAGCGACGTTCAGTCGACGCGGGTCGTTGAGGAAACCAATGCCCTGATGTTCATTGGCACGCACACATGACAGTACGATGAAGTCCTTCTCTCGGCCCTGGAACGCGTCCACACTAGCCACCTCGATCTCCTACAAGCAGCAAACACCTGCTATTATCTACTGTGTCTTAACAAGTTTGACATCCAAAACGAAAGACCCAAATAGCAAGTGCCAAGTGAACAAGGAAGCCATTGGCTTATTGAGAGTACAAAGATTTTTCATCTACGTTAAACCACCCTTTCAGAGATATTTGTCAATCTTTTGCTTAAGTATATTCACGCTGCTAGCATTTACACAATCAGTAGATAATTTATTCCATTCATTTATTGTCCTCTGTGGTAACTAATATTTTCTGATATCAAATCTACACTGTTGCTTCACTAACGTTACTTCATGTCCTAGTTCTTCTATCATCCATAAATAAGAAAAAAATGTCCTATCAATATTTTCACAACCATTTACAATGTTAAACAATTCTGCTTGATCTGCTCTTAATATCCTTGTCTATAGTTTTATTAAATCCCATTTAAAGACGTTTTTCAGAATTAATGTACCTGTGTTCTGGAATCACCTTCTCCTGTATTTTCTTTCTAGAATACCTGTGCCTTTCTTACATCTTATAAATTAATGTAGTTAATCAATTGCTGCATATGGTGCACATTTACAACCTTTTGTGATAGATACCGCTGGTGAAGTTTTTCTTACTGACAAAACATTACGGCATTATCTGACTTAACACAAATACATTTATTTAACAGGCAATACAAATGTAATTAAGCTAACTGTATTTAGTTAATAAATAATGAATATGAATGCATGAGAAGAAATTCTGCCTTCCTGATTCTAATGTGTTTATGCATTACTGCAGCTTTAATAAAGGATTACTGCTGAAATAACATTTGGTAAGTTGACTGATTGTAAACAGTACATTCAGTCAGAAATCTGGATAGTGGTTACTACACAACATACAGGGCACTCAACAATGAGTTGATCTCAGTGCACACAGCTGTACACCCATTGTGCACATAGTTGTACACACCTGGTAGAGCTTGGCGTGCAGGGAACCACTGTACTGCATATATTGCACCAGGTATGCCCTCTGACCTTCATACGGAGTAATGATGCCAATCTGCTCTGGCTTGACCCCGGAGCGCAGGAAGCGGGTCACGGCTTTCTCCACATTCGCTGCCTCAGTCCTGCAACGGTCAATGGACCAGAATCCTTCATTACAGCTTGACCAGCGCCGACAGCATACCTGGCTCAGCAACACATCACTGGCCACACTATGTTAATAAGAAAATCTTCACCACATGCCAAGCAAAGTCTGCTCGCATTAACAGCACACAGTGTGATTGATTTTACAACTAATTACAAATTCTGAGAAAATACTGATACAAAAAACGAGAAGAGTTAACCATGTGCCTTGCGAGGACCAGTGGCCCGTCTCTATATGTACCTGTTGAGATAGGAGGTTCCTGAGCTGGAGATCTCTTCCTGACCAGTGGTCGCGTAGAAGAACATTGGCTTGTCCAGCTGTGGCCACGGGAAGTCCATGTTCTTCTTAGTGCGGTCACCTGTCATCAAGATCGCCAGTGGTCAGGCTCAACACGAATGAGACATTGGACTGTACGTCCATCCAGCTATTCCATTCACAGTCCTTCTCCAAAGTCCAATTTACACCCTTGCAAAGTCGACAAGTGACGCCGATAAGCGAGGCTTTACATAGAATCTTTTTAATACAACACATCAGTGTGACAAGCTAGTACTGACATATCACTGGGAGCGAAGAAGACCTTATTCTAGCATTACATTTCAACTTGCTATAGCAACACCTTCTCGTTAACAGCAATAGTTAATACGACCTTCTGATGTGAACTTCAAATATGCATAACAAACAACACAGCGCAAGAACAAGTTGTCATTTTGAAGGCACTCGCTAAGCCGTCAGGCTGCCACTTACTTGCAGAGACACCGTTCTGTAGCGATCCCTCGTAGAAGATGTTTGACGGGAACGCACTCAGCGCTGGGTGCATGCGATACTGCACCTGCAGACGTATTGGGCGTATCCCAAGCACGACGAGTCTCTCGAAGAGCGACTGTGACAGACCGGCCCTAGCTGCCTTCTTGCACATGACAACCGGGCCGAGCTGGCAGTGGTCACCAACGAGGACAAGTTGACGACAACCGAGGACGACTGGAATCATGCACTCGGGCTCGGTCGCCTGTGTGCTTTCATCAATCAGCACAGAGCGATACTGCAGCTTGGCGAGACGCGGGTCGCCAGAGCCAACGCACGTGCAGCAGATGACGTCTGCATGCTGCGGCACAGGAATGACAACACTCACATTGATAGAAAGAAAACACGTGTACAGACAGACGAGTTCAACATTATCATCAACAATTTAAATTGAAGTCTCTCCGGGTGCAACTGTTCATTTAGACGGTTTTGTCCAACAAAAAAAAAACTGGGAAATAGGACCTAGGGAAAAAGGGTAATTTTGACACTGATGTATTTGTATGTGGATCGAGGAAATGTGTTGGTAGGACACAGATGGGGCAAGAGACAGACCTGAAGCAGTTCCTTCTCGCACTGTTTCTTCAGCGTACGGTAACGCTTCTCGTCGGCCGACGACAACTCCCCAGTCTCGTCCTTCAACTGCTGCAGCTTCTGCAGCTCTGGCACACTGTGGGGACCATCTCAAACGTTACTCAAGCTCTGACCACCGCAAACATCATGAATATATGGCAATGGAAAATGGACCAAAACGAACACATGGGTGTTGTTGTTTGTTTGGTACAGTTTGTACTTCAATGCTTGGGGGCCATGGGAGCCACAGAAACCTTTTATAAACGTCACATGACATTAGGGACCATATCAAAAGATCAATGTTTGATACTAAACTGGTCTTGTTGGAGGGGGGTTAGCAGCAATGTTTTAAGACGGTGCCTCAGTAGGGTCCACAATATCAAAGGAGTTGCACAGCTTACGCACTTAAATTGATTATAACTGCAACACAGAATGATCTACAGTTGACTTAACCCTAGGAGTGACCAATGATAAACTTCCTGGTGTACACAAATTGGAGCTATTCATAAAGGTGCTTTAAAAAAATCATAATATCCCTAATAATTATCGTAGAAATGAAATTGCAGTATCAGTTTGTTGCTAAAAAGACTATTATAATAAAATAAAAACAACAGCACATAATCTTATCATGGGGATATTACTATTTTAAAAAAAAATCATCAAAAAAAGAAAGCACATTTTTTCACATTCACCACATAATTACTGAGTGGCTTTATGTCCCTATGTCCAATGGGGGAAATGTAGCTATACATATTAGCAAAAAAAAATTAATCAAATATGTTGAGAACTTTTAACGCAGAACGATGCCGATTCAGACAGGCCCATTGGTCCCATGTTCACCGTGGCAGTGCGGGCTATCGAAGCCGGAGGAAATCGCTATGGAAACTTGCTGGTATTTACCTCAACAAAGCCCTCAGCATCGTTCTAACTGTCTGAACTAGTATAATAATTTGCATAGTATAATTTGTTAACGTGCGAGTTTTTTTTGTGATTCCCGATCTTGGTCCATTTCTTAAGAAACATCAATTGACGACTACACTTGACATGAAACTGCCGAAAAAATGTTGATGAGGGTGCCACTTACGTCTCCATGTTGCGGATCTGGTTGTGGAGCGCGAGGAAAGAGACGGGCGAGTCAATGGCCTCGCGACTCTTGGCACACAGTCGCACCACCTTCAGGCCCGTCTTGTGGATCTTCTCCGTCAGCTGGTCAACGGCGATGTTGGACGGCGCGCACACGAACACTGGCCCACCGCTCTGCTTCACCAAATGGTAGACGATGGTTGCCGACGTGACCGTCTTGCCAGTGCCAGGCGGTCCCTACAGGCACACAACCCGAGATAAATAGTAACTATGCCATGAATTAAACAAAATTGAAAGGTTTTATATTTTAAACGTACTAAGTCAGCTTTTATTTTATATAGTGTAAGCTAGTAATGTAATCTATTTTAACATCTTGAAGTTTGACTGAGTTTTACTGAATCACAATTTTATTATTTGACCTTATCTGTTTATAAAAAAATCAACCTTGCCATTCACCATTCAAGGTAAACATGGTATTCTGTGCGGAACGTTAAAATAAAACAGGTATAATGGTCACTCTATCAGTCGTTTCTGCCATAACTGTATATCTGGCCAGCCACCGTAATCAGGCCACCCCTTTAATCAGGCCACTTGATGGCCTCTGTAGAGAGGCTCTGCTGTAGATGCCAACTCTTCCAGGTTGTCATGACAACGCACCTGGATGAGACTGAGAGGGCGCTGGAGCACCGTCTTGACTGCGTAGACCTGCGAATGGTTGAGCTCAGGCAGCCCAGGGGCACTGAAGCGCTTCGGCAGCTGACACTTGATGACGACGTCCTCCACCTCGTGACCCAACAACTTATGGTAGATGTACCCCGACACGGACGTCTCATCCACAGCGAACGTCTTCATGGCTGCCTGCATCCTGCACACGCCAGACGGTCATAATAAGTAATAGCACCTTGCGCCTAATAACCATTCAGCGTTTTTTATTCAGTTCACAATTATCTTGGATCAAAACATTGGATCGATCAAGTGCCACATCGAAACCGTGATGACAATGTTATTTAACCTACATGAAACTTTGAATTACATTGACCTGTGTGAAACTTTGGCAACTTCGTACTCGCCAGATGGCGCTTCAGCCACCGTAATGCAAAACTGCGTACATGCGCTCAACATCAGCATCCTTATGAACAGTGATCAGAAAATAATTTTTTTGGGGGAAAATACATCAATGCATTATGCTAAACGTAACAGCTACTATCACACCTCAATGAAACCAATTTTGTGTAGTGTCGAACATCTTGTTTCCTACAAACTTGACATTGTTGCAAGCTTATTCATCGATATGAAAGATGACATCTTTACTGCTGCGAGCTTCACTACTCGTGTGGCAAATGATGATGTTCAAAATGTGATGGAAATGTACCAAAACACACACAAATAATGAAAGGTCAGTAGAAACTGTCAGCAGTTTGAATTACAAATTGGTAATTGATTCAACCTGATAACATGCTGTGTAAAAATACAATTCATGTCTTGGAGTATAGTAGCTCACCTGTCAAAGGAGGTAGACTTCCACACAAAGTCAACAACGAAGTTATGAGTGCACTCTGTCGGAACACCTGCATTGCTCTTCAGCTCAATGGCAACCTCATCTCCGTAGTCTGACATTCAGGTCAAGGTCATTGATAAAATATTTATGTGTGACTTCATGTGAAATAAAAGTTCTAGTTAATTCCAGGTGTTACAAATTGTTTTTACAACAAGTTTACAATTGCTTTTTACAACAAGTTTACAATTGCAAGTTCCTGAATTTACAACTTATGAATGATAAATAAGAGTGAAACATTAGAGAGTGGGATAAAATGGCAGTGGAACGAGAGTTGCCATGAGGGTGGGAAAGAATTCTTGACGTGGTCCCCCCACTGCAAGGGATTAAGGGTACGAACATATATAAGGGGCCATCCATATAGTACGTCATGCTATTATTGGATGTTTTTGAGAATGACTTGATTGGGCTGTCAAGATGTTACAAAAGATATAGTTTATACTAAATGACATGATTGGGCTGTCAAGATGTTACAATATATATAGATTATACTAAATGACATGATTGGGCTGTCAAGATGTTACAACAGATACAGTTTATACTAAATGACATGATTTTACAATAAAATCAGAATTTTTACCTTTAAAAATAAAGTAAAACAGCTGCTATCACCTACTATCACCAAACCATCAGTTGAACTGGACACTGGTCAAGGATACTGTCAGGTATCTTGATCACGTGACCAACACCTGACCATGGCTTGTGCAGCTCCCCCAGGTAGCGCAGTCGTAGTTCGTCTCCGTGCATCAGCTTCATCTCTGAGGACGCAACAAAACCGAACTCAATCGTCAGGCAACACAGCTAAATTACAATTCAGCTTAGCGTTTAGAAAAAAAACCTTTGCCTAGCTTGTGTTCTTAGAGTTGGATTTAATCGGCAAACAAATAGCTCTGTGAACTTCGTAGGTCAAGGAATACCATCTTTGAGAGGAAAATATGAGTGGAGGAGCTCCTTGCGGGTGTCAGACTGTTCCAACAATTACAAAGGTAATTAGAAAGAAGGAAGTCACTGGTAGCAAACACAACGTGATTACATTAATAACCAAACATAAATTTTTTATAAATACATTGCGACGTATTTCAACTGCCTATCAGATCTCCAAGCGCCAAGGGATCAAAAACACTGATGATACTACATGAAATTTGGTTTGGGAGACAGTTCATAAGAGTGCTGACTTGAAGCATACGCATGCACTTTTGGGCTTTGAAGGCTGGATATGAACAGTATGCGAGAGCTACAGCCTGAAGGACAAGGATGTTTTTACGGGTATCCACAGGTCGATGTAATTCAAGTTTCATGTAGGGGTGAGAGGGTTCAGAGGTTAAACAATATTGATTCTGTGAAGTGCTGTGTTTTGAGATTATCCCTATGGAGATTATATTTAGCAATGTCACAATTCCTGGGGGCTGAAGATAATGGCTTTTAATTGTATCAACTTATTAGAAGCACCTGCCAGCTTCCAATGTAGGAAACACTGGAGGTTGCAGCCAGCACTACATGTGGTGCGATGCCTGCCAGTGCTGCCACCTACCATCGTTGGCCTTGGCGAAGTGGAAGTAGGCGATGCGTTTCTTATTGAGTCCGACGTCCCATCGCACCACAATGTTATCCTGGGTCTGCGACTCTTTCAACTTCTTGTCGTAATCGGCCTCGAGCTTCACCAGCGGGCCAAAGATGTTCTGATACTGATAAGCATCCTCGTAGCTGTGGCAGATCACACAAATCTTATCATTCATCTGATTTATTCGTGTCTTCATGCGAGGTAGTTGGCAGAATTAACTGAAACGTTTCTTGGATGCTTCTACTGTGACTCATGTAGTTGAGAGATGTGGAGTTCACAGCAGGTTACACATTTTACTTTCCTTGGCGTAGACGCCAAGTAGAAGGGATCTACAGTTGTTAGTGTTTAAGTTTATAACATAAGTTTAAAAACAACTATTTAATGGGTATGAGTTGTGCACTTCATTACATGATGGCTAGTTGACAAATATACTAATCATCTTAGATAATTCATAGCATGTTGCTCTCCTACGACAGTGGAAGGAAAAGTTTTTTGAAGGCATTTCTGGTATTGGGTACTTTCATGGGGAACGACTGGATATGTGACCTTGCAGGTTGTCATGGTAACTCACCGTAGCAACACCTGCTGCGGCTCCTCATCGATCCCGGGTTTCTCTAGATCCTCGAGCTTAGCATCAGGGTTGTCCTGAAAGAGACAGCAATTTAACGTTATTTATTTACCAACGCAGAAAAATAGTCTTATAATAACTGACCTGGTGGAAGGTCAATTGTTTATTAGGAATGGACAATCAACTTCGACATCAAGGTCTCCACGTAATAGTTTGGTCTTCGTTTCCCTCGAGTGGGTGTCCATTTCCATGAGTCGGTGTCCATTGCCATGAGTCAGTGTCCACTGCCATGAGTGGGTGTCCATTGCCACGAGTGGGTGTCCATTGCCGTGAGCTGGTATCATTTGCCATGAGTCGGTGTCCATTGCCACGAGTGGGTGTCCATTAGATTAATTTTGACACTGGTTCTTTTTTGTGGTGATAGCATTGACCAGTTAGTTGGGGCCGCCTCCTTCGAAGACGTCTACGTCCCCATAAAGTTCTTTATTGGTCAGCATACTGCTGACCTTCCCGTTGTTGATTTCCATGTGTGATTTAGCTTGTTACACGCTAGTCACGCTTGATTTAACTTGTCACAAACAACAATTTTGAATGAGATACATAAATTTAAAGTATGAGTTTTTGAATGGCAGCATATCTTGTGGCCAGAAGAACCGACCGACCAACGGACCGACCGACAACATTTTGGGGGGCAAACATTTGAGTGGCCTACCTTCCACAGTTCCTCCAGTTTGTTGATCTGCTGGGCAGAGATCTGGCGAGCTCGGAGCTGCTCCTGCTCCGAGGGCACTTTGACGAGCCACGGCAGGAACTGACGGTCCTGGATGAGAGGCTGCCACTGACTCGGGTCCCTACAACACGGGAAATGGCAGTTTTGTGCGTATGTGTGTGTATGATGTGTGCAATGTGTAGTTTTTTTGTGCACATATGCAGAAAGCACTAAATTAGACAGTTATTGTATATCTGGGTAAAAACCTACCCGAAAAAAAAGTAAAATAAGGTAAAAAAAAATTAAAAACCAAGTAAAAAAACTAATAAAAACCAAGTAAATAACAAATAAAAAATAAGTAAGCAAGTCAATTTTTTTTAAAGTAAATAAATAAATAAACAAAAGCAGTACCAGTTCATGTCCTTCAGACTGCTGGAGGCCGCACATGGTTGACGACACAACAAGACGACGACCGAATCGGCCTTCGCCGGAATGAAGCCGAGCAGGAAGACGTTGCGACAGCCGCAGTTGTAGCACTCGAGCATCGTCTCGCCAAGGGGCCCATTCTTGTGCAGACTCACCTCTTTCGCCTTCGCCCGCACCAGGTGGTTGATGATGTGGCTGTCGACACACAGAGACCTCATACTACTGCTGTGTACCTCTCAGTCACGCAGATTCTCTGCTACTCTAAACCAGCGTGTTTTGATTCCATGCTAACTACGGGCCTGAAGAGATCTTTGTAGCTGTTTATGAAAGCTTAAACAATTTTTAACTTGATTTTAGCTGACGTTTTTTTTAGAATATAGTGCTTTAAAAAGTGTAATACTGATTTCTAAAACAATTAATTTTTTTTAGTTAACCCTAATTTTAATACATTACTTTTAAAACAATAATAAAAAATTATTTATATATAACTAAGTTAAACAACATTTAAACATGTTTTATTACTTTGTAATATAAATATGGTGCTGTATTATATATTCTATGATACATTATTATCAGACAATACCTTTCTAAACAGCACTAGTAGTAATTTAAATTAGACAAATGTGTGTGGCAGTGGGGGCACAGGCATATTACTACAGTTTGATATATTTTCTTCATACTGAGGGATTGGAAGATACTGTGCATAATGTCCTCATTAAATTTAATTTTTTGACAATTTAATCTCCTACGACACACTAGCATACACACGAGAGAACGCACAGACTTGTGTAATGTCCCCATTATACACACAGGCTTCACTTAGCAGTATTTGCACACAACTGCACCCAGGGATAAATCTATACATCAGTAATGTAAAAGTGAAAGCGATAACGGCTACTGACTTAATGTAAATATACACAACAATGAGTTCTTAGCAAATGCAATGATTCAACTATCAAGTCATGTTTACATGCAGATAATGTAACAAGCAAACCACTACACTGCAGACAAACGTTAATATCTCAATGCAAATGCTCTGTACATGGCTAACAATTACATTACACCTATACATGTGAACAATGTGACTGCCGTGACACCACACCCAAGAACACAGATGTCCCCTTCATTAAACGGCACATAGAAAGGTCATATTCAAGCCAGCGGGACAATCACATAGAGGCAGCATAGCTATTATAAAGTAGTGCAGTCACTAGGGGCAGCATAGCTATTATAAAGTAGTGCAGTCACTAGGGGCAATGTGGTTTTTGCAACAAAATGTCACACTTGGAAGATATTTGTTAGGTATTTTCTGAAAAGGCAATAAATTCAAGGCATTCTCATATTTAAAACTCCTTCCTCGACTGATTTAGCCTATCATGAACCCGGTTTGCCAATGTCCACATATATACAATGTGTGAATAGTTTAACTAATATCCACAGTCAATTTAATAAAAAAGTGTAGTTTTTAGTCATTAATAAGGCTGAAATAATGAACATCCAAAATGGCGAACACTTTTATGGGTGCGGCTTCCTGTTCTTGCTGACCACATGACAACGTTACAAGATTTCACAAAGGGCAACATTTTTCAGTGTTTCCATTTTGACTTCAATTGATGTTTCACCAAACATCAACTAATTTAATGGTTTGTCTGATGATTTCACAACAAAAACCAACAAGATAGTATGTCGTAGTAGATACTAGGTACGTTTGATTTTTTGGCGAAATGAATTTGAAATGAGACAAGCGAAAAAAATAAATCGACCTTTAAAGATATCTGAATTAAGTGGCACTCGTAGTCAAATGATAATATTCACGAAAAGAGCAGGGAGCAGAACAGTTCTGTAAACACTGGCAAACCGTCTGGCAAACAGTGGGAGACAACCCACCCCTGTAGGACACAGCAAGGGAAGTCTTCCCGAGAATGGGGAGGTGAGCAAGACTTACCTTCCAGAGGTGTTCCCTCGGCCATTACAGAACCACTTTTTGGTCATGCTGCAGTAGACAACACAGGCTGGGTCATGGATGCCGCAGTACCTGCATCACACAACAAGAACATTAACTACAATCATATGTAATTACGACCTAGCATTACCATTACCAAGTCACCATATGAAGCGCTTATCCACAAAATGCATTACATCTTTTTGTGCATTTTGAGATAACTCTATTGCGCGTATTAAGCGATAGACACAAAAAATATTCTTTGAAACTCAATGTACATAATTTTGTGGATAAATGCTTCATACGTAGTTAAGACCTAGATTTAGTATGTTTTCATTACCAGACATACATGTGTTCTGCTGGCCATTTACAAACTCAAGATGTGCTTATATTTAGAAAGCTGTCATCAAATGGGGAGCCCTGTAGTAGTTGCAAGGTGTGAAATGGTATTTTATCGTTTCTTTCATTTTCACTTTCAGTTTATGGAATATAACAATATAAATGGCAGCAATTGGCTACTAAACTTTGGAGCAACATACATGCAGAATAAATCACCACTAAATGTATTGCTCCCTGAACACAGGCACATGACGTTATTCATTATAAGGGCTGCAAGAAACGAGTTTCTTCCACAGTTTAATAGTGTTAGCCTACACCAGGTATCCCAATCAATATGACATGTCACTATAACATAATTTCTGGTGATCCAATTAAAACTATACAATGACGCATGGACGCAGCCTAGAGACATCCCTGGTTACATACATGTTTAAAAAAGATAATGTATATGAAAAATATTTCTGGCATATCAACAACACAACTGTTGGTGACAAATACACAATGATATCAGCCTTGTGAGGCGACTGTGGATTCAACAGGTTTAGTTGCAGCTGAAGGCTATCTGTCACTCGAAAATGATTAATCTATCAACAGTCTTGGACATTACATAAAAAATTGGAAAAATGCCAAAAGCACACCAATGAAACCTACAAATGTTCTGGCACATTGGCACAATGTTCTGGCACATTGGCACAATGTGGTGCTCGACGTGTTTGAAAAAAAAAACATTGTCAGAAATAAAATTTTTAAAAGCCGAGGATTACGCTGGCTGGGTTAGTTCACAAGTAAAGAAATAAGTATCTTTTATGGGAATTTATTTATTGAAATTATACCCCTTGTAGATGCCTTATTTCCCTAGAATTATACCCTTTTAGTACAGGTATACAAAACGTAGAACCCCTCTAAAGTGGCCACCCAAGTACTGAGATACAATTCATAAAAGCTCCAGTACAATAAGTGCTCTAATATGTTTAAAATGCAATTACACTTAAATCATTTTATAAATACTTATATTACAAATCACACAATTACAATTATAACTGAACCCAATCCTGGTAGCAATAGAAATTAAGAAAACATCTACTTACGCGCACGCATGTTTGGGCAGGTCTTTGATGTAGAACTGGTCTTCCTCGTCCTCTTCAAAGGTCAACTCATTAACCCCCTGGGTCAAGGCTCCTACGTCACGGTCAAGGCCATTCTGTATGGGCAGCTCACAGTTGATCCCCTGGTGGTTACAAAACAG
Source organism: Lamellibrachia columna (assembly GCA_963662155.1). NCBI lineage: Eukaryota > Metazoa > Annelida > Polychaeta > Sabellida > Siboglinidae > Lamellibrachia > Lamellibrachia columna. The sequence goes on along the minus strand of OY759273.1, from coordinate 35,548,526 downwards.
AAACATACAGGCTCAGATCAAATACACTGCAATTCCTTAAATTGTCAAACACAAATACACAGCATCACATGCAAATTATCATTTTGAAAATTAAGTTCATAAATAAGCAATGACCATCCATCTATCCATTAGTAATAGGGGAACTGCGATAGTAACATTTACTATCGATAGTATCACACAGACCTGGGACGATTCCAACTCCGGAATCGGAATCTAAGGATGATTCCGACTCCGATTCCGGAGGCAGAATCGTCTTCGGAGTAAATTTAGCGGAATCGGAAGTGGTCGGCGGTAATTTAACGGAATCGGAATAATTTGGAGTGGAATCAGAATCGGAGTCGGATTCATTTGGAGTGGAGTTATAATCGGAATCACATTGAGTGGAATCGGAATCATCATGCACATGGGCCATGGCTAATTGCAATTTACTTTTATTGGTATCTCACTGCTCACTGACCAGTCACTACTAGTGTTTGCACAGAAAAGCCACAGGTCCTTCCACATGGGACATGGCTAATTGCAATTTACTTTTATTGGTATCTCACTGCTCACTGGCCAGTCACTGCTAGTGTTTGCTCAGAAAAGCCACAGATCCTTTTGAAGGATTAAATCCTTCGGTTTTATTGGCAGTTTGTCAGAAGAATCTTCATATGCCTGGTTCAGATCTGGCCTGGTCATACCTAGACAATGGCTAATTGCAATTTACTTTTACTGATTTCTCACTGCTAGTGTTTGCACAGAATCATACAAACCCTTCTAAAAGATTAAATCATTTGGTCGTATGCAGTCATGCTTGCATCCTACCCTTTGAAATATAGTAGTGACTTGTGAATTGCCTAAGGTTGGTCAACTGCACAGTTTGTCAGAAGAGTTGATATGCCTTGTCACACCTCAAATTCAACCAATTCATGCCATAATATCTGCGATTTGTATACATAACCATAGCATTCGCGAAACCGATCGGAATCAAACCGAGCACTTTTGAATCAAAAGTTGTGCTGGAGTCAGAATCGGAATCAAAAGTTGTACTGGAGTCGGAATCGGAGTCAGAATCGAACCGAGACAACTGGAATCGGAATCACAAACGTCTGCTGGAGTCAGAATCGGAGCCGAAATCGAACAGAGACAACCGGAGTTGGAATCGGAATCAAAAAGGTCTGCTGGATTCGGAGTCGGAATCATTGAAGCGGAATCGAACCTAAGTCTGGTATCACATTGTCAGATCAAATATTGCTATAGTTTGATGCATTGTTATGCCCCTATTTAGTACAATGAGCAGTGGTAGCGGCTTTCTGACAATGACGCATCGGACATTTAAATGCTACATACTTTTTGGCTGTGCGTGCCATAGTGATGCATACGTAATAGTAACCCTTTTATTTGAAGACATTCAAATGCAGACGGAGTTCGCCCATGCAAGAGTCCTGTCTGCTAAAAATGTACGTTTTCAAGGCTATTTGAAACATTATTAAAATGCAATAAACACATGTAATAAACATGTATTTCGTGTCTACAATCATGCTTATACTATATACGCATATCACCAAAAGTTACTTGATGATAACCATGCATAAACATAAAATTATTAACATTTTGTGATGAAAACTGTATGATAACATTACGTGACATCTTTTGTGTGTTGATTACGATACAAAATATCGCAGAACATTAGATGATAAACTTACTCATGTAATCAATTATTTGGAGCATATTTGCTCTGCCTCTTAACAGCAGTATGCATTTGATAATCATGGTATGTCACCGAACACAAATGAAAAGCTAAGACTCCATATGCATGGATGTGGCATGCAGATGTAGTATGTGGAATACATTTTATGTGGTTCCATATATATATATATATATATATATATATATATATATATATATATATATATATATATATATATGTTATGCAATGCGTTTGTTCTCTTTGTTGCTAGACCAATGCAGAGAACATGGCATTGAATAGGCAGGTATCAGCATGGAGTAAACATACAGTTGGTCAGAGTTACAATTGGACGGGGAGAAGTCCCAACAGTTAGTGTTGTTCTGATTAATCAAATTTGTTGCTGATTGGTTTGTTCATGCTTCCAATCAATTAATCAATTACAATCTTGTGTGAACGGTCATTTTCGATTATACAAAAAAATCATGTTGAATATGTTTCCATTCCTAAGTTATTTATTTGCACTTGCCGGGAATCTTGTTTTTACATGCATGCACCCACGTACACACTATTTGGGCCATTCTGGGGCATCTATAATTTATTTAGTTAATTATACTAGTTAGTGAACCATCAAACAAAAATATATACATGCTGCATAATTTAGTGTGCAGTGACTCTGCAGTCAATAATGACTTTGTGTCATGACCACTTCACTGATAATATAGACAGGGGTGAGATTTAGCAAGTCATGGAAGGTAGCCAGTCGGGCTACCAACCTTGCAAAATGAAGTAGCCCGACAGCTTCTTAAGTAGCCCACTTGCTAATCAATACTTTGATGATAGAAAGTAAATACTTTGAAGAGAGAATGTATGAACGACATCAATGACAAATAAAACAAACATCAAAAACAAACAGTTTTGAAACATTTATTTTTAAGGCAGAATCAAAAGAATGTGATACAGGTTATACACATGTTGTTTTTCTTTCATAACATGGTACACCAACAGTCTAAAAGTCTCCAAGCGTCACACGACATCGGATCCTGTGAACTGAACAGTTTTGCTGATTTTTTACAGGATCTGATTTTATCCTAGCCTAGAGAAACTTTAAGCAGGTTTAATTCACCAAAAGCACTCCGTGCACCATGGAGATAACTATATCTAATTATGATCGAGATAGCGTATGTTTCTATGTATGTATGTATGTGGTTATGTTCACGTTTTCCTCCTAGACGGCTTGCACCTCGGGCGCCAAACTTTCAGGGATTAATCTACGACCCCACGAATGAAACATGCCTTTATTTTTTTTAAATACCCCATATCAAGGGCTCTTGGTGGTTTTTATGAGAGTGTATATAGCGCCATATGGGCGGTTTATATTAATTATAGTAGAAATAACGCACCCACAATTAAAAGACAATAGAAAGCAGATATTCTACTATTCTACAACCAACACAAATATCCATGGGTCTAAATGCAGGAGACCTTCAACATTTTGAACATGCACCGAGTATTGCACCACGTGCGTGACGCGGTTGTTTCTGGTAATACGTTCGAGCGTATTGATGGCATATTGGCCTGAGGCATTTGGTAAACATTGCTATCATGACTGTCACGTATGAACTACCACGTTATCCCGTCCTGGGGACGGGCATTTTGTTAGTATATATAAAAGTGGCGCCACACGGCACCAAGACTATTAACATAACCGGTTATTATTTCAGTATAGAATGACCGTTTAGTTACATGTTGAGCAGCGATGTGGTTGATTAAAAATACAATGAATGCTCCCTATTGATATCGCTTCGGCTACAAACCGCAACATTTCTTGCAATATCAAACGTGTCACAAAAACACCATTTATGGTTAACATAAATGCGATATAGCCAAGACAACACTTCTGAGATGTTTATTAACATTCCGTTTGTTTTTGTTGGATCTAAAATAATGCAGCTTCATATATATTTCGAGTAGCCATGCGGGCTACTGTTGTCAAAAATTGAAGTCACCGAAACCATTTTTGGGCGCCATTGGCTAAATCTCACCCCTGCATAGAGTGCTCAATATTTTAATTTTAACTTCTGTTGCGTCATCGTACAATACCAAATGTTATAATTTGCTGTGCAAACATCAGTTTCTTATTCAAGACTGATTACAATTTATGTGTTACATAATTACGTAACATTACCTTTTGAATCCACCAATTTTTGCTACTTTTTTAAACCACTCGCAGGTCCCTCAAAATTCATCTTTTGTATGCAACGTTACCCGCTTTCTACCACTGCACAGTACCATTTTGAAAAACTGGACAAATGACTGCATTTAAATGCTTCCATGTGTTTGGTAGTTTTGGTCTAAGGTCTGGGTAACAGGCTACTACTCTGACATCAACCTGTCCTGCCTAAATCAATTTGCACTTTATGAACTCTGAACAGTAATAACCAAAGCCACTTTCTTTAGGCTAGGCTGAGGATGACCACAGTGGAGGGGGGGGGGGTAGAGGTCCAGGTCATAAGCCAAGTGAGCACTGCAACCAGGCATTGATTTTCATGGGAAATTGGTACTGGACTCCTGCTGTGCTCATAAACCCCTGTATTTAAGAGTCAGTACATTTTCAACAAATGTTATGTATGGTGGTCACTAATGTGCCTCTTGACATTCCGTAGAGGTACAATGTACGCGCTGGAAAGTGGCGCCACACTGTGGACTGTGCACTAGTCTAATCAAAACAAACCATCTCCGTTCAGCCCAGAATCTTAAGTATGGGCTAAACTATGGATTAGGTACTTGTGTTTTAGTTAATTAGTACTGAAATATATTACTAAAGAATGTTGGATCCAAGGGCAGCGCTGTATTTTCAAACAAACCGATGTGAGTGTGACAAGACTCGATTCAAGATGGCAGTATATATGCACATTGACATTGGCCAGTTTTATCATCTTGTCAGTACTTCCCCGGCGTGAGAACTGAGAGCCAGTAATGGCACCCCTATTTATTTTGACAATAAAATCTTTTGGAGTAGCTGTTAATCACAAATATGTTTATTATAATTATAACAATCTAACAAAATAACTCTAACGCTACAACATTCATCAAATAATCGTCATTTATATTTCTTTTGAAAGGTAAAGCTAAAAGGTGATTGTAGTTCTTCAAAGTGTCCAATGCGGGTTAATCAATTGAATTTGCCCCATTTAACATTCACACACTGACTCCTGATTGAGTGGATAGCTCACTACTCAAACAGGGGTAGAACTACAGCATATTTTTAACTACACAGCATGACTAGTATTAGTAACGACAAAAGTTCACTAATCTGCCGAAGGTTTTACTGGTCCTACAAATTATCAAAACATAATACAAATTTAACCCACTTTACCACAGGCTTGGCAACGCCAGTAAAAAAATGCACAGACTGTTGGTTTGTGTAGAATAAATAAATTGAAGAATAAAATAAAACAACTACATAACGAAAAGAAAAGAATTAGAAATAAAGAATGTATGTTCTCTCTGAATAATAAACCATTTTTTAAAATTGCTGCCAACTGCTACTGATCAGCCTAGCCTGACAATCCATCAGCAAGACCATAAAAATGATTCCAGAACTGAGAGACATTAGTTATGAAGAACACTTAAAACAATGTGGTTTAACAACCCTGGAGACAAGGAGGTTAAGAGTTAAGTTTTTAAGATATTAAATGGGTATGAAAATAATTATAGAAATATACTTTTCTCACTCAAGAAAGATAGTAGAACTAGAGGAGATGAAGTAAAATTAGTAAAGGATCATTGTAGACTGGACATCAGGAAGTACTCGTTCGGCAAGTCTGCATCTTGTGTCATTAAATTGAAACAATAAATCAGACCGAAATAGCTATCATAAACTGACATATAGCCTGAGCTTATTTCTGTAGATATCTCTAATAACTAGAACACATGCATGTGTGAGTAAAATGGCATCTCATTTATTTAACACAGATTAATAATAAGTATGAGTTGCCGAAGCGCCCCTAGCTAAAATGAGCTTCCGATGTTAACAGTGAGTTGCACTTTAAGGGAATACATCAAATCATACGGATAAACAATATGTTACACACATGACAAAGTGTACATTGATGAATGTTCTCACAGAGGACAATAAATGAATGGAACAAATTATCTACAGATTGTTTAACTGCTAGCACTGTGAATATGTTTAAAAACAAGGTTGACACATATCTCAGCAGGGCAAGTTACACATTGATAACAAATGTTGGACTCCCAATAAGCCAATGGCCTCCTTGTCCACTTGCCATCTAGGCCTTTGCCTTGGATGGCAATCTTGTTAAAGGGTTCAGCCTACAGTTACATTCCCCATTGGTGGCCATGTTAACGTTTTGAATGATTATGAGAAAATGGGACAATAAAAAATTCTAAAAGTTTTTACCAGCCGCTGTCATCATCTCACTGACATGTTGGTCGAGTTTTGTCAAAATAAGACATTTCTAACTCTTGTAATATGCCTGTATGTGCGATACCCATCAATGTTTACCAATATTGGCACAAATTACGGCTTACACGTCTAGTGGCCAAAAAAATCACAAATATCCTTCCGCCTATTAAAATCGTCTAAAAATCCACCATTTCACTCTCAACAGCTTCCACCAGCAAACCTGACAATGTCCCTGCTCAAATGCACTTATGCCAGGTTGTATGAATGTTTTAAAACTTCCTATATCCAAACTTACTACGTATTACTTTCGCCTGTAACACACCAGGAAGTCTAACTGAGGCATGACCTCTAAAGCAGGGGTCATGACATGACAGGGATAGATATAACTCCAACATTCTAGGTAGCTAGCCGGCTACCTGGCTGATAAACATGGTAGCACATAAACATATCTGGATTCCTGGTAGCCCACACGTAGTGTAATTTCTCAACAAAACTTCTTTGCAACCTCATTGGTCAATATACCATTGGCATTAATTGCTAATGGAAATGCTTGTTTCCCAAACATGTCCAAGCGGACGGCTAACTGGTAATAAATAGCATCTTTAATCGAAGGATTTAATAACTGTTATTTTAATTTGTCAGATGCCTTTTCTCAATAATACTGTATTATTCCCTATAGTGCGTGAGTGTGAATGCGTGTCTATTAGTTCTCAAATGTGGCCCGAATCATGATCTGCCGCTATGGGTGAAATCAGCCTCTAAATCAGACTGGTAGCTAATCCGCAGTGTAGCACCACTGTGAACTAAAAAAAAAAAAGTGGGGCGCTTCTAGGGAATGACTCGGGAACCATCACCGATCTATTTAATAACTAGCGCTTGTTTTACTTAATGTATTTTGTCCAATCTACATGTGCTTCGAATTGTTTTGATGATGTTAAATAAACTTAATGCAAGCCTACAATGAGGTGTCGTGTTGTTTGTTTTGCACTTAGCAAAGATGCAGATTCAGTGCATCTACCAAAGCAAACGACACTCGATCGACACACTACAAAAATGCACGAGACAGACACTGAAAAAGCATGTTCGTTCACGGTTTTTGTAATTCCAGACAAACAACGTCAGCCGGCCACCACTCATCGCTTGATTTGTTGATGGCGAGTGAGCGATAAAAAAACAAATAAAAGCTAGTCCTAGTACTTCCACAGACATCTGGTGAAAGCCACCACAGACATCTGGTGAAAGCCACCAGTAGTGACAACAATGTGGTGCCACGCTGCGGCAAAAATACACATTATGAATTATTTCTAAAGAGTCCGCAAGGTGATGCTAACCGCAGTAGTAATGCTGTAATTTGCGTTTAGCATGCCTTCACTCCTGAAAATCTATGTTTTTGCGCATGATTTCACTTCTCAAAAAGGGGTATGTGGGTGTCTATTAGGTAGTGTGCTGCTAGTGGGAATTATACGGTATTCATAAACTCACAGATGTTAAATTTTTTAGTCGTGTTCAGATTGGATGATTATTTCATTAATTTACTATTGTTTCTCAATGCTGCATAAACAGCAGTGACATTAATGATTACAGTATTTATATTATAGTTATAATAGCATTTCATTCATGCTCCAAGTTGCCTTAGATAAATTACAAATGCAAAATAAATACTTAAACTTTGCCACTTAAACAGTTACCAAAATACAACAAATGTGGTTTCTATCAGTTAGTTTTTTGTAATAAATGCCTTAAATGATAATCAATATTACATTTTTATGAGTAAATACAATCCAAGATATTCTCATTTTATAATACAGTATATAATTTTGTTAAGTAGCAAGTGCTGCAGTGTACATTAGTTATATCATGTTGCTATATCACAAAAATTCCCTAAATTTAGTTTTTCTAAATATTGCCATTTACCCATTTCATACCGAGAAATCCAGTGTTCCTATTCATAACACAATAAACTGTGGCTGGTAAGAAATGGGTTAAAGTTCCCAGAATGCAGGATTGACCCAGTTTACAGTCCACTGGTTAAATGCAACACCATGTCAATCACCAGCAGTTTTATTGCCTGTAAGGGGAGCTGCTTTTGTTGCATGGTGGACATGTCTTTGATGCAATAACAATGTTGCAACCTGGCTGCTACTAGCTTTGATTGGGGAGTGAATGAGCACTGACTCTTTGTCCCCCACTGGGGTAGGCTGACAGAAATAGCCACATTACATTTTTTTTAACCAGAGAACCTGACTTGTTGACCACTAACAGACTAGTTGGTAGTTCAACCCCTGCGAAAGATTTACATGAAGTCTTGGTAGGTAGGTAAAGTTGTCCCTCAGGCATTATGCCTTAGGAAGCCATGAAGGCTTATATGGCCAGTGCTTAAACCTGGTTTCTGTAGTGCGAAGCAACTTTAGAGTGCAGTTATACTGACTCTCCTGGACGGGACACTACCTTCCAAACGGTGTTTGTACTCATTTGCAGCTGAGTAGACTGAGGCAAAGTAGGGTAAACGAAATTGCCTAAGCTTCGAAAATGAACCTACTTTCTATTTTTATTTTACAAAACAAACGGCCAAAACTTTACACAAGCGTGAACCTATTCTAGTAAACCATTATAGCACAAAACAAATTTAGTGGGACTTGTTTATTGAAATACAAGTATCTCCAAAAAGTAAGATTTGTTTCAGTATTTGATTGTTAGTAGTATTACTACACACGGACCCATAATACACAAAAATAAGAACATGCCATAGCTTAAGGGTGGCTGTCACATCCTCGTTTATTAATAATATGTTCTTGATACCAGATTTAATATGCTTAAGGTATACTGTCTGCCAAAATATGCTTAATGAGCCCAAAAATGCTTTGTATTATGACCAAATGGCTCAAATCACATTTTGTTCATGGATATATTCCTTTTATATGGATATATTCCTTTATATATATTCCTTTTATAAGCCCAAAAAATGCTTTGTATTATGACCAAATGGCTCAAATCACATTTTGTTCATGGATATATATTCCTTTTATATGCGACATTTCAGTGTCATAAGTGTTTTAGTTTTTATAAAATGCTTAAGTAACATTTCCTGGTTATTTGTGCTAACATAAATGCCAATACAATAGGTTCCATTTGAAATGTGACGTTTTCACTGGTGCGTTACATATTTTTACAAAAATAACAGCCATTTCTAATAATGCTTACTATATTATGTTAGAATATATATATACGTTATAATACATAACATGATTTTACGAATGATTATACAAACAGACAGCCCTTTAACTTTAGTCAATATTTACCATGAATATCTGACTACCTGTGCCTTTTAACTGCGTCGTCCTTTCATTACAGTTTTGAAATCTTTGAATTTTAACATTGCTATAATGATTACATGTACTTCCTTATGTTGCTTTCTGTAACCAAGCTACAAGTTATATAACCACGTTTACAAAACATTGGTTATTTGACACCTCAAGCGGAACGATGCATACGCCTGGCTATTTTTTGCACCTTCGCTTCAGCTTAAACTGACACATTCACATTGAGCAAACATAAGACAATATTACATACTTGTATCTGTATGGCTCCAGCTTCAGACTGAGAAGCCTGAGTTTGCGACTGGGTTTGGGACGGCAGAGTGAAGTCCGTGAAGTCGAACTCGGACCCTTGCGTGTCAGCGCCCAGCAGGTCTGCCCCCGTTTCTTCCGTATCCAAGAAAGTTAACGTCTGAGAACTCGGACCATATGCGTCCACGCTCATCTTTGCCACTTCCACACACGCCGTAAAGTGTACAACAAACGACTAATACCCAAAATGGGGCGTATTTTGGTCAATATTTCGTCGCACCTGTCAATTTTTTAAACGAAAGCTTGCGTTCGAATCACATCCAACACACATTTCATTCGGTTGTGTACTACGTCATCAGCCACGCGTATTTCGTCGACCTCGCAAGGTCAAGGCACACGTTTCCGTGACATTTTCCGCGCTTGCTCTACCGGAAAGGGTCACTGCAGCGAGTTACGACGGTTTATTCGCGAACTCGTGTTTGTGTATTACAAAGTACTGGTAAGCGTCCATTGCTTATAGCGGTTTGATCAATGCCATTTCACAGTCACAATAAATGACACTCGAGTTGATGCTGGCAGTTGTCATTGCTGTCGGGACTGGAGTGGTAACTTTATAAGCAGTCGGTTATTTCGCGCGGCTTTCAAACATAATTCGGTTTTGACTTTGTTTTTGCGATATACACGTCACATTTGATCAATTCTTTCATATCTGGATGTATCATATATCGTACAATGGCAATAATTGTCAGTGTTATATAAATCAGACGAAGCTACATTTGAATCGTGATACCTTACCTTACCTTACCTTATGACGATTCTGATCGCAGGATCCAGTTGGTTCCTCCATGATCAGATCTTCAGAATCAAATATTTTTATTTCATAATTTCCGGTTCCATTAGTTATTGTTAAAGGAGATTCATAGTCGTATATTATTGCCTGGGTAGACCAGAATTTGTCTAATTTGTTTTTAAATGAGTTCATTATTAAAAAAAAACTGCAATGTCTGTACCTCCACAAAATTATAATATTCAGCCCGGTCAGTATTAATACAGTAACACTTAATATTATTATTACATGATGATGATTCCAGAGCCAGGACAGACGACCAATGACAATGTGCATTTCCACCATAAATTCTAAATAAATTCTCGGTGGTCTCTTGTTCTGACAATGACTTTTCCGCGTCCCTGACCCTGTTCATGGTTATACTTAACGATTCTGTTTTGTTGCACCCCTGAGGAGCTCAGGTTCCTGAGAATACAGATACTATAGAAATTCCTTATTATATCATATTGTGAAAATGTAAATCACTGACACAATTCACTCCAACATACGACTTTTTGCTGATGACTCAATTGTATATAGAGATTCGCAGACCATGCGTTCGAATCACAACCATGACATACTACAAACAGACATTCACAAACTGACAGACTGGTCAAACAAATGACAAATGAAATTCAACATACCAAAATGCCACCTACTCACAATTACTCATTTATAAGTCTAAACCTAGCCATTTCACATACACCATCTCTAGGTGTGAGATTTTGCAAGTCATGGAAGGTAGCCAGTCGGGCTACCAACCTTGCAAAGTGAAGTAGCCGGATAGGTTTTAGGTAGCCCACTTGCTAATCGATACTTTGATGATAGAAAGTAACTACTTTGAAGATAGAATGTATGAATGACATCAACAACAAATAAAAACATCAAAAACAAACAGTTTTGGATCAATACAATGTAATACATAATACTGAATAAAATACCTATACAATTGTACACATGTGACAGATTGTTTTGTTTTTATAACATGGTACACCAACAGTTTACGCATCACAGGACATCAGGTCCTGTCTCCAAGCATCACAGGACATCAGGTCCTGTGAACTGAACAGTTTACAGACTGCTGATTTTACCTCCAAACACTACTAAAAAGGTTTCACACGCACCATGTGGACATATATATACATATATACACGTCCGATTAATTCATCAGAAGCGCTCCGCGCACTATGTGGATATATTATATAAAAGTGGCGCCACACGGCGCCAAGAATATTAACATGACCGGTTATTATTTCAGTGTAGAATGACTGTTCAGTTACATGTTGAGCGTCGATGTGGTTGATTAAAATACAATGAATGCTTCCTATTGATATCGCTTCGGCTTGGTAACATTTCTTGCAATGTCCCTTTATTTTTGCTGCGTCTAAAATATTGCAGCTACATAAATATTTCGAGTCGTCATGCGGGCCACTGTAGTAAAAAATTGAAGTCGCCCGAAGCCATTTTTAGGTGCCATTTGGCGACCGCTAAATCTCACCCCTGCGACCCCGATAAATATATACATATGCAAGCATGCATCAACACATAAGCATACCCTTTCTATCATAGAGTCATAAGAGCCTGGAATCTACTCCCCACTGAAATAATAAGACTCCCCTCCATTCCATAGGGTGGCTCCTACTACAGCGATTAATTTTTAGTCTTAGTTGGAGCCTCCTGTCTCTTATATGACATTATCTTTTATTTTCAGACAGTACTCTGTATTCGTTTTCTCATGTCGATTTAAATTTAATATATTGTATGGTTTTTGTGTTGAATACTCTGTTTTGTTATGTCTTTAGGGCGAATAAATATTTCCTGTTCCATTCATCCCTTCCAACTAACTGAGCACTGTCTATCTTGCCACTCCAGCTCACCTCATTCGTCTATAAGGAGGATATCTGATTTTAATCCACTTTTTATTTGCACAATTTTTTTTTTTTCCCACATTTATATGCACCTTTTTCATGCGTACCAAGCACCACATTCCTATGTTAACCCCAGAAGGGGCTTTTTGGAGTAAACATACTGAAGATTAAAGACAATAGGTAAACTTCACCAAATAGGCAAATATACCTTCTTGATTTTACAGACATAAAGCAAACCTTCACCATACTTATCCTTATATTATGTAGTGCTTGTAGACATGCAGAAATGATGACGTTTTGTTTGAATTTTTTATTGCAGATTCTTACTTGGACACCCTCTGCTTAGTCTATAAGAGGCTTGTAATGGGTATCAGATGACATGTGAAGCTGTTCTCTGGTACCCACAGCACCTCCAGCTGCTTCTTCTCTCTGCCAGAAGGGGCGCTGTTTGGTGTCAGGTTGCCACCTGGCTACGGGGAGGACTTTTGTCGCCATTTCTGGCAATGAATGGCTACACTTACCAATCACTTAAGACCTCTTGCTTAAGCGCTCCTCTCTTCACATCACACCCAACAGCAAATCAAATGCCACTAGGGACATTTGCGTCATCTTCCAGTATCTCCAGTTACCAGAATTTCCCTTTTCTGACGAACGCTTGTGCACTAGATCCAGCACCACCAAGCAGCATTGTCACACCCAACTCCCAGGACAGTGCCATAGGGGTCAACCCGCCACTTCCGACCAACCCGCAGTTGTTGCAGTCATCGCTCATCTCTGGCCTGTACACTGCCGTGCAGCAACAGCTACTGCAGCAGTATGTAAGTCTTGCCTTGAACAATGGTCAGTTTGATTCCCGCAAACTGAACTGCAGTCAACTTGCTGACATTCTCAGAACAGCAGCTGATGGTGCCAGATCCAACAACAACTACTTGACCGGTGAAGTCGCGAAACAGCTTTTGCCAATCATCAAAGCCGTTGCTGGTTCAACTCAGCAGGTTGAGAAGTCTACAAAGACTGTCGAGTCGAATCAGGGACTACCTGACTTGACTGGCGCCATGCAGCAGCAAGCAAGGGGCACCAAGTAAGACTGTTGACCAGCGTCCTTCTGTGGTAAAACACTGGTATCCAGTTAGGAATACCAATTTGTCAGCTGAGATTTTATAAATAAATAGAATTTGGCATAGGGGATGTAAACCAGTCTGTTTCATCTAGATATTCATGTAGATTTATATTGTGAATGCTACTTCAGATATCTGCCGTTATTATTGTCTTGAATGCGAGTGACAACGGCATGTAAGCATGAGGTAAAATATATCGGCCAATACTCTAGCTTCACTTGTCCCTTGACAGAGGCTGTGTGGTTGGGTCACCTCTTTAGAAATTTTATGAACAATTTCTCCACTTTTCTTGGTCCCTTGTCGCCTCCATTGATATGAATGTGACAAGCTAGTAAGTAAATTACAATGAATTGAGAATGTAATTGTTTGCAGTATGAGTGTACATCTTGTCCTAAATAGACATAACAGCCATAAATGTCATTTGGCTGATCTGCATATATTGCCTTTTATTTTTCAGACGCCCCATCCAGGATTGGGTGGCTGGGGGACCGTATCAGAAGCAGGCTCGGTCTGACTTGCCTATAGGACAGCAGGTGTACGCCACCAGACAGGTTCACACAGCTGCCCAGAACACTGGACCAAGGCTCAGGCCGAAGGACTATGATCAGGTAGGGTGGTCTGATATCTTTGGCTAATGCCCCGTCCAGGGGATTATGATCAGGGACGAAGGTGTGACTCAGTGACCAGGGGCTATGATCAAGTCTGGTGGTCTAACTCACGGGCCAATGGCCAGGGCCTATGATAAAGTCTGGTGGTCTGACCCATGGCCACGCCAGGAGACTATGATCAGACATGGTTGTCTCACAGATCTATTAACAATTGTTGGTCGATATAGTAAATGATCAGGTACTTTGGTGTCACTCTTCTAAATATTTACCTAACCAACCAAACTCTGGTCATGAAGACGGCACTATGTAATCATGTTTATATTCATTGTACAATTCCTGTATTTGCAAACATTTATTTAAATAAACACAGAAACTTGCTAAAAACTCTACTTATGCCAACTGTGTGGACACTTCCTGTGAGAAGTGAATAAATGTTTGTCAAAGCTGTAGTTGAGTTCAACTAATGTGGGTGTTCTTCAACAGATATCTGAGGTCATCTGTAAGTTCCATAGTCGTGTCAACCAAACTCAGGACCTGTACATCAGTAAGATGAACTTAAGGGATGCGCTGTATGCCATCATGAAAGACGTCTTTCCATGTAAGTACCGGCAACATCTGTATCCTTTGCTATCTTTAGAGTATCATCGATAAATTTGTTCCCTTGAAAAAACAAGGAAAAACGGTCTAGAAAGAAACACTTGTCAAAAGAAGCTATTAAAAAAATAGTGTTCAAGCAAACTATGTGGAGGGTTTATATGCGTACCAGAAAGGATGAAGACTATGTAAATTACAAAGAGGCACTTAATGCAGCTACAACTGAAATTAGACAATCTAAAAGAAGCTATGAACAAAAACTAGCATGTAAGATCTAAAATGAAAGCAAGAGTTTTTATGCATATGTCAGGAGTAAACAAAATGTACAAGACAAGATCGGACCTCTAGAAGATAGTGCAGGTAATATAATATCACAGGGGTTTTTAATAGCGGAAGACCTAAATGGTTACTTCAGTTCAGTGTTTACCAGAGAGAATATTAGTTCATTACCAGTTCCAGATGCTAAATCTGTCTATTTAGGACCGTTAATTGTAACTCCAGAAATGGTTGCTAAGAAAATAAAGGCAATGAAAGATAATAGAATTCCTCCAAGACTACTAATGGAAACAGTAGAACAAATCAGTATATCACTTGCAAGAGTATGCAACTTGTCATTAAAAGAGGGAGTTATTCCTTTTGAATGGAAAGAAGCAAACATCGTACCATTATTTAAAAAGGGTTCGAGAAATAAGTCCGAGAATTACAGACCAGTGAGTTTAACGTCAGTGATTTGTAAATTGTTAGAAAGGTTAATTAAAGACCATATGGTGGACTTCCTTGTTAGGCATAAAAGATTAAATTCATCTCAACATGGATTCCTAAAAGCGAGGTCATGCTTAACAAATATGTTACGTTTTTTGGAAGAATTCACTAAGTGGATTGACGAGGGATCGCCTGTAGATATTAACTACTTAGATTTTCAGAAAGCTTTTTACAAAGTGCCACATCAAAGATTACTACTTAAACTAAAAGCCCATGGTATGGGGGATGGCTTAATTGACTGGATAGAACAATGGCTGACTAACAGAAGACAGCGTGTTGTAGTAGATGAAGAAGTTTCAAACTGGAAATCAGTTTTGAGTGGGGTACCACATGGATCAGTATTGGGACCTTTATTATTCTTAATATATGTCAATGACTTGGACGACAATATAACTAACAAGTAACGTACTCAAATTTGCAGATGACACAAATGTGTTTAGAAAAGTTAACACTGATGGTGATAAACAACATTTAAAAACGGGTGGAATTAATTGACAGGGTGGCTCCTACGACAGCGATTATTTTTAGTCTAAGTAGGAGTCTCCCGTCCCTTATATGACATTATCTTTTATTTTCAGACCGTACTCTATATTCTTACCACTTCGTTTTATCATGTCAACATATATGTAATATATTGTATGGTTTTTGTGTTCAATACTCTGTTTTGTTGTCTTTGGGACGAATAAATATTTCCTGTTTCCTGTTTACAAAACAATCTAGACAGATTAGTGAAATGGTCTGAGAAATGGCAGATGTTGTTCAATTTTTGGAACTGTAAATGCCTACATACAGGACATAGGAACTTGGATGTAAACTATAAAAGAATGGGAGATACTGTTCTGGGTAATACTGTAAAAAAAGGACTTAGGAGTTACAATAAGTGCTGATATGAAAGTTTCACAGCAGTGTGGTATTGCAGTTTTTAGAGTAATCAAATTAGGAGAATCAACTTACAAGGATAAAAAGGCTAATTATACCTCTGTATAAAGCAATTGTTAGACCTCATTTAAAAAACTGTATACAAGCTTGGAGACCATATCGTAAGAAGGATATAGATACACTTGAACGCATACAGAGGAGAGCAACTAAAATTATTCCAGAACTGAGAGACCTTAGTTATGAAGAACGCCTGACAGAATGTGGTTTAACAACTCTAGAGACAAGGAGGTTAAGAGGAGTTCAGATTGAAGTTTTTTAAGATATTGAATTGGTATGAAAATATTGATAGAAATATGTTTTTCTCTCTCAAGAAAGATAGCAGAACTAGAGGACATGAGGTAAAGTTAGTAAAGGATCAGTGTAGATTGGATATCAGGAAGTACTCATTCTCACAGAGGACAGTAAATGAATGGAACAAATTATCTACGGATTGTATAACCGCTAGCAGCGTGAATATGTTTAAAAACAAGTTGGACACATATCTCAGGAGGGCGGGTTATAGACAAACACTGATGGACTCTCGATAAGCCAATGGCTTCCTTGTCCACTTGCCATCTGGGCCTTTAGCTTGGATGGCAAATCTTGTTAAATCTATCAGAATTTTTGGGTTTATCAGATGCACAATTGAAAGGGCTTCAAAATGATGTATATAGTTTATTAGTGTGTTATTTCTGTCACAGTTGCATTTTGTCTGGAGGCTGTGGGCCATAGTCTGATATAATAATACATGTTTATTTCAGAAAAAATCTGTGTGTATATATATATATATATATATACACATATACATACACACATGTAGTGCAGTACACCTAAAAGAATTAAAATATAAACATACAAACGTCACGTTAAAAGTACATGTTAAGGCTATGGTCAGTGTGGAAATAATGGTTAAAAGCACTGCTGAATCAAAAAGTTTGCATTTCAAATTCTCCTTAGCAACAAACTACCTGGTAATTTGTGAAAATACAGATGGAAGGAACTTCTTAGTTGACTTGTAAACACAACACAAGTTTTGAAATACAACTTTTGGTCGAAAGAAACCTCCCGTAATAGCCAGTAGGACTTACTTAGTAGGCAAACGCGAAGGGTTTGGACAAAATTTCAGTATACAAGTTTTGTTGGAATAAGGTTTGTTTATCGATCAGAATGTATCAATTACTGTAAAACATGCAATTTTACTGAATCTTTTAATTTAGCAAGAACATTGCTATGTTTTCTGTTGTGGTACTGTTGTTGTTATTTTGTTTGTACTGGCAGATTGCAGACTACACATGATCAATGGCTCGCATTTGTTGTTTGCAGACTGTGGTCTCTATGTTGTTGGTTCGTCCATGAATGGCTTCGGCAGCAACACAAGTGACATGGACCTCTGTCTGATGCTGTGTCACAGCCAGGTCAGCCATGTCTTGTGCATGTTAGGCACATAATCACACCAACTTTTTAGCTGCATTTTAAAAACATACATTTAATGTGTTTTTAGAATATTACCATGGTACTACTTGTAAGTGATAATATTAGGCTGTTGTAATTCATGTGCTGTCAAAGACCGGACTACTTATCAAAGCATCCATGTACAACATTACACACGTTTGTTCAGATTGACCAGAGGAGAGAGGCCACTGAGATTTTGAGTATTCTCTTGAAGGCTTTGCGCAAATGTTGTAAGTATTGCTATTGGAATAAATACACAGTGCCTAAGCCTACATTTCTACTGAGATATATTTCCTTCACAAGATTATGTTGCTCACATGGCAATTTGTTTAAGCTTGGTATAGCTAATACATTATTGATTCATCGCATCGTTGCAAATGGCCAATGATCTTAATGTATTAGCTAATGGATCCATTTCTTGTGGGTGGATTGGCAAAATATGGCATTAATGGCGCATGAGTATTTGTACCATTGATTGTGTCAAGATTTCCTAGAATGTGATGAGGGTAAAAATAAAAATTTAAGATTCATGTAGGCTGCCCTATCCACTGTGTAACTGATAAATGACACATCTTTAATTTTTTTGGTATTGATAATCTGGAGTATGTTACAAGACGACTGTATTATGCTGAAAGCGGAATGGACGATGTATTTTGTAGTGTTCCTGAAACAAGTTCTTCTAATTCGAGCAAAGGTGCCAATATTGAAGTTTGTTGATGCCGTCAGGTAGGCTGATATTTGATTTGCTGATTTTGTTTTGACACATCGTAGTAACAATCTTCTGGCTGGTTGAGATGCAGATTAACAGTGTCGCTTGTTTGACTGATTGCAATAATCTATCATTCTATCATGTGTTTGTTATATGTACTGTTTGTTTATTACCCAACCAACACATTTTCCTGCATTGTCCCCATAGATAGGTGTTTTATATAAATGTCATACAAGAAAAAGCATTTATGAAAAGGATTAATGTTATTTTGATGTTTGAAGTCTTAAAAAGGGAATGGTAAATTTCTATACAGCACAATATCCAGTCCTTGAGACTGATCAAAGCACTTTAAACCTTGCCCTGAAATTGCTGCACGAATAATGGTAGTTCAGGTGTGTCCGCCACCGTGTATAGCCAGGTTCTTATACGACTGAGTGAATTGAGGCAACGTAGAGTGAGAGGATTTGAACTCAGCTGCTGCACTCGTCAGTTCCTCTTGATTGAGAGTCCGACGATCCAACCACTCAGCTGCTGCACTCGGCAGTTCCTCTTGATTGAGAGCCCGACAATCCAACCACTCAGCTGCTGCACTTGGCAGTTCCTCTTAATTGAGAGCCCGATGTTCCAACCACTCAGCTGCTGCACTCGGCAGTTCCTCTTGATTGAGAACCCGATGTTCCAACCACTCAGCTGCTGCACTCGGCAGTTCCTCTTGATTGAGAGCCCGATGTTCCAACCACTCAGCTGCTGCACTCGGCAGTTCCTCTTGATTGAGAGCCCGATGTTCCAACCACTCAGCTGCTGCACTCGGCAGTTCCTCTTGATTGAGAGCCCGATGTTCCAACCACTCAGCTGCTGCACTCGGCAGTTCCTCTTGATTGAGAGCCCGATGTTCCAACCACTCAGCTGCTGCACTCGGCAGTTCCTCTTGATTGAGAGCCCGATGTTCCAACCACTCAGCTGCTGCACTCGGCAGTTCCTCTTGATTGAGAGCCCGATGTTCCAACCACTCAGCTGCTGCACTCGGCAGTTCCTCTTGATTGAGAGCCCGATGTTCCAACCACTCAGCTGCTGCACTCGGCAGTTCCTCTTGATTGAGAGCCCGATGTTCCAACCACTCAGCTGCTGCACTCGGCAGTTCCTCTTGATTGAGAGCTCGATGTTCCAACCACTCAGCTACTGCACTCGGCAGTTCCTCTTGATTGAGAGCCCGATGTTCCAACCACTCAGCTGCTGCACTCAGCAGTTCCTCTTGATTGAGAGCCCGATGTTCCAACCACTCAGCTACTCCATCGTTTTTTCTATATATAGTTGACTTGATTGGCTCTGCATTTGCTCTTTTTTCGTAGTAGAGGAATTAAATATATCGTAGCTCATACTTATGTACTGCTGTCTTTAGCTGACTGTTATTTAGCACAAGACGGGAGTTTGAAGTCATATAGAGTTGTAATACTGGTATTGAACGTGTTTCTCTTGACCTTCCAGCCACGTGGAGTGTGACCTCAACATTAACAATGCTGTAGGTATACGCAACACTCATCTACTGAACGCCTACTCCAAGAGTAAGTGTCTACAGCTAGAATATTAGGAGAGGGAGGGAGAGGGAGGAGCAATGGGAGAAGAGGGTGCAAGGGATATTATAGTTGTTTTTATTACAAAAACTGTAACCTCCAAACAGTGACTTCAAATAAATATATCGGTTCTGGATTTGATCAACCCCAGTCTGTCGGTAAAGTTTGTTCTAATAGACAATTACGCTGTGTTCGGCTACATCAAAACCAGGTCAGTGTGACATGCTCTGTGTAAAGTAATAGTTAGGGCACTATTAGTCTACTGCGTACAAGCTTGGAGGTCATATTGTAAAAAGGACAGATACACTAGAAATAGAAGAGGACAACTCAAATTGATTCCAGAACTGTGAGACAAAAAACACCTAAACAAATGTGGTTTGGCAACACTAGAGATGAGATTAAGAGGTGATCATATAGAATTTTTTTTTAAATATTGAATGATTATGAAGAAAATATTGATAGAGGTATTTTCCATAAGTGAAGTATAAGTAGAGAACAGGAAGTGGCATTGTTAAAAGAACAGTGTAGATTGTATATAAAAAAATACTCTTACAGAGGACGATAAGGAACAAATAATGTATTAATGGTGTAAATGGTAGCAGTGTGATATACTAAAAGAAAATTTATTGATCTGATAAGGGCAGGCTACACAGACGAAAACCTGTTGGACTCTCAATAAGCCAATCACGTTGCTTTATTATGTGAATTGTACAGCCAAAGGCAACTGTGCCAAAAAGTATTTGGTTGTCAGAAAATAACTTTGGTTATCAAAATGGTTGCAGTTTGGAAGGTTGTTACCAAGAACGAAACTACTGCAACTTCAGAATATGTTGAAAAAAATCGAAATCAAAGAATGTTGTTCTGTTGGTGATAATGTTATGCCCGCCATTGCTATGTGTGTTGTGTGGGTTCTGAAAGTGGACGTAAGACTGGCGCCATTAGTCGTGTTTGCGAAACATTGGGCTAAGACGCAGAACATCAACGACGCAAAGAACGGCACAATCTCCAGCTACTCTCTGGTTCTCATGATCATACACTTCCTGCAATGTAAGTCACTTGTATACTTCCCACAATGTAAGTCACTTCTACACTTCATACAGTGTAAGTCACTTGTACACTTCCTGCAATGTAACTCACTCGTACACATCCTGTTGATGTACCTGCTGGGTCCAGGTAGAATCACCCATAAAACATAATACATCTAAATAGTAATACTACAAAAAGATTTGATATCAATAACCAGAAATCTGCCACTGAAATGCTGCTGTGGATGAAATGACTAAATTCTGCCACTTTTACTCGCATTCATGCCATGTTTTGTCACCAGGTGGCTGCAGTCCTCCTGTCCTCACCAGTCTACAACAGGAATACCCAGTAAGTGATACTGTACCTTTAATGATATTTACAGTCTCACTTTGTGCTGCTGTTGAGCCCACATGGCCATTCCATTTATGTAATTATTATTTTCTATGATCAAACTATTTTATAGTAGAAAATATAGTTAACCAGTAGTCTAAATAAAAAGTTCTTTGATGTGCCAGTTTATAGCTTACACCAATCACAAAATCCATTAAAATATATAAATTAATTAAATTAGTCTGTCAGATATCTATTTTCTAGATCAGTTGCATGAGTTTATATTAACAGTGAATTATACTTTTAGCAATAAGTTGTATTTAACCAACAGTTGTATTTGACCTTGTGTAGTGTATGTACGTTAAGAGAGGTTTGACCTTGTGTGGTGTATGTATGTTAGGAGAGGTTTGACCTTGTGTGGTGTATGTACGTTAAGAGAGGTTTGACCTTGTGTGGTGTATGTACGTTAAGAGAGGTTTGACCTTGTGTGGTGTATGTATGTTAGGAGAGGTTTGACCTTGTGTGGCGTATGTACATTAGGAGAGGTTTGACCTTGTGTAGTGTATGAACGTTAGGAGAGGTTTGACCTTGTGTGGTGTATGTACGTTAGGAGAGGTTTGACCTTGTGTGGTGTATGTACATTAGGAGACGTTTGACCTTGTGTGGTGTATGTACGTTAGGAGAGGTTTGTCCTTGTGTGGTGTATGTACGTTATGAGGGGTTTGACCTTGTGTAGTGTATGAACATTAGGAGAGGTTTTACCTTGTGTGGTGTATGTACATTAGGAGACGTTTGACCTTGTGTGGTGTATGCATATGTCAGGAGTAAACAAAACGTACAAGACAAGGTTGGACCTCTAGAAGACAGTGCTGGAAATATAATATCACGGGTTTTTAATGGCGGAAGACCTAAATGGTTACTTCAGTTCAGTGTTTACCAAAGAAGATATTAGTTCATTACCAGTTGCTGATGCTAAATTTCAGGGGGCTAAATCTGACTATTTAGGTCCGTTAGTTGTAACTCCAGAATTGGTAGCTAAGAAAATAAAGGCAATGAAGGATAACAAATCACCGGGAGTGGATGGGATTCCTCCAAAATTACTAATGGAAACAGTAGAACAAATCAGTATACCACTTGCAAGAGTATTCAACTTGTCATTAAAAGAGGGAGTTGTTCCGTTTGAATGGAAAGAAGCAAACATCATACCATTATTTAAAAAGGGTTCGAGAAATAAGTCAGAGAATTACAGACCAGTGAGTTTAACGTCAGTGATTTGTAAATTATTAGAAAGGTTAATTAAACACCATATGGTGGAATTCCTCGTTAAGCATAAATTATTAAATTCATCTCAACATGGATTCCTTAAAGCGAGGTCATGCTTAACAAATATGTTATGTTTTTTGGAAGAAATCACTAAGTGGATAGACGTGGGATCGCCAGTAGATATTATTTACTTAGATTTTCAGAAAGCTTTTGACAAAGTGCCACATCAAAGATTACTACTTAAATTAAAAGCCCATGGTATCGGGGATAGCATAACTGACTGGATAGAACAATGGCTGACTGACAGAAGACAACGAGTTGTAGTAGATGGAGAAGTTTCAAATTGGAAATCGGTTTTGAGTGGGGTACCTCAAGGATCAGTATTAGGACCTATATTATTCTTAATTTATATCAATGACTTGGACGACAGTATAACAAGTAACGTACTGAAATTTGCAGATGACACAAAACTGTTTAGAAAGGTTAATACTGATGGTGATAAACAACATTTACAAAACGATCTAGACAGATTAGTGAAATGGTCTGAGAAATGGCAGATGTTGTTCAATTTTGGGAAATGTAAATGCCTACATACAGGACATAGGAACTTGAATGTAAACTATAAAATGGGAGATACTGTTCTGGGTACTACTGTAAAAGAAAAGGACTTAGGAGTTACAATAAGCGCTGATATGAAAGTATCAGAGCAGTGTGGTATTGCAGCGTCAAAGGGTAATCAAATTCTTGGATTGATTAGAAGAAACATAACATACAAGGGAAAAAAGTTAATTATACCTCTTTATAAAGCAATAGTTAGACCTCATTTAGAATACTGTATACAAGCATGGAGACCATATCGTAAGAAGGATATAGATACGCTTGAACGCATACAAAGGAGAGCAACTAAAATGATTCCAGAACTGAGAGACCTTAGTTATGAAGAATGCCTGAAAGAATGTGGTTTAACAACTCTAGAGACAAGGAGGTTAAGAGGAGATCAGATTGAAGTTTTTAAGATATTGAATGGGTATGAAAATATTGATAGAAATATGTTTTTCTCACTCAAGAAGGATAGCAGAACTAGAGGACATGAGGTAAAATTAGTAAAGGATCAATGTAGATTGGACATCAGGAAGCACTCGTTCTCACAGAGGACAATAAATGAATGGAACAAATTGTCTACAGATTGTGTAACTGCTAGCAGCGTGAATATGTTTAAAAACAAGGTTGACACATATCTCAGGAGGGCAGGCTATAAGTAGATGAACATTGTTGGACTCTCGATAAGCCAATGGCTTCCTTGTCCACTTGCCATCTGGGCCTTTGGCTTGGATGGCTAATCTTGTTAAATCTTGTATGTACATTAGGAGACGTTTGACCTTGTGTGGTGTATGTACATTAGGAGAGGTTTGACAAAGCTAAGGACATTCGACTGTTGAGTTTGAACGAGTCATTGCCTCCCTACACGTCACCCAACACGGAGTCTGTCGGCGAACTCTTTGTCGGCTTCCTCCGATACTATTCCCATGAGTTCGAGTGAGTTCTTTGTTACATATTTCTAGAAATTCTGATGATTCAACATTCTAGAATTGCTTAGGGCAACCGCAAAACATTGATTACAGCATTACAAAAAATTTTTTTTATTAGAAGCTGTTTCATTTAGTGAAATACATTTATGCATTTTTCCGATATGATTTTTCATAAGGGTGCAGATTTCGAGCACGTACAGGCAGTTTTGCGTTATTACAGCTGAAGTTCCACCTACCAAATACAAAGTTGCTGAAGTAGCACACAGGTCGATGTAATTGATAGTTTCATGCCGGAGCCTTGGTCTGAGGTCTTTTCTGATTAAATGACATCGGTTTTGCATTGTTTTTCACACGCTCACACTGTCACATACTCGCTGGTTTTGTTGCAGTTAATTGTATTGTGTAATTCCTGTGTAAGCTTCTTGTTGGATCATGTAAATTTTCATTAAATAACAAATTATCAGTCTTAACTTAATTTTACACAGGTAATATATAAACCAACTTAGGGTAACCTGGCTAATTACACTTAATGAGAGGTGATCCCAATAATATTAAATGAGTGACTCATCTGCCCAGTTGATATTTAATAGAGAAGGACTGTTTATTATCTGTTAATGTTTGTTTTAGATTTTCGAACATGGGCATTTCTATACGGCGTGGGTGTACTATGCCACGCTATGTGATATCGCAACAAGACACACAGCGGAATCCACCCGGCCAGTGGAAATGTCTCTGCATTGAAGGTGATTATGCTGAAAATAACTGATGTTTCCGTCACATATTTTTCTTTCCATTCACACAAGTTCTAACCTACTGAGTTCAAAGCAAACACGAATAAGCAGCAATCACTCCATGCACACACAACCCTGACAGTTTGACTCCGCAGGAGTGTTGGCCAGTATACTACACAAGACAAGCAAAATCTTAATTGATTGCAAAGAGTTGCATGCTTTCATTTCTCCATTTAGTATAATTATATAAAATGTTAGTCATGCCCACCTTGTTTCTGGAATGAAACATATTTTTGTAATAAATTACAAATATCTCTTTACACAGACCCACTGAGCTCGAGTTTCTATGTTACACTTACAGAGCCATTTGACCTGAGCAACACTGCGCGCTCCGTCTATGACAACTACGTCTTTCTACGCATTCAGCGCGTGTTTCAACGTAGCTACGACTTGATGATGAAGACGTGCGACGTACAAGCAATATTACAACAACCTTTATGAAATCTCACAACATTTGTGTGCGCAGTAACTAGGCTGAATGGCCTTGTAGCTGTTCTCGTGAGCTGTCGACTTTGTGCTTGCACGTAGCTCATACGTGGAGTTGAACAATGGTGGATTAGATGTATGTTGTGTAAATACATCAGAGACTAATTTTAAAATATGTGTGTGTTCAACTGCCAAATCTCGGATGCAAACAGTGGTGAGCTGGTAAATGCATGTTTGTATGGACAAGACTTGTGTTCAACATCCATTGTTGATAAGAAGATTTATATCCAAAGATGAACTGAAAGAAAATCTTGTTTACCGAGAACGACACCAGGGATGGTCCTGTGGACATTAGAGATGATGTAACATTGTGATTATGGAATACTAGATGCTGCTTGAAACTCAACTGTCTATGGTCTGCACTCTAGCCCCTAAACAGTGCCATCTAATAAATACTGTTCTGAACACGAGTGACTAATTTTAATTAATTGATTATGGATTGGAAAAGTTATTTCTCAGTAATATTTTTATGAATAAAAAAATATGCAGAGTTCTGGTATTATTAATGTTCTGTTTGGGTAATTTTCAGGGTTTTCTTCCACACGATGAAAACCATAAGCTTTGTTTCTTTTGCTTAATTCTATTTCAGGATATGCCCATTTTAATTTTTATTGTCTCCACAAATTATGAAAGTGACGTTTTCATGTTTGGAAACTAATATGAAGTTGCATATGTAGGAATCTGTTCTGGATAAGAATACAGAGTGATTAAGGAGACCAGTTGCTGCAAAAAATCTGTATGAATGCATGCTTTTGTCACTCTGTAAAACTGTTGTTTCAAAGCTCTTTGTGTTTTCAATCCTCTCATGTAAAAAACAGTTAATCGTTGAATGAAGTTTCTTGGGTATCAAGTTTACTGCTGGGAAATGTTTACGAAAAAGAGAAGTTTGTTTAGTTTATAGCAAACAGTGAATGTTGGTTGTTTTCATGGCACCTTGCAGGTCAGCGTTGACTGTTTTATCGTATATGAAAGTACACGAATACATACAAAAATTATTGTGTATTAGTTTGTACAGATTCCAAAGGTTATTTATTGTGGCGATTGACACTGTTCAGTTTGTTTGTTTCATATTGTCAAGTGTATTTGTTTCAGAGGATGGCCGAGTGTATTGTGCTGACTGCATAGTGAAACATGTTTTCAAGTGGTTCATTGGAACACTCTCATTTTCATCAAACCATTCAGCTATACTGGGCGCAGAATAACTCAAAGCTACAGTAACATGAAAACTAATAACTAACACCTCCCTTATTTAGGAATGATCTGAAAACATCAATGTGCCACACTACACAAAATTGGTTTCATTAACAGTTGTTCTGTTTAACATTGTCCATCAATCTATTTTTAAACAAAACATTTTTTCTTGAACACTCTTCATAAGAGTGCCGACTTCAAGTGCATGCCAACAGTTTTGCATTAGTGTGGCTGAGGTGCCACTCAGAAAATACAATGTTGCTGATTGGTTTCGTGTAGTGCCGTTCGTCCATCTTTTGATCATCCTATACAAGCCATTTACTATGGTGTGATTATTTTCTCACTGTAAAATGTATACAATAAAGTTATAAATATAATAAAATTGTTCATACCTTTGCTCAACGCTGCTATCAGTCTAGCATTGTGTTGTAAATTTTGGAAAAGTATGCTAAGGAAAGTATTCCAGAAAACTGCTGTCTGGCGGGAATTACGCACCTACCTAGTCTTAGAAATTATGAAATAATGAGTGAAGCTTCCTTTGTAACAAACTGGAGAACAGGGGTGGGGGTGGGGGGTATACATCGGATTGGTTGATGAAAAATTGGCAGTCTATCCCCATTTGTCAACATTTTACTTAAAATGTAGCCTCACTTCTGTGTCCACGAGATGAATACTATATCACCGGGAGGTATTTGCAATACTTTTAATAAGTATTTGCCAATACAGTATACTCCCACTATGAATAGCACTGGATTCAGGGGTGAATCTCAGATTTTACTGAGGGGGCATAACACCCAGCTGGGTGGGTACTGGGTAGACTGTGCCGGATTTTTTTACTGTGCTTGAAATGGTGCGTCCTGGCACAAAACCTCCCACACCCCTCATAGGGTTAAACACAAACCCTCACCATAGTGACTTGAATGTTCTTTACTAGAGAAAACATTGAAAATACATAGAGTATATAGCAGATGTGTAAACAATTAGAGAAAATAATGATCAGTCAAACACTACATATGCAGCAGCTGTAAAACTAAAACCGTGACTATAAGTCTTATAAGACGGCACGATTGAAAGGAGGTGAATAAAGAGCACATTTATCTGGGTAAAACATCTAAAATGTAGGAACAAACAGTTTGAAATCCACCATAAAAACTTCAGCAACAATGTACAAAGTTGTTAAATACTGCAGCACACGTTTGAAACAACCTGCAGTAATTGAGTATGAACAAATAAAATTTTAAAACAGTAACACCAATCGTGCTGGACCCAACTATATTTCCGGTGGGAGTAGAATTAAAAATAAATGATTAAAAACCACTGGTAGCATTTCTACAACATCGTGAAGTTGTGGCTTCTGGATACATTATACTATTATTTGTTACTGAATATGACCAGATGGCAACATTGAAATGGCAAATGTCTATTTGGTTATGTGCAGATTATTCCCCTCCTCCCCATCTGCTTCCCTACCTCCCTATTCTCCTCCATCTTGTCTTCCCCTTCCACCCAGCCTCCCATTCTCCAAGTCTGTCTCCTTAATCTCTCCCTGCCTGTGTGCCTCCATGTTTTGCTTATAAAATGTTCACCCTGTCTTCCTTCCTATATCCACCAGTATTCCACCCCGAACACCCCCCCCCCAATACTAATAACTAACAACGCATGGTACACCATAGAATACAAGCCTCACATACATGTCAGTGTTACGAGATGTCATGTTCTCTTCAGAAACAGACTATATATGCGGCTTTACCATCTTTTAAACCTACTTTGATACATTCATAGGACCTACACTGCACTAATTTAATGAATTTTAATATCCAATTATCAGATAAACAGCCCATTACTGATAAAATGCAACAACACCGGTGTGTCAAAAACTTACAAACAGAACAAATTAAAACATTTTTTAAACACCTAAATATTTACGTGTTAAAAGAAATGCACCAGCGAAAATGCACATGATAAAACATCTGTTTGAAAGTCATAGAAATGTTGCCAAGAGCTTTGCCAATCTTTAGGAGCTCAAGTGAAATTATTTCCTCCACGGGTGCTGAAAGCCCCCGTATTCTGCACCTCTGAATATCCTAACAATGCATGAAATTTAATGCTACCTGCTCATGATGCCAAACTTTATCAAATAATTTCCACAACCATGATTGTTATTCACTCTAATTAAAAACATTTTCCCAACAATACCAACATTTGTACATTTTTGAATCACTTTCTACTCTATTCAAGCACCTTGCTAGGTAAAATATGGGAGTATTTAAAAAATACAGGTGGTCTTCCATTGCTTTCCAACATGACTGTCTGACATTTCTATACGCATGTACGTTTGGTCCCAATAGTTTGATCTAAACAGTCTAACAATGAAATTAATCCTTTTTAGATGAAATATAAAATTAATGTTATGTTTCGGTTGTTTAGTAAACAGCGTTGATTACCACACAACCTATTTTAAGGTCACAACGCTATATACATCATGTATATATACAACGCCATATACATCAGTCGTAGCTACAAAATGAATGTCATTGCTGGCATGATTAACTCATTTGATCCTAGAACATCGTAGAACATATACTACCAGCCATTGGAGGGGGCAGGTATTAAAACATGCCCCCTCCAATTCAAATTCAGATATATAGAACACCATACTGAGATATTCTAGTATCTAGTGGGTTAACCCTGTCCGTGTCACCAGACATCCTGGTTTCACCCCATCACAGCTGCACTTCGTAGTCGTGTTGATACATAGGGTGGGCATCGCTGTCACGTATATGCCCACACACGAGGCACTGGATGATCCACTCGGCTGACACCAGGGGGACGTGTAGCTGCTTGGCACGATGAAGCACACTTGGACTGATATGGTGGTCAGCAACAACGAGGTCCAGTTGGCTCGATTCACCTACAGCGGTCAGAAACAGCAATACCAATGAACCTACAGCGGTCAGAAACAGCAATACCAATGAACCTACAGCGGTCAGAAACAGCAATACCAATGAACCTACAGCGGTCAGAAACAGCAACACCAATGAACACCTACAGCGGTCAGAAACAGCAACACCAATGAACACCTACAGCGGTCAGAAACAGCAACACCAATGAACACCTACAGCGGTCAGAAACAGCAATACCAATGAACCTACAGCAGTCAGAAACAGCAATACCAATGAACCTACAGCGGTCAGAAACAACAACACCAATGAACCTACAGCGGTCAGAAACAACAACACCAATGAACCTACAGCGGTCAGAAACAACAACACCAATGAACCTACAGCGGTCAGAAACAGCAACACCAATGAACCTACAGCGGTCAGAAACAGCAACACCAATGAACCTACAGCGGTCAGAAACAGCAATACCAATGAACCTACAGCGGTCAGAAAAAGCAACACCAATGAACCTACAGCGGTCAGAAACAGCAATACCAATGAACCTACAGCGGTCAGAAACAACAACACCAATGAACCTACAGCGGTCAGAAACAGCAACACCAATGAACCTACAGCGGTCAGAAACAGCAACACCAATGAACCTACAGCGGTCAGAAACAGCAACACCAATGAACCTACAGCGGTCAGAAACAGCAACACCAATGAACCTACAGCGGTCAGAAACAGCAACACCAATGAACCTACAGCGGTCAGAAACAACAACACCAATGCACCTACAGCGGTCAGAAACAACAACACCAATGAACCTACAGCGGTCAGAAACAGCAACACCAATGAACCTACAGCGGTCAGAAACAACAACACCAATGAACCTACACTCGCCACTACACTATTAACTGATTCTAGGACATAATCCCCCAGACAATATCCCCCTAGGACTATATCCCCTTGGTCTATATCCCCTAGGACAATATCCCCTAGGTCTATATCCCCTTGGTCTATATCCCCTTGGTCTAAATCCCCTAGGTCTATATCCCCTAGGTCTATATCCCCTTGGTCTATATCCCCTTGGTCTATATCCCCTTGGTCTATATCCCCTAGGTCTATATCCCCTAGGTCTATATCCCCTTGGTCTATATCCCCTTGGTCTATATCCCCTTGGTATACAAGAAACAAGACAGACACCTTATTGTGCTATATTTATAAAGAGACAAGTAGGAACACCTGGAAATGTACCTGATTTGGAGCTCCGGATCGGGAACTTGTGGATGATATGGCATCCAGCTGTCTCTAAAACACTCATCCAGACCTCCTTAAAACGAACGTTGTCTGAAGAGACCATAAGATGCAGTCCTTCCAATGGTCTCATACCCACATTCCTGCAAGGAGATCATCATATATAGCCCCTCCAGTGGTCTCATGAAAAAATACTGGGTGGTATGGTATTATATGCAGCACTGAGCAACAGAACAAATAAAACACTACCATTTAGCTGCAAAATGGGAATCCACATTAAATCAATCCATCTAGATTAGTGGTGCTGGATATGGTTCGTACGTACCGCTCAAAGACCTTGTTAGTCTCAACATCGACGCCAGCTGGCAGCAGGTAATTCTTGTCATCCTGCAGCGCTCCCTGTTGAGAAAACAAGCAACAAGTCCAATCTTCGTCTCTGTGAAATATCTTTTCAACTGTGGTCTTTGATGTGGTCTGTTATGATAGCGTTTACAGGTACAAAGACTGATCATTAGTATTGTAAAGTCAAGTTATATAGTATAAACTACATATGTTCAAACATCGTGACTGCCAAGATGTGTTTGAATGAACGAGTCTGTTTATTTAAACTTCTGTTCTCTGATTATGAATATCCAGCTTGCTGTTCAGTACTTTGGCAAACAGCTGATCATAAATGTAAATATATTTGTCAAAAAAATGCAAATTAAACAAATAACGGTCAGAGTATATTAAAAAATAGTGGTTCATTAAAATACATTTGCACGGTCAAGATATGTTCTTCCTCGTAGTTTTAAAGGGGTGAGGCGTTGAGGTCGTTGTAATATTCCACTGCTCCATATCGACAGTCTTTTCCCTCTAGTTTTCACCCTCATCTGCCTTTCTCACATCGCAGTCTTCTCATCTATTCCTGCAATCTTGGTGTTTCACCGCCTCTACTCTCTTTGGTATTTGGTCCATCTTCATCCACATGTTACAATAAGTAAACTTAATATAACATAAACTATGTAACACAGCATGATTTTATGATAAAAAGACTCATAAACTAAAGTTAAACTGAAAGTAAATGAAACATGTGCACTTGACTTACCAGGTTGCACGAGTCTCGCACCCAGAGATGCGAGATACAAAGGACGTCTGCAGCGAGACAGTGTAGGTACTTGAGAGTGCGCTGATACGTGTCAGACACAAGGAAACACTGCAGCGCAGTCTGCACCTGAACATTTAAAACAATAAATGATATAACAATATTAAAATTTTTTATTTGACTATTTAATATAATTATATATATATATATATATATATATTTATTAATTATTATTATTTATGTATATTTATAATTTTTGTGCAATATTTATTTCACAATAATTCTTATTACTTTATTACTAGTAGCAATTTAATATATTTATTTAGTTATTTGTTTAGTTAACAATTGTGGACTATCTTATTGTGCTATATTTATTTTTAAATAATTCGTATTACTACAGTGTAGTTGTATTTTAATAAAATGATTCCTGAACTGAGAGACCTTAGTAATGAAGAATGCCTAAAAGAGTTTAACAACCCTAGAGACAAGGAGGATAAGAGGATATGAATATGTATGAAAATACTGATAAATTTTTTTTTTCTCATCCAAAAAGATAGTAGAACTAGAGGATGCGGTAACATTGGAAAAGGATTCAGTGTAGATGGGATATCAGGAAGTACTCGTTCTCACAGAGGACAACAAATGAATGGAACAAATTATTTACAAATTGTGCGAATGCTAGAAGCATGTTTAAAAAAAGGTTGACACATATCTCAGGAGGGCAGGTTACACATAGATGAAATAATGTTGGACTCTCGATAAGCCAATGGCTTCCTTGTCCACTTGCCATCTTGGCCTTTGCCTTGGATGGCAATCTTGTTAAATCTTGTCTTATCTTTTTAATGAAGTGTCACAAACAATTTTTGATCTGGTGCCATCCCAAACAAAATATACTATTAATTTGAAAAAATTCTCATTCTAATGGAAAAGGTGGCACGTGGCTCAGGTTATATTAATGTCACCTCATGTCAGTGATATTAAAATATTTAGGGCACGATAGTTTGGAAAATATATTGTGTCTGCTGTCATACCAAGCCCTAGATGGGAATGCTGAATGGCATACTATCTCTATTATCTATCACAAACAAATAATAAATAAGTAAATAAGTCTGAACCCGCTAGAAATCAAGTGATTTTTTTAACCAGTATTAAAATGACTTTGGGTCACCCTGAATTACTATATTCAACAGTTTCTTTGCTCATAAGGCAGATGTTTTTGTTGAACCACAAGTACATTAGTAAAAATTTACAGTTTTACATCTTTTACATGTATTACAACATTAATCAAGTTACACTATGACTATATAAACTATGTGAAACAAAACACCTGTTCATACCAGATCAAGATCGAACTTCTCGAGAACAATGCCTCCCCCAGCCTCTATCTGGGCAATCAGGTGATCCTTGTCAAATGGCACAACGGCATCCTCTGTAACACCCACCATTGGTTACTACAGTTGATGCTCAGTAACTATATTATACATATTAAAAAATTATATTAGTAATGGTATACTGTAGTCATAATAACAACTTGAATGAGATAGGGATACAAGGTAATTGGATCACCTAAGTACTTTTATAGACGAAGAACTTGTATGAATACAAAGGCATAAGTAAATTCTTGGCACGATATCCAGTCCTTAGGTTTAAGCAAAACGGATTACATTTCACCCCCTGGCAGACCTGTTCCTTTACACTTCACCCCCTGGCAGACCTGTTCCTTTACACTTCACCCCTGGCAGACCTGTTTCTTTACACTTCACCCCCTGGCAGACCTGTTCCTTTACATTTCACCCCCTGGCAGACCTGTTCCTTTACACTTCACCCCCTGGCAGACCTGTTCCTTTACACTTCACCCCCTGGCAGACCTGTTCCTTTACACTTCACCCCTGGCAGACCTGTTCCTTTACACTTCACCCCCTGGCAGACCTGTTCCTTTACACTTCACCTCTGGCAGACCTGTTTCTTTACACTTCACCCCCTGGCAGACCTGTTCCTTTACACTTCACCCCTGGCAGACCTGTTCCTTTACACTTCACCCTTGGCAGACCTGTTTCTTTACACTTCACTCCCTGGCAGACCTGTTCCTTTACACTTCACTCCCTGGCAGACCTGTTCCTTTACACTTCACCCCCTGGCAGA
Source organism: Lamellibrachia columna (assembly GCA_963662155.1). NCBI lineage: Eukaryota > Metazoa > Annelida > Polychaeta > Sabellida > Siboglinidae > Lamellibrachia > Lamellibrachia columna. Next base: position 35,514,455 of record OY759273.1, on the reverse strand, counting down.
CCTGTTCCTTTACACTTCACCCCTGGCAGACCTGTTTCTTTACACTTCACCCCCTGGCAGACCTGTTCCTTTACACTTCACCCCTGGCAGACCTGTTCCTTTACACTTCACCCCTGGCAGACCTGTTTCTTTACACTTCACCCCCTGGCAGACCTGTTCCTTCCAACACCAAGTCAACTTCTTTGGGAAGCTACTAAGTTACTGTGCTCCAAATATATATGAGTACTTATAAAGCTGACTACTTCATTCTCTCTTTATCATGTTTTGCATCATTTTACATAATGCAGACAAGAGGGCCAGTGGCAAGGCTGCAAAAATTAATGTGTCATTAGTATTTATCATGCTACCATCGACCTCGTGCACATGTAAATCTTAAATTATTAACTGTACAAAATGCTATCATTAGTAAACGTTGTATAAACAAAATAGCACCAAAACAGCAGCCATTGGTGTTTGCCAAATTGGACTCTTGCTATAGAGGTAAGACCACAGTGCCAAATTGCATTGGTGGCCATGTTAATGTTTTGTCTGATTATAAAAAATGTGACCATCAAAAATTCTGAAAATTTGTCACAGCAACTGCCATCATCTCATTGACATGCTGACAAATTTTTTTTCAAAATCACATACCTCCAGCTCTTTTAAAATGCCCCACAATAATGACAAAAATAGCCATTTATTCATGCAACCACATGGCCGAAAAATTCCCATAAATCCCTATGCCTGTTAAACTATTAAAAATGTGCTATTTCACAGCCAATAGCTTCTACAAACACACCGGTGAATATGCTTGCTCAACTGCACTTATCACAATATAATACGCCCTACATTCATGTGAAACAATAAACGGGAAGGTCAACTGTGGTCTGACCCCTACAAGGAACATGGCCAACTAGAAAATCCACTAGAAAAAATAACCATCCTCTGGACACTTGGTAGTTCATAAGTGGCTATCACAGTAACAATATTAAAAACGTTACCACAGAAATATCAATCTATGCCTTGGTACTTGGTACTGCCAGTCAATCTCTTGAAATTGCGACGTAATACTGTCAGCTATAGTCTGAAGTTTGGCACCCGAGATGCATACATGCGAACGTGCAAACATGCGCTTGCTCGATTATAATGAGATAGGTACATAAAACCATGGGGGCCAGAACGAGGGTTTCAAAGACGTCCATTTCCAGTGGTTGTTCCTTATATTAGGAGTCATACAGTGATGAGAATGGTGGGGTGGTCACATGGTCGGTGACCGTTGGCGAATTGGCCCCACCTTTGTAGTTATTCCAGTTAGAGCTAGTGTATTTTTCAGCAGGTAGTTGTATTCATAGACTGCGTGATAGCATGTAGGGCATTATGCTATTTGGCTTAAGGGTGTTCCATGACAATAGTAATGCCATTGTTTCTTTTATTTGTTCTAGGAATACTGCTACTGCTTTGTGGTGAAATGTGGGCTCTATTGAACCCGACGTCCAGGAGGCTCGCATGGGGCGTAGTCAGCCTGGCGTTGGGTTGTGGAGCCCACATTTCTTTGTTTTACATTTCTTTGAAAGTGGGCTTACCCTTAATCCCCACAATAAACGTCATTCATTTGGCCTTTTCATACCTCTATATCTGTGTTGTGTTGTTGATTGCATAAAAATATCTGCAAGAATTTGACAATTAGCGCAACCAGACTACCAATATGCTACCAATGACATCTCCACCCACCTTCACTGCCACTTTCGTCAGTGATGCACGAGTCACCTGACAATATGTGTTGCCATGGCAACTTGACTGGCCTTTTTTCATCCTCCGTCTTTTCAGCGTGCGTGAGGAGGAAGGCTCTCCCCTGGAAGATCCTGCTGCCATTGGGAGGGATCACTCCCTTTGTGTTGGAGAACAAGGCTGAAGGGTAAATGGGAAGAAACATTGGTCAATGACAAACCCAAATTTTGTAGGGTTCCATCCGGGGTCTGAATAGCACAACAGTTCAGACATGGGTGTCTGACGCATATTTTAACCATGCACTGCATGCTGGGGCAGAAATAAAAAAAAAAAAGTTTTATTGCCATATATTATAGAAATCAACTATGACATCATTTTCATATATAATCAGTTGTTCTAGGCAAAAAAAAAACATGCAGGTTGTTGGACATATTCGAACAAACTACAAATTTTCACCTAACAATTTACCTCCAAATCTCCATGATGTGTGAGGGCATATTAGAAATAATTATTTGTTGATTAGGCCCAATAACATTCGAAGAACTTGTGCTTTGAAATTACACTAGAATTAGTTGAGTAAATATACTTTCTTACCAGCTCTTGCCTTGTTTGGTTTCGCCCGTTTTGCCGGAGGAGAAGTATACGAAGCTTCCAGAGGACCTATCCCTTCGTCATTGTCTATAAAGTGTGCAAACAATTTGACAGTAATTACACTTTTTATTTTATTATGCAACCGACAACATTTCAGCTGCCCAGCATTATGTTCAGGATTTGTTGTCACGATTAGGACACTGAAAAATTAATGACTGCTATCTTCTGCTAGACATGCCGTTTTGTTTCGGTTGAAATCTATATATCTGAATTGAAGTTCTGCATAAATCCATTTTTATTGATTAATTGGCCTACGGCCGATTTCGATCGAGTGTTGCTACTGACATCAAACAAAATCCGTTAGATTTTGTTGGAAATCTGCCTTGTGATTTTTTTTGTAAATCTAAAATAAATCAGTATAAATACGGCTGGGCTTACTCTAAAAAAATTTTTATTTGGCTAAAGCGACTGATTTTTTTTACACAACTTACCTTTTCATTAGCCAACATTGGCTAAAGCATATAATTTTTTTTACCTAAATTATATACATGCATAACTCTTACTTGTATGTGTATTTGCTTAATGTTGTAGTGTACAGCTGTGTTGTTAACAAGAGTAGCTTTTAAATAATGTTAACTATTGTTTTATGTCGTTTCGGGAAAATCTTTACCAAGGCAATTTTCTTGTTTCAGTTAAAATCCGTATATCTGAATTGAAATTCTGCATCGCATAAATCCGTAGACATTTTATTGGTTAATTGGTGTATGGCCGATTCCGATTGAGTGTTGCTATAGACATCAAACAAAATCCATTTTTTCGGAAATCTGCCTTGCAATTTTTTCATAAATTTGAATCCATAAAATCTGTATGAAATGGTATATCTGCTCTACAGTAGCAAATGTTTCAATGATTCATAATTTTAAATTAATTAAATTAATAACCGCATGGCCTTGAAATTAATAAATTGCACATTATCTCACACTGCATGGCCCTGAAATGAACAAATTGAACATTATCTCTCACCACATGGCACTGAAATTAACAAATTGCACATTATCTCCCACTGCATGGCCTGGAAATGAAAAAATTGCACATTATCTCCAACCAGATGACCTTGAAATTAACAAATTGCATATTATCTCCCAATGCAGGGCCATAACATTTGGAACAAAAAATCACCAAGATACATTTATGAAAATAATATTGAAACAATCTCTCACCGGATTCTTCCCTGGGTCCCTTCCCTTCTTCAGGGGCTGGTGTGCTTGGGGTGGCTTCATACTTCCCTTCCAATTTCGCCTTTCTTCCCCTCCTTGGACCTGTCCGGGGCGTTGTTTTAGGGATTTTCTTTTTTGATGATGTAACCTTACACGATTTGGTGGCACTTGCTGAAGGTAGAAAACATTCCTCTGAGGCATTCACAAGTAGCTAAATCTGGCAACTTGCATATTCAATACGTAGCCAAACCAGCTTTCAACCCACTGAACTTGTCGGCCACTGTCTTCGCGACACCAAGGAGAGTCGATAACATATACAGTGAAACACAAGACTGCACCAAGCGTGAAGTTTGTTGAGTTTTCCAGTTTCATTTCAATTCGTTATGTATGTTTGCCAAACATCAGACAATGTAATAGTTTGTCTGATGACTTCACAAAAACTATATAAAGTTTTTTTGCATTTTGCAAAATGTTCTTGAAATTGAGGTAGTGAAAAAATCAAATTGAGGAGGGACCATTATCATGTCACTCACACAATCACAGTGTTTGACCGAGGATGTGCTCTTTGTTTTGATATTGCCACAAAGTTCTCATATATAGTGTGGTATCCAGTCCATAGGACTGCTCAAAGCGCTCTACACTTCACCCCCTAGCAGACCTGTATTCCAACACCAACTCAACTTTACACTTCACCCCCTGGCAAACCTGTATCCCAACACCAACTCAACTTTACACTTCACCCCCTGGCAAACCTGAATCCCAACACCAACTCAACTTTACACTTCACCCCTTGGCAAACCTGTATCCCAACACCAACTCAACTTCTCTCGCAAGCACTCAGCCACACTGCAATTATTGTTTGCGTAAAGACTATTCTTGCACATACATCCATCATTGCCCATAGCCAGGTACTCATTTATACAGCTGAGTAAATTGAGGTAACGTGGTGTGAACGAAAAAGCTTCAAAATGGAAGCAAAGATTTGAATGCTGAGGCAAAATTTCTGTTATTACGTTGTTTTCGTCGACTGCGAGGAAGACTTGATGATACCGTTGGCGTCTCTCTAGTCTTAGGCACTGTCGGCGTCTCCTGAGTTTTAGGCACTGTTGGCGTCTCTCTAGTCTTAGGCACTGTCGGCTTCTCCCGAGTTTTAGGCACTGTTGGCGTCTCTCGAGTCTTAGACACTGTTGGCGTCTCTCTAGTCTTAGGCACTGTCGGCGTCCCTCTAGTCTTACGTTTCCCCTCCACCAAGTTGTCTGAAGAAGAAACAAATATTCTTTTCTGAAAAACATACTGACTAATTTCAAATAAATATGATTTGAAATACCAAATAGTTATCTCGATAATAGAGGTGTAACAACACATTGAACTACTGATGCATCGCAACAGTCGATGTAACGATGCAATACTATTGATAGTAAATTTAAATATTGATAGTTCTCATCAGTAGAACATTGAACTATCAATTGTAATGACAGATGACAAAACAAATCAGACCGGGCTACTTGTTTCACTGTAGTAATAGAAACAAACATGTTTTTCAACAATATTTGGTAACTTTATTTATTTAATTATCGACAGAACATCAACAATCTTCGATCAGAGCAGTGTCATTCACAGATTCACCATCTTGAATCAACTCCCTCCAAGCCACGCGATGGCGCCACCCATCAGTCAGGGATTGCTTTCCTGGCTATTTACTATTCAATGATACTATTGCCATACTGTTGAACAGTTCTGAAACTAAAAGATTGCGCCACAAGATTTACTGTGAAACACAAAGTTCAAATCAGTGCGGGAGCCAACCAAAAGTAACTTTATAAGATTGAAGATGATCGTAATCCACAATTATTAATCCAAGCACGGCCAACCAATGTCAAGTATCTTATGTGTTTGCATATTTGAATTCCCTGCATTCTCATGAAAAAGCATCAGGTTGCGAAGAGGGTAAGTAATTAAATTAATACAAATTACATATGATGTTTGATGTTTTAAATGATTTTATTTAGCCAGCTTTGCTGCCAGTACAGCCCTAAACTACCAAAGAATTTGTGTTAAACATAAGATTATGCAAAAACTCACCCCAGTATTTCAGACATGGTTGTGCTTAGTATCAAATAAGTGCTGATAAACAAACACGATGCCTACCCAAAGAGACGTTCACCCTGGGACAGCTCTTGGGAGTAGGACACCACCCCTTAAACGCCCTGAGCAACTCAGCTGCCTGCTTTGAATTCAGGTTCACTTTTGATCTCGGCAAACTGAAAAATTACAACTGACAAAAATAAAATTTATCTGTAAAAGTATGGCCAGTATATCACCTGCTTTTCCTGCTATTAAATATTAAAAAGTCTATGAAAACATTAATTTTAATCTCCAATATACATTTATATAGGTAAAATGTACACTCCAATATTTGCATATGTATAATTAAGTATGTAATTTAGTTTCTGCTCACAAAATGATATCATACTTAGGGATAAATAAAAACAGTTAAGAATAAATGACACCTTCAATGTGATATAAATCTTCACAGCTAGCTTCAATAAGTTTATACACTTGTAGTTAAATATAAAGATGAAAAATTTACGAACAGAATCGAAGTAGAAGTTAAAACAGAACAGTTATCTCACATACCGCATTGTGGTTCCATCCTCCGTGAATCTGACAATGTAACCATGTTCATTGTCATGGTCACCATCGTCATGGTTACAGTAATGACCAATGATGGTGGCTCGTTTGAACCATCCATCAACGGTGTCTGCAAACACGGTCTGCTCCACTCCGAGCAATTCACAAACAAACATGTCGGACTCAGCGACATGGAGAACGTCACCGTCCTCAAATGTCACCATGTATCTGGCGCCATCTGGGTGACTGCCAGTCACATGACCAGGGTAATAGTGTTTGTCCTGCCACATTGCCATCACCAGGGTGCCTGGAATAAGGAGTTTAGTGCAAGTCAAAGTTATAGTTTACATTAGTCAAGTGGGCCGAGTGTTGTGACTAATGCCTTTTCTGTTGAGGCCTAAAATAACAGTTAACAGAAAAGGCCAGGGTTCCGAGTCTTTTTGTAACAAACAATCAGAGTTGGGGATCAATAACATTATATCAATTCCAAATATCCATTCCAATTCCACCTAAAAAAACAAAACAATTACAAAAAATCAATTCCAATTATCAATTCCGTATCGAAATAACAGTGTGTGGACAGAGCAAGCTTAGACATACACAATGCACCAAAATAACATATTTTAGAGCAGCTTCATCTAATTTCTGCATATGATGGTAAATCATGGCAAACAAATACGATATCAGGGTTGAAAAAAATCAAGATTTTTATTAAATATGTATTATATGTAAATTAAAAGAAAATCAGATTTTTTATAATTTTATGTATACCTGAGTCTTAACAGACGATACATGATTTTAGACTGGTAGAACATTATATATACCAGTAATATAATTATAATATAGGTTGACCTAAAACAGCAACATAAAAGTTACTTTAAAAACATTGTATCAGAATTGTCAGCAGTCTATTACAAGTGCTAACATTTACATGCTAAAAAATACAATCACTTTAAATCCTTAGCAACGTTGTCCTGTTTAACTGTAAACTCAAAAATATGACCATTAACAACTTTAGAAGTACTTTAGCAAAATAACCACTTCAAATTGAATGAACACTCCAAACAGATTACCAGCTTGTACAGAGTAGATAACTTAGAGCTGATGTTGGGCTCATTGAATTGAGATAGTGTCCACAGCTGCCTGTAGTTCCTTAGGCCATAAATATTATTAGAAGACATGCTGTGGCTGGCAATGACCTTTGTGGTCACTGTTTGTTGAGAGGGTGAATTAGCACCTGTCCAGGGCTCTGTGTACTCTAGACAAACTGCAAATTGATAATGCACTATATTAGTGCAGATGGTCTCACTTGAGTCAACATACTGAATTGGTAACAACTAGTTCAAGTGCTTAGGGTGGATTTTATCTCAGGGCTTCTGACTTGAAAAGATGCTGCCTCTTGAAGAGAAGTCGTTATGGCTTCAATGTGCAGAATGATGTTTTTTTGGAGTGATTTAAATCATGATTTAAATAAAATGATTTAAGTCAAACAACTCTGTATGATATTATATCTTATTTATTATTTGTAGCAAATAATGAGTTAAAAGTTACATACCACTGAAAAAGTAACTGAAAATACCAGTTACATTTTCATCAATTCCAGTTACTTTTAAAAACAAAACACAAAAATAAAAATTTTCAAATTCCGGAATTGGATTGACGTTTCAATTCCAATGTAAATTACCCCAAATCTGCATATAATTCATGACAGGTTATTTTCCAAGAGTGGTGCAAACTATCACCAATGTCGCGGCACCCTGGAATGGGTCACAGTATGATTTTCATTGGTTAACTGAAGTAATGTTTTTTCACGGACACTGCGAAACTGCATTTATTACTATCTATCAGTTATCATGTTATGGGAAGATTAAAGACCAAGGTACCTTGAAACAAGGCGTTACATTGGCTAAAATTGCTTCATGTTTCTTTCCAGATTACGCTCAGCCCAATTAGAAGCATGGTTACAGAATTTAATCTAAGATGTCTTCATACAAAATTGCTGGACGGTAGTTTACAGGTCACCAAAATATCGACAACTCGTAGATAAATAAAAAAAAATTTCAAATTCATAACTATCCAGGTATGGACTTTTTTTAGAAAATCCGTGGTTGTCCAGGATTTTTATGACCCGCAGGAACCCTGCGTTTATTTGTCAATTTGTGAGTGGCATCACCCTGCAACCAGATTAGCTAGAATAACTAAATCTATCATATAAGTTATACAGTGAACGGTTGAATGAGGTTTGATTTTGAACTCAAACGGCCGGTGCTAATGAACCGTTGATCCTATTTTGTTAACGAAACCACCGAGACAAAAGAGCATGATCACTAGGTGGGGAAACCGTCAAAGCTGAAGCCATCTTCTTTGAGCCTCGTTGTCCATAAAGCTGTAGTACACTCTCTCCAGCTCACTCGTCTTTGGCCACCTGTTTGGCTTCTTTCCACGATTCCTTCCCAGTTCAAGTTTTTTTCTACAATTTTTCACCAGGTTGTCTTCGGGTGACCCACTTTCCATCTGCCTTCTGGTGTCCATGTTAGAGCCATCAGGTGTCCATGTTAGAGCCATCAGGTGTCCATGTTAGAGCCATCAGGTGTCCATGTTAGAGCCATCAGGCAGCGGCCGCCTTCTTTCATTCGTAGACGTGTCCGATCCAATTCCATTTTTTTTAACTTTCGTGCTCGTCTTCTTTATTTTGTGATATATTGGAATGGGATAGCACCTATAATGCGTGCTTCATAGTTTCAACATGATCACAATGGCTCCCTTCCCCCTGTCCCGTGTCCCCTGTCCCCGTGTCCAGCCCTTGCTATCTGCTCAAAAGACAGGGAAGAAAACATTTGTACACACTACAGACAGACACTGACCTTGAGGTAACGGTCCACTGACTGGCTGAGGAGGCGGGGGATTGTATTCACAGGCCTTGGCAGCTGAAACAGTCATAAATCATCTCCAGTCTCATCGATAACATTTTCTTAACTCACTAGTCTGTATTTGTTCTGATTACCAGAATGTGATCTTATGACATCACCTTCTAGTGTGTTCTGGTGGGGCGTCTTACGAGGCTTCATTTGGCCTTTTCAGAAAACCTTACCAACTGGACCTTCTATACGGGCACTGACTCAGGTCACCAAGACTGGTCACAGAGACTGGTCATCGATACTGCATCGTCTCCGAGACTGGTCACCGAGATTGGTCACTGCCAGGGCGTTTGTCCTCCTTAGTGATTCTCCAACATCCCCAATTAACGAATCGTGGTGTGAAAGCAGTGGAATTGAAATCGCCACACAGTGGGTGGAATCAGAACTGCTTACAAGAATCAATTTTCAATGAGTATGGCTTGAAGCCAGTCCCCAGGAACTGGCACACAATATTGAATTACATACATCTTGTATTAGGCATATGGAGTGTAATATAATTAGTTGAAGGTCTTAACCAGCCTAGGATACTTTAACTTGTGATGCAAGTGTGTTACCCATTACAAGTGTGTTACCCATTACACTAATAACTGTTACCTTCTTCTGTCAAGCTGTCACCATCGTGCGTTTTCTCTGGTTGTTGTTTTTCATGTCCAACAGAGGGCGCTGCTTCCATTAATGGCAGCGTTATGTCAGAAACGACTGATGTAGAGGGTGCTGCAGGCTCGCTTGCAGACTGTGCTTCGATGGCCATTGCTGCGACAAGTGTCTCCACCTGGTGGTGCTTGAGCATGACACCACGTTGCGGCACCCTGGAATGGGTCACAGTATGATTTTCATTGGTTAACTGAAGTAATGTTTTTTCACGGACACTGCGAAACTGCATTTATTACTATTTATAACATATCGGTTGTTTTAAAATAACATCCATACAAAGTGTGTCATGGTGTTTCATGTCTTAATATTTTAGAAAATACATGATGTGAGATTAAGTAATATATATGTATGTATGTATGTATGTATGTATGTATGTATATATATATATATACAGAAACTGTTGTACGGTAATAAAAGACAGGCTAATAAATTGAAGGTGAAATATAACGTTTTTTATCGGATGATTTATGTATCGGACAAATTCCAGTTTCAAACAATTTCTGATGGTAAATATACAACATTGTTAACTTAGATAAATGCTGATATAGAAAAATTAAGAGAATTGGACATTTTATTTAATATTGTTATTATGAGTCACTTAAGAACTACCAAGTTATCCCATGAGTATTTTTGCTAGTTTGACTAATGGACAAAAACTGGTCTGATGCTACGTCAAGTTCTTATTAGTTAGTATAGTTTATTTATTTGAATTTGCATAGAGTAACCTAATTATAAATGTGCATTTACTGCTACAATAAACTGTGTCATGACCGAAACCAACTGATACTAACACCTTTTAATTCTACAAATTAAAATGGTTTACAACAACTCAAGATTTCCACCTAAAAAAACGACCAACTAACCTGGCTTCGACTCCATTGTGAAACTTCACAATATAACCTTGACCCTCGTTGTCATGGTAATGACTTTGGACAACTGCTGGCTCGCTCCAGCTATCAGACGTCTCGGCAAAGACGTCCTGGCCAACTCTGACAAGGTCACATGGGATGAGGTGGGAAGTCAACACCTGGATCACGTCTCCGTCCTCGAAGGCGACTGTGTAGCGACCTGCCCGTTTACCGGGACAGATCACGTGACCTGGGTAGTAGTTGTGGTCTTTCCACTTTGCAATCACTGCAAGTCCTGTCACGAGAGAAACACTGATAAACACTGATAAACACTGAGAAACACTGAGAAACACTGATAAACACTGATAAACACTGATAAACACTGATAAACAATGAGAAACACTGATAAACAAGTACTTAACACACAAATATCTTCTAGAGGCTGTCTTCATTGTGTTACTTAAATGTCCTCCTCAATTTACTTCATCCATCACAAATCAGGTTTGTTGATCTTCAGATGTGTAGTGTGTGGACAGTCTATAAGTAATATACAAAAGATTTGACTTTTTGTTAGATTGGGTAATTTGCAAATGTGATTAACCTTATTATAACATATAGATCACTTAATTTCCTACCTGTTTCAAATACAACCTTCGCTGTCTTGGCACTATGTGGTTTAGATGCAGGTGAGGGTACCACCTCTGCAACTTTTGCTGGCTGTAATTCACCCTTCTTGGGAACTCCAGGACTAAAACACAGACACAACAATTTATTGAATCAAATTTTCAAAATGAATTGCATTTTTACAAGAAATTTTTCTAATCCATCATACAGGGTTCCTGAAGAATTCCAGAAATTCTTCCTTTAAGGTGGCCAGTTGATTTTCCCATTCATAACATGCTACGAAATATCAAACTGAACATCCATGGCACAAATAATCACGCGGTACTAATTCCTATCACTGTGTAAATAAAATGCAAAGGAAAACGAGCTGTCATATGTCAACAATCACTAAACTCAAATAAAACGCTTCTAACCTGTCACTTCTGTCGTCCACTACTTCCCTCTCTCCATCTGCTTTCTCTCCTTCGGTCGGTATTTCCACCACCTTCTCCTGTTCGAGTGACCCGACATGAACATATTTTGACTGACCCATGTGTCCACTGCGGCGAGAGACTGGCTGACCAGGTCGACTGAACAGATGGTCGTCGGCCTCGGTTGATCGCTGGTGCATGTCTGTGGTCACTGTGTGGTCAGTATCGGTGCTACTGACCGCGGCTTGATGCAGACTGCTGGAACTGGACGTTGAGCGACTGAACCGAGAATCCTTGCTCAGCCGTTTCTGATCTACATCTTCATCATCAGGGAAGAGGGCATCAGACGGTGCAAGACTACTACTACTGCGCCTCGGAAAGACGATCGGCGGTTGGTCAACGTTCTGACCAATCACAGCAGTCCGTGGTCCAAACGACTCCTTCGCCAACCACTGGTCTGTGAAAATCATTGTGTCCATATCGGATGGATGCTGCGATCTGTCATGTGTCATTTCCATAGCAACTGGGTGGTTGGCACGGAATGCTGGCTCTACAGGTTTTGACATTTCACTGGATTTTTGTTCAGTGGCAGCTGGGTTTGTTGTCATAGCAACTGTTGCTATAGTGCTTGGGCGCAGGTTGGCCGCCAGTGATGACGACCGCCGGCGCAGTGGTAGGTTTACTGTGCTAGACATGAGGTCGGAGAAAGCGACACTGCCAAGACTGCTTGATGACCTTCGCAGCAGGGCATCTGATCTTGATCCTGACCTGTTCTCACCACCGGGGGGCGAAACATCCCCAACGGGCGAGACTTTTGGCAGACTGGACGAACTTGAACTCTTGCTTGATGTCTTGCTGAGTCTTGACGACAAACGTGAGTTGTGATTAGGAATGCTGGGAGTGGTCGAGATCGAGCTGATGTCAGCAAGGTCACCAGAGGTCATTGACTGCGCCGTACGTGATGGTGATGGTGTTTCCATCATCTCTTCTGTGTGCGTGATATCCTGACTCAATGTCTGCAACTTCTACAACATCATTCACGATTCCCGTCATTACGTTAACATAACATTTCACAAAAGGAACGTTAGTGATCGTAATACTAATCATAACGGTAGAATTTATACAACACCTAAATCTTCCGGGACCCAAGCTCTGACGCACAGCTAACCAGAATCATTAAGCATGATGTTGGGAAGGACACATTGGAGTCATCACCAGAGCAAGGGGGACCAAGATTTGGAATTTCAGATGATCTTAGAGTGATGGGGACTTCATTCTAGATTTTGTGCGCAGTTACAGAGAACGCATGCTTGCCCAGATTAAGCTTAGTGTAACTTACTTACTACATATCCTTACCTTATCCTTACTATCCTTACTTACTTACTTACTTACTATGTACCCTAGTTGGTACATAAGGCCACAAAAGCTTAGTTTTAGGGAAACAAATAAACTGCCTGGGGCTATTTGAGATTAGTTCTGGGAACAAAAAGCTGATGTTTAAAGAAAATAAGATTTCTAGGGTCCGCAAGGAGGCACAAGGAGGCACAAGGAGGTGCAAGGAGGCACAAGGAGGCGCAAGGAGGCACAAGGAGGCGCAAGGAGGCACAAGCAGCAGCAGCGGTGTTGCTGTCTTTTGCATTTAACGTGGTTTCATTTCTGAAAAATGGATGTGAGCGTCTGTTAGGTAGTGCGCTTCTACTGGAAACTATGTGATATTATTAAGTGAACCAACCTCGTCTGTGACGGTGTGCGAGACCGTCTGTCCTCCGACGCGCTCCTCAAGTATTGTGATGGTTCGACACAAGACAGTCTTGATGGTCGTTGTACGCAGTATCCTGTCCGACACTGACTCGTTGCGGTATGGCGGTGCTACCTGGGGTGGTGTCACAGTAGTTTGTTTGTCCAACTAAGAATAAATAGAATGTTTACATTAAATGTGTTTAATCAATTCGATTTTTTTGCTAGTCTCATTTCAAATTAATTTAGCAAAACACCATGCCTACCTAGTATCCACTGCAACATGCTAGCTCGTTTGTGCAACTTTTATATGTAGTTTTGTGAAATCATCAGACAAACTATTTAATTAGTTAATGCTTGTTCAAGAATTAACTGAAGTGAAAATCAAAATGCTGAAAAATCAAGATTTTCTTCCTTGGTGAAATTTTGTAACTTTGTCATGTGATCGGCGAGAGGATGGAGGTCACGTCCATGATCTGCATTGACACGCACAGTGGGAGGGGGAGGGGGAGGGGGAGAGGGAGAGGGAGAGAGAGAGGGAGAGAGAGAGGGAGAGAGAGAGGGAGAGAGGGAGGGAGAGAGAGAGAGAGAGGGGAGTACCAGAGGGGGGAGAGGGGGGAAGAGAGGGGAAGAGAGGGGTAACCAGAGGGGGGAGAGAGGGGGGAAGAGAGGGGGGAAGAGAGAGGGGAAGAGAGAGGGGGGAAGAAAGGGGGAAAGAGAGGGGGAAGAGATACAAAAGGACATCCACATTGAGTTTACAAATTTGGTTGTGCTGCATGAAAGTTTGCATTCACACATACCACAGAACATGTAGGAACACCCCGTCCCTTATCTCTCTCTTTGATCAGTGTTGACATCTCTGTTGGACTACTGGTACGTGGCAGTGGTACGACGTCCACACGTGATGTTTCAACGCTGCGACTAGGTACTTCGCACACTACTGCTGGCTCCCTCTGTGTGCATTCGCGCTTCCGTGACGACATGACGACATCCTGGTGTCCATTGTCATTCAGATGGATATCAAAGGACGCATCCAAGCTCTTGGTGTCCATCACAGCGCTTTGTGAAACACTTCTTGTGTTGTCGTCTTCCAGGCGATGTCTCAAGTTGGTGAACTCATAAACCTGCGTCATCGAATCATATCCTTCACTTATACTGTGTAATTTCGCAACGGAGTCTGCAGCCTGCTTTTCAGGATTGTTCTTATAATTGGTGGGCTGACATGACATTTTTTCCACCTCGTGCACATCACCAAGGTCTGCATGGTGGCCATGAGGCTGTGTCACAGAAATCTTGTCCCTTCTCTTGTCTGTGCTGAGCGATGTAACCATTGGTGTTGTTGAATGCAGTTTGCCAGACTGTGACAGCACAGATGGGTCTTGAATACTGTCAAACAGTCAAGTTCACAGTTAAAGTGAAACAAAAGAGATGATAAAAACCAACCATGTGCAACTAAAATCAAGAATTTCACGCCAGTTGTTCACTCAAAACTCATTTCTCCGGTTGACTAACATATTAACCAGCAAGACCGATAAACACATGCACAGTTCTAAGAAATCAGGCAAGCTAGACTACCTTGTGATATATTATGAACTGCCGGTATACATAGTCTCAAACAAACCTGCTAATTTGTCAGAAAGATGACTAGTTTAATAAACAAAGGCCAACATATGTTACATAAGTTCAGTTTGGATGCAAACACCATGGCCATATGCTATTGGCAAGTATATGAATAGGTGTATACAAATATATTTTCATTAGGCCAGCAAATTTTGCTAGACTACAACACTCGTGACGTAGAGTTATCAAACAGTATGGCGCGACCCATGAAATAAAGATGCTTTGTGTACAACAAGGTTTTCCTAGTAAACTACTGGCATGATATTCTTAACTGTAGTTGCACATTGTTGTTTTAGTAAATCGTGTGCATAGGTGCAAAGGCCCAAAATTATTACTTTTGTTTCCCTTTAACATCTTACTTGCAAACTGAGAATTCCCCAGCTCTACCCAAGGGTAGCCATATAGTTTCTATTAGACATTTTTTACAGTAGACATCACACATTATACGGGCTTTCAAGGCTTGTCGTTATTTTTTCTATGCTCGTTCAGCTAGATGTTTCATCATACAAGCTGTTAATATATTAATTGCCAAGTTAAGAAATAAACAGAGGTCTCATATATTTTGTCTATGACCATCTTGCATAATATATCATTACTGTTGTTAATTTATGTTTTCATCAAAAATTAGGACATTTCTTTAAGTTTTAAGGGCCATATTTGTTTCACAACTTCACCAAATGCTATATATATAACGGGACTGCCTAACATAACGGGGAAACATTCCTACAAATATTATTCAAAAGGTAAGTTTTTATATGGAGCGGTATCCAGTCTTCAGTACTGTTCAAAGCGCTTCACGCTTCATCGCCTAGCAGACCTATTCATTCCAATGCCAACTCAATTTTTCTGCGATGTATTCAGCCTCGCTGCAATCACTATGTGAAGATTATTAATTCACACAAACATCTGCCAAAGGATTCAAGCCTTTGATAGAGAGTCCGACATTCTAAACACTGTGCCCTGCAGAGTAAACGATTTGCTTATGATCATTTGACATTCTTGCCTAACTTGTACGTTTGGCTGCAGACTGAACTGAACCTGCTTTGGATGTAAACCAGATTAATTTTATTATTTAGGATTATACCATCATCATCATCATGACAGCAACAGCAAATCCATAGATACATGATGTTAAACCTACCAGCTATCAGAAGATGAGGAGGAGGATTGAGGCATTGTCTTCTGTGATGCAACCTTTGCTTCCAGTGTTCGCTGAAAAACTGACAAGACTTTAGGCTCTTCTGGACTGTCGGCTTTACCTTCGAGCGACGGCCCTGGAAGTAGCACATGTAATACATAACTCAACAAAATACACAAATACAAGTACCATAAAACAGAGATTTTACTGACTACCAATGTGTCATGTGATATATAATAAGTTTTGTAGCATAGCTTACAACAATGCTACTTTGATCACGGTTGAAGGGGTAAATATTTACAAGAATTGTTCTTCAAGGACTGTAATATTGTATGACTTGTTATTGTTGAAAATAAAATCTGCCTTATTTTTAGGGGTTGTCTCATAAGTTTGTCAAAACAATATAGCATTATGTATTGGTTTAGTTGTCATGTTTCGCAAAAAATTAAATCACTCCAGTGGCACTGCCAGTGAAATTAACTTTAATGCATATTGATGCTATTGTAGATATCAGAACCGGACAGCGTCGCGGGTAGTGTCTTGATGTGACTGTATCAAGCACATACTATATACTTGAATTGTCATGAGTGAACCAATACAGCAGTTTTGCACATTCAGTGAATTCACCGCAGCAAAGACCAATCGCCTGAGGCTTGTCTCCTTTCCATGTAAAACAGGTAAAGGAACATTCTTATATAGCACAGTATCCAGTCCTTGTGACTGTTCAAAGCACTTTACACATCACTCCCTGGCAGACCTGTTCATTCCAACGCCATTTCGACTTCTTTGGGAAGCATTCAGCCACGCTTTTATAATTACAAGCAATTACAGTGCGAAGACTATTCGTTCAGATGTCCTCCTCTGTCTGTAGCCAAGTAGTCATTTATACAGCTGAGTGGGATGAACAATATTGCCAAAGCTTCGAAACGGCATCAAGAGGATTCGAACCCGGGTTCTATCGACTGAGAGTCCGATGTTTTAACCTACTGCGCCCCACGATTCAGTTCAATATTATACATACATGCAGAATTTATGAGACCACCTGTTATTTGGACCTTGAGAACTTATGAGACCACTCCTTATTTGAACTTTGAGACCATCCCTTATTTCCACGGTAACCAGCTAACACATAATGTTGCACTCACGATCGAGATGGAATGTGGGCGTGCATGAATGCTGGGAAGCCGTCTGCTGCGTGTCGGCATTAATCAAGTCAAAGACAAGTGATGGTCGTATTTCTGGGTTAACATTCAACCTAGCTCCAGTTGAATCTTCCATTTCCACAGAATCGTGTGCCGTTGTATTGTCTGACATTTTCTCATTTCTTTCCATTGCAAGGCAGTCTTTCATTTTCGGAAGAGAGTTATCGGAGTGACACGACTTGTCGTCTTGTGATGGGTCAAAGGTCGTTAGACTGGCAGTGAATTGTTCCATCTGTGATCCACCTTTTGGAATGCTGAGATGAAATCCACCTGTCAAAACACACGTCTTTTGTAGATTGTCTTGAGATTCATAGATGATGAACACTGAATGTGTGAATATAACAATAGACAGTTGGTAACAACTAACATTATACAAATGTGGAGTGAAATGAAGTAGTTATTTAGACCCATAACAAAACAATAACATAATTTGCAAACATACATATATATATACACCTGTAATGTGTACAGTATCATGACCATTTCATACAATAAAAAAATGTACACATATTTACGCATATATTCGTACGTAATGTAACGTAGGGCTATTTCAAATAGAACAATACAATTCTGGGTCAGCGAGACTCCTACCAAAACCAGGCTTGGTCACTATCATATTGGCAAAAAATTAAGCTTCAGTTTAAGAGTGGCTATAACCTTTTTAAATGTGTGTCTTGTTGGTCAAATATAGCACAGTAGTGGTCAAGAAATGTTAAATTTATTCCTGCAGTTCTGAAATACAGATTACTTCCAATTTAACTATAATTCCAGGCATATAAAAACTACACTCAGTTAACTTACTTATACGACTTTGCGACTGGCTGTCACATGACCCAGTTCCTGGTGTCATGTCATCAACAGGCTGTGACGTAATTGAACCCTGGCCTCCTTTTGACATCTCCCCTTTGATTGGCTGGTCGTGCTGCGAGGCTGTCTTGACTGGCTGTTCAGTGGATGAGTGGTGCGAGTCAAGTTCCACCTGCGATCTGATTGGCTGCTGAGAAAGTCCAGATCTGGACACAACTGTCAAAGCCTGTGACCCCTTGGTCAAGGGGCGTGAACTGCAGCCACCCTGTGTCTGGGTGAAATGCAGCACCAGATCCTGGGAACTACCCCCGGAGTAGTCAACTAACCCTGCAATCATGAGATGTCATAATATGTCCATTATTTTGCATAGTTCCATCAAAAATATTTTAGATATTGCATGCCTTACTATCTACCCTAGTGTGACTTATAATTTTCTTCTATGGAAATCAACTGAATGCAAGTTGAATATTGTTAATACATTGTCTTCTGATTGTTAATATTATCTTCAATAGTTTGGTTTTATTTACTTTTGTGTGTGCTCGGTGGTCATAAACTACCATGACGATCATGTTCAGACTGGCCACAAACTATCGTACTGGTGGAGAACTGTTGGCAACCTCGTTTACACGACACAAGTAACAGAACAAATAAAAATCTAAACTGCTTCAAATGCGACATCCCTAGCTAAATCGTGCCGTTTAAACAATCCTTCAGTTAATAAACGTTCTTTGATGCGCCAGTTTCTATCACTGCGCATATAAACTAAAAGTCCATTAAAAAAAGTTGGCTTTTTCTAAGCTGTTTTTTAATGTGTAATACACATTGTGTATGTCTTGTCACGAGCACATTGCTGGACAAAGCCACAACGGAACTGACCAGGTTACATGGCTATAAGTGCAAAAGTAGCCAACAAACTGACCTCTCTGTTGTGACACATGCCCTTGATGATCTTCTGGAGCATGATCCTGGAGCATAGAATACATTGATCCAGTTACAGATCAGGCAAGTACATTGTATAGAGAGAGACTACCGAAGTACATGGATACAAACCAACACGATGTGAACAAGTACTTTAGAGAAGAGCTTCACATTTCACATACTCTGTTAAAGGGACGAAGGTTGCATCTTATCGTAAAATCATATTATATAGCATAAATGATATTTATTCGAACATTTCGACATCCCAAATGTGTTTTAATGAAAACAAATTTTAATATGCATCTAGTTTGACCATTATCTGTTTAATTTGAATGCTTCAAAACTGATATGCCCATCACGTGATCCTGTGAGCATCAGATCCAGATCAACTTGGCCCACAAGTATTGGAAGTTATTTACGAATGAACTGAACTGAAAACTGACATTCATAGAGACAGCGGTCGAATTATATAAAAAAATTGTGGTTCATTAAAACACATTTTACCAGTGAAGATGTTAGTTTATACTACATAATATGACTTTATTATAAAAATGATCATATTTTTTTGCTTTCAAGGACCACAAAATCTTTATTCTCAGCTGATCCATTAGAAAATATGTCATCTCATTCTTGGGTAGTGTCAATGTTATTAAAAACATTTTAAAACAAGAACATTTGTGTGAGAAACATATAATTATATTACTTGCCATTGCAGATGTTATGCAGCATATGAAAATTAAATGAGCACACAATTATTTTATTTGAAACATGAAAGATCACGTGTCTGGTTACTTAGTAGTAGTGGCATTAAATTAACTTATAAAAACAGAGTTCTACCAAATGGATCATCTTAGTAACTGTACCTGCGTTGACACCAAATTGTCACCGCCTCCCTCCTTGTCTGTCCCTCTCCCACATCCCTGTGTTAGGGAGGCGGAGGACCGGGAAACAGATTCCTGGCTGGAGAGGAAGGAAGGCTGCCATTGCTGTGGGGAGAAAAAAAATCACACAGTAAAACAGGAAAGTTCTTATACAAAAATAATAAAATACAATATTTATATAGCACCATAATCACCTAGTGCTCTATGGCACTGTACAGTAGTCTAAAAATGACCGAATATATATATATATATATATATATACATACATAAACACAATAATACAACTAAAAGAATACATGGTATTAAATAGCTAAAATAATAAATCAAATTAAAGGCAATACAACTAAAACAGTTACTTGGAATAAAATAATTAAAATAATAAATTTAATTAAGGGCTATACAAAAAATATTATACATGGAATTAAATAATAAAAATAATTAATTAAAGTATACACAGATTGAAAACAGTAATACTAAATCAATCAAATTGAAGTACACAGAGCGGTATCCAGTGACTCCAGTCTTTAGGACCATTCAAACCACCCACCCACCCACCCACCCACCCACCCACCCACCCACCCACCCACCCACCCACCCACCCACCCACCCACCCACCCACCCACCCACCCACAGAGAGCGGTATCCAGTGACTCCAGTCTTTAGGACCATTCAAACCACTGTACACTACTTCATCCCCTGGCAAACCTGTTCCTTCGAACGACAACTCTACTTCTTACTCTGCTGCAATTATTGACGATTCGTTCACCACTGTCTATAGCCAGGTACTCAGTCATATAGCCAGGTACTCAGTCATATAGCCAGGTACTCAGTCATATAGCCAGGTACTCAGTCATATACCTGAGTAAGCTGAAGAGAGTGAAATTGCCCAAGTTTTGATATGACAGCAAGTGGACTCGAACCCTGCTCCTCTCAATTAACAGTCCAACATTCTAACCACTGCGCCACACAATAACAGATAATAACTGTAATAACAGATTACGTATTCATTCAGGTTATGCTGTTAAATTAAAGCGAAACAAAAGTCATGGTTTAGGGGCAAGGCACCAAAAAGTAACTATTTGCAACTACAACATATACAGAATGTCATGCTTATGGTTTTCTCAGAATTTATTCTAAAAGTGGGAGATTCTGGTCAAATGTTTGTTTTCCTGGCGGCTGACATGTTTATTGGGCAACCAATAAGCACCTGGCAGTTCTAAGAAATCGACTTCCGACTTCCACTGTATGGCACGGCCCATGAAATCAAGATGTTGTTTGTTCAACAAAGTTTTCCAAGTAAACCACTGGTGTGATATTCTTGATTGTAGTTGCAAATGGTTATGTTTTAGTAGGTGCATAGGCCCAAAACCTTGACTTCTTTTCATTTCAGTTGTTATTATTTTTAGTACTTAACATTCTATGAGCACTTATAATGGTGGATACAGCTCCTCTGAACTGCAGCAGGGACATAGAGATTGGGCTCAGAAGAAAAAACGTAAGAACACACACGCACGCACGCACGCACGCACGCACGCACGCACGCACGCACGCACGCACGCACACACACACACCCCACCACACCCACCACACCACACCACACCACACCACACCCACCACACACCTGGAACGACATGGATGCTGATCCCTGTCTGCTGCTATCCTTGCTGCTCCCACTGCTTCCCCCGTCTCCCTTGTTACCATGGCAACCTTCCACATTACTATTGTCCTGCAAATAAACAACTTGATGACTGCATCTTGTTGGCTGATAAACTATATCAACTACATAGGGAACATCTTTCCTGCATATCTGATGTGCAGAAACTGAAAGTATTACAAACTAAAAGCATCACATATGGTTTACGATTTTCTTCAACCACAACTATTTTGATTACTTACTCAACATTTCTTACTCAGCATATATATATATATATATATATATATATATATATATATATATATATATATATATATATATATATATATATATATATATCAACTTGATGAACATTTTCACGAATAAAAGCATCACAAACTGAAAGTTGCTACAACTTGAAAGTATTACAAACCTGAAAGTATTACAAACTATTACAAACTGAAAGCATTACAAACTAAAAGCATCACAAACCAAAACAAACTGAAATATAAACTAAAAGTATTAAAAACTGAAAGTTCTATAGTATTACAAATTGTTGTTTTTCAAAAGACACGTCATACTGTGATGACAGCACCCTGTTCTCAGCACCTAGTGTTTAACTCAACAATTTCTGTAATATTTATTTTTATGTTGTTTCTGTTTCATGGAAGGAAAAGTACATCAATATCTCACTCTACGACTTTTCTTCTTCAATGACACTTGAGGACAACTGGCGTCAAATAGATCAGACTCTGTGTGTATAATTACGATATTATATATTTGGTAATGTCTGTCTACTACTCTGACAGAACCAACATTGCTACAACAACGACATGCAGGTTGTATATCAGGCAGAATGCTGAGTGATTTCTTAATATACCCACCTCGCGATGGTGGGAGTGAAACATGCCAGCGTCTTCATCTGAAACAGGAAACATTAAAAACACAAGGGACAATGATCCATGACCTATCACGTGGCAGAGAATATATATGACCCACCCAAAGGTTACTGATCCATGACCTATCACGTGGCAGAGAATATCTATGACCCACCCAAAGGTTACTGATCCATGATCTATCACGTGGCAGAGAATATCTATGACCCACCCAAAGGTTACTGATCCATGACCTATCACGTGGCAGAGAATATCTATGACCCACCCAAAGGTTACTGATCCATGATCTATCACGTGGCAGAGAATATTTATGACCCACCCAAAGGTTACTGATCCATGATCTATCACGTGGCAGAGAATATCTATGACCCACCCAAAGGTTACTGATCCATGATCTATCACGTGGCAGAGAATATCTATGACCCACCCAAAGGTTACTGATCCATGATCTATCACGTGGCAGAGAATATCTATGACCCACCCAAAGGTTACTGATCCATGACCTATCACGTGGCAGAGAATATCTATGACCCACCCAAAGGTTACTGATCCATGATCTATCACGTGGCAGAGAATATCTATGACCCATCCAAAGGTTACTGATCCATGACCTATCACGTGGCAGAGAATATCTATGACCCACCCAAAGGTTACTGATCCATGACCTATCACGTGGCAGAGAATATCTATGACCCACCTAAAGGTTACTGATCCATGACCTATCACGAGGGAGAGAATATCTGTGACCCACCCAAAGGTTACTGATCCATGATCTATCACAAGGCACAGAATATCTGACCCACCCAAAGGCTACCTAATTACAACAACCATCAAAATGAGTGTCTGACATGATTTATGTTTTATCCCAAGTCTTATGTGGGAACTATAATACATTTTATGCCGCTATGATGTTATCCATTGGGTGGTCACTAGAGTTGTAATAATACATCAAACTATCGACGCGTCACAATAGTCGATATGACGATGCAATACTATCGATAGTTATCGTCGATGGTACATTGGAATATCGATAGTAACAATAGTTGGCAAAACCATTCAGCAGGGCTACTTGTGTCACTGCAATAATAGAAATAAAGTAGTTTTTTCAATCAGATTGGATGATTTTATTGATTTATTGACCCAACATCAATAATCGTCAATTAGTGTAGCGTCATTCATGGATTCAGTATTTTTAATCTATTCTGTAATACTGTTACAATACAATTGCGATAGCGATGAAACTATCGTAATAGTATTGCAATGGTTATACAGCTAATGCAATGGTTATACAGCTATCACGATACTACTGCAAGAAAACAAGAATCCAGGAGCAAGGAGAGCCCAGGATACAGGGAACTGGCAAAATCTTGTGTACCACACCTGGGCACGAAGAGGATAAGTAAGAAAGAATGTGTTATCTTCTTCACATCATATTGCCTTTTCACTCCCTATAAACAATTCTATAGATCACTGCGAGACATTGGTTAGAGTGCTGTCAACCAAGAGGACCGGTGTTCAAGTCCACCTGCTGCAGATTTTGTTCACCTCACATCGAGTCCTTTCAAACCAGACACTAAAAGCTATAGGTCTCTTCCACAAGGTGTCCATTGCAGGGGAAACAAAAGATCCCACAAGGGGGGTAAATGTGAACTCTGTCGAGGGACTCACAAACTCTAACACACACTGCACTAATTGTGTGTACAATGGACGCTGCATTAGCTGCAGCCAAAACTTGCTCTGATAATAGAGTTCACGCCATAAGAGCCTTGTCTAGGCGGATACCGGTGCCATTTAAGATTCACCTTTAAATGTTATATGTTCAAAAATATTGCAAGTACGACACATAAAATAAACATATTGTGTAGAAGACCCAACACTGACCACCAATGGTTGGACACAGGTGGTCAGTAGTGAACATACCTTCCCTGGACGACGGGATCTCAGCTGTTGGTGAGGCAGGTATGATGGACGGCACCAACCCATAGGCTTCTTGTGAGGGTGGTACGTACGATGGTTCTCTATAAACAGCCAATGTACTATACAATGTTTCGTTTATCTGTTCTTCGATAATCTGATTTTTTTCAGTAATCCGCATGCTTTTATATGGGTCAGACAATACTGCAAATCATGATTCACTTAAAGGAACGGTATGACCAGTGGTCATTGACCACTGTATTCAATAAACACACAAACATTGGACTCACCCATCATCATCATCGTCTTCAAGTGTTTCCATGACAACCATCGGTTGTCCAGACAAATGAAGCGAACTCAGTGTCTCAGATGGCGTCAGTGGAATATGCTGTTCTTCTGCTAACTGACCGTCTAACTTTATTTGGCCATCTGATGTCACTTCCTGTGACCTTGTCCATTGATCCTGTGACCTTGGTCTCGTTAACTGGTCCTGTGGTATTGCTGCCAGTTGGTTCGTGTGGTCCTGGGACCTGGCATGGTCCTCTGGTGGATCTAATGAGTTGGCATGGGTCTGACCGTCAACCGGTCTCTTTCTGTGTGACCATTCTAGAACGTCACCTGGAGTGGTCCTGTGAACGTGTGGCGCACTGTCTGGTGGCAGCATTTCGCCCACTGCGCTTTCTATTGACAGAGTTCAAATATAAAAGTAATATTGCTTAAAATTCCATCCTAAATTCGATCCATTAAATGTTGTACTCATCATGTTTCAGGTCTCGTTTCGCCCCAAAAATGTGCTATTTAGTTTGGGTGAAAACATGTGACACTATTTTTGACCAGATACGTTTAAAATTTGGCAAAAAAATTACAAAAGTGATTCGGTTCAATATACAGCCTGCACAACAGCATAAAGATACTCACACTTTTGCAAGTTCATCAAAGTAAATTCTTTTGATGATTTTAACAAAAGCATGCTGTCTTTTATTATACTGACTGTGCAGCCGTTTAGTATAAGAGTGTAGTATTAAACTATTCATACACTACAGATTCGAACATCAACAAACTTGATTTGAAATAGACTAAATGAGTTCAATGTGCTCACCTACTTTTGGTCTAATTTTTTTTTGAAAATATATGAATTCATAGTAAAAATGTACGAATAAAATAGAAATAAAAAAAAAATATATATATATATATATATATATATATATATATATATATATATATATATATGGTGCATACAACATTATTTCAGGTGGCACCACCAATTGACTCATGTTAACGCAAACTAGAAACTGCCGACTTTCAAAATGATGTCATGAAATTAGTAGATTTTGCCGATCTGATGGTGGTATCGTGTGACTAACATAACTATGACATGACTAACATACCACAAACAAAGGAACAATTAACTAACTAATTAAATACAACCCACCTGTCACCGGTGTGTCTTCAGCAAACATGTCTTGTTGTGACAGACCACTTTTGTCAGATAGCTGGTCACATGGTGCATCATGTGACCGGCCAACTCCATCACGCCTCTGCCCTCCTGATGTGTCACGAGTGTGGTCACCTGATGGACCGGGTGAGTGACCAGTCGACGGGTCATGTGATCGGTCACCGAACTGGTGACGTGACCGTTCCGGTGACGTGTCACTGGTTGTGGTTGTGGTGGTGGTGGTGGTAGCACTGTCTGTTGTAGATGTCGATGTTGATGACGTGTCAAGTCGACTGCGTTTTATCTTTGTATGACCTCTTCGTGCTGGCAGTCGTCTCTTCGGAGGTCTGTAACACCGTTCTGGACCACTCAAACTTAAGTGGCTCAAAACAACGTCTGTTTCACCTGTTGTTCTAGTCACCAACACTAAATACAGCCATGACACTGGTAAATACTGAGAACGTTGGCTTTAGACACTTCTTATTAATTCTCACAGCCGAGAGAAAAACTTTAAAATATCAATATATATATATATATATATATATATCTTCAAATGAGTGTGAAATCTGTTTATTTAAGCATAAAATAAAGGTGTTGTAATGGAAAAGTACCAAAAAAGTGGGATTAGGGGAAACAGCTGTATGTCCCACCTCCCGAAAGCGGTCATTTTGACACATCAGTTCTTTTACATCAACTGACCTGAAAGACGGTTGTTGTTCGCTTCCTGACGAGCTACTTGTGAGTGAACTGAGCGTGCTCATTGCGCTACTCAACTCAGCAGGGGGCGCTTCTTGAGTTGCCTGACTTGCAATGCTACTGAGTGATGGCGCTGGAAATACAATCATCTCTTGTGCGTGCATACATACAGTTGTTAAGTCGAGGGGGCTGCTCTGTGGCTGATACAACAGACAGAACCAAATATACAGATGTTAAGTCGAGGGGGCTGCTCTGTGGCTGATACAACAGACAGAACCAAATATACAGATGTTAAGTCGAGGGGGCTGCTCTGTGGCTGATACAACAGACAGAACCAAATATACAGATGTTAAGTCGAGCGGGCTGCTCTGTGGCTGATACAACAGACAGAACCAAATATACAGATGTTAAGTCGACGGGGCTGCTCTGTGGCTGATACAACAGACAGAACCAAATATACAGATGTTAAGTCGAGCGGGCTGCTCTGTGGCTGATACAACAGAAAGAACCAAACATACAGATGTTAAGTCGACGGGGCTGCTCTGTGGCTGATACAACAGACAGAACCAAACATACAGATGTTAAGTCGACGGGGCTGCTCTGTGGCTGATACAACAGACAGAACCAAACAACCTTCAAGAACAAATGGATGGACATACCCTGCAGATAAAACATCCAATGTCGGATAAATTTTGGATTTCCAGCAAAACCACCCAAGCAATAATTCTAGGTCGTGCAAATCGCTTATTATGTCACGTTTCTGTCTTTTCATATTCACATAATACATTGAAAATTTTATCAAGATAGGACAAGTAGTTTTAAGATGTGACATATTCATTTCATGACCAATGTGTCCCTTAAAATATCATCAATAACTGCACATGGAATTTGGAGAATATTTTCAGAAACAACACCATAGAGGTAACTAATGACAAGATGTAGACTTACCAGGACTAGGGTGAGACGAGGCTGACCTTTCACCTATGAACTGACCGTAACGTTCCGTGTCACTGACAACCGCAGTAGTGGCTTCACTAATGACACTCTCAGCTTCACTGCAACAAGTTAAGTTCTCACACTAACATTGATGAGGAATCACAGATCAGATCAATGCCTTTCCGTAGGTATTAACATCTGCTCATATGAAAATTGTTTACATCTTGTTTTTATGTGTTGCCATTTTGATTTTCCGTTCCCGTTCACACTGAATGCATGCGTGAGAACATGTTAAATCATTTTTAGCAATACACAATTTAACAAGATTGTCATCCGAGACAAAAATCGTAGAGGGCAAATGGACAGTGAAGCACTGGCTTATCGAGAGTCCAACAGTTCTTCTTCTATGTGTAACCTGCCCTTCTGGGAAAATTGTAAAAAAAATTTCAAGCATATTCATTTAAACATATTCACACTGCTAGCATTAATTAAATGCCACAAACCATAACACACAACAACAAACTGGTCTTCGATGATGACCACGTCTCACCTGGTTTCGAGAACATCTGCTGGCACAGGTGGCGCACTATGCGGGCCACCGTCTTCTTCGTCGCTGTCAGATTCAGCCACATAAGCCACGGCGACGCCACTTGTCCCAGCAACAGCCTCGCGTTCTCCGAGCATCTCTGTCAGTCAATTTGAAAAAATCATTAAAAATTACCGTAAGTTTCCGTGTATAATATGCATTTCTTCCCTTCATTTTTTACTTAAAAGTCCAGGTGCGTATTATACATGGTGATAGGGCGAAACAAAAATTTCTCCGACCGGATATGGATAGAGCTACTCGAACACTAGTACTATGACATCAATGAGCGGGAAACGTACGCGACCGGGAGCGTCACTGAAGGAGAATAACGCAGAAATGTGTGAACAGTGTTGGGTTAATGCATCATGATTGGCGTTCTTGAATCACGTGAACGACCTGAATAGTCAGCGCCACGCCCACGGCTCAGCCAATGTGACTCGATGTTTAAAGTTGTGAATGCAAATAAAGATGATTGTACCGTATGTATGCTTCGCTGTAGAAAGCGTGCATGTAACATATCAGAATAGAGCTTGGTATTAATTTAAAATTGAGATCAGAACGACGCAAAGTAAGTTCTAACAAGCACAGATTTAATCAGTTCCGCAATGGTCAACCTAAAATGCAAGTTACGTAGGGCTTCCACGACTAACAAGGCGATATATTGTCGCGTGTGACGAGCCGGCGGCATTGCCGTAACTTGCGTGACATGTTTACGATTCTGAGATGGATTCAAGGATCATCACACAAACGAACTTTGATGAAATGACAGTGGCCCAAGTGTAAGTTGCGCTTCAAGCAAACTATCAGAAGCGGGGAAATCAGGGGTCAATGCCAAAAGTTGGGGTGCGTATTATACATGGTAATGTAGAAATTCTATCAGAATTTAGCAAAAGTCAGGGTGCGTATTATACATGGGGGCGTATTATACACGGAAACTTACGGTAATTAGCAGAGTTGGCTGGAACTATTGAATATTAAGAAAAACATTTCATATGCCATTTAGAAAGGTCCTACTATTCAAATACCACTCAATTTCAAATGCTCTGTACCTAAATATCTATTTTGAAAAAAAAAACATGTGTGGGAAAAACCTAGAATGCAGTTCAACAAAACTAAATATGATTCAAAACTATCAAGCAGGTGCCACAGCTTCCAGGCATTTAGCAGTAGGCATGCATGCGTTTAAGGTTTCCCATAAATTTGTCACCACAAGGTCAAAATTGTCCTAAATCATTAGAAAATAATTAAAGTTAGTAAACAGCAAGTACCATACACATATATGACTGTGGGATATTATGATACACATTTCGTGTGCATGTGAATAAGCTCATTTATAAATAGAAAATCTAGTTTTGTTTTTTCAATAAGGCATGTAATATGAAAGATGTGAAGATGATCACTTGCAAGTTCCAGACTGTTCGTCAAAGAACTTCCTGTCATAAATTTTGAGAGAAATATGTCACCTGGATGTTCGAGGTGCGGCACTGAGTGCTCTGGGTAGTGTATGCTCGGTGGCAGTGGACTGGCTGATGGTCTAACCAGCTGCGGCACTGAATTACCACTGAAACAGTGAAATTTAATTAAATTTAGTGAGATGGGTGCAGAAATAAAAAACATGACAATAATAACGTTTTTAAAGCAACTAAATCCTCACGATCATGAAGCTCAGAGGCGCAACAAACCAGAATTATTAAATATAATATCATGATCAGGGACGTGCAGGTTACCATCGGAGCGAAGGACTATACAACAGGCGAGTCGTGTCAGCTATTATGTGTTGAATTAAAGCTGAATCCTCAACTCAATTTTTTTTCCATCTTCTTTCAGGCTCATTTAACAAAAACCTACCATTGACTATGACATGTTAGCTCGTTGACACAAATTTTATATTTGGTTTTGATGAAATCATCAAACTACAAAATTAGTTTTGGTCCTCTGTATGCTACAACATAAGCCTATTTATACTTTCGCAAGTCACCCGATTTTTCCTACAACTGATCACAGGTTTTGTCTTGCAAGTTTTCAATGAAAATCAACATGGTTGATCGACTGATTTATTCAATTGTATGCTCTTGCGAGGTAGTTTTTTCCCATGTGGGATCTTTTACTTGCCCTAGCATAGACACCAGATAGAAGGGACCAACGGCTTTTACTATCTCTTCCGAAAGACACAGGAAAAGTTGGGTGAACGAAATTTCAAAAGGTCATGTCGAACCCCAGCCCCTCGACTGAAAGTCCGACGCCCTAACATACGACCACCACACCCCACATAAAGTGGTTGATCACGACGAAACTAATAAGCGGGAGAACTTCTGCCCAAGTTAGGAGCCTTGGCCTCTCTACTGACCTGCTGCTCGAGGTACTGGGAGGAGTCTCCTCTATTGGCTCCTCCTCGTGAGGACTGCCATCATCATCAGCATTATCATCGTCATTGTGGTCACCACCACCTCCATCACCACCACCACCACCACCACCACCAGCCCCGCCGACGGCGCCACCTTCATGTGCAGGGCCACCGTCACCATGGTTACTGTTGTTATTGTGATGGTCTCCAGATGGTTGCCGGTCACCGGTTGCTGTGGTAACAACAGGTGTGACACGTGGTTACCACATAGGTCTGGATTGTCTTAATGTTGAGCTATTGTGCCAGTGGTTGGGTTGACAGTCGTAAGATTATGATATTCCAAATACTGAATACAAATGTAGTACCTAATATATATATATATAAAGTAATGCTGCTGTTTTAGTGTTTACTGTCCTATATTGTTGCTTAGCTTTAGATTCTTATATATTCAATAATTAATTAATTAATGAAGCCTGTGCCACACTGTGTCTAAGAGAATATCACTTTATTCAGATGTACATAGTTGTGGAAATAAACAGTTACTGAACAGTGAGTAATGTAACGGTATTGCTTGCTTTTATGTTAGTAACATACAAACAAAACATCAAGAGTTTTAGTTAATTGTGCTGCTCACTAGGCTAGTTACACATGTTTACTGGTCTAGATCCTAGCATAGACTGCTTTACTACAGATGCAGCGCCCACTACTCTATATGCTAATGTCCCTCTGGGTATTGCACAAGAGTCCAAAGGTTGCAACTGTGCAGCCCGTCCAAATATACCCTACCAGCTGGTATCAGCTGGGGTATCTCGTGACAACTAATAACGGTTTTATTTTGGCAAGATAATGGAAATTGACAGTCCACAAAACAAATAATTCTACCATACCTGGTTGGTTGACAGGTTCTCCGTTTCCATTACTCGCAGTAAGTGCCTTAACACAGCGCCCCCTAGTGGTATACATGTCTGACGAGAGGACGTTCCGAGGGGAAAATGGATGTCGTTCAGTGATCTACAACAGCAAGAAACGTTTAGATGTTATAATAGTGGGATATCCCAATGCAATGGATGGCATTCCAACACAAATAATGATGTTTTATACAAATTTAATTTGTAAGATTCTTTTTTAGAACTGACCATAAGTTCATGTGAATTTGCTATGGGGAAACCGAGGGAATATTAAGTAGGGCATATATGAACCAGTGAGGAGATTAGTTGTCATCAACAAAATATTTAATTTAGAGAAAAACATATATATATATACATATCTTAGTAACGTACATTTTCACGTCTTCCTGGTTTGCATTTCTGGTCACTGGACAATGCAGTCAGTTTACCAAGTTGCTTTGCCGGAGTCCCATAAGCCTGTGAGAACTGGGACTCATTCTGTGAGTTGACCACAATGAAGCAGGCGTCCTTCTGGTTTGAATCACTCACCCATTCCATGTGTACTTTGCCAAAGCGCTAATTTACTTACAGCCACCAACTACAAAAGCACAAATACAACAAGAGTAGAGTTCCCTATCAAAATCTACTGTACTGTTACTGTATATACTATATGGTACAGTACTACTGCTGTACAATATACTATATGGTACAGTACTACTGCTGTATAATATACTATATGGTACAGTACTGTTGCTGTATAATATACTATATGGTACAGTACTGTTGCTGTATAATATACTATATGGTACAGTACAACTGCTGTACAATATACTATATGGTACAGTACTACTGCTGTATAATATACTATATGGTACAGTACTGTTGCTGTATAATATACTATATGGTACAGTACTACTGCTGTATAATATACTATATGGTACAGTACTACTGCTGTATAATATACAATATGGTACAGTACTACTGCTGTATAATATACTATATGGTACAGTACTACTGCTGTATAATATACTATATGGTACAGTACTATTTCTGTATAATATACTATAAGGTACAGTACTGCTGTATAATATACTATATGGTACAGTACTACTGCTGTATAATATACTATATGGTACAGTACTACTGCTGTATAATATACTATATGTACAGTACTGTTGCTGTATATACTACTCTCGAGTGCCAAATAAACGTATAAGGTGGCAAATCGGTCAAATTTAATAATAGTATAGTGCCGAATAACAGTATAGGGGGGCAAATTGTTCAAAACAAATAATAGTACAGTGCGAAAAAGTCACTCGTTTATTTGTCTTTTTTAGTGCTGAAGCAATTTTTTTTTAGTCGACATGAAGCCAAGGCGTCCCTAGAAAACTATGTAGATCGCCATGTATTTTTTTTTCCTGCCGAATATGCATAAACTTTGTGCGTATTCGTGTCACCACAGATATAGTAACCTCATTTTATATCTGCGGAAAACAGGGGAGTTTTCCGTTTTTAAATGTTATTAAACTGAATACGCAACTGAATACGCAAGCCCGTTTCAGGGGAAACCGCCCTCCGACCGGTTTGAGGCGCTGCACACAGCGGCCATTTATGGTCGGTTTACGCGGTGATAATGGCGTTTAACTAATAATATACCATGTCGAGCTCCAGAGAACTAAGAATTCTGATTGATTCATCTAATCATGGAAATTTAATGTCTAATGCTTTGGGATAAAAATCTAGGATCCTCAGAAGCACGGGATCCCGCCAAATTCACGACTGTCGTTCGAAACGGACGAGAACTTAGCCATCAGAGGGAGTTACATGCAGCTCCAGTTGGGAGCATGTGATTCCATTGCGAGCGGTAAACCACTCCATGGATGATTGATTAGAAGCTAGCAATAGGGAGTGAGAACGATTGCTCTCCTAAAAATTATACCCTGCATAATTTGCCACGATTATCGGAGAATGTAGGCTGGTACAAATGTTAAAATTTAATAATAGTATAGTGCCAAATAAGGTGCATATAGGGTGGCATTTTTCATCAAATAAATACGCGTATAGGGACATTTATTCGGCACTCAAGAGTATATGGTACATGGTACAGTATATACTACTTGGTACAGTACTACTGCTGTATGTACTATATGGTACAGTACTATTGCTGTATATACTATATGGTACAGTACTATTGCTGTATATACTATATGGTACAGTACTATTGCTGTATATACTATATGGTACAGTACTATTGTTGTATATATTATATGGTACACTGGGCAGGCCTTTATGCAGCGACCCGTCCACCCATCATTTGGACGGGTAAAGTTAGTTATGGACGGGCAAAAATTTGAGAAGACGGGCATAACCCATCTTATTATGGTAACGTCCGTCCTACTACGTTTATATGATGGGCTGTAGGTCGGGCGTCATCATAGGAATAGTATATTTCGTATCAGGGAAGAACAAGCCTGCTCGGTAGCTTGAATTCTATGTAGCGTCATTACATATTTTCCTTGCCGCTTGCGGGCGTTGCTCGCAGTCGGCCAACACTGTCGAAGAATTTTATGCCCCGAACCCGACTTCTAATCAAATTTATGCGCTTTTTGCGCCTGTGCATAGTTCAGTGAATGAGGATCATCATTCACAAATGAACACTTTGTGGGTCTATGCATGGTTTTGATTTGCTGGTAGAGGGGAAAACGCAATGCATGAATGTCCCGACTGTCAGTCAGTAAACAACACACGTGATTGGATAATTCCTCGGGGGATCATTCATCAATGTTAATAATATAAAAACTACTTACGCATATTTTATATGTATGAAATGGGTATAATTCCAGGGAAATTATGTCTCTGAAAGGGATATGATTTCAAGGAATAAAATCGCCCAGAAAATTAATGTTACCCATGTACTAAAGTAGTATAGTGTCAGCATAGATCATGGGAGTGATCCCCGGGGATAACTATAATTTTATATGAGGCTACATTCATAACGAGGCTACACTATCACTATGGTTACCGGTAAACATTATCAATTATCGTTTATGTAGTCACAATGCCTCTACCAAAAAATTTAAGAACGAATGTGATAAAACATTTCTGCCGCTGCTTTGATATAACTATCACTTTGACGATGCCTCTGGCTACACTATAGAGTCACTACGTGATTATATGTGTTTTTAATTATTATGTAGCCGTCTTCCATGAGCAATTCAGCATGTATGTTTTTGGGTAATTACTTAAGGCATCGTTTCATTTTTATACATCATTTGTTTTGCATCAGTACTTTGCTTGCTAGGAGTGAAACATGTGTGCATAATTAATGACTTTTTTACATATGTGTATGTGCATAATAATTCCATATTATAAATATTCGTGATTGAGGGTTCATTTATTTTTATACGCTTTCGTCAGTGCTCTGGGTGTTGTTATTTTGTTTGAATTTGGCCACATGATTTCTCGTGGCTGTAATTAGTGCATGACTATGTGAAAATAAATAGTATTCATTAAGTGTTACTATTATTTATATGACCATTATGTTTTAATGTGTGTGTCACACTTGTAGGACGTGTTTCAGACAATATATGTATATAATAGCATTTCAAACGTGCAGCAGTACATCGTGCCCACGTGCATGTTCGGGTTGTGAACACGTGCGTGCGTTCGGGATGGGTTGCGAACTCATGCGCATATGGGTTGGGTTGTGAACACGTGCGTGCGTTCAGGTTGGGTTGCGAACTTGTGCGCATATGGGTTGGGTTGTGAACACGTACGTGCGTGCGTTCAGGTTGGGTTGCGAACTTGTGCGCATATGGATTGGGTTGTGAACACGTGCGTGCGTTCGGGTTGGGTTGCGAACTTGTGCGCATATGGATTGGGTTGTGAACACGTGTGTGTTCAGGTTGGGTTGCGAACTTGTGCGCATATGGGTTGGGTTGTGAACACGTGCGTGCGTTCGGGTTGGGTTGCTAACTTGTGCGCATATGGGTTGGGTTGTGAACACGTGCGTGCGTTCAGGTTTGGTTGCGAACTTGTGCGCATATGGATTGGGTTGTGAACACGTGTGTGTTCAGGTTGGGTTGCGAACTTGTGCGCATATGGATTGGGTTGTGAACACGTGTGTGTTCAGGTTGGGTTGCGAACTTGTGCGCATATGGGTTGGGTTGTGAACACGTGTGTGCATTCAGGTTGGGTTGCGAACTTATGCGCATATGGTTTGGGTTGCGAACGTGTGTGCTTTTGGGTTGGGTTGCGAACTTGTGCGCATATGGATTGGGTTGTGAACACATGTGTGTTCAGGTTGGGTTGCGAACTTATGCGCATATGGATTGGGTTGTGAACACGTGTGTGTTCGGGTTGGGTTGCGAACTTGTGTGCATATGGGTTGGGTTGTGAACACGTGTGTGTTCAGGTTGGGTTGCGAACTTGTGCACATATGGGTTGGGTTGTGAACATGTGCGTACGTTCGGGTTGGGTTGCGAACTTGTGCGCATATGGGTTGGGTTGTGAACACGTACGTGCGTGCGTTCGGGTTGGGTTGCGAACTTGTGCGCATATGGGTTGGGTTGTGAACACGTGCATGCGTTTGGGTTGGGTTGCAAACTTGTGCGCATATCGGTTGGGTTGTGAACACGTGTGCGCGTTCGGGTTGGGTTGCAAACTTGTGCACATATGGGTTGGGTTGTGAACACGTGAGTGTGTTCGGGTTGCGTGCCCGTTCACAAATGTCCACAGAAAATTTTACGGACTGGCAAAAATTGTATCCTGCACAAAAGCCTGATGCTGGGTTAGCTCTAATGTTGTAAACTGTTTAGCCATTTTGGCTAAAGGCACCAATTTTTTTTGGCTAAATACAAATTGCTTTAGCCAATTGTATTTGATGTGCAATACAACAACAAAACCTCATGTGTTCTGCATGCGCTTTAACAAAAATGCTGGTGGCTAAATTGGCTCAAATGGGTAACTTTTGTTCATCCAAATCTGATGCCATGTGGCCTATGGTCCAAATGGTCACTGCTAGTGCTAGCCAAGGGTCAGTGCTGTTCTTGTACATGCTATGGTACAGTATTATTGATGTAGCTGTATACACTATGTGGTACAGTTCTATTGCTGTAGCTGTATACACTATGTGGTACAGTTCTATTGCTCTATATACTATTTAAGGTACAGTATTATTGCTGTATATACAATATGGTACAGTACTATTGCTCTATATACTATAATATGGTACAGTACTATTGCTCTATATACTATAATTATGGTACAGTACTATTGCTATATATACTATATGGTACAGTACTATTGCTCTATATACAATATGGTACAGTACTATTGCTATATATACTATATGGTACAGTACTATTGCTCTATATACTATATGGTACAGTACTATTGAGTAGTACAGCATGGATGGAAGTAATACTTTTAAAACCATTGGGGCGTTCAATAAAGGGGGCTATTGGGACTAAAGGGGGCTAGTGACAAGGGTCGGGCTGGTAAGTTTGGTCATCAACGAAGCCGTTAAGTTGCTATATAGTATATCACTATCAGAAATCAGGATGAGATTTATTGAATAATTTGTTATGGATGAAAATACAAAACGTCGTCTGTGAGAGCTGTCAATGGAATGTCAAAACTTTGACTAATATTACAATTACATGTCTAGATGTTTAGTTGTTGGTCATGGACTACCCAAAACAAATGCGCACAATTTGGCCACCATTGGCACAAACCACCACAAACCCCTGCGTTAGCCCAGGCCAAAATTGGGCTGGTTGGAGTATAATTACTTCTCAAGATTGGTACTCAATGGGTGTCGGCTGTTTCGGCCCATAACGGGTTTGGCCCATGAGCTGAACTAACGGTTTACGCAGCCCGTGAACCACAAAATGTTTTCGCTCGCATGGGCCGAATCAACTGTGTATACAACCGGTGCCAGTGGGCTCCATGGGTCGAAACGACTATCGTATTCTAACTAGAAAGTGTAGTCTGCAGACCTTATTACATTTGTTATTTTCGACTTGACTTTTTGCAACTTACATGTTGTAACTGGAAAATGTGATATGCTAAAGTATAGCATTTTTTAATCTTGAAAAACGTACAGATCACATGCATTAAGAAATAAATTGTTTTATTAAACATAAACATATATACAGATGAAGATGCAAAAACAAGTTTAAAACTTAAACATTATATAGGCAGTCAGTTGGCTTAATCATCAAATTAAACCGGTAATCAATAAAAACATTTTAATACATAGATGATACCAAATATACCAAAGTATAAACATATACATCATATTGGTGGCGTTATGGCCCCACCTTTTAGGTTACTCAAATATTTAGAGTAGGAATTTTAGCAAGTAGGGTAGTCCAGTGATGCAGTATATGCAAATAGGTATTGTGTCGAGTATTGTCGGTGTTGGGTTAATGTTTTAATGTGTTGGTGGCGATGCCACGAATTGTTTTGTGTTGTAGGAATATTACTACATGTACTGTATTGCTATGTCGAAATGTGGGCTCTGGGAGCATTGTGTCCAGGCGGCTTTGTATGAGGCTCAGCCACAGGCTTGGCTTGTGTTACAGGGTCCACATTTCATGCTCTTAATCGGAATAGTATGTCATTAGGCATACTCTTAATAAACGTCATTCATTTGGCCTTTTCATATCTTTACATCTGGCTTGCGTTGTTGATTGCATAAACATATATATATGTGACCCACCTTAACAAAATGAGTCACATGTCCCAATTTGAACATGTAGAGTTATTAGTATCGTAGAAAAGAGCAACATCTCAGCTTTCACATGATGCATCAAACATCCAGATATCTCGATTCTAGCCGAAGCTACGTTTCACTAAACATGTATAGGGTAGAAATCTTCAAACTGAGAAATCAGCCGTCAAAGTTTAGTATGTTTCTTAACAAAGCTACCTTAGTTACTATGCATATATCTGGCAGATATTTGGACCGCTTGAAGATAGAGGCGTCCTCATAACATTCTACTAATATAATAACATGATCTTTGTCAGAACAAAAAATACGGACACAATTAATTGCCTTGTAATTACCGCCATTGTTAAGGAATGTCAAAACTAGCAGCACTATGCCACCAGTGTTATAATATGACACATTTTAGTTGAGATAATGGTTACTAGTGACCTTTTGTAAAGCAAAGTTGGGGCAGTAAGAACTTACTTGATTTTTGTGATTTAAAAAATAATAACAATTTATTCAGCCTAAGGGAGACTCGGCAAGTGGATTTTAAAAAATATTATTATTTTTTTATTCAAAATGTGTCCACCCTATTTTGAAAGCATTGCATTCATGCCGTTCATTTCAGTGGCAATTACATACCTCCAAATTACTTTTATTTGTGGGTAAAGCATGCATCTTCCAAGAAATAATCCTGTATTTTTCAAAAACGCCTCATATCTCTGGAAGTAATAATGCTAGCAGAGTAAGGTGTTTAGTGTTATATGCAGCTTACACAACTGGTAGAACACATTATCAATGTAAATAAAAGTTTGTCAATATTTGTCGCAAAAATATTTTTTTTCCAGAAATTACCCACAAATGTATAAAAAAACTACTTTTTAAAAATATTTTCGACCAGTTGTGTACCAAATTGTATACTGAAAAAGTGTTTCAAATAATTATAATAATATTTGTTCAATCTGATAGTTTCATAGTAAAAAAATGTGCAAGAGGTTCTTAACAATGTCAATGCCAATTAATGGCATATTTAATACACGACAATAACAACAACACGTACATAAACAGCTACACCTCAAAACAGTTAATCATCTCTGGGACAGCGGCCATGTCCTGTCTTTCATGACGTCGGCAAGAGTGCAGATGACGGGGATGGCTAACGGGCTCGATGACCTCGCGCCCTGCCCCCCTTCCCCACAAAACGACTATAGTGTCTCGCTCACTGTCCTGCTGGTAGGACGGCCCAGCAACAGGGACAGTCTCGAGCACAGTCGGACACGTCTTGCGGGCTTGACGACCTCGCCCCATGCCCCGCAAAACAACTATACTGTCTTGCTCACTGTCCTGCTGGTCTTCCACTAGTAAATACTTGTCTAACAAAGTGTTGACCTGGTCGCGATAACTTCGGGCAGGATATCAACAAACCCGTTACATCGAACACCATTTTCTACTCGACATGTGGGTCAGGTGTGTGACGCAGCGGAACTGCATAGTGCGCATGCGTCCATGGACATTATTTAAATGACTTCGTCGCTGCGCCAATAAAATCATTTTCCTGGATCACGTGATAGTAACAAGCCTCACGCCCTCCTATTCAACACATTCGTAATATATGTAAATTCGATGACCATATATGGAAAGATGAGATGCAAAGCTTTGCAACGATGCCACATTTGTGAGGGACCATCCAAAAATTATGGACGAAAAAAGCGATCAATTATCTGCATTTTCGGCTTTGTTTAACGGAAGTCAAGCGGAACACATCGAACAGCTCTTTAAAGATAACACTAAAATAAATTAAACATAGCTAAATATACAGTAGAAATTGTGGTAATCGTTAAAATTAATACTAAGGAACCATTTTCAGGGAAAATCTCAAAATCGTTGGATTAGCCAATTTTTTTATAAAAACAGCATTTGTGAAGTTTCATGTTTACCGACTCATTTTGTTACGGTGGGTCAACTATATATACAAAAACAAGGTTAAAATGTGACAGTATTAGCCGTTCGGTTGATAACTTTGAATTTAAAAGTTAATTAATATTATTCTCTAAATTATGTCAATAGATATATTTTATAGATTTATTTTTAATAAATAAAACATTAAATGTAACATATAATATATATCACTATGATATAAATATCCAATAGTCGTAGAATTGTCAGATGCCTAATCAAGTTATAGACATTTCCCAACTTTGACGATAGTAGCCGGTCAGTTGATAAAAAAATATATTATATTGCTCTATAATAATTATATATTATTACATTAGCATGAGCATGTTTTTGTGCGCAATCATCATTTTATTTTTTATCGAATTAGGCTGTCAGCCAAAATGACTATGCTTAGAATTCCGGGTAACCGAATTCCGCTACTAGTGTGGGCCGAATCGACCATAACTGATTTCAATAGCGACATGGTTTTCAGCGAAGTGGGCCGAACCATCCGCCTGCGTGGGCTGAAACGACTAGGCCGAACCATCCATCGGTCTGGGCCGCCCTGGACCTCTTTCCCCAACTTATACCCCTGGTGAGACCCTCTCGATGTAGCGTACTGACTTTGTCATATTAGTAATAACTGCTTCCTTAATAATTATTAGGGCATACCCAAATACGGATTACTCCCTGTCTGCATGTGTCGGACATGCACGTAGCAGAATAAATATGTTTCTGCCCTGCCGTTAGCAAGCACATTGTCTGTTGGTATTTGGTGGTAAACACCACACTCGACACACGCATCCTGCAGCTTTTCAACTCCCCCTAATCAGTATAGCTCTTTACTCCGTTCAATATAGCTCTTTATCTAGATAAATATCTCAATTTATCCAGTATAGCTCTTTACTCCGTTCAATAGCCAATTGGAATAACCTGCCAGCCAACGCAGCTACAGCGCCGAGTTTGGAGATTTTCAGACAGAAGATCTCCAGCTTGCAATATTAATAATTGATATTGTACTTTTTCACGCTATCAACTTTTCTTCTCAAATTGCAGTTCTACACACACACACTATCAGCTTTTCCCTTTCTTCCAAATATGTTATTACTTTCTCTTAAGCACTTCAGCACGTGACGTGTGCACACACACACCTAGGCAAACTTGTCCACCCCACTCTTCGTCTCTGGGGCGAAAGTCCACACCGGGTTTTATTAACTCGCCAATTTGGGCTTTCCATAGCCAAATGGCTACGGAACTAATAACTTAAGTTTTAAAACCGATACGCACTAACCGTTTCACATATGTATTCCGTGACATACAACCGACACTTAGGCATCAAGAAACTGAAGAAATGTGCTCCAAATAATTATTTATGAGTACATTTATCGGCCACACAGAAAAGATTTCATAAATAGCCGCCATACTGTGCACGTGATGTTGCCTTTGGGTCACATGATCAAATGCGATTTCGTGTAGAATGAGGCCAGAGTGGGCCAGCAGCACAGACATAAATAAAACACCCGTTAGTAAGTTAGTAGTTTATAGGGAGATGATTAATGATGTAACTCTATGGCCAGCAGACGGCAATTCTTAGCGTGACCTTATATAGATCTACGTGAATCCTCTTTGGTAATCTCGCTCACAACAACATCCGGTTATAATGTAATGTTTTTTTTTATTTCAGGCAAGAGCCCATAATATTATAAATACATACAGGTTAAAAAAAAACATACATATACACACATGATGAACAATAGAGGTACATGTAGTGAGAAAAATATATATATAAATATACATACATGACGTGTAGTAAAATATATATATAAGATAAGTACGGATAAAAAAATATATTTGTATAAAAGTACAAACATCATGAATTAAAAGCATACAATTGATCAATCCAATGTTTAATCAATGGACTTTGATAATAAATAAAAGATATTTCAAAAAAAAGTATATTGTCAGATTTTTCCAACCGGCATAAAAGGCTAAAAATTGATGAACGAATACGTTCATTAAAGGATTTAACATAATTAGTAGCGAACATATGGCTTGCACTACAGCGGGGTGACACGTTGTGTATAATTCTAAAACTGTTGTTATAAGCGACAGTAATACCTTTCAGACTGTTTTTTAAAATGACACCAAAGACTTGAGGTGTACATTGAACCACAGTATGAATTAAATAAAGTTGTTTTAATGGAATTGTTGCTTAAGTAAAATGTTCTGGCTAAAGCATTTGCCTGAGCATAGATACATCTTTTCTGCCTGGCAATATCATCATCATCAGTAAGATTATTGTTTATAATATGGCCA
Source organism: Lamellibrachia columna (assembly GCA_963662155.1). Taxonomy (NCBI): domain Eukaryota; kingdom Metazoa; phylum Annelida; class Polychaeta; order Sabellida; family Siboglinidae; genus Lamellibrachia; species Lamellibrachia columna. The sequence goes on along the minus strand of OY759273.1, from coordinate 35,472,259 downwards.
AGGTATTTACATTTCTCAGTGTAAGGTAGTGTATGGTTATTGATAACAGGATGAATATTTTTTTTGTCCCTAGGTTTGTTATCAATAGCTATACAGACAGATTTTTTGGCATTGTACGTTATATCAAACATATTGCCATACTTGGCACAACAATCGGTGAGTTTTCTCAACCCCGCAACACTAGGTGAAAAAACACAAAGGTCATCGGCATACATCATATGATTCATTATGGTTCCTGCATAAAGACAGCCAATTTGTAATTTATTCAAATTTACACTTAAGTCATCCATGTAAACGTTAAAAAGATGTGGAGAAAGGATTCCACCCTGCTTAACACCGTTTGAAACGGTAAAAAATTCTGAGAAGCTACAACACCATCTGAGAGTGAATTTCTGGGTTCTGTACCAGTAATAAAGAATGCGAACAATAAAAGAAGGACATCCCCGGTCAATTAGTTTGGTGAATAGCTTACTATGATTGACTTTGTCAAAGGCCTTAGAGGCATCCAGCATGGTAACATACATAGATGAGCCATTCGCTATGTAGTGTCGAAAGAGTTCTTTTAATAATATGAGCATTTCAGTTGAGAGATGCTTTTTAAATCCAAATTGGTTTACACATGTAGATAAAAAAGTAGAAACCCTGGATAATATCAAGGAATCAAATAATTTACTAGCAATTGTGGCTAGAGCAATGGGTCGGTAGTTGTTGTTATCAGACAGGTCACCCGCCTTATTTTTAATTATGGGGGCTATGATTGTAATCATCATAGCATCCGGTAAAAAACCGTGAATTAACATGCTACTATATAAAAGTGACATGATAACATGAAGTTTTTCATTCGCATATTTAAAATGTTCGTTACTTACACTATCATAACACGGGGCTTTGCCTACAGGCATTGCATGTATTATATCTTGAATTTCCTTAACATTAACAATCATTTGAACATTAAGCTGTACATTGCTACAGTATTCATTAATCTTCTTGATGTTGACTGGAGAGCCAGGTATAGAGTTAAGTAGGGATTGGTAATGATGAAGCCACATATTCTTTACATTTTCGACACCGGAAGCACCACCAACATTGCTAGGATTTGGCAACCTGGCGTTATTCATGTTTTATGTCCTTCCAGAAGTTTTTGAAGTCATTATTACATAGTTTAGAAGCAAGTCTTTCAGCTTTAAGAATTTCAGCATTTTTTTCACATAGTCTTTTGTTGCGTTTAAAATGAGCACGTCTAATTTTCATTATATCATACAAGGGACCATGACGAGGACTCCCAGCAGACCGCCAGAAGAGAAAGGATTCTCTAGCAGCTTGATGGGAGTCTCTGACTAGGTCGTTCCACCCAAGAACAGTATACTTAGAAGACGTGTTGTTAGCCTTAGTAGGGATTACCTCGGCAGCGTCTTTGAGTGATTTTATAATATTATTGTAAAGATTGCTTAGCAAAGTGCGATGGGCTTCATCATTACAATTAGGGTTAGTACATCTTAAAACCTCATGAGGTACATCAATAGCAGATAAAAGCAAACCAGTTTGTGTATGATAGTTATGGAGATCCTGGGGGGAGGCAGCATTCCACACAGGACGAGGTGCTTGAATTTGCTCCTGTATGGTGGCTTCAGAGGAAGGTAATAACTTGACATATATAGAAAAGCATAGAGGTAAGAGGTATATACAAATGTTGACAAGCACATGCGTTCTGACAAAAAGGTAATAATTTCATACTTTTACATGGTTATTGTTAGGTAACTTTAGTGATATACATGTAAGAATGCATACAGACACGAAATACGTGTTTATTGCTCTGTTTATGGCGTTTTTTGTAAGGTTTCACGTTTCATGAAAATACTTGTTTTAGCCGAGCGAGAACTTCGCCTTACATCAGCAACAGCCAGATAGAAAAAATTGTATGGCGATTAACTTTGCCTAACACACACCGAGTATATAAGCCTTGAGTCGAGAGGGTTGACTCGTACCCGGAAGAAGAACCAGTCATGACATGAGCAAACCATCCAGGATCTCACTCAATTCTCACACCTCGGAGGGCTACTGAGGAGGGGGAGGGGCTACTGGCACTCAATTATCACACCTCGGAGGGCTACTGGGGCTTCTGGTTATGGGATGATGCTGTGGTGTCTGGTGACTTGTGTGTCAAATGAAATGGGGACTCATATAATTTGTAAAAAAGACAAGTTTTCCTCGATTGTCATGTCATGTTTATAAATTAATTTAACCAACAGTACTATCTTATTGTGATATATGCGTTAAATGACACTATACCGGCATTTGTCCAACTTCAAACGTGGTAAGAAACGTACTCAAAACAAATCACCTTTCGAACACTCTTTGTAAACCGCGAAATTCCCGTACTCTGATTGGCTACAACTAGGTCAGTCACGCAGAATCTCAAAATAACTCGTACAGGACGAGATCCGGTCTCTTTTTGATGTTCATGGTGGTCCGAGAGTAGGTGGCACTACCATGAAGGTAATATTCCCCCAAATCTTTCTTTCATATTGCTTTCTATTAAAACTAATTATGAAGTTGTGTATGTCAATATTGTATCCCACGGTTGGATTAATGTAAATCTTGCTAAAGCGTATAACAACTGCAGATGAGACCTGATTTTCTATGGCTTCCTACACGTCTGCACGAGAACATCGGCTCCGTAGCTTGTTTTGATGGTTTCACAAATAATTATTTGTTAGGAACGTTGCAGAAATATTAATTTATGTAGGATATTGTAGCACCGGGCTGATTTGTGGAGTGGTTTCTTCACTGGTTTGACCACACACCCCTCACATGACCCATTCCACTTTTATACTTATAGGGGTAATTTGAAATTATTAGGACTGAAATGAGAAGTTTTTACTGTCATTGCCACTTGATGTACATAAATGTTCGCCTTCTAGCATTACATCTGTCATTCCATACTAATTTGAGTATTCTTACTTCACTAAAATATGACCTAGTCGTGTTTACATGAGTCATGGCCACCTGTGCTAGATGTCCGATGGGTGTAGTTTTTTTTTCGGATTCAGAGCCCTCTTTGGCATGATCATTTTCTTTGCAACACTTGCCAGTTGAGTAGAATGTTCAGTTTAGCCACCCATAGTATGCAGACATAACATTGACATAATATTCGCATTACGTCCTGACGTATGGACTCTGTCAATTATCAAAGTATACGTAACTTTATTTGCATCAAGAGCCATTAAATTACTGCAGGTAATATTAGGGTATCCATGTTGTGAACATTTGTATCGATAAAATCCACCATGATTCTATGTAAAGTACACGTTTACCTTCAATGGTTTCACAGAGGCACACTTCCATGTCTATTGAATGCCTCGTTTCCATTACCAGACCTGAAATGAATGGGAGAATTGTTAAATTCATGGCAGTTATGACATTTCGTTTCAGTTAAACATCTCTTACCCGGCGACAGGATGTCAGAAACTCATCGACATCGACGATGAGCACAAGCTGCGTGCCTTCTATGAGAAGCGCATGGGTGCTGAGCTTGGTGCTGATCACCTTGGTGATGAATGGAAGGTAGGTGTTGCCTTCATAGCTTTCTGCATTTCTCCACTAGAGAACGCCAAAGATAAAACTGAGTTGTTGTTTTTTTATTCTTGTATACACATGGTTTAACAATTTTCAACACGACAAACTATCGTGATCAGCTGCATCAGCCCTGATGTGTATGTGCAACGGAGTATGATGACAATTTTATTTAAACCAACCCATGTAGCATCCATCTACAAAAAAATTCTTGCCGTTTTATTCCCAATACGACATAGTTCCACTTTAACAGGTAAATATATAATATTTTGGCATATCATGGGGCTCCACTGATTGGTGTTTCTTACAGGTGGCCTTCATCCAGTTAAACTTTTCATGGTATTGACACTTAATTCATAAACGTCATATGTATGTTTGGTGAAGGTATGTTGAGTGGTGACTGTTTGCAGGGCTATGTTGTGCGTATCTCTGGTGGTAATGACAAGGAAGGGTTCGCCATGAAGCAGGGTGTATTGACTGCTGGACGAGTCCGTCTATTGCTCTCCAAGGGTCATTCCTGTTTCCGCCCTCGTCGCTCTGGCGAACGCCGCCGAAAATCAGTGCATGGCTGCATTGTCGATTCCAATTTGAGCGTGCTCAATTTGGTCATTGTCAAGAAAGGTGCGTGTGATCAGCCGGCTGTCCTGTTATGACTATCTTTGACAGATGCCAAACTTACTGGCCTCACCATTGGTCTGGGGGCTTAGTTGTAATATTTTTAAGCAGTAAGTACGTTCATGAAGCATTTGTAGTGCACAAAATGTTCATGGTTACATATGGTTGTTCGCAACACCTGTATTTTCTATGGTTGTTCCAAGTTATGTAATCTTCGTCAAACATCTGCATTAGTGCGAATGCATCATGAAAGCAGCCCCGGTTCTGTCTCAAAACTTTAAAGTGAAACAAGGCATTTTTGAGGTCTTTGCACCTATAAGAGTATTTGTATACTAACCATTTGCAACTATAATCAAGAATATCACGCAAGTGGTTTACTTGGAATTTGTTCTAAAAGTGCGACATAGTCATCAGTGTTTGCAATTTTTACCAATCAGCGGCGAGCAGCCCCTTAACCTCCAATGCGGCTGTGACGTAGGCTGTGCTTATCACGTGTATTTTTAACGTGGTTGAGGTGTGCAGTTATAATTTTTATTTGCTGTTATATTGGATTTACACGCAGCAAAAACTCTTACAATGCTGTACCAGGCCTCGATATTAACACTGGCCCGGCACCTTTTTGGTGCTGTCGGGCCAGTTCGGGCACTCTTATAGGTGAAAAGACCCAAAATGATGCCTTTGGTTTCTTTTTAAGACTACCCAGTTTTGTCATTTATTGGCATTAATTTTGTTAAATAATATTTTTTGTGCTAAAAGTAGAAGTTTAGTGCGATGCATTGAGGATGTCTACTGTGAGATGAAGCCGAGCTGATAAAATATGACTTGCAGTCCTAAAGGCATTTCTTGCTATACCAGCACGTTTACTGCTGTATGTCCATATGCTGCGGAACAAACGTTCCTCATGTGGAGTTGTATGAACTCTGCTTGCACAGGTAAGCATTGGACAACAGCGCTGCTACCTGGTGAGGTTGACACTTGCCATATACGTCATCTAACGTGTTGAATATCTAAAAGAGAGACGGATACGTCTAGTTGTACTAACGAATGCAGCACAGTGACAGTGTTTATTTGCACCCACAGGCGAAAAGGACATACCCGGCGTCACCGACACAACCATCCCACGCCGTCTTGGACCGAAGCGAGCGAGCAAGATCCGCAAACTGTTTAACTTGTCGAAGGAAGATGATGTGCGTCAGTACGTTGTCAGGAGGCCAATCACGAAAGAGGGTAGGTGGCACCACTGAATGACAACAATCAAGTTGTATGGTTTTATCTTGCCTCCACAGAATGTGCTCACAAAATTGGACAGAGGATTTCACTGGTTACACTCAACCATGACACAGTATGGTACCGTATTTAGTTGTTTATGACGAAGTGACGTATTGGATCACTGCTTTCCTGACACCATGTAGGTTTTCATTATAAGAAAAGTTTGAAAGTAAATCAAATCTTCATCAGTTGGTGGAAAACAAAATCTGTCCTTTTTAATTGCACTGGCTAAAAAACATGCTAAAATTGTAGTTTTGCATTCTTTGACTCGCAACTATTTTGTTTGACATGTTGGCTCTGTCGGTGATATTTTTTTTGTTTGAGTGCTGCTCCCAGAGATGTTTGCCGTGCCTGTCCACAGCTGCTAGCTTGTTATAGTAAACCACATCTGTAGAGGCACGCTTGGAACTTTGTACTGTACACTTGGAAAAATGTGCTGCTTTAAATTAAAAGTTCACGGTTTTGCAGATTTAATTTTATAGATTTGTTCTACTAAACGTAATATGAACTGGGATGATGTTACATAAGAAATGAGGAATTTTGCGACGAAAAATGCGATTTTGTGGGAATGCAAGCTTTATAATAATTTCCTGGGGTACTGTATGCACTTTTTAAGAAAGTTTACATTATGACATTGTCCATAGTTTATGCAGCATACATAAATCCAGCCATGTTGCTTGTTTGTAGGCAAGAAGCCACGCACAAAGGCACCGAAGATACAGCGACTTGTCACGCCAGTGGTGCTGCAGCGCAAGCGCCACCGTATGGCCCTCAAGAAACATCGGGCCGAGAAGAAGCGAGAGGAGGCCGCAGAGTACGCCAAGCTGCTCGCCCAGAGGATGAAGGAGGCAAAGGAGAGGAAGATTGAGCGGCGTCGATCCGCCTCTGCATCCAAGAGCAGGACAGAATCGGCTTCTTCGCTTGGCAAGAAGTAAAGGAACTTTGATGTCAATGGAAGATCTTGTTTAGCTGCAGCCTGATGTGGGGCAAATAAAGAAATAATTGAAACAATGATGTGTTGACAGATTGTGCCTTCTCTGTCCCCTGCTATAATTTATAATTAAAACACACTTGGAATATCAAGATGTTAGAGTAGATATATTCGTGAAATGTTGAGAGTAAGTAATCTAAATAGTTGTGGGTGAAGAAAATCGGTATTCATAGAATAAATAAAATCGTTTCGGGGAGGGAGAACCAACCTATCTATTACTTCGACATGTTCGCTCATTTGTGCAAATTTTTTACAGTTTTGATCAAATTATCACTGACTAGGCCCAAAACTTAATGGCTAGATGTCGGCTTGAGTCTTCATTTTCGTAAGTTACCCAAAGTAAATTGTTTTGTCAATTTCAACAAAAGTATGTACTTTTATTAAACCAACTGGGCTTGTTACTATTCACACATTGCAGTCAATGGGCTAATTTTGAATGCAAAATAAACAAGACAAGCAAACAATTGAAGTACAGCGGCAGCTTTGATAAAAAATTGCATGCCTCCACACTGACATATTAAATAACAATCATAATTTTCCATTTTTTTATATTTCACAGCAAATAATATACTAACCACCCAGTCACCGTTTCTGTTCACGGAAAGAAAAGGCATCAAATTCATGCACTCTAAACTAAAAATATATGCTGAAAACCCAATGTGACATAGCCCTAATCAACAGTCTGGGCAAACTTGTCAATCATATGGGCGACTGATTAAAGATGCACAAGGAACCATTGTGATTCTAGCATGCAACTTAAACTGCTTCATTACTAAAGCTGCAACGATTCATTGATGAACTGCAATATTTTTCTTACATTGTGATACAGATATATTTCCAAAAATTTTATCATGTTGAAAAGAACACCCTGGGAAACTTTGAATATACCCATTTGAAAATATAGTCGAAGCAAAATTAGCTGTGAATCAACAGATTGGGAGTGTAAAACATTGCACACATTTCACTTTACTGGACGAAAATGTACACTATTCATAATCATCACAGGAGAGTAATCGAAAGACGCCACTGGCCTCATGATAGTTTTACATTGTTTTGTTCGATAATCATACCAGTATTTCACTTTTCTAACAGTTTGTTTGTACTCAATGAAATAACAGTGATTTATAACAGCGATAGGCATGGATCCAGGAGGCAGGGGCACCCCCCCCCCAACGTTTTGCTTGAACGTAATTTTTTGGGGTGTTTTACTCTGCCATTGGCTTCGAGTTTCCTAGCAACATCTTCAAAGATTCTAGGAGGAAATGGGATTTTCATAAGAGAGAATGCAAGAACGAATGGCTAGATGAGTTCGAAACAATCTCGTATTCGCAAGCATTAGATGAATTAATTTGCTTAGTTTGCATCCTGTTTGCCAGACCTGGCCAAACTGGCCGATGCCTTCTCTTGATAAAGCGTATTGGAAGGATGCTAAAGCCGATTTAAAACATCACTGTGGGTTGCAGTATCACATGAAATCCCATGCCAAGATGGAACGTTTTCTAGCAACTCATGAAAACCCAAGAAACAGGACTGACCAGACATTGACGTCTATTGAAGCAAGTTGATAAGAACAGGTTTCCTGACACCGATCATCTGATGTCAGGAATTCTAGAAGACGGGATCTCTCTGAGAGGACACAGAGATGATTCAACATCGGAGAATGTCAATCAGATCTCTTGTGTCGTGTTGGGACATTCTGTATTAAATGAGCATTTGAAGACCGGGGCCAAAAATGCACAGTACACCTCAAAAACTGCACAAAATGATCTGCTCACGTGCATGAAAGAATACATGCAAGAGGAAATCATAAAGCACATCGTGAGGCAGTCTTCGTGATGTCAGTAGCATGGAGCAGCTCTGAGTTGTCATCAGGTACATAAAAGAATGTGAACCAGCAGAGAGGCTAATAGAGTTCATTGAATTTCCAGTGGTCACAGGAGAAGCGTTTTCTAGCAACCTGAAGGTTATTGGTCTTCTGGGTGTCGTGCTGCAGAGCCCAGACTTATGATGGAGCTGGTAACATGGCTGGTGTCATCAATGGCTTTTTATGAAAATTGTGCCAGAAGCACATTATTACCATTGTGCTAGCCACAGCCTGAATCTGGCACTATCCAAAGCGTGCAAGGTTCATGAAGTACAAAACATGTCTACCATGTAGACCGTTGCTATATTCTTTAAGAGACAAAGACACGACTAGAGCAATCTATAGAAGATATCAACATCCAGGGAAGCGAGGAGGTATGAAGGAAGTGAGTGTTGGAAGATGAAACTACTGTGTGAAACAAGGTGGGTGGAACGACACACTACACTGGAGGAGTTTCGTGAAATGCATGAAGCCATTCCTGATTGCCTGACTGCAATTTCAGACAACAAAAACAATGACTGATGCTTTTGGCATACTGTGCGCGATCTTAAGGTCTGCATTTCAAGTGAATCGGTGCATGTTTGAGTACATCGTAGACATCAGCAAGCTGCTCCAGGGTTGTACGCAGGATGTTTTCCAGGCCTACTTTGTTTGTCACTCTGAGGACATCTTTATCCATATCAGACAAAATGCAGATGCATAGTACAGTGACATCTACAAGATGACTGAAAAGATGGCCAACATTGCTACGACTGTGATCTCGACCCCAAGGCGCTGTGGGAGACCACGAGAAACAACGTTGAAGCAGACACTCCAGACATTTAATGGTGCCACATAATATTCCTACCATTTCCAGACCATCTTCTCCATAAATTTGACAGGAGGTTCAGTGCGATCATACGGAAAGCTGTACTCGGCCTGATGCTTCTACCCAATAACAAGCTGACAGATGGTAACATAACTGACTTCCAAGGATGCTACTGCCATGACCTGCCATCCCAGCATCCATGCCAGCTGAAGTCAGTCTGTGAAAAAAGAAATGGGATTCATCAGAAGACATAAAGCCTCATAATCTACAGAAAACAATGGGTGCAACACCCAGCTCCATGCTCCCAAATCTGTTCTGCACGATGATACAAATTATAGCTAATTATGTGTAAACTGCAGTCAAAATTTTTAGTTACAATACTTTTCTTAACAGCAACATTTTTATCACATCCGGTGCACTCACAAACTGAAAAACTTCACACTTAGTAATAACTGATAAAAATTTGCGACTTTTTCGTGAATACTGGACATGGTGCTTAACAACATGGTAACCTTGTTACATAATTAATCTTTGGGATTAAAAAAATGTATGGGCTCATAAATAATCTGACTAGTCATGAGTAACATTGAAGCATATTGACATTAACGAGGACTGTTCCAGTGGATTGCTGTACCTGGGCACATAACAATTTCAGTTGCCAAGCGCTGTGATTGGCTATAAAGATGAAGTAAATCCAATAGCACGAGAACGCAAAAAACTTACACGTATATATCATAGGAAAAGGAAAGCGGCAACCACACTATATTACTCATCAAACGATTCATGCAAATTCTCGTATATATATGTGTACGGTTAAACCATACCTTGCGTTAATTACAGTTTAACGTGACAGCATAGTTGCTATAATTTGGATTGGTGCTGTGCAAATCAAACAAACCATTTCAGTGATAACAAACAATCCACTCACATATTAATGATGTAAAAGAATGCATAACGAAACTGCCCGCTACAAAACTGGCAGCTGGATAAGTTAGGACATGCACACACGGAAATGAGCATCGTCCTTAAAATAGGCACTTAATTAAATTATGAGTAGCCTATGCATATTATCACACATCATAGCCATTGCGGGTCATCCATAAAGTACGCCACAGTGGGGGTGGTAAAAAAGAAAACGTTTTAGCCATCAATATCAGACTGACAGCGATAGCATCAATTACTATGCCTATCGAATTGACCACGAGTGACGACGGCAACTGTTAGGGTATATTTCAACTAAATTCCAATAGTTTCCCTACATTTATGAAATGTAAATAAACATGGACATGTGATGTCATCGCTTATTATTAGCTATACCTACATTCTACCTGTGAACTATGAATCAGTACAGACATAAACATAAAAATACATATATTTTATATTCGTTGCATGTCTGTATTGATACAAGCATAACAGCTGGGATGGGGGTCTTTCTCAAAATGAATGTAATTTTGGGGATGTACAGGGTGAAGTTAGTTAGTTAGTTAGTATTACAAGGGGGTCTCAAAAATAATGTGACATACTTTATGGGTAGCCCTGTATTACAAAGTGTCGGTATCAGTGCATCTGCACAAACGATTCAAGCTTGGTTGGCACGCAACCTTCATACTCAATGTTGTGCTGGATAATAGTTCTAGCCGCAAGACACTGTAGAGTCAGATACTTGAGGGGGGCGACACACTTGCAGCAGCAGGCACTTTCAGTGGTGCCCTCTGTAGTGTCCTGTGCCAACAGCTGCATCGGGCTGACGTGCTCCCGGTTGCATGCATCCAGATGTGCCCCGTTGTTCAGTAGTAACTCTATCAAGTCCAGCTTGCACGGCTTAGCAAACGCCGCAACGTGCAGTGGAGCATTGTGCTCCAGATCGACGGCGTTCACCGATGCCCCCACCTTGATCAACAGCGCAGCGACGTTCACCGAAGGGAACCCGCAAACGGGGTAGCGCCCCACCGTTGACGTCTCCTTGGCACATGCAAGATGCAGCGGGGTGTACCCTTTTGCCCCACGTGGATTCATCTTCACAAGCTGGTAGGCAGTTTTCTGAAACTGCAGCCGCTCATCGTCGGTTGCCTTCGGAAGGACGACGCACATGAGCGATATTAAATGCATGATGATGACTAGAAGGCGATTGAAGTGAGTCATATCGCGCTCAGTCATCGGTACTTTCGCTATCGACGTCATGCCAACGCCGAGCTCGTAGACTGATTTCTTGAAGACGACCATCATGTCTCCAAAGGCGACGACACGAGCTCGCCAGTGTCGACTGTCTGTCATCATGAAAGAGAAGAGCTCGGCAAATGACAGGAAACTGCTCTGTGTCATCGGACTAAGCGGCTCAAGGATCTTCTGTTGCATGTCTAGAGCATACATCCACAGAACGATGCACCGTTCAAAGTTACCCATGTCAGCATAGACGGCTCCACGATACCGGATGTAGTACGACGTATCAGGGTGTGCTGGACCAAGAATGCGCTCACGTATCAACAGAGCCTGCATCCGCATGCTGTCTGGGTCTGATATCAGCTCATTCAGCTCATCGACAGTCTGCACCTCGATTGCATTCTCATAAGCAGGAATCAGTGACACGTTGGACGGTTTGTTGAGTCGCACCCTGCCAATACAGTACCTGTCAGCCATAGCTAGTTTCCAGAACTTCAATGCGCCAAGCATGTCGCGTTTCTTGTCAACGTACGTTGCACCCAGCAGCTCGAGAGCTTCGATCCGCTGGAGTCGTGTCGTTTCAGGTCTAGCTATGAGGTACTCGACAATCCTTGTGTGTCCTGTCACGGCAGCAGCCAGGAAGGGTGTCATCCCATAGGAGTCCTTCTCCATCGTTGCAGCAGAAGCCAATAGCAGCTTCATGATGTCCAAACTGCCGGATTCAGCACAGTCATGTAGTGCCGTGTTACCTGCAACAGCAATCAACACAAGCACATGAGTACAGACTCAGTACTATCATGTAGTGCCGTGTTACCTACAACAACAGTCAACACAAGCACATGAGTACAGACTCAGTACTATCATGTAGTGCCGTGTTACCTACAACAACAGTCAACAAAAGCACATGAGTACAGACTCGGTACAGTCATGTAGTGCCGTGTTACCTACAACAGTCAACACAAGCACATGAGTACAGACTCAGTACTATCATGTAGTGCCGTGTTACCTACAACAACAGTCAACACAAGTACATGAGTACAGACTCGGTACAGTCATGTAGTGCCATGTTACCTACAACAGTCAACACAAGCACATGAGTACAGACTCAGTACTATCATGTAGTGCTGCGCTACCTACAACAGTCAACACAAGCACATGAGTACAGACTCAGTACTATCATGTAGTGCAGTGCTACGTACAACAGTCAACACAAGTACATCAGTACAGACTCAGTACTATCATGTAGTGCCGCGCTACCTACAACAGTCAACACAAGCACATGAGTACAGACTCAGTACTATCATGTAGTGCCGTGCTACCTACAACAGTCAACACAAGTACATCAGTACAGACTCAGTACTATCATGTAGTGCCGCGCTACCTACAACAATCAACACAAGCACATGAGTACAGACTCAGTACTATCATGTAGTGCCGTGTTACCTACAACAGTCAACACAAGCACATGAGTACAGACTCAGTACTATCATGTAGTGCCGTGTTATCTAAAACAATCAACACAAGCACATGAGTACAGACTCAGTACTATCATGTAGTGCCGCGCTACCTACAACAGTCAACACAAGCACATGAGTACAGACTCAGTACTATCATGTAGTGCCGTGTTACCTACAACAGTCAACACAAGCACATGAGTACAGACTCAGTACTATCATGTAGTGCCGTGTTACCTACAACAACAGTCAACACAAGTACAGACTCGGTACAGTCATGTAGTGCTGTGTTACCTACAACAGTCAACACAAGCACATGAGTACAGACTCAGTACTATCATGTAGTGCCGTGCTACCTACAACAGTCAACACAAGTACATCAGTACACACTCATGTACTGTACAAGGATTTAGAAATGTCATATACAGGAATCGCTACATATTTTATTTCTTCATCCACGTTTATTGTTAGTTCAGCCGAGTCATAGGATGGTTGTTCAGCAGGATAACTGACTAATCTGGTTGGTCAACACTCAACACAACGAACTGACTTGTAAAGTTGTAAACAGATGTGTTCAAATTAAGTTAAAACTTCTTCCTCGATTCATTTAGCCCGTCGCAAATCAGGTTGAATAGTTAATGTAACATCTGCAGTCAAGTTAATAAAAAATGCATATTTTTGCACAAATAATCAAAGAATTGACTTTAGTCGTTAGATCTAGTAAATCTCAAAATAGTGGATATCCAAAATGGTAAACACTGTGTGGGTCAAGGCTGATTATGTGCGTGACTTCCATCCTCTCGCTGATCCTGTGACAAATTTACAATATTTCACCAAGGGTTAAATTTGTGCGTTTTCAGCGTTTCCATTTTCACTTCATTGTTTTTGTTTGTCTGATGATTTCACAAAAACTAAATATAAAAGTAGCACAAACAAGCTAGCACGTTCCAGTGGATACTAGGTAGGTTTGACGTTTTGCAAAATGAATTTGAAATGAGAAATCAAATTGAGGAAGATCCTTTAAGCAACAAATATAAGTATTTAGAAAAGATGCGCGCAGGAAATATTCATGTGTATACAACTTCTTGCAAGTTGTGTTTATTAATCCTTATTTACAGGGAGTTTATTGTTCTGATTCATGAACATATGTGCAGTACACTGTGTAGTTTCACTGAATCACCAGTGTGAGTGTTAGATGAATTAATTTGCTTAGTTCGCATCCTGTTTGCCACACCTGGCCTAACTGGCCAATGCCTTCTCTTAATAAAGCGTATTGGAAGGATGCTAAAGACGATTTAAAACATCACTGTGGGTTGCAGTATCACATGAAATTCCATGCCAAGATGGAACGTTTTCTAGCAACTCATGAAAACCCAAGAAACAGGACTGACCAGACATTGACGTCTGTTGAAGCAAGTTGATAAGAACAGAGGTTTCCTGGCATCGATCATCTGATGTCAGGAATTCTAGAAGACGGGATCTCTCTGAGAGGACACAGCGATGATTCAACATCGGAGAATGTCAATCACGGGAACTTAAAGGCTCTCTTAAAAGCTCCCATAGATCTCTGTGTCGTGTTGGGACATTCTGTATTAAATGAGCATCTGAAGACCGGGGCCAAAAACGCACAGTACCCCTCAAAAACAGCACAGAATGATCTGCTCACGTGCGTGAAAGAATGCAAGTAGAATAGATTAAGGAGACACTAGTTGACAAACACCTTTGAACATAATATATGCTAGCAAATTGTGGAATAAACGCATGTATACATGTCATTTTTTTCACTTGCCAGTAAGTATTCAGTTAGTATGTTATTGTAAAAGTATTCAGTGCTGTATGTGAGAGTTCTATATTGCAAATTTACTTTTCTGGGCAGTGGACCACCAGTTCTGGAAATCTGGTGGTTCTGTCAAATTTCTGGTGGTCCGGACCATATTTAGTGAACGGAAGACGCCTTTGTAACATGAAACTCGATCGTATGACAGAATAATATGCATACTGCCAGTAAAAATGCTTAATGATTCATTTGAATGCGCTACACGTCTACACCATTTAGGTGACACCTAGGGGCTAAGCGGTGATACTGGTGAAGAGCATGAAGAGGTAACATCATATAAATAAAAATACTTGTTCTATTTGTGTGTGTTACGGTCAGTGATATTTTATACGAGGTTAGTTTTGATAGAAGGTATTTTGTCAAAGGTTTTGCCAAAGTCAAGGTGGACTGTGTCAATGTGTGTCTTATTGTCCAGTCGTGGACAGGCTCAATGGGTCGTGATATTTTCATAAATCATGATCAAATGAAGTCAGTCTCCTATTGGTTTATTGCTTACAATTCGAACATCGTAGTCAGGAAACATCCAACACCCATAGTAAATCCATACTCAAGTGATAGATGGAACAGAACGTGATGTAATAGAAAGCAATGTAATAGTAACTGAGCTATTATTTTCTATTAATTGAATACTGATATTTATGAATATCATTGTTTGTTTGTGCTTACCAATTCTTCATGTAGGCCACCTTCACATATCATACATCAAATGAGTCTACACTTGGGATTAATCCTGACTTGTTCTGAGTTAGCTCCAATAGCCCATGAAGACAATCAAGGCTATGTACAGTTTACACAGCATTCAATGGTCTTTTGAAGCCAGTTCCCCTAGACAACTATCTTTTTTTCACACAACCTTATAAGATGGCCCTACAAGTTGGCCATTCATTCAGTGATGATCACTTGTTTGATAAGGATTCCAACACTACAGCTCCATGCCCTGCCATGCTGGGTAATGTTTGAACAAAATCCAGCAGCTTATACCAATTTTTGGTACAACTTTTGTGTGAACATGAGTACACATGAACAGCACAGATCACAGTTTTAATTTTGACCTTTCAGCATATATCAGATTGGATTTTGTAAGAAAGAAACCAACAAGACCAATAAATCATAGATAATTACTTGAATAAGGAGTTATTGTTGCAAACAACTCTATTACCGCAATACCAGACTGCTCTGAAACTTTCATATCAGAACAGTATCTTCCATTTTATAGTTTACAACCAAGTTCCCGTGTCCTGTACGTAGACATTTACATTTTCAAAAATTTAATAACGTGCCATTTTTCAGACCATTTAACTAATTTGTCTATATCATTTTGTAAATGTTATTTATCACCTATTTATAACCTTTCTAAATGCTGTTGTGTCATCCACAAATTTCAGTATGTTGCTTGTTATATTATTGTCCGTCATTGATATAAATGTCTATATATATATATATATATATATATATATATATATATATATATATATATATATATATATATATATATATATATATATATATATTAAGAATAATAAAGGTCCTAATACAGATCCTTGTGGTACTCCACTCGAAACTGATTTCCAGTTTGAAACCTCCCTATCTACTACAACCTGCTGTCTTCTGTCAGTTAGCCATTGTTCTATCCAGTTGATCATGCCATCCTGATACCATGGGCTTTTAATTTAATTAGTAATCTTTGAAGTGGCACTTTGTCAAAAGCTTTCTGGAAATCTAAGTAGATAATATTTAAGTACTGGTGATTCCTCATTTATCCACTTAGTGATTTCTTCCCAAAAACATAACATATTGGTTAGGCATGACTTCACTTAGGAATTCAGGTTAACTGGATGCTTCGGCAGTGATACCACTTTGGCTAGCGGACATGTCCAAACTTTCTTGGTCTCGTCGACGGGACAATTGTGGTCGCTTCGGCAGCAAATTTTTGTCACTTCGAAACCATTTTATGAAAGGAATTTTGCCGAAATGGTATTGCAATCAATGCAAATTTATAAATATTAAAAAACTTAAATACTTTTAAAGTGTATTTGACTGCAAATATGGTTACTTCAATATTATGATCAAATGCAAATACTATTTTGAAAATTAATACACTTAATTTTCAAATGCAAATAATATTAAAGTAGTCCATGAATATAGTTCACAAATGTTTTTATTTAGCAATAAAAGCATCCATTAGTAGAGTTAATAAAATGGCCTTAATAAAATTTATGTAAACTGGTGTGTGTTTTGTTGCATTTTCCAAACAAAAACCATTTGAAAAGTATTCAAATGCATTTTGTAAATACATTGCCAGATGCATCGCATTTTATTTAACCCAATGACAACGTAATAGACCCCAGGCCTGCACACAACTGTTCAAGGTTGTCAGTCGGCTTTGGTCATGCTGAACTAACAAGTTGGATTGTCACGACCGAAGCTGCTGAGACTTAAAACTGGGGAACCATCATCAATCATAGTTAAGTAAAGGATGTTCACTCGAACCTACCTTTTATGCTTTTCCTATTGACGTTGGCACGTTTCTCGATGAGATACTTCACTATTGCATAATGTCCTTTATAACATGATATCATTAAACAGGTGTGTCCGTGGCGGTTAGCAATCTCCAGATCTGCATCATTGTCGACTAGGTACTGCACTATATCAAGGTGTCCGTCAAAGCAAGCTGCTCTCAGAGGGGTGGAGTTTGTTGACGTCGTATTATTTACTTTCGCTCCGTGCCTCACCAACAGCCGAACGATGTTCATATGCCCTGCGGCTGCGGCGCACCATAAGGGAGGCGCCCCATCGATTGTCTCCCCATCAAAACGAACAGACCCCACCTGCTCGACATCTGCCTGGCATTTTTCGACCAAATATTCGACAACAGATAGGTGTCCGTTCCTACACGCCATGATTAAGGGGGTCGCTCCGTCCGTTTTGGCTTGAACCACCAACTTGACTTGTTCTTTCGGACATGCTTCCAGAAACATTTGCATTCGCTGGAGCTTACCATCCTTGGCAGCGTTATAAACATCTGATTTCAACTCCATCTAGGCAGATTTGAACTCATCTGGGTGCATAAAACTAGTGATCTGCTTCGTTTTCAGTTCGGGAAATATTTATTCGTCAACATGACTGACGGATATGTTATGGCGACTGTTCTGCGCATGTGATCTGCGCACTTCCTCAACTGACATGTCAATAAAGGTTAATAAACAGTGTTTACATCAAACAAAACATAACACATACATTTGCTCCCAGCGCAAAATAATATTAAGATGTAATAGATTTATATTACACTTAATTGGAACAATAATTAATGATGTAGCAGGTATTTTAATAATATTCGTGTCTCCACCTTGCGATTAAATTGAAAATACATTTATACAAGTTACGTAAGTACTTGGAACCCCCTCGCAGGCTGGCGACCTATCCTGTCGTTTAATAAAAAATGGAATAGGACCTACGACTTAAATTGCCGTTTCACTTAGCACTTAACATATGTAACATATACAATAGCCCTATAGGTGTAACTGAAGCAAACAATTAACTATACATTGCGCATTTTGGATGTAGCGCCCGACTTTTGTATTTTGATCTTTCGTTCAGAGACAGACAGTATAGAAATTATATGCAGGTCGAAACATTGACCACAAGCACAGCCCGTGTGGTGCATTACATGATGCTAAATAAATAATTCAAGTGTCTTAGTATTTGTTTCCATCTGTTGAACTACGCCTTCTTCTTCTGGGTACAAGTCAACCCTCTCTTCGAGGCTCATAGACGCCTACATTAATTGTGGAGGTTTCCAATGAAAATTAGTAACTGGAATGCTCGCATGAAGCCGCCACGAAAACAACATTTTGCAAATGGGAAGAAAAGGGATTCTAGTTTCAAGGACGAGATAAAGCACTTCCTGCCCCCAAATTGTACACACCGTATATAACCAACACGTTATAAAAAAATGTGCCTAACGAATAATAATTATGTCATTATAAAATAAACAATTGGTATTATCACATTAAATGATAGTTGTTTTAATAAATAATAAAAGTAAATGTGTCATTGTCTGTTCTCTGTCTTAATTCTAAAAAAACTAAGGTTTAATATGATGTGGGGGGGGGCAAAAATGTCATGTCCCTGAATCTAAATCTGTTTCCTAAGGGTTCGGTAGAAGCAATGCTTTTAATGGAAATATTGTTTGATAATCACCACTATCTAGTAAAATACCCCAACAGTAATTGATTTGGGTCTACATAGGCATAATATTTATATGTTTATAAAAATTCAAGCAATTTTCTTATGCCCACAAAAAGTGGGTCAACCGTGTTGCTCAGTACTAATTTTAACTATGGAAGAGGCCAAAATCCTTGTACAGTACCGCGTTGATCACCAGGTGGCAGCAGACTACGGTTTTCTTAAATGGAGAGAAGGTATGTGTTTATGTCTGTCTTAATATCGCTTAAAATCTCCCTTTTTCGTATCACATGCAATAATATATTTGTGCCATGTCAACAATGTTACCCAAAGATGGTGATGCAATTATCAAATAAAAACGCTATTCAGTCTTGGTATAGCAACGCACTGCATTTAGGCGGGAAAAAGTGATCAAGTGATAATAGGTAGCCTGTTTTGCTGTATTATATGCATCGCATGTAGGTTGTCAACCCTGTTACTGTCAACACTGTTTCTTATGTATGGCAACAGGGTTGACATCAATATTCCATTATCATGATTTCAGATATATTCGCTTCACGTGTGCAGGGCAATTCAAGTTAATTCGTATTTAATAAAATATAATGTGAATTTAACGGTGTTGTTTGACTCAGTCCACAGTGACAGCCATGCCATTGTCTGCAGCTGGAAAAAAAAACAAAGGCGGTATCGTGCTGCGCGGGATGCGGATCCAGAACGGAGACAAATCTATTTAGAAAAAGAGCGGCTGGCATGGGTAAAGAAGAAATCAACGGGAAAAGTGAAAAGTATTAATGAATTGCCGGAAAGAACCAAACGCAATGTACGGAAGCGGTGGCCGCTCAGAAGAGGTCTAGGGAAAAGACAAAGAAACCCATCTAACCCATCCAGTTTCTCCCCATGTTGCGAATGTGAATGAACCTTCAACTTCATCATGTTTAAGGTATATATATATATATATATATATATATATATATATATATATATATATATATATATATATATATATATATATATATATATGTGTGTATGTACAGCTCATCTGTGCGTGCGTGCGTGCGTGCGTGCGTGCGTGTGTGTGTGTGTGTGTGTACTGTATTGCTCATCTGCGCGTGCGTGTGCGTGTGTGTGTGTACAGCTCATCTGTCACTGTTTTCTTGAAAATCATTATTATTCGGTCCTTGTCTTCATAGAATGCAGTGCTAATGTGTCCTCATCCTTTTGCAGACAGCGGAAACAAGCGCAAAAAAATCGACTGACTGCGAAATGCAACAGAGAATTGAATAATGCAAGACAGTCCATGATAAATCAAGAAAGGTTGACAGCGAAATACAAAAAATGCTACCAACGGGCTAAGCAAGCTCTTCTGGATACCAAAGGAAACACACCACGGACGAAAAGAAGAAAACTGTTAAGACACCTCCGTGTTCCAAAGCGTGTCAGGAAAACACTAGAGTTCCACCACGCCATAGCTACTGACTTGAAAGCAACCTACAGAGAAGCCAGATCAGAGAGAGAGAACGCCAACAGTGTGTCAAGATAGTAACGGGGGAAATCGATGTATTGGGGTTTTCCAGAAAACGGTGGCACAACTACAGTGGTGCGAAGGGCAGTGGCAAAAGGTACACGTTTGAGCGGCAAAGAAAAGCTAATGCTGCAGGAGAAGCGCTGAAGACATCAGTGGTTGATTTCCTCTGCAGAGATGACAACAGTCGTCTCACGCCAGGCAAAAAACAAACGGTGACACGGAATAAGAAGAAAATGTGTTAAATGGAAGAGGCCAAAATCCTTGTACAGTACCGCGTTGATCACCAGGTGGCAGCAGACTACGGTAATCTGTGTTAAACATTCACCGAACGTTTCTTGACGAGAACCCTGACAGGATGGTCTCCTACGCCCGTTTTGGGTTGTGCATCCCTTCCTGGAAGATCGAGCTACGTGCCTCTGCAAGTCACACGAAAACCTTGCATTTGTGGCAAACAAGCTCTACAACGTGGCCATTCTGCAAACCAGAAACATAGAACAGCTAGCTGATAGTATCAGCTGTAATCAAAATTGAAAACTTGCATATATGGTGAATGCCAGACTTGCAAAGACTCCATTCCAGAAGTCAAATATTTTGAGCAGGAATATGAAGTGAGCTACACCCAATGGCGTACTGTTGCATAGCCTCTTCCAAATGGGAATGAACGCACATTCAATATCACCAAGAAAGTGGAAGAAACAACAACAAAACAAACTCTGCTAGAGTTATTCCAAAATAGCCTGAGTAAGTTCAGACGGCAACTGTACACGATTAGGCACCAGTTCTCTGTTTACCGTGAGCTGAGAAGAAATTTGCCACCTTCTGAATGTATAATTCACATAGATTTTTCCCAGGACTTCTGTTGTAAGTTCGAAAGTGAGATCAAGTCTGTCCACTTTGGTGGATCATACAAACAGGTCACGGAAGTGAGATCCAGTCTGTCCACTTTGGTGGATCACACAAACAGGTCACGGAAGTGAGATCCAGTCTGTCCACTTTGGTGGATCACACAAACAGGTCGCGGAAGTGAGATTCAGTATGTCCACTTTGGTGGATCACACAAACAGGCATCCTCTGTGTAGGAGATGTGGATAAACCTATCCCATTCTGCTCATTATCCCCATCAAAAAGACATGACCTCATTGCAATTTTGAAATACCTTGAGCCACTGTTTGACTACATGCAAGTAAATCACCCAAACATTGAGGTCCTGCACTTCTTCAGTGATGGTCCGACAGCGCAGTACAGACAAAAGGTCCTATTCAGTACAAAGATCTTCGACATGGGCTACCAAGCAGGATACTGAAACTTCTGGGAGGCGAGTCACGGAAAGGGGGCTCCTGATAGCATCGATGGAGCCATCAAGCGAAAGGCCGACAGACTGATCAGCCAAGGGCATGACATCCCGGATGCAGCCCATCTATACAGGGCACTGATCCGGAAATGTCGATCGAGCTCTTCCTTGTAGAGGCAAATGAAGTGGATGATGCAGCCGTCCCTGAGAATGTACCAACAGTTCAAGGAACCAAAAATATCGTGATGTCAGCTGTTGTTGCAACTACCGTGAGGTACTGAATTGCGGGTGCTACAGCAAGCCCTCAGTCACTGACCAACTGGCTACTCCTGCACTGCCTGCTGCTAATGTGCAACTTGTCACTCCTGTACAACTGACCACTCCTGCGAAGCCTGCTGCTCCTACCCAGCTCTCAGTGCATCTCGACTTAGTGCCAGTAGAACAGCTTGATGGAAATGGTATCCTGGTATTGTCACGGACATCGAGGACATGGACATCGAAGTAAAATGCATGAACAGTGTGAGCGTAACCGGTTTTACTGGCCACAGTTTCGGGATGATGTTTGCTGGTACATAATTGATGATGTTCTGTTCCTCATCCCTGAACCAGAGAAAGTTGGGAGTAGGGAGTAGGGAGTAGGCACGTCCAGGGTCAGTCACATCCCTGGAATCTCATTCAGCAGTATTTACTCCCCACTTGACTCTCAGAATAAGGACTGCTACTTACCCAGCTATTGTCATGATGCACTTTTATGGGTGCAATGTTTCATAATCGGCGCTACCTATACAGACATGACGTGGTAGCACACCTGAAACGCAGTTATATGTATGATCGTGCGATCTCTGTATAAATACATTGTACTACAATAATCCATAGTACTATATGTCTAGCTTAGCCATTGTTTGCTATTGTAGTATTTTAATGTCAAATCTGTTACTGCCAAATCAACACTGTGGCCACCAATAATGCTGTATAAACATCTGATACGCAGTTATGATGTACGATTGTGCGATCTATGTATAACTACACTAGATTGCAATAATCCATATTATTATTATTATTATGTCTAGTTTAGCCACTGTTTACTATTGTACTATTTTAGTGTCAACTCTGTTACTGCCACTAATAATGTATACACCTATTCAAGTAATACATATATAAGAATTGTTGTCATATATCCAAATGTGTATTGTGTCATATTTTTTAAACATTGAACTCTTGTGCTTAGAGCTTGACTGAGTCACATTGAATCATGATGAGATAAGTGCTTCTGATAATGCACAAACACTAAAAGGCAGTCTAAACTTATGAAACCTAAGCATAAAATACTGGTTTACCGTGTTACTGGACCTGGGACACGCAGTTATGGCATTAACGACATTACAATGAATGTTGCATGACTAGTATACACCACACAGGAGCTCAGTTGTCAGTAACAGACACATGTATATGTGGCATGTGAACTTCTACATTAAATTACTCCAGAATGTAGACCTTGTAAGCCTGCACATTTTGAGAATATATATTCCAATGATGTATAAACAAATAAGTAAGGTTTTTTAGATTATTGGAGAAGTTTTGAAAATCAGTCTCAGTCAGTCGTAGTCGTATAATATGTCGTTCTACTTACGAACCGATGGGGGGGGGCGACACGTCTCGTATTACTTACAAAAAGGTTAATGGTAGCCGGTTGCTAATAATTCAGTCTTTACATTGACACTAGTTCCGTAGGCTTATATACGTAGTCCTTTATTGTAATATTTGCCACGGACACAGGGGGGGTCTAGCCCCCTACATGGCCCTCCTGGATCCGCTGCTGATAGCAACTGCCCATTTTGATCGGTGCAATATTATTACACTCATAACACTCGTAACAACAATAGAAGCCTACATGTAAATTCAAACAGTTTTATGTAAGTATTTTTGTAGATAGGCCGGCCTATACATAATTTATTTAGTTGTAATTGACATTAAAAAAATATAACGGTGTCCGCGTGACAGGTGCTTTACTGCGACGTCCTCCGTCACAAATGACACTTTACTACAACGTCCTCCGTCATCACTGACACTTTACTACGACGTCCTCCGTCATCACTGACACTTTACTACGACGTCCTCCGTCATCACTGACACTTTACTGCGACGTCCTCCGTCATCACTGACACTTTACTGCGACGTCCTCCGTCATCACTGACACTTTACTACGACGTCCTCCGTCATCACTGACACTTTCGGGGTTATTGCACTGACGCCACAGTAGTTTTCATGAAGGCTGCATTATCATTATCATCATCATACTTCAACTGCGATTTTCTCATTTCAGTCATATGACACTTTCGAGGTTATTGCATTGATGTGCACAATTATGTCCTTTTCATTTGTCTGCAGCTGGATGTCATTGGCTGGTCTTTCAAATTAATTGTTTAAACTATCAATGCATTTTATTATTTGCCTGTGTCTAGCTTTGTGACCTTCGATTTGTCCTTCAGTAACTTTTTTCTCAATCAGACTGTTTCTCAGAAATTGAAACTATTTTTTTATGGCTTACCGCTTCCAGTAATTACTGTCCTACTCTTTTTGTATGGAACCTGTACCCTATCTAGATTTCACATTGTGGAACTAATTACATTGCACCATTTTTTTAATAGTCTATCCCTATCTATAGTCTAAGACATGAAATATTTACCTTTGTTATTTGTAAAGAAAACATAGCAACTTCAACAAAAGTTTACAATTTCATTCCAAGACCGACGACAAGGGTTTACAATTTCATCCTAAGACCGACGTCAGGACGCAGCCAGGGGAATCAGCCTTCTCCGTTGCTTCCTTATCATGATTTACCATGGTTTACTTATTTCAAAACACCGTGGCATTTATCATGGTATATTTTCATAAGGGCTGCCCCCACATCGTGGAACAATGTTCCATTTGTTCTACGCCAGGCTTCCTCGACTGATGCCTTCAAGAAACAGCTGAATACACACTCGTTCACTCGTGCATTTTAGATTAAATTATCTGGAGTTTAATTGGTTTCGACATTTTACTTATATTTTTTTATTTTATTGAATGGACTTTTTAGTGTTTAGGACTTGTTTTAAAATTAATTAATGAACTTGGGAAGCGCCTTTGAGCAGCTAAGGCTAGAAAGGGCGCTATGTAAATATGCGTGATTGATTAAGTGAGATTGACATCACTCCTGTTTGTGGCTCGTGTTTGCTCATTGGAGTACGGCTGCTTGATAGTTGCAACGGTAATAAACGTGATTCAAAAGTAGAACATTTAATCCCTGTAAATGTTTCTATGTAAAGTTACCGTTATTAGCTATATACGAATGCAGTTACATTAGGACACCCACATATGGAAAAGATAAACATAAAAAAGCGAAAATATGAAAATAAAAATCATAACAGATGGTAGTCGAATTCGAGGTCAAATTCTGTTGACATGACTAAGTAGATTTTTATGTGATATTCGGATTCTATATACTTTTTGTTAGCTACACCCAAACACTATAAATACATTTTCACCTTCTCACTTCACTACATACTATGAACATACACCACAGCTGTATAATAAAACAAAACAATCCAGGTTTCCATAGACGGTGGACTTTACTACATTTTAACGTTGATAACTTTATATATATTCTTTTCTTTCTTCAGAAACTAAAATAAAAGAATACAACTTGTGGCATATATATATATATATATATATATATATATATATATATATATATATATATATATATATATATATATATATATATATATATATATATATATATATATATATATATATATATATATATATATATACATATATACACACTATTATTGTGGGAGTCTCCATGATCCTGTATGTATACGGTAATATGTACAGTTCGGATCAAATAAATTTACTTCTGATTCTGATTTTTATCTGAAACATTTCCCTGAAACTATAATATATATATATATATATATATATATATATATATATATATATATATATATATATATATATATATATATATATATATATATATATATATATATATATATATATATATATATATATATATATATATATATATATATATATATATATATATATATAACACAATGTCAGACGCGGAACGTTGTAATTATTACCATTTTATTTCGAACTCTGAATACACCACATTAATACAGTAAATAAACTAATTAAATGTACATTATCGTGCTATGCATTGCCGACAAGTTCGTGCGGTGGTTATGTCATGCCAAATTAATTATGCTAAACGGAATGTACAAAGAGTTTTATTGGTTAGTTGGGGGTTTCGTAAAATTAAATGTCCCAATTATCTGTTTATAATGTAGCAAAGCGGTATCTACATACATGTACACCTTGTATATCGTAAAACTAATATTAAGACGTTAAAGATCACGACAGTAACACGTTTTTTTGTATATTATTTTTAACCAACTGGGACTTCATAAATACTAATAAATTATCTGCCGCAATATTCCGTTAAATAGTCATCCAGCTGACCAATAACAATTGTTGTGCATTCCGTTTAAAACATCGCAAAGCTACAATCGTCTGGCGAGTCGTTCTCGCATTAAAACTACAACACAGCCCTCTGTTGCATAACATGTCTCGCTGCTACGCACAGGATGCACAGTTCCAAGTGAGAATCACATGCGAGATAAATTATTTATATTTTACTGTGCACGTTTTAATTCTTAACAGCAGGCATACGCCACTTTTATGTACACTACGCAGCAATTAGTTGTACGTAATCTTTCATAATATCAGTATATTTGTCATTGCATACATTGAATCTAATTACATGTTTTATATACCGATTTCTACAGGTGATCCCGCTATAAGCCCTGTGGAGTTTCCTAGGGATCATTAACTTTGCATTTAAAGATAATAATTTATTAAATTAATAATTCCTTGCATGAGTGCAACTGAATAAATGCATTACAGATGTATTATTATTATTATTATCATCATAATTATTATTATGACCCGGTGGACAACAAAGTTTAACGACAGTATCCGCAAGAGGGCGTCATCATAATTGTTATGAATACATTCAGCTCTTGAACATGTCGCACAGAAGCTTCTCCATCGGCGTATTGCCAATCGTACGTCTAAAGAAGGTGTTTTCGATGTTCAGAGGTGTCACAAGGCGCAAAAGCGGCAACACGAGAAGCAGACGACCGAATCTGAAACAGACGTAATCGCTCGTTACCTTCCGCCATTTAGTTCCACTGGCGACATTGTTAGTTAGACTTCAGGAAATGTTTCAATGTATTGCCTCAAAATACGTAAGTTAGCCGATTTTAGTGATTTTATTTGCCATGAAGTAACTGTATTCAGCCAGCAAGGTTGGAACGTTTCACAAGTCGGACCTTTGGCTGTGAGATGTTGCAGAATGAAGCGGATTTGATTGTACATTTTTAGGTAAGCGCATTTGCTACATGGTTAAAAGAGCTAGAGGTATGCAAACACTTGTTTAGCACATTGGTAACATAGTGCCAGTGGATGCCAGAACGTTTTATTCTTTTTAATGGCCACATTTTCTTACTGAAAATGTGAAATATGTTTCCTGTCTCGTTCAATTCGTATGATTAAACGTGGCAACATTTGGGACATTTGTAAAATTTTATTTACAAAACAACGTTTGTGTGATATACACTAGTTTTGCGTTAATGGTTGTTTAGAACTTTGAAACTCGTAGGTGCATTTTGGCTGAATGCGTCACTCCAGCGCCCAACAAAAATTCTTTCTCTCTCTGTTGAGTTGGGAACAGAGTAACGTACTCAGTATGCTAACTGGTGATTGGAGTGCAAATAAATGCGTCACTTTGCCCGATGTCCCACCGGGGGTATGTCGCGTAAGTAAGCGCATCAGCAACGACCGTGGCAGGTGCGCCGTGGATCAACCTTCGACCCTCGTTAACTCGGTTCCACGTCAACAGCGTGCTTAATTTAACATCTATATTGCCAGCGTCAAATCCAGCAACCAAACACATGCTTTACTGACTAAATGCCAACAGAATGCAAATCATTTCGTTAATGACTTTCTGATATAACAATCGGAGGAAATGAGGCAATTAGTTTCCAGTTTAAAGGTTTTGCCAGTTTTTAGACAACAGGAAGTGCTGGAATTAGTTAGAACCGATGGTAAAATAAATACATTTATAAATCAATCCAACATATATATATATATATATATATATATATATATATATATATATATATATATATATATATATATATATATATATATATATATATATATATATATATATGTTGGATTGATTTATAAATGTATTTATTTTACCATCGGTTCTAACTAATTCCAGCATATATATATATATATATATATATATATATATATATATTATATATATGTATATATATGTATATATATATATATATATATATAAATATATATATATACATACATATATATATATATATATATATATATATATATATATATATATATATACATACATACATACATACATATATATATACATACATACATACATACATATATATATATATATATATATATATATATATACATACATACATACATACATACATACATACATACATGCATGCATGCATGCATGCATGCATGTATGTATGTATGTATATATGTATATATATATATATATATATATATATGTATGTATGTATGTATATATATATATTTTTATATATATATATATACATATATATACATATATATAATATATATATATATATATATATATATATATATATATATATATATATATATATATATATATATATATATCGGCGCACCATTTTGTAACGAAGAAAACTGTATTCGCGTTTTGTAAATATAATTCGGCGCTCTTTACTAACTAATTTAATATATTAGTTCGTAAATTATCAAATAAGAATGCTGGATCCGTGTGATTTATTTTAGCGTTGTTTATAGTCGAAGCGGGACACACTTCAGGTCCGTCCTGCCCTAGACAACGCGCAGTTTGCCTACCTGACAGGCTGGGCGGGATGTTGCACTCGGATGTGCTGTCCCAGCATCACTTGCGCCTGGTCCTGCAGGTTCTCGATCTGCTGCGGGTCCTTCAGGCCACGCGCGTCTGAAACACCCCGCATATCTCGCGTGTGTTAGTCGTAGCTTGTCTATCTAATATGCAACCGCCCGCACGCACGCACGCACGCACGCACGCACGCACGCACGCACGCACGCACGCACGCACGCACGCACGCACGCGAGCGGCCATAACATGTTTTTGTGTAATATAAATGATTCACCTTTTATTATGTACAGCACCGAAGAATAACATTGTATATATTTGGTGTTATATCAATGAATAAACATTAAAAACACGCACGCATAAACGCACACTGTAAACGCAGAATCTTGATAGCAGATCATAATGTGTCCCGACGCTCAAATCCCTGATCCGCCCTTCATTATTTATTACCTTCCTCGGATCTGCGTTCCATTACATAACAAATAAATCTGCATATTTCTGCTTGTTAGGCCTAATACTCAACTTGTAAAAAGAATGAAATACCTGGTTTAAAGAGCACGATCGCCTTCAAGCAGGCGAACTCTGCCGGGTCGACCTGAATGACCTTGAAGCGCGCCATCACCTCTCGCAATGTGCGCACGTCCGACAGCACCATTGCGGCCGCCTTGCCCCCGGCCACATTCTGGGCGTGTTCCGGGGCCGACAGGAGAGGAGACGAGTCCATCGGCATGCTCCACTGGATGGCGCACAGCAGGAACAGTTCTGACCACGTCTCCTCCAATAGGATCACCTGTAGTAGAACACAGTCGGGATTATTCAACAGTTCCCGGGTTATCGTTTGTAGAACTTCGATGATTGGCCATTTTTTGTAAGCGTCACCCAAAAGTTTTTCTAGATATTTTGACGTAAGCATTACCGCTTTAAGGCGGGAAATAGTGCTTTTTACCCCTGGTCCCGCGTTTCCGCTTTTCGGACATGTTTATTTTGTAATTTTCGAAAACAATGAAAATTCGAAGTCAATCGATTTATTTATTGCACACCATGCACATATTATTTCTTTGTTCTCAAGTGATTTCGCGTTTTCTCGCGCGTGCGTTCACCGCGAACGAGAACGGTACATCAATATGGCGACCCGTCAAAACAACACATTACAAAACGACGAAAAAACACTAAAAACGACGAAAATTGAGCGTAGGAGGATGTTCACCGCTTTTCGTGACCATTTTCCCGCTTTTCGTGAGTTTTTTTTATGAGCATTATCCCGCTTTTTTAGCGGAAGAGGATGTTTCCCGCTTTTCATGAGGATTTTCCCACTTTTTCAATAGCTCTTTTCTACGAGCGGACGTTGACACCTATACGCACAAGACATTGGGAATTGCACAAAAACGAAAGGCAGAAAACGGCCTTTGAAAATTGACAGTAAATATGCAACAAAACAGATTAAAACATAAACATTGTTGTAGATGTTGAGATCGAATTTGTTTTATTAATTTGGTCATTTTAATTACACGAAACCCCAACTCGCTTGATGAAACCGATGAAAATCGTCGTGCATTCCTTTCAACGTTCTAAAGTAGATAATACTATTACTGTCTGGGAAAAAACCATTTCGGTTCGACTGATTCAACTGCAACAAGCCAAATCATGCGCGTACGAGTTGCAGATTCAGTCTGTCACGAAATAGGTCGTCATAATTGGAGTCCCTCCTTCGACGGTGACGTGAAATATGATAAAAACATCGCGACACAAGTTCATCTTAATTCGTGCACAAATTTTTTAACCGCTGACCACAAACGCATACGCATTACTGTGACCCAGTTACCTGTTGAACAAATGCTTTATAGGAAAATAGACAACTATCGTCATTCTTGAATCAACACAACGATTGCAAAGTAGTTAATCGTCCAAACCCTGGAAGGCCAACAGCCAATTAATCTTAACGGTGCCAATTTTAATATTTTACAGTAAGATGCAGAAACCCTGCTCTTTGGGAATGTCTCAAACAATGCGGAATCAGTATAATTAGCGTTGGTACAATACCGCCGCGGTCATTTCCTGAGAACACGTCCTACGTGCATTGTTCTAAGTGAAACAAAAGCGTTATTACACGCCCCAGCAATCTCACAATTTACTATTTGAGCCACCATATTACCGTATAACGCTCCGATTTGACGTGAGCGAGACATCGTAAACATGACGCTCAGATCTCTCGCTAAGTATCAAATATAAAAGCAGCGTTAATACGCGATGCGGATAATCTCATCGCCCATTGCGACGCAAACGCGAAGTTTCAAATGTATGTAAGGATAATCGATCTGCGGACGGGATTTCCAACGGAGGATTAGTGCCGATGTGGCCGGATAATGAAAACATCGTTATACATCAATACACCGTCGGTCGGTTATCCGGTTTGATGTGATCGGATGCGTTCGCGGCGAAGTAAATTAATATCAATATCGCGTTATTTCGCTTTTGTTTCGCATGCTTGAGACATAAATGTCATGCAGGGAAGATCTCGGCACTACTGTGACGAGATGTCGGATTAAATTAGCATTTTATCGACAGGCGTTAGCGACGTTTTTCTGATCTTAGTGGCGGATTGACGTGTAGATATTCATTACGTGAGTGCAGTGGCATTCAGTTAGCGGAGAGTTGTTAGCATTTTTATCCGCTATTTGGCAGTATCGTGACATGACGTACAGGCGTGACACGCGCACTCACGTGCATGCACGCTGCGTGCACTTTCAGTTATCGTGCGCGGCTACAACGATCTGTCTGTACCCGAAATCAATATTTACAGATTTTGTACAACTTTATTTGATGTGGTAAACTCGTAATGTTTGTCAAGAAATTTCTCAGTTTCAATTGCATGCCATTTTGGGAAGTGTTTTGTCTTGACATTTGACTAGAGATACGATAACGTTCGTTTTTGTGTGGAACAATTTTACATGTCTCAAGTGCTCAAAAGCTATGTGTAACAAGTCGTAAAAAATGGCGTCGCCCACTGCAGAATTCTGGTGTATGCTTATGCTAAACAAAGGTTGACTCGGCTAAATGTAAGACATTGACTAAATATCTCATGTTTTTCAATATCGTGGTACACATGCTAAAATAAAATGACATATTCATATTCGGATTGATAAAAAACCGCCAAATTAAACGCGTTCACCGTTCAGAAGCACAGAGAGCGCCTCAATAAACAATCTCGAGATGCATCCGTGTAAACTCTCGCAAATGAAGAATCGAATGTGTGCTATACATTGCTTCTTGAGCCTTTATTTCTGGTAAATTTCAACGATTTATATAAAACGCCACACATAGCCATTACTCAAGTTTTCGTTCTCGAGAATTCGCGCAGTTGAATATTCATGAAGTTGTTTCCAATGGGTGGGACCAGACGAGGTAGGCAGGCTCGTGTCATGCGCAGTAGATGTTTACATGTTAAGTTCCGCCTACTTGATAAGTTTTACGGGCTCTTGTGTAATTGCTGCATGCTATGAATTTATAATGTGTTATATTGATACGTGGTTATACATTGATTTATTGATAACTAGGAAACAAACTGTCGCAGTCGTCATCATTTTCAAGATCCGTGTGATTAGTTTTGACAAAAACCAGACGACGTGTTTTCGTAAGCAAAATCAAATTGCAAATGACTCATTAATCGTTAGAGATATAAGCCATATTGAAACACCAACATATTCTTTGTGAAATGTAAGATTTAAGTTTAAAAAGAACCAAAATGAACCGGATGATTAATTTATTAATTTGTTCTTCGCTTAGAGTAGCATGGGGCACAACGCAAGTTTTGGGGCATAAAGAGCCCATCCTCTAACTAGTTTCACAGCCCGAAAATAAGAATTTCGAGACCGCCAAATGAAGCCACATACAATTCTTCACATTTGGTTAGAATACGGAGGCAGAAAACGAAATGCACGCGATATTTTTGTTTACGTCAAACTTTTGATTCTATAAATTATAAAAATGGTCACAGAAAAAGTCGTTTTGTGGGCAGTAACCATAAGAAACTGAGACAACGCATTGAGTGTCTGCAGTAGACACATATATAATCATTAATGTTGTGAATGTTGTGGATGCGAGTGATAAAAGCCAGTAATATACAGATGGTGAAATTTTAATTTCGAACGTGTGAGGCAAAAAGGCAAAACGTACAGGGTAGGACGTATATTATCTGTCAAATTTGAGTCTGTAAGTGAGTAGACGATTTGATAAGTTCTGCCTGCGTATGACAGTTTATAATAAACATATACACTATAACGCACTTGTTGAATTTCAGAGAAAATGAGCTAATTAATTAACTATTTCAGTCACAGTTCTTAATAAAATTATAAAAACAAATATTACTATGATGTGACGCAAGGTTTCGCTGTACTGAAGTGTACCAATAATACCATCACTTTGGTAATGCGAAATAAGTAAACTAATAATTATATGAGGCTGATTAATGCATAACGCCCAGGGGCGGGCGTTTTGCCTCACCCCTGGGGCAAAACGCCCATTTTCAGGACCTCTGCTAAAATGGCTATAACTTTTTCCTGTGATATTGAACATCGAAAATGTCAATACAAGATTTTCAGCTAGGATAATAAACTAGGTGATACATCCAATATATCAGAGATATATCTAAAAGGTTTTTCCATGAGTCGATTTCCCGAAAAAAGTAGGCGTATTGCCCCACCCTACTCTATGCCAATTCCTCATTATCGCCCGAGCGTATCATTGACGTGCGTTGTCTTTTAAAATATCTATTTTAGGACTTTTATCACAAATATTGGACCATGGTTTCATGTGGCTGACACTAAAATGTAACGTAATGACACTATAAAATGATCGCCTTGTTTTCATTCGTAATACTCTTGATCACGTATGAATTATTGAACAACCATCGACAAACTGGGTGTCATCGGGCATCTGGGAATCTATTCAATGTTAGTAGCGCATAACATTTGCCATAGACGACGCCACAACGTCGCAGTAATGCAAGTGGTTAATTAAGTGCATTCGCGTGCAAGAGTGAACCTTTTCAACCATGTTTTTGTAATATTACATTGAATTCATTGCATATTTTCAACCTTTGCCTAGATATGTAGTAAGCAGTAAGCATATATCATTTCCAAAAAAAAATTATAATTAATGATTAATATAAAAATATACAAATGTCCTAAACATACAATTTGTCAATATATATATATATATATATATATATATATATATATATATATATACGAAATTCCAATGCAACTACCAAAATTGGAATATTTCCTTATAAGCTACTACTTGTCAGCCACTGCCAGTGGGCAACCAGCAACCAAATGGTTAGAACACAAGACTCTCAATCGAGAGAACCCGAGTTCCACTCCTCGTGCGGCCATCTCACAGCTTGGGAAATTTCGTTCACGCCACGTTGCCTCAGCTGTATAAATGAGTACCAGGTGATAGACGGTGGTGGATATGTGAACATATAGTCTTCGCGCATTAATTGCAGCTAGGCTGAATGTTTCCCAAAAAGTCGAGTCGGTATTGGAATGAACGAGCGGTCGTAGACTTGATAGCGCGCTATATAAGAACTTATCTTTACTGTTGGCCTATTCAGGAAGTGTAAAGATTTGTCACTTAGTTGTGTTTATGTTCACAGTCTCCTGTGTACAACCCACACAACTTGCCATCTTTACTGTTGGCCTATTCAGGAAGTGTAAAGATTTGTCACTTAGTTGTGATTATGTTCACAGTCTCCTGTGTATAACCCACACAACTTGCCATCTTTACTGTTGGCCTATTCAGGAAGTGTAAAGATGTGTCACTTAGTTGTGTTTATGTTCACAGTCTCCTGTGTACAACCCACACAACTTGCCATCTTTACTGTTGGCCTATTCAGGAAGTGTAAAGATTTGTCACTTAGTTGTGATTATGTTCACAGTCTCCTGTGTATAACCCACACAACTTGCCATCTTTACTGTTGGCCTATTCAGGAAGTGTAAAGATTTGTCACTTAGTTGTGATTATGTTCACAGTCTCCTGTGTATAACCCACACAACTTGCCATCTTTACTGTTGGCCTATTCAGGAAGTGTAAAGATGTGTCACTTAGTTGTGTTTATGTTCACAGTCTCCTGTGTACAACCCACACAACTTGCCATCTTTACTGTTGGCCTATTCAGGAAGTGTAAAGATTTGTCACTTAGTTGTGATTATGTTCACAGTCTCCTGTGTATAACCCACAGAACTTGCCATCTTTACTGTTGGCCTATTCAGGAAGTGTAAAGATTTGTCACTTAGTTGTGATTATGTTCACAGTCTCCTGTGTATAACCCACACAACTTGCCATCTTTACTGTTGGCCTATTCAGGAAGTGTAAAGATTTGTCACTTAGTTGTGTTTATGTTCACAGTCTCCTGTGTACAACCCACACAACTTGCCATCTTTACTGTTGGCCTATTCAGGAAGTGTAAATATTTGTCACTTAGTTGTGATTATGTTCACAGTCTCCTGTGTATAACCCACACAACTTGCCATCTTTACTGTTGGCCTATTCAGGAAGTGTAAAGATTTGTCACTTAGTTGTGTTTATGTTCACAGTCTCCTGTGTACAACCCACACAACTTGCCATCTTTTTCATGTGGAGTCAAAATCACGATAGTACTCATTTTGGCGAAAATCCTTCACAAAAGATAACGTTTGTCTTGTATTATTATAAAATATACGAATAATAAACACAATTAAACAATTAACATGTAGCAGTATGTAAAAAATTATGGAAACTCTCTCAAATGTCCCATAAATTCCATAATGGTGTTTTTTTAAACATGTTTTTTCTTCTGATACGTAAAAAGTCGTAATGTCGTTTTAAAGGTGATTTTGTTTTCCTTATGCCACAATGCATAGGATTATCATTTGTTTAGTATTTAGAAACTACCAAGCACAGTGTTACACTAAACTACTACATTGCATAAAGCATAAACATGCATAATATTCCCCAGACATAATCATGTGAATGAGACATATCAACTGACATTGAATTAAGCATTTGAATCACAACCTTGTAAAAGTGTTTCAAATGACAAGCCCACAACCCCAGGCGAGTTGACCAGCTTAACTACTCAAGATACCGCCATAGTTGCTCACAATTTGAAGAGAATGTTTTCATTAGAATGCTGCACACAAGCAGAGAGGTCATACTAGAAGAACATCGACAAGCTGAGAGGTCATACTAGAAGAACATCGACAAGCTGAGAGGTCATACTAGAAGAACATCGACAAGCAGAGAGGTCATACTAGAAGAACATCGACAAGCAGAGAGGTCATACTAGAAGAACATCGACAAGCAGAGAGGTCATACTAGAAGAACATCGACAAGCAGAGAGGTCATACTAGAAGAACATCGACAAGCAGAGAGGTCATACTAGAAGAACATCGACAAGCAGAGAGGTCATACTAGAAGAACATCGACAAGCTGAAAATAATACAAACATGAGCAACTAAGCTGATCCCAGAAGTTCAATATTTCATCATGGCATGTACAAGGTGTATACAGGGGTGTATAATGTTAATCAAGTTGAGTCAAATCAGAAACATCATTGCTTATGATGGTTTGTGTCAATTCAAGTCATTTGTTATCAGAGTATGGGGCAATGATATTACCGATATAACAATTTCAATTACATACCAATTACAGAATATAAATTCCAATTCCACATCAAAAATACCAATTCCAGTAATCAATTCCATATAGAAATAAGATACTAATTTGAGTCAAGTCACAGGCCGACCTCATGACAATACTAAAAGTGATGTTCTGGCCCTTAGAATAATATATTTACACTTCAATATTAACATCAATATAGTACTTCAATATTTAAAAAAATCAAATTGAACTTACAAGCTTTAATGTTAGTAATAACAAAGAAGTGCAGGTAATGAGGTCTCATTTTCTTCTTTTGTTTGTAACCATAAATAAAAATTTACGATTAATACAATTATTGTTATCATCCACTTGGAAACAAGTTGTTATAATTCTTCTGTCATGTTTGTTTTCAGGCTGTCTCAAAGATATAGTGAGATCACCTCAAGAGTCGTGGAAAGTGCATCACGTTGATTTGTAGAACCACAAACAACTAGAAGCAGTTTTTAATTAATGAAACAGAGTTGAATATTGGGTGAAGTAATGAATGGGTGAAGTGAATGGGTGAAGTAATGAATGGGTGAAGTGAATGGGTGAAGTAATGAATGGTCCAAAACGTCCAAATGTAATATTGAGACTGAATGGTCGACGTGGTCTGGTTGATGCAGCCCATGCATAGTCTAGATAGTTATACTGGCGTGCATCACTGAGGCAGTGACTTGAATCCAGCATTTATAAATAAAATAATAAAGTTTCCCTCACGATGAATTGTTTGTAATTATTTTTGTTCAATACTTATTAATTTAATAACTTTTATTTGTGTATTAATGTTCACTTTCTAACGCGACTGCAGTGAATAGTAGATAACTACTATCTGGTTTCTCTGTGTTAGTTAAGCAATGTAGTTACTTTCTCAGCAATAAACATGTTGAGCAATAAAAGTCTTGACATAAGAAATTATGCTAGCTTCATTCACCTAAAGGATTTTAATTTATTACAAGCAAATATGAATAACATACATCATATTTCTTGTAGTTATGTATTAAATCCTGAAAAAAATTCATACTTAATATAATGACTTTTTTGTTATTGATTTTTTTTGTGATTGGCATACAGTTTCTGATGCGGGTGTTTGCAAAAATGCGACAATGCGAATGCGACACTGGCTCTGTTTGCGCGACATTTTTATATTCTAATAATGTTACGATCTCATACAAGTGATTAGTTTGAGTTTATGGAATGAAAGCGAACGCCGACGAAGCTCCACGTTCGCCGTCGGACGCTGTAAACAGACTGGCTCGCAACTTCCGGCGATCACTAATATGACCCGACTTTCGCACATGCGCTGAGCCTGCCAACCTCCTCTCGGGCGGGGCTACTGATGAGTTGAGGCCACCGGTACCTTATAAAGAATTGCTACTTGTTAGTGAACTATTGACAGGTCGTCTGTCATATGTTCGTGTTGTAAACCTAGAAGAAGCATGTTGGTAGATCGAACGATGCCCTATATATGTTTGTTTAGGCAAACTCAACTGTTCAAATGTTCACTAACGGCAGGAATCTTCATCTTGGAAATCGTTGTTGCCTCCGGTATAAATTCATTACGAGTCCTCGTCCTTATGGTTCTCTTTATTGTCTTTACGTTTAATTACATTTCCCGGGTATTTCCTTCAAATTCTACGTCGTTCACGCATCTGGATACAGCGTGTCTTAATGTTTTAGGGGACACTTCTACGTAATATATTTATATATGTGTTGTGCACGGTAAGAGTACGTGTTGACGGCGAAATAAAAGCCTCCTACAATAACATTCCTGCCTTTGTAAAAAAAATCGTTGACAACAATTAGTTTCAAGTAACTAAAATGCGAACTGTCAGTACAATGAAACCACACATGCAGAAAGCAAACGTTTGGCGAAATGTGCATTTTGCTTTAATCCTTGCAACTGTGCACGTAATTAATGTTGATCCTTCTTCAATAACTGTTTTTCGTTTGTTTCG
Organism: Lamellibrachia columna; assembly: GCA_963662155.1. Taxonomy (NCBI): domain Eukaryota; kingdom Metazoa; phylum Annelida; class Polychaeta; order Sabellida; family Siboglinidae; genus Lamellibrachia; species Lamellibrachia columna. The sequence goes on along the minus strand of OY759273.1, from coordinate 35,434,037 downwards.
GTTTTAATTATTTCGCGAAAAAACAAACCTAACTTGTATCCGCCATGCGCCATGTGGTTCGTTTGTACTAATTTGTCATTTAATTTTTTTACCGGGTCTGGTCAAAAAGAGGAAATGTGGCCCAGTTCTATATATTATGACATAAGGATGTTCATACAGATCTAACGATCAAAGTCGATTATATCGATGTTTTAAAAAAGTATTTATTCTTTTTTAAACCGTCTGGTCGTATTGCCTATTAAATATATTCATTCACACAATATATATATTTTTTAAACCGTCTGGTCGTATTGCCTATTAAATATATTCATTCACACAATATATATATTTTTTAAACCGTCTGGTCGTATTGCCTATTAAATATATTCATTCACACAATATATATATTTTTTAAACCGTCTGGTCGTATTGCCTATTAAATATATTCATTCACACAATATATATATTTTTTAAACCGTCTGGTCGTATTGCCTATTAAATATATTCATTCACACAATATATATATTTTTTAAACCGTCTGGTCGTATTGCCTATTAAATATATTCATTCACACAATATATATATTTTTTAAACCGTCTGGTCGTATTGCCTATTAAATATATTCATTCACACAATATATATATTTTTTAAACCGTCTGGTCGTATTGCCTATTAAATATATTCATTCACACAATATATATATTTTTTAAACCGTCTGGTCGTATTGCCTATTAAATATATTCATTCACACAATATATATATTTTTTAAACCGTCTGGTCGTATTGCCTATTAAATATATTCATTCACACAATATATATATTTTTTAAACCGTCTGGTCGTATTGCCTATTAAATATATTCATTCACACAATATATATATTTTTTAAACCGTCTGGTCGTATTGCCTATTAAATATATTCATTCACACAATATATATATTTTTTTAAACCGTCTGGTCGTATTGCCTATTAAATATATTCATTCACACAATATATATATTTTTTAAACCGTCTGGTCGTATTGCCTATTAAATATATTCATTCACACAATACTTGTTTGAGCAGTAACGAACCTGATTTCCGATGGGCTAAATCAATTGAGGAGGGATTTTTTTTAAACACAACATTGAAGTAACGTTTTATCAAAACTGATGGATCGACATGATCACATGAAAACGTAGCACCTTTTATTTGCCTAGTGGGAAAACAGTACGCGCGAAAACCGGGCAAACCGTCCCTGGCCTTTTTGTTTAAAAATGACGAAGATTTCATGTGAATCATTTCGGATCTACAATTTCATAATTTTCTGCAGTGTCGCAAACGTGTATTGGTCCCACATACAAACAGAAACCGTGGACACTAATTTCGCCAGTGTGTGCGCCTCGGGGGGCGGCGAAACATAAGTGCAGTCGTTTGTCCGACGTGATTCCGGACTAATCGTAGTTTGTGAAATGCCACCGCCAAGTGCAGAGTTATCAGTTGTGATTCGAAAATACTCCACTCGCTTATCGCGCAATTTCGTGTCGGCGACGATCGCTGGCTTAACAGAAGCGAGCGCTGCGAACGATAGCATTCGGCGCAGCGCACGTCGCGACATTTGCTACATTGATTCCACTTGTTGATGGTAACGCAAATTAAAATTGTACGATGCACTCACAAGCAATATCGCTAATTGCGTCGAACAATAAACACAAGTGTTTGGCGAAGCCTGCCTCTTCGTCGATTAACTGGCCTTTGTAACGCGGACAACGAACGTCGATTTTCGACGAGAAATGTCGTCTGTTCGCCGCACGAAATATCAACTGACATTGGTTCGCCGCAGCTCAAACCGCTCCTTTGAGGATTTGCCAGACACACCGAACTCGGGCAATGAGTCGATTAAAAAAAATTAATTAATTATATATTTCAAAGGTGAAAGAAATATCACGAGGCACGTTGTCATCAAAAATGTATGTTCATCGCATTAACTGAACAAAACAGCGACAAAATAACAACATAAACTTGGAGTAACCCTTAGAAACGATCTTTATTCAAACAGCATTTTTAAAGTGTTGTTTACTGATATGAGGCGTTCTCATTACGAAATGAAGTTTTCAATAGCGAAAATGTCAAACATGACAAAGCATTTTTGTTCAGGCACGCCATTGTTAAATAACATTTGCAGTCAAATGTGTTATGAGATCGACGTACTCAGGAACCCGTGTCGCTGTAGTGCTTTGCTGCAAACGGCTATAGTAATTCGATGTGTCAACAGTCTGGGTACTTTACATCCCATTACATTCTATTCGTGATGTGCGTGCGTGCGTGCGTGCGTGCGTGCGTGCGTGCGTGCGTGTCCCGACATTCTGGAACGTTAAGAGTATTCTTAAATTAAGAAAGCCACTAATAAACTCAAATGTTCAGGTAATACGTTTTAAGTGGCTGCTTATTATTAGTATTATTATACGTAAATTATAACTATTTGGCGAACAGTTTGAATGAATTTGACACCATTAATGTTGGACAAATGTAGTAACGGAGTTGCAATTAATGTAGAGTACGCACCTGATCCCGGAAGGGTAGATTGATGAAGGACGGTAGACTCTTGCACCACTTGACTGCCATGAAGAGCAGGCGAGCCGAACACTCGTAGATGGTCTCGTGACTTCCCGAGTATAGCGCCCCCTCCGGGTATAAACCGACGTGTGGTGGCGCTGTCAATCGCTCTGGGTGCTCCAAGCTGGTTACGTCAATGCTGTCGTCATTTCCTGACACAGAAAAAGAAATGGCAACATGTTATACGTAACTAGCCCAGTTGCCCGACATTGCACGGGAGAAAAGGCAAGTGCTTACGGTTGCTAGCACTACCCAGTCAAGTTTTGGTGATTGCAATGACAATGACATCTTTGCGCCACAACAAAATCGCGTACAACTGTTGATTTCAAGATGCGTTCGGTGGACGTTTGACGTAGATCACGTAACAATGGTTGAAACATGCATAGCGCTGCTAACAATTGCATGTAACTATTGTTCCGAGTTACGTAATTTACATCAAACGTCCACAATGGTTCATTCGATATAATAACTCTCCCCTGGGGGAATTTCCAATATTTCTTAATGTACAAACCATGTCCATGGCCCCGGGCATGCCTGCAAAATGTCAGCGCCATACATGCGAAACTGGTAGAGATATGAGGGAACAGACATACACACAGGCATATGTACCGTGTGCACCGCGGAACAAGATAGCAAGCTTTGGCATCGATCCTTTAAAATTTTTCATTTCTAATGACTAAATTTAGTGAGAAGAAATGCCCCGATTGTTTCGAATTGGGCACATGATTAAATTTTACTTTATGCTATATAACATGATTTTACAACAAACACGTTCAGTATCTTTAATTCAAAGATCGTTTGTAACACGCCCCAGTAGCGCCATATATGGTAGTTGGTCCCTGTGGCCTACCTACGACGTTGGGGTCATGCTTCGGGACAGTTTCGGCCGGGAGGGTCCTCAGGTAGCGGTGGGTCGGCGCGGGGGCGAAGGCGGGGTGTGTGGCCGACACCGTGGCCGAAGAGACGGCAAATGATCGCTCGAAGTCGCCGGCCTCCAGTTGGTCAGATCGGACCTGCGCACTGTTCCGAGGTTGTCGCTCGTTCTGCACGGCTGCAACAGAGACCCGGGTGATAACGCTGACGTCATGTTGAAGTTTAAATCTGCCTGGTCGATTCATTTAACATATCGCGAATCATGTTCGTTGATGTTCAAATATGTAGTGCTTGAATAGTTTAAATAAAACGCGCAGTCGGTTTGATAAAAGAAATAATCATTGAAAGAATTGATTTTGATCGTTAGATCGGGTAACTAGCGATAGTGTAAATAGTATTTTGGTATAGTATATGCATCTGGATCACTTTTGCCATTTGTTCATCGAACTTTGACCGGACCCGGTCAAAATAATAATAGTTTGTCCGATGATTTTACAAAAATTTAATATTTTTTTACAAACGACATTCCACGGCATGACGTATTCGGTACCAGATAGGTTTGATTTTTCGCGAAATGAGCCTGACACCAGGCCAGCGAAAACGTTTAATTAAGGAAGGAATTAGAAATGTTATGATGTATTTATCATATATACATCATACATACAAACTCTTCTGCTCTTCTCGGCTAGTAACCTTTTAGCAAGTCTTTAAATTTGTTTGTGCGCATCGATGATAAGTTGTCATTTTGTTCAACATTGTAAGCGCACCAGAATTTGTCTAGTCTTGATTTCAATGTATTTAACGAGGCCGCTGAAACTACATACTCTGTGAGGGTGTTCCACCGGTTCACTACCCTGTGCCTGAAATAACTCCTTCGTTGTCTTGTAGTCACGCGTTCCTTCTTGAGTGTCAGGCTGTGTCCCTGGTTACCGTACTGTGGTCCGGCTCATGTAGCATTCTATCAACTTTATAGATTCCATGGAGGCATTTGTAGGTTTCAATCATGTCTCCTCTTGCTCTTCCATGGTAGAGGTTTAGCTACTTAAGCGCTCTGAGCATGTCACCAGCAATGCAACGAATATCTATGACAACCACCACGCTTACAGGATTGCGTCGTGCTGCGGATATATCGTGGATTCGTGCTCGGCTTTGGACCCCTTTCTGCTTCTACCTTCTCCTTTCTCCCTCCCTCACTCCACCCCATTCTCCTCCCCCTCCCTCTCCCTCTCCTCATTCTATTTGATATATATATATATATATATATATATATATATATATATATATATATGTATGTATGTATGTATGTATGTATGTATGTATGTATGTATGTATGTATGTATGTATGTATGTATGTATGTATGTATGTATGTATGTATGTATGTATGTATGTATATATATACATATATATATATATATATATATATATATATATATATATATATATATATATATATATATATATATACATATACATATACATAATTATATATATATATATATATATATATATATATATATATATATATATATATATATATATATATATATATATATATATATATATATATATATATATATATATATTATTATTATTATTATTATTATTTCTCCCCAACATCTCCACTTGCGTACCCTCTTTGAGGTTATGTCCCTCCCTCTTTCCCTGTTTGCCATCCTTCCCACCTGTCCGGGTGACCAGCCAGCGCCTTTAGGACGATGACAAGTGTAGCTACCCGTGTGAACACGGAGCCGAGACAAACAAATCGCGCCGTCGATTGAGCGGAATCGGTACGTCGCTGATGAGGCTAATCGAAACAGCGATCACGTGGATACTTCCTCATCACGCCCTCTCTATTAGCCTTGTCCTAGCGCGTCGCCATTGACCTGAGCGACTGCTGGTCGCTCCGACGTGACATGGGCGATTGGTCATTTCGTAGGAAGCTTCACGACAAAGATTACACTCACGAGGCGTCGTTCCACGGCAGTATACTTGCCCATTCATTGCATCACATTCTGCATTATTGTCGCTGTATAATTCAACACACAGACGTGCAGATGTTAAGCACTAATGCTAAAATTAATTATTTACTTGCACAGGCCTGTCCAATACATGTCCACTGTTTTTCGTTTTTTCGATACCTTGCCTGGTGCAGCGTTGGTCTGTCCTCCTCAATGGGTGTTTGTTTGCGATCTTGTCTTGCCACTTAATTTTGTGGGTATATCTGAGACAGTTGTTTATAAATGTTTGACGTTTATTTTCTTGTTGTTTTTCTTGGTTTAATCTCCGAGTCTCCGAGCCACAGAGCAATGCCTTTCATTAAGGTGGTGCACGTCCTTTCCAATCGTGCATTTGCTCAAACAACTAATGTTCTACAAGTGTCGTATCCTATCAAATGTGTGAATAACGAGCACACAAACTATATTGTGTTGTTTATTGGCACGATATTTCAAATCGTCGAAGCTTTGAACCCACACAAACACCAGACTATATTATGATGTTTAATAGATGGAACACTGGAATCCAGTTGTCGTATAGACATAGGCCTGTATACGCTGGGTAGCGGTTTCAAACACCAACACGACTTCTCTGGGAAGTATTCGGCCACGCTGCAATTACTGCGCGAAGACTATCCGTTCACATATCCACCGCTGTCTATTGCCAGGTACTCATTTATACAGGTGGGTGAACTGCAGCAACGTGGGGTGAACGAAATTTCCCAAGCTTCGAAACGGCAGCAAGGGAAAGCGAACCGGGATTCTGTCGATTGAGAGTCCGGTGGTTTAACCACAGAGCCACCGCGCTCCGCACCGACGGTACATGTGGATGAACGGAACATGGCACAATATATCAACTATACGTGAGTGTGATGAACCGTTCTCCACACTACGCTACTTCGGACGACGACGGGAACAAACGCTTTCTCGACAGCGCCGCTTTTTCGTCGACCTAAACAAAGAGGCAATGTCACGCTACGGTGATTTTAATGCATGCCAACAACGGCTTCTCCGTTGAGATACATCCACCAGCGACCTAGAGATCAATCCTGCGATGTCAGTCGCGCAGAAATAAGTACGATTTCATTGCCGCATTACGACTGAGGCGCATCGGGGGAGATAATAACGTGTCAGACGTAGCCGGCGTGTGATCATTCACATTGCGATCTGTGGCAAACTGTCGTCAAGACTTGACCGGCGGTCTATGGTGCTGACAGATGCGCTTGCTGTTCGATGTATGACGCCCCGGTGGTCATCTCTCCGTATGCGGGGGGCCGCTTTGTGTCGCCGCCTTATTCCGACAGGTTTAACTACTCGGAGGAAATTAATACAAGCTGTCGATTAGCACAATTCGATCGTTGTGCTGAAGTATTTTGCTGTGGCCACGGTGTGTAAGCGAAACCTCGTCTGATAGACATCATGTTGGTCAGGGTCTGTCTTTGGAACTGATCACATTATACATAAATCTGGAGTAACTGACCCGGGTTATTCTCCTCAGTTATTGTCGTGTCAAACACAGTGCTTTCTAATACACAACTATTACTATGACATTCGATCATTGTTGCACATCAAGACGGATTAAACATTACACGTATATAGAACTGTGTTTGCGCTGTAGTGCTAGGTCTACGTAGCGATTGCATTAACTCTCTTGAAATGTAAAATCTCAACAACTAATTGATACGACGGCGCAGCGCCGGCATACATGTGAACAGTTTCATAAAACATGACAAACTGCACGACATGCGCCTCTATCTACATGGCCGAACCCCCCGGCGTTCAAGATGTCGCGAATGAATATTCAAGATCAACTGCGAAACTGAAAATCAGACCAAAATCGCCCCTTCGACGTCGCGTTTGATGAGGAAACGCGATTATGAATTCCGGGCGTCCGCGAGCGTCCCTGCGCACAGGCCGGAATAACCATCCGTCGAATTAATTAGAGCATTGCAGCGCCGTAACGAAACTAATCTACCGCCGCGGCCGACGTGTCGTCTGCTCAGCGGCGATTGGCGGCAAAACGCCATTTTCCGCCTGATAGCGTTCGCTGCCGCTTGATCTTCCAGAACCGTCGGTGTCTCTCTCTCTCGTCGCGCGCGTCGCTCTAACTCGGCACCTTTGATGCATCGTCAGTCGACGAAAGCTCGTCATAGCCGGTCAAACCAGCCAGGCATGGTCGCATCAGACTAATGGAATCAACTCATTCATATTCAATTTGGGAGCACTGATAAACTGATGCAATTTTCTAGCGGTCGATCACATACAACTTTACCGTGATTCGGACATGTGATCTTCTTAATCTATCACATTTAATGTTATTGGTATTATTGGCCTGCGCGTATGTGTGTGTGTGTGTGTGTGTGTGTGTGTGTGTGCGTGCGTGCGTGCGTGCGTGCGTGCGTGCGTGCGTGCGTGCGTGCGTGCGTGCGTGCGTGCGTGCGTGCGTGCGTTCAAGAAAGCGTCTAATCTTTCAAGGTAGATAAATGGCAAGTGTTTAAATTGTGGAATTTCTATCGGCGTCGGCGTGTCGGACTTTGTATTGCACTGAGTCGCACTTGTTCTTGCGTCGCCTTGTTTGTTATTTTAGTCTCTAGCGGTCTAACCAACACACGTTTTATTCGAGAAAAGGGCCCCAAGCATGACCATCTTCAAGACATTTGGCCTGCTGCTACTAATTGCGTTGATTTAACAGCAGTATCAACAAGGTACATAGGTACAAGAGAGCTTCCACAAAAACAAGTTCAATGTATAATCCATAAGGTTATACGTTATACGTCGAACATCCGGACGGAAAAAAAATCCACGCAGCACCCAACTGTTATTTTATGCAACCTTTATTAGAATGTGACTTTACTGCATGGCTACTAGATGGCGACACGGACTCAGCAAACTTGTCTGCTGTAGAAAATTGACTGGGCGCTTCAGTCCTTTGTTCCAACAACCACCAGTTTCCCCTGCGTTCCAGTCCCCGAGAGTTTGGACGCCAGTAACGTCGAAGTGGATTTTTACGAAATAAAATTATACATTACGTTCCCAAAACATTGCCACTGCGCTAGACAACCCTCCACGGACGTTCTCTGCGCTTCATTGTTCTCCGCTTGTTTCGTCAACTGGACAGATCGTCGCCTGATCTTTTCACGTCCATCCATCACGCCAAGACATGCTAATACCCGTTTAATTGGTTCGTTTCGGTGCGCTATGGCAGGACGGGGCCCGATTCTCTCGTCAGTCGCCACTGAGCCAGGCAAATTGATTCCTGACGCGAATTCGATTGCTTCGGAGGATAAGCGGCTGCCGTCGGAGATCAGACCCGTCGCAGGAAATCTAATTCATTTGGACGACGTTGTCGTTTCGATTGGCACGCGTTATTCCGTGATTTAATGTTTGTCGAGTTAATGAATGAAGCGAGGGATTGGGGGATTATGTTCGTAGGTCGACCCTGGCCTGGCGTGCTGCTGCTGGTGTAGTTATACTTCAAAACACCATCCAACGAAACACTGTACTGGCCAAGTTCAAGACGCTACAGTGGCCAAGTTCAAAACACTCAGCTAGTAGGTTCAAAACACTCAGCTAGTAAGTTCAAAACACTCATAACATAACATTTAAAGTGCAATGTGAACAGATGCAAGTTATCAACTTAAAAGCACAGTCAAATACCAATTAAAGAACCAATTAATCGACATGTTAAAATAAACAAACATAAACATGTTAGTATGTACCTTTCAATCACATGACACATAATGTACCTTTCAATCACATTACAAATAATGTACCTTTCAATCACATTACACATAATATACCTTCCAATCACATTACACATAATGTACCTTTCAATCACATTACACATAATGCCATAACAAAAAAACGCTTGGGCAAGTTAAACATCCAAGTGAGAAAAGCCAAGATGGTCGTCACGGAATCGGAAAATCAACATATTCTGATATATTCTCAAACATATAAGATACAAACATAATTAACATTTTAAAATACATTTTGAGACATGAGGAGTTCAACGCTGCCATTATTGTTTTTAAACAAAGAAACCAAAATGGCAGCCATATATGTACAAAAATGTTCGCCGATGATACAAATTACGACTAAGCCTCAAGTTCGGAAACCAAGTAACATAAAATCATGACTACATTAACTTTCCATGCATTTTGTATGTGCAGGAAATGTGCATTTTACTTTGTCGTAGCTAGAACACGCGAGTGTCTATAACTCAATACATTTCGTGTTTCTAATGTATATTCAAATAAAAGAAAGTAACTACCATAAAATGGATGGTCTTGGACTTAAACATGCAATCCATATAGGTAATTCCTTTGTTGTTCGGTCTCGTGTCCGACTCCCGTGGTCGTAACGATAGTTTCAATTATGCAAACAGTGTGTTAGTCTACATATTTGCATTATGGGCAATAGTGCGCTGCCCTTCAATTGTCCATCGACTGTAATTGGGACCACTGGTTGTATGCCAAATTGAAACATTCGTATTTGTCGACCACCAGTGAAATGATTGAAAGCAACACACAGAAACGCGTTCACCGGGCTGAATCGCTTCGCGCCCAAACGCATCGGCCTTGACAGTATCGGTGTCACGGGCCGAAAGCATCCCCGTGCCAGAAGTAGACGTCTGCTGTCGGCCCGTGTAGTAAGGTGGTTTGCGGTAATGATACGTTTAATTTTGCGATAGTAATTGGCAGTATGCATCACATAACCAGAATTGAATATATTGTGTAACTATTAAGCTATTTTTGGTGATTTTGAGCCCATTGTTTCCAGGGTGGTGTATATCCAACGTTACATAGTGGAACAGTTCGCTGCGTTGTTCATAAGCACTGCCGGTGTCGTGCTAAAATGTCCGCCCGATTCACATGAAATACAGTTTTAATAATACAGTTAGGTTTACAGAACTAAAACTTAATGCTTTACCATTGCGAACTCATAAACACCGGGAGGTAACTGCGCTTGCACATTGTAAAACTGACTCTGGCACGGGGGACACGAGTCGTTGTTCACTGCGCTTCCTTGCGCAGTACGGGTCTGCCTACTTCTGACAAGGGGACACTTTCGGCTCGTGACGCCGGGTTGAATTGCACCTGGTTAGACTGCACCATTCACTTACCGTCTTTGTTCATTCCCATCTGCAAGCACTTCTTGAGACGACACGCCTGGCACTGGTTACGGTGAGCTTTATCGACGACACACATGCCCGTGCCCGCTTGACACCTGCAAGCATAGGCCCAAGTCAGTCCGTGTCCTCGGTGCACTAGCACCTGGCGCCGTCGTCAGTAGCAACTGACGCTGTCGTCAGTAGCAACCAGCACCGTTGTCACTAGCAACTGGCATCGTCGTCACTAACAACTGGCGCCATCGTTACTAGCAAATGGCGTGCGGACGTGCGTGCGTGCGTGCGTGCGTGCGTGCGTGCGTGCGTGCGTGCGTGCGTGCGTGCGTGCGTGCGTGCGTGCGTGCGTGTTAGTTATGTTCAATATTTGATTGAGAAAGGTGATTGAAAAAAAGTGTTGGTGCAATAATGGCGTCCTAACGCTTCTAGCAATTGCAGAACGGCATCGTCAGTTAGACCGGTCTACGGCAACCAAAAGTCGTTGACTGGTCACTGTGAATGACTGACAGGTCTTATATATAAGCTTTCAGAGATTGATTATCGACAATCGTAAAATGCTGTCATTAGACAGTTTCAGCAAAACATTTCATGCTGCGAACGTTTTTTTAACACTTAACGTTATAACCTATTATTCTAACTTATCCATAATTATGCGTAGTCGTAATGCAGTTTCAAGCTGTCATATTGCCCAGTAAGCGCTAGTGTATTTCTTAACCGTCAATCATGCCGGGCTCCAGTGTCGTTTCCGATAGCGGGGGGGGGGGGGGGGTCGACTCGTTCTAAAGCGCATAAATGCAGTAAGCTTACTAGTAGTTACTACTGTTTTCTCTGTCCTTACATCGCATGAAAACATCGCATGTTTTCTTTGAAATAATGTGTAAAACTGATACGTAGCGTATAAACTAATGCAGGCCATTAAATCCGAATAACTTGCTGCTGAACAAGACAGCAACAGAATGATGGACTTGTTTAAAAGCTGAGGTTGAGGGCATTATTGAGAGAGATTTGTTCCATTAAGAAAACAAGGGAAAAGGTCCAGGAAGAAACACCTGTCAAAAGAAGGTATTAGAAAAAAAAATTCACAAGCAAATGCTGTGGGGAAGGGTATATGAACTCAATAGAAATGTAGAAGACTACACAAGCTACAAAGAGGCACTTGACCTACAACTGAAATTAGAAAATCCAAAAGAACCTTTGAAAACAAATGCAAGTAATATAAAATGATAGCAAGAGTAAACACAAGTTCAAGATAAGGTCGGATCACTGGAAAACAACAGTGGAAACATAAACGGGTATCAAATGGCAGAGGTCCTGATTAAGTATTTCAGCTCAGTTTTTACTACAGAAGATATCAACTCACCCCCAGTTCCAGTTACTAAATTTGAGGGCGATAAATCAGATCATTTAGGGCAGTTATTTGTCACTTTAGAAATGATAGCAAAGAAAATTAAGAAGATGATAAATCACCTGGAGTTGGTGGGATACCACCAAAATATGGAAATTGTAAAGCAAATTAGTACACCACTTGTAAAAGTGTATGACTTTTCACTACAAGACGGAATAGTTCTTTCACTTGGAAAGAAGCAAAACACATTTCGCTGCTATATAAAAAGGGATCGATGAAAAAAATTACAGACCAGTGAGCTTAACATCAAAGCGCTAGAAACATTAATTAGAGACCACATGGTGGAATTACTTGTAAAACATCAGTTAATAAATACATCTCAACATCGGTTCCTAAAAAGCAAGGTCATGTCTAACCAATCTCTTATGTTTTTTTGGAAAAAAATACAAAGTAGGTAAATGATGGGTCACCAGTGGATGTTGTCTACTTAGATTTGCAGAAAGCTTTCGAAAAAGTGCCACATCAAAGATTGTTACTTAAACTAAAATCCCATGTCATAGGTAATGGTGTAATTAACTGGATATAAAAGTAGCTTACACACAGAAGACAGAGAGTATTGGTAGATGGTGAGATTTCAAACTGGAAATATGTTTTGAGTGAGGTACCACAGGAAAGACATAGACAACCTAGAAATAATACAACGAAGAGCAACTAAAAATATTACAGATTTAAGATACCTTAGTTTTGAAAGCCGCTTATTAGAATGTCGTTTGACAACACTAGAAGCCAGGAGACTAAGAGGAGACCAAACAAAATTGTTTAAAATAGTGAATGGTTATGAGAATATTAGGAATGTGTTCTTCAAACTTAAATAAGGCAGTAGAACCAGAGGACACAAAGCAGCATTAGTTAAGTTGGACATGAGAAAGTACTCTTTCTCACAGAGGGTGAGAAATGAACGGAACAAACTGCCAAATGATTATGTGAATGCTAGTAGTGGGAATATGCTTAAAAATAGAATTGACAGATGTCTGATAAGGGTTTGTTTGGACTCTCGATAAGCCTTGTCCCCTTGCCATCTGGAACTTGTACTTTGGGGTGGAAATCTTGTTAAATCTTGCGTATGCGTATATCTCGGCGCGAAAGTTATTGAGAACATGTGACCTGGAAAACCAGTTTACGTCAGTTCCTATAAGTTATGGACCAAATGATACGTGGAGCGAAACTGTTATGGCTGAAACTGTTTATTTTCTTAAATATTGGATAACAGCAACCATTAAACTCAGCCAATGTAATTTGATAGCATGATCGCTCATGTTGTGTTTCAAACAAACCAACAATAGCCCTATAAACTAGTTCCGTTAACGAAAATGTGACAATTGGCAGCGTGCGACTGTCGTAAGTCCGTGCAGGGTTCTGACAAACAGGAGGCCACTTAAATGGCAAAACATTTGACATTTCGCGTTTAGGTGGAACCAGCCTAATCCCTCGGCGGTCGCGTTGAGCGTGCAGCGCGAGCGACGTCGCAATGTCTACGGAAGAGACGGGTCGTTGTGGTTTTCGCATTAAAATTGCAACGGATGAAATGTCAGCGTGACGATTAGTTCGTGTGACACTGATACGGTCGACTAGATACTCCTGGCATCATAGGTCAGTTTCGTTCGCGGCTTCTCTCTCCCGCAGCAGATATTAAATTCACCGTTCGATTCAGGCTGAGTTATTTTGCATATTTTCAGTTAGACGCTCATAGATCACACCCGGAAAACTGGTAACAGAAAACTGTACGATTGCAAAGGAATCCCTATGATCATCTACGTCCGCTCCATTGTTTGCTGCGCACGCTTAAAACGAGGTCGTCGTACAAACTGGGAAATATTGATTGGAATTATCGCGAGACTTTGGTGCAAATGACTGCATGCGCACAGCTAAAATATTTGCGAGAGTTGTTCTTCGGACATGTTTTGAACTGATGATATGTTATTCAACTGATGAACTGATGATATGTTATTCAACTGAGGAACTGATGATCTGTTATTCAACAGATGAATTGATGATATTTTGTTCAAAACAAACGCGGTCCGTATCATGTAATACAAAAAGCCTTCTACACAAAATACGTAAAACGGCAAGGGGTGTCTATTATGCCCGTTAGACCGTCTCATTTAAGAAAATCCGTAAAACTTACGGGTAAACCGTAAGCGTTGACACCTATGTTCATGCGATTAAGGCTGGCATGACATCCAGTGGATATTATTTTACAATACATTTTAAATGGTGCGCGCATGCATACGCGGGTAGCCCAAATTGAAAGGTCTAGGTTCAATAAGGACGCATGCAAGAACACCAAGCACAAAAACGCGCGCGCATTCAGCTATATGCGCATGTACAGACACGCACGCACGCACGCACGCACGCACGCACGCACGCACGCACGCACGCACGCACGCACGCACGCACGCACGCACGCACGCACGCACGCACGCACACACACACACACACACACACACCTGTAGATGAGTTTCCTGCGGACGCTCCTCTTGAAGAAGCCGCTGCAGCCGTTGCAGGCGAGGATGCCGTAGTGCTTGCCGCTCGACAGGTCTCCGCACACGACACACGCCAGACCGGGCGAGTTCCGCTTCATCGGCCCGAGTCCCGGGCTCGTTTCGCCGCACACCGTCACGGCCGACACCCCCCCGATGCACCCCACCGCAGACACAGAGAATGGCGGCGGCTGTGGCGACATGGCTGACACGCTGACAGGCGACAAGTGGAGTCGAAGACCCGCATCAATGATGGGAGGAGGCGACTGCGACAGAGACGCCGATGACGGTTGTCGGACGAGTTGTGTCGGCTTCAGCGACGGCTGGTGGTTGGCAGGCGACGGCTGGCCACTGCCGAACGACTCGGCGTAAGGGGACGACGATTCGACTGGAAAGTGATACCAATTATTCACTATTTAACAAGATTTGACAGGAGTCAACAAGAGTTAACAAGATTCAACGAGAGTCAACAAGAGTTAACATGCGTCAACAAGCATAAACAATCGTCAACACGAATTAACAAAGAGCCAACAAGAGATAACAAGAGTTAACATGCGTCAACAAGTATAAACAATCGTCAACACGAATTAACAAAGAGCCAACAAGAGTCAACAAGAGTTAACATGCGTCAACAAGCATAAACAAGCGTCAACACGAATTAACAAAGAGCCAACAAGAGTCAACAAGAGTTAACATGCGTCAACAAGCATAAACAAGCGTAAACACGAATTAACAAAGAGCCAACAAGAGATAAAAAGAGTTAACATGCGTCAACAAGTATAAACAATCGTCAACACGAATTAACAAAGAGCCAACAAGAGTCAACAAGAGTTAACATGCGTCAACAAACATAAATAAGCGTCAACACGAATTAACAAAGAGCCAACAAGAGATAACAAGAGTTAACATGCGTCAACAAGCATAAACAAGCGTAAACACGAATTAACAAAGAGCCAACAAGAGATAACAAGAGTTAACATGCGTCAACAAGTATAAACAATCGTCAACACGAATTAACAAAGAGCCAACAAGAGTCAACAAGAGTTAACATGCGTCAACAAGCATAAACAAGCGTAAACACGAATTAACAAAGAGCCAACAAGAGATAACAAGAGTTAACATGCGTCAACAAGTATAAACAATCGTCAACACGAATTAACAAAGAGCCAACAAGAGTCAACAAGAGTTAACATGCGTCAACAAGCATAAACAAGCGTAAACACGAATTAACAAAGAGCCAACAAGAGATAACAAGAGTTAACATGCGTCAACAAGTATAAACAATCGTCAACACGAATTAACAAAGAGCCAACAAGAGTCAACAAGAGTTAACATGCGTCAACAAGCATAAACAAGCGTAAACACGAATTAACAAAGAGCCAACAAGAGATAACAAGAGTTAACATGCGTCAACAAGTATAAACAATCGTCAACACGAATTAACAAAGAGCCAACAAGAGTTAACATGCGTCAACAAGTATAAACAATCGTCAACACGAATTAACACAGAGTTAACAAGAGTTTACAAGAAAGATATAAGAAACATTTTACAAGAAACATTTAACGAGAAACATTTGACTAGGTTTCACAATATTTCACCAGATTTAACAAGACGTAAACAAGATTTAGCATGAATTAACAATACATTTTTTTAACTAGATTTCACAAAGCAAAACAGTTCCAGATTGTAAGTGGACAATATTTCATCTATGTGTAACCCGCCTATGTGAAATATCTGTAAATTTTATTTTAAAACATATTCGTGATGCTGGCATTAACACAATCAGTAGATAATTTGTTCCATTCATTTGTCATCCTCTGTAAGAATTAATACTTGCCAATATTATATCTGTTCATTTATGTTATTTTGTGTCCGCTATTTCTAAATCATAATACCTTTCATATGTTTGAAGAAAATAGTTCTGTCAATAACTTCAACACACATTATGATGTGTATACAACGTGCAGTCGTGCCAAACATTTCAGAAATTTATCTATATTTATTATTTTACATTAAACCTGCTATATGTGCTTAAGGCCCATTACCTAATTTACATGGATTCTATTTTGTGACTATTATTCATACCCCATTTAATATTGGGGCGCGTTTCTAAATGCCAGATTTAATTTGTTCTCATTCAATGCTTCTAGATTCTCTATATTGGGCGTTTTGTAGGCTCGGAATTAATCAGTAATGTAATTTAAGATCTATACATTTTGCTGCGAACAGAGACTGCACAAAAATCATGTTCTGTCTAATAACTCAACGAGTCTGCGCGTTAATTCTAAATCCAGAAACAACTGTTTCTCACATGATCACTCATATATATGTGTAATCTAAGCAGTACGTAAAGAACCATTTTAAATTAAGGCTCGGAATTAACCAATAATGTAATTTCGGTTCTACATTTTGTACGCACGCACGCACGCACGCACGCACGCACGCACGCACGCACGCACGCACGCACGCACACCACACCACACGCACGCACGCACGCACGCACGCACACACACACACACACACACACACGCGCGCGCGCGCGTATATATATATATATATATATATATATATATATATATATATATATATATATATATATATATATATATATTGACTGATATGTGTTGACTTGGATTGAACAATCGCTGTGTAACTATCGACCTTATGGAAACAGCTCATCAATACGTAGTCGTCGTCGTTATCATCGTCATTGATCGGCCGACCAATGATGATGATAACGACGACGATGACGACGATGAATACGACGATTATTATAGTGCGGGTGATGATGATGATGATGATGATTATGATGATTGTGATGATGATGATGATGATGGTGGGTAACCAAAAAACTATAACAAACTTTGACATTTAACCTTTAGAAAAACTGCCATTGAATAACCGGTCGACATTTGGAGACTCTGTACCCGACATAATATTCCGTCGGTCATCGGCTTTACGCCACAGCGCCGCGATGACCCGCCAAGTGGACTACGCGAGCTGTTCGCCATTTTACTGCACCGCGAATCGATCGACTAATGAAATTATGAACTTCACGCTTCGTGAACGTTGCTGCTCGGCTTAATTCATAGAAGTAATTAACTAATGTGATTCAGTTTAAATTTCGCATAACTCTGACAAAGTCATCCCATCTGGCCGCCGTCTGGGCCGAAGGAAGCCGAGAACCGGAGAAAACGTTCGGCAGCTGCAAGTTTGTTGTGTTCTCTGGCCCAGTGGTAGCACAAAGACACCTACAAGTTTGTTGTGTTCTCTGGCCCAGTGGTAGCACAAAGACACTTACAAGTTTGTTGTGTTCTCTGGCCCGGTGGTAGCACAAAGACACTTACAAGTTTGTTGTGTTCTCTGGCCCGGTGGTAGCACAAAGACACTTACAAGTTTGTTGTGTTCTCTGGCCCGGTGGTAGCACAAAGACACTTACAAGTTTGTTGTGTTCTCTGGCCCGGTGGTAGCACAAAGACACTTACAAGTTTGTTGTGTTCTCTGGCCCGGTGGTAGCACAAAGACACTTACAAGTTTGTTGTGTTCTCTGGCCCGGTGGTAGCACAAAGACACTTACAAGTTTGTTGTGTTCTCTGGCCCGGTGGTAGCACAAAGACACTTACAAGTCCCTCCTCAATTTGATTTTTTTTCGCTCGTTTCATTTCGTACCCAAGTCATGCAAAAAAACCTATGTCTAATATCAGCTACGACATTCGGGTTCTTCTGTGCACATGTTCTTGGTGAAATAATTTGAGAAACCATTAAATTATTTTTGACCGGGTCTGGTCAATTGTAAAATGGAAAAAGTTTCTCAGCCGCTGTAACACAATAACATGTTCTGTTCATTTGTGGCAAGTTATCGGATCTAACGGTCGAAGTCAATTATTTCGTTGGTTTTGACAACGGTATAAACACTGTTTTATTAAACCGACTGCAAATAATACTATTCACACTTAATAATAATACTTAATTAAACTATTCAGACAGTACGTATCTGAACATCAACGAACTTGATTGATGCTGGACTAAACGAATTGAGGAGGGACTTTTAGGGAATAGACGTATCCAATAATAAATATAACGGTCCTTTTTTATATCCCTTTTGGCTGACTATAGACTGAATAATAAAATGCAAACCATTTCAAATATACTAATCGGTTTTCAAGAAACCAGAGAGAAGAAGACATCGCTAGACATATTTTGTTTTCTAGCGTAGGTTGCACGCGTACATATAATTCCCTGTTATGATAAATAACACGAATAATTATTTTAGCTAAAACTTACATGTTCCCTGCCGTGCTGGAGAAAGGCGCACTACATTTGCTGGTCTTCATCGAAAACCCACCATTTTACAGAGTTCGTGCATTGCTGGTTTTTTGTTTGTCACGCGATGTTAGATTAAGATCGACAAACAATAGCAAAAGCGTGAAGCGCGTATGCAATGCATAGGGGTGATATGGATAAATATCAATCGGGAAGCAGCAGTTTATGGATACATATTTTAATACATATACATAAAAAGCAAGATAGTAACATTATTACATATACAATCTTTTGTAAATATAGTATGCATTGTCAGATAGGGAATGTTTCAAAATTTGCAATCATTGAATTTCATGCTCACTAATTTCGCAAGGCTATGACATTTTGATTTGTCGTCATACGGGGCCAATAATACACCATTTTCGTATTACAGTGTCGTGATATAGGAAACGTGTTGGCAATGGTTACATGTCAAATCACCCAATCAACCACACGGATAAAATGCCTCGTACAACAAGTTTATGTTTTACAAATATGTGCTCTCGGGTTTTTTGTTGGATAGTTCCTCAAACAGAATTATTGTTAGTGCTGCAGCGGCAATAAACGGAGTTTCGTCTCGATCGTAATTACTACACTAACCAGGAAGGATATAGAACTAACTGCTAACATTTATTTGTTTTGCGTACAAGTTAAGTAAACTGTTTAAAATTTACGGTTTGTTTCTGTGTTGTGGGTTCGACTTAATGAAGTGACGGCTCCTGTCCCTGGAGAATAACGGTGGAACTAATTAATTATGCCGGTTATTTTACCCCGTGTGGAAATTTAGTCCAATCTACCCTAACAGTAACTGCCAAAAAACGACTCTCCTGATTATTTAACTATAATGTAAAAAGGGTCTATGATCACATGACGCGGCGTCCCATATTGTCACACGAGGGTTGAACTAATGTGTGTTCAAATGACAGCTACCGTCGGGCATTACGTAATCGCAGCGCAGCCAGCAATTTATGACGTAACGAGCGGCGCTAAATCAGGAGCACGTGCGCGCGCGCTGGCGGCTGTCGCAGCGGGAAATGTTGGGCGCTACAAAGTGGCCTATAATTAGTATCGAATTAAACCAGTTAGAACTCGTTTGTTAAACGCAGCGATCGGACGGCGCTTGCTTGCTGATCCGATACAGATTTGCAGCATCGCGCAGCGTCGTTAGCCGGTGGTTTAGCATCGTTATTCCGGCTCTTTGTTTTACACTGAAAGTACAACGATTTTCATTGGCTAACTGGTATGGAACAAGCTGGGGTTTCGTATAATTAAAATGCCATATTTCTGTGATTTTTGGATCTCAAAGTACAAATAAAATTAACAATGTTATATTTCATGCTTTAGTATTTATCGCTGCAGTATGTCTACCGTCAGAAATGGTATAAAACGGGAATTTGACAGGTCAATTTACCATCCGACGAAAAACCATTTCACCTTCAAAAGTGAAGATTTATTCGTCTGCCTTTTATTGTCGAGCAGCGATCGCCAAATCGTGTATTTTCTACAATACTAAGACATGAAAGATCACCATGGTAACAAGGATATTATGCTTCACCTATCGATATGTTATAAATACAAATACATTCAGTGTTGCAATGTTCAACGTCAGTCGCAATGTCCCATAAAACAATTATTCGGTTAACCAATGAAAATCTTTGTACATTCCTTTTAGAGGTCAGACAACAGTTATACTTCCAGGCATAGTGCTTAAAATACGCAATTTAGCCGATTTCAGTTATTTTATTGGCAAATAAATAACTGCATTCATTCAGCATGGTTGGACATTTCAAAATGTCGCACCTCTGGCAGTGAGATGTCGCAGTATGAAGCGGATTCGAAGACGCGTAGGTATTTTGGTGGTGACATTCCTGAAACACCGGTAGGCGTATTAATATTTGGCGAAAACTGCCGATTTTATGGTAGGCGCATTTGCGACATAAACAAAGGAGATGGAGGTATATGATTTTGACGAAACTTGCTCAGAATAACAATGACGTGACGGTCCAGTTTTCATGATCAGACAAAACGTCAACATGGCCACCAATGCTGTAATACATTGTGGGCAGACCTCTTTAGGGCAGTTTAACAACAGTTGGTACTATAAGTCTATGCACCCCCTAACCAGCTGCATGCCCATTCGCCACGGACACACTACAGCGGCAGCAAATAGAGTGGACGTCGGGCGGATGTCGGGCGGTGGCGGAGGCGGTAACGTGATTGACTTGAGCGTTCTGACGCGACGCACGGACAGTGGTTGCTGGTCAGTCTGCGTCCAGCGGCCGCATGAATGATCTTTGCCAATATCGATGTATATTTTGACTGTCAGTGGATTTCATTCTGACGTCGAATTCCACCGACGGGCGCCGCACGTAATCGGGGAAACGAATACGACAGCTAATCCGTTCTATCAGAAATGCCGTCGTTCGCACTGTGATCATCTAAATTCACCGTCCCTGGCACGTCACGGAGGACGAGGCTACAAATGTCATGCTAATCCATCCGATAATCAGCTGTGAGTTTCGATGCAATGTATCACTTGGAAAATGAAGCCGGTTACATCCGTAAAGTCGGAACTTTGAAAAGAATTCCTTGATGGAATTACGGCTTTTTTTCATATTAAGGGGTTTGTATAGCACCGTGTAGATTGTTCGTTGATATTTCATATTACGTTAACAAAATTGTCAAGTCATAGTGAAAACATATATTTGTTGGACTGGGGTTGTCGTTTCCGCCTTACATGAAAATAAGTAGGCGAAATCGTGTTTGTCTCTAAAGATTTATTCCCTGAAAAAATTACCTCAATCAACCGTTGGTTGGTAACCCTAACCCTATATATATATATATATATATATAGGGTTAGGTAACCCTAACCCTATATATATATATATATATATATATAGGGTTAGGGTTACCGCTAGGGATTGAGTTTCGGTTAGGGTTAGGGTATTCTAACCGGTTGATTGCACTAAATGCCTCCATAAATAAACCTTGTCTGATGAATATATCACAATGAAAATGTTATGAAATTCGGGTACATTTTTATATTATGTATGATGATAAAAGATTGCTCTGAAATTTGAACACAACTTTTTCTCAATAAACCTAACACCTTAGCTCTGAAATTATGTATTTTCCATAATTATCATGCATGCAGGGGTATCCGCATGAATTTGTCCATGGAGGGGCAAGAAAGAAGAATATATATATATATATATATATATATATATATATATATATATAGATGTAAAAGTAACACATACTTTTAGCTCATGAATATATGTCCGAACAAAATTCCACGAACATATGTCTGAAATTCCAGATCGGGGGCAAGTGCCCCCCTTGCCCCCCCCCCCGCGGACGCCCATGTATGCATGTTATGGGTGGCATTGTTGGTATTGTTGGGTAAGAGAGACTTTTCTGTTTTCCATGACATTTCATCGTACAAGCATCTAACTAATTGCGGATGAAATGGCAGTGTTTAGTAATTGTGCACCGTGTTAGATCTGCACTTTAAGCTTAATCAAATGGCTACAAACCGCTAAAATAAGTCGAGTCCACACTAACCTTCTCGGGGATCGTTCTTATAAAACCGCGCCGTTGACAGATCCGTAACTTCCATTCCGGTTTCCGGCATTGTCGTCATTGTGACAAACTGTCGGGCAACAATCTCTACTTGCAGCACGCGACACTCGAATGCTAACGCGGACTCTCACTGCGGCGTTCAATCAGTGACAGACAAATTTAAACAGATACTGTTTGATCGTTATGTCACCATATTCAATATTGCCCGCGTGGCGGATGGTGGTCGGACGGTGCCATTTTCCGTGGGGGTGACAGGTTGGAAGAACTCGTATAGATCTTCTAATTAACCACTGCCATTGGTGGCAGAGTGGACTAAACACAAACTGAGAGATTGGTTACACATAATTACGTATCGGTTGTACATAATAATGTTGACTTATCAAGCCAAAACTAATAAAGTAAATAAACCCAATTTCTCATAATGCTTCCTGTAATTAATTTTTTTATTGTTTCTTAATCAATACTGTGGTGTTATTTTTCTAATAAATTTAGACCCGTGTCTTTAAAACGGCATATCACGTAATATATTGAGAACCTTATTTAGAATTCAACCTGCTACCAGTGTAGCTATGCTGTGGCTTTAAGAACGATGCACGATTTAATATATAATGTTTGCATTACTTATATGTATACGTTTCTAGTGTGAAGCTACGTTGCTGTTACATTAATATGATACAAACAGTTGCTATGTCATTATTCAGAACCATATCTGAAACATTACTCGAACCATGTTAAAGTCTCCATATTAAAACCACAACAGGCGTTATTCCTCCTTGTCTCTGTCCATGTATTCGTGTGAACTTTTTAATCGGATCCAGTATTATACACTTTATTGTCTATAGTCATTTTGATTTATTGCGTACTTAACTGTTAAATCAGCGCACGTTTAATAGCTGTTTTGCCGTCATGCCGAGCACAAAGTATATCAGATGAACTTGACTCGTCTACCTACCCTATCCTTGTTTCAGAATTGACTCTCTCTCTCTCAGCGCCGCCTTGACCATCAGAATTCGACGGTAAATCACGGTCGCATGATTTCTCCTATTGGCTGTAGTCACGTCGCCAGGCTGCGCTCGGATTGGTCCGCCTTGCCGCGACGGTTTAATTTGCTCATGATGACGGCTGTCAATCAATGCGCACAAGGGTGTGGTTTTAGCACGCGCGGTCGCGTAGCCAGTACACGAGTATTGACTGATCAGTTGGCCATGGTTTTTGGTAAACACCGTAAATGTGGAAGACACACATAACATGTTATTTTATGTCAGACACCTAAAAAGTGACATTATGTCAGCTTGTCAGACATGACATTGATTTATTACATCCACTTCATAAAAAAATCCTAACGATCTTAGCGCGTGCCAGTGGAAGGTGTTGAAACTCAGTCGTCCAGTCAAATGGCAGCGGGCGAAAAGCTGTTCAATTAGAACTACAAAAGTGTTATTGCGCCAGTGTCCCAAAGAGTGTACGATAGGGGACACAAGTGATTCTTCTTTCGAGGCGATAGTTGGCGAAATAATGCACTTCCGAACCCCAAGTTGGGCACTCCATAACACGTTGAATGTACCTGTCATTGTAAAATAAACCACTGGTATTAGTATTAT
The DNA here is from genome assembly GCA_963662155.1 of Lamellibrachia columna. NCBI lineage: Eukaryota > Metazoa > Annelida > Polychaeta > Sabellida > Siboglinidae > Lamellibrachia > Lamellibrachia columna. The sequence continues at coordinate 35,410,097 of OY759273.1, read as the reverse complement.
TACATTTTAATGCTAATTGTTTTAATAGATAATAGAAGTAAATGTGTTATTGTTTGTTCTCTCGGTTCTAATTCCAAATGTGTTTACGCGTGAAATGCGGGCAGCGCGTCTTTGGGGCCGGAAGTGAGCATTTATGGGCTTCTTCTTCTCATGTCGTCATACTTTTCCTCGCCACATACTCTGACACAGGAGTTGTTCATTACCAAGTCGTATGGTCTGCATGGTTCTAGTAGTAGGGGGCATTCTAGCAGATGTTCCATCATTTGGGGGTCCTCTCCACAGTCACATTTAATGTTGACATCCTGGCGATACCCCTTGGGTGCTGGCTCATATTAGAATACGGGTTGGCGAGGGTCAATTCTGTTTGGATCTCTCTATTTTTGAGAAGGATGCCCGTCTGATCGATTGTGGAACAAAACTACACAGCAGATAAAGATCGTCCACTCGTCTTGGTTTGAGGCAACCAGTAATAGCTCTACAGGCCATGTTGAGTACTTCGTCCGTCTTCTTGGCATGCGTAGAGCGGCCCCATACAGGGCAGGATATTGTTCGTGGCTACTACCTTTGCCGTTGTTTTGATGACATGCTGTTTGTAGCTGAGGGTGAGGTCCAGTGTAACCCTAAGATACACTGGATTCGGATTGTGAGTCAGTTTTCTCCCATTCCAGCTGCCATTCAGCTGTCGGTTTGCATCCCTGTTATTAAGAGGAAAAACACTGATTTGTGTCTTCTCTGAATTTGGCCGCAGATGGTTGACGGCATAGTAGTTGATTAATCCATCGAGTGCATCAGTGATGGCACTTTCTCAAAGCATTGATCCTGTGATGCATTGCGGAGATTGTCGGCATATAGGAAACTTCTGATGTAGGATGTATCGGTTGGTCATTTGTATAGATATTAAACAGTAAGGGGGCAAGAACGCTGCGTTGAGGTAGTCCATTCTTCTGTCTGGGCCATTTGCTGCGTTTACCCGCAATGTCCACAAAGAAACGTCTACTGGCCAGCATGTTTTGAATCAATTTGGTCGATCTTACATCTTTTGTTATCTGGAATAACTTCTGCACAACAATCCTGTGATTGACCATATCATACGCCGCAGACAGGTCAACAAAGGCAGCGTCATTTGTTGACACTTTATCTACCCTTGATTAATGGAGTGAATCTCAGTGCAGTGCAGGTCTGCGTGCTCTGGAATAAGATGCTGATCTACAAAGGGGACAAACGATTTAGAATGAGTATCTCGTATATATGTGGCTAAGCAGGGCGATGGGTCGGAAGCTCTTGGAGTTGGCGGGATCTTTTCCACGCTTCAGCATAGCCACTATTCTAGCTTGTCTCCACAAGCTTTCTAGCTTGTCTAAGGTGTTGTTAGTACTCAAGCAGGTGTTGAAAATGTCTAATTCCAAGTGATTCAGTTGTTCACAGAGGATGCCATCAAGTCCGGCAGCTTTGTTCTGTTTCATCGTTTTGATGCCAAGTAAGAGTTCACTTGTGGTGATACGTCTAGTGAAGTTAGAGTCGTCCTGGTCATCTTCAGCAGGCTTTGGGAGTTTACCTCTGCTGGAACGACGCCCTGGGTTTCTTCGACCGTTTACGAAGAGCTGATGAGCAACTTCATATGTTGTAACCTCGTATCGAGGTTGTGTTATTGTGTAGTCATTTCCCAACATCTTTATGGTCTTCCATGCTTTCTGCAGCAGTGTGTCATGTTTGTAGACTCAGTCAGCTCTTGTTCATAAAAGTCTCTCTCCAGTTTCCAGGGTATCATGAATATCATTCCCAAACGGATTGGTTCGATAGCAGTTGATGTAGTCTGACATTCTTGGGATGTAGTTCGTCCTACAGGCTCTCGGGATATTGACTTTTTCATCCTCTTCACAAAAACATCATAGTTATTAGGGCAAGCTGGTAGGTCTTTGATTCAAGTATCTAAATCTATTGAGAATTTCTCCCAGTTTGCCTTTTTTAGGTTGAAGCAACGACGGAAGGGAACTGCACGAGGGGCACCCACTGTATGGACTTTGATTTCAATCGGTTGGTGCTAGAACTTTGGGATTGGGTCCAGGATTATTTTCTCACATTGGTTAGCAATACTGTTTTAGGCAAACACTGGGTCCGGGTTATACCAACGTCTCCATCTGCTGCTATTGAAGGAACTTGGAAGCTTTGCATCGTGGATGAGGGATAGCTGATTTGTATCGGACCAACTTTCAACTAATTCCGCATCATAGTCTGTCTCTGAATATCTCCCAAAGTACACTGTGGCTGTTGAAGTCAACAATCACCACAGTTACAGAGCAGAGTCATCAGTGACGTCAGCTGGGAAGGAGAACTCCTCATTGGGTGGCTAGTCGATTGCGCTTACAGAGTAAGCATGTTGAGGACTTCAATGTTACTGAGTTCTGACATGGAGGATTTATCAACATCAACTCTGGTGCGGACAAAAACATCACTGCCATACTGATCACGTGGTCTCTCTATCACTAGTGTCGTACCCTGGATTCTTGCGCGGATACTTGATGTCCCGCGGTGCGTCTCCTGTACGCAGAGAATGTCATATTTGTTTTTCGCACACGTATATGCCAAAAGCTTCTGAAAGACCTCCACCAATGGCTGAGATGAGGCCGACCCTGAGAAGGACCTACACTTGCGACATTGAAGCTCGCCGACATCTTGGTCTTGATTGGACTGTCACCTTTAGCACTCTCCAGAAGAGGTGGTGTAGAAGGATTCGCAGCAGAAGCCTGACAGGGTCGCGACGCGAACGCTCCTTCTATATCCCCATTTATGGGAAAATTTGTATAATACTTAAGATTACTGTTAAATAACCCTACGTCACGGGTGCGGTATTCTGGCAATATTCACTCGCCACATGAAAATGTATTTGTAAACACCTAATTCTATACTTGCCAATATGATATGACCATGCTGTTTGCGTCCAAGCTCAACTTATGTAACATATTTGGGCTTTTGTTGACTAACCTAGTCCCCTTTTTGACATAACATCCCGTTTGATTGAGACTTCGCGTTGGTGGTGTATATGCTGGCCGCGCTTAATACGTCACGCGATAGTCTAGGCTCCCCGATTTCACAGAACTGCGCATGCGCTTATCGGTGACGCTGGTTAACATGTCAGCCCGCAGTTAAACTGAGAATTGACCACAATATTCTACTTTTAAAACACATTCTGAGTAAACCACGCGATAGTCAACTCTCATCAACTCTCAAAAACCATGCCTTTCGTTTCGCTTTAAATGACTTTTTTATTAATCGGTATTTAGACAAATAATCTGTTCATGCTGAGTTAATGAAGGAATTTTGAAAACATTATATGGGGCTAAGCCGAAATGTAGAAGAAATAGTACGTTAAAGTTCAAATTTATGGAATGTGAGTGTCCAGAGTCACCGACGGAAAGGCCTACCTCCAGAAAATAGGAAAGATACACCGTTTTCAGATGTCCATACATACAAGCAGATCCCCTGCATCAACTGCCTTGGTGGCAGCACCAACTTTCACGAGATTTTCTGGTCTGCAAAAAAAAAACGAGTTTTGAGCGCCACTGGCGAGAAAAATTATAAACATCGTTTAGAGCGCAACACGACCTGACGAATATGAACTACAGAGGTCAATGCATCAGTGATGGTCAATCATGCAGCTGAGTACCATGTGGACTGTTACAAGAAATATGTCGCTAATGATGATCCAAGTTTTACCTAGTTCTGATGGAATGATATCAGAGAACGTGAATACTACGCACCCCCCGCACACACACACTGCCTAACACTATGCGGGAACGTCAACGTCAGAGGGAGGAAATCGGAGGTGTGGATTAAGCTACTCCACCGACGCTAGTGCTTTTCCAGTCGATATTCCGTTGTGCATTCTGACTGCGCCGTGTAATTAGAGACGTAAATTTAATTAATAGTCGACAACCCAGGCAATCCTTGAGTTGGTCTGTGAAAGCACTGTAACGACGACGACAGGCGAAGTTACGACGCAAATAGACGAGGGGTCACTACGCGGACCGCTCGAGTTTGCACGAGCAAACAAGAGGAACACATCGACACAAGCGTCCTCGTGCCTCTCGAAGGTTTCGCGCCTCTTGCAGCAGCACTTGCGTTTAACACGTATTTACCGCGCACTTAGTGGGCATCATCCCTATTAAACGCATTAGATTAGTTACGTAACATAATTTTAGATGCAAATAAAACCTTATTATTATATCACGAACTATTGTTATAATTCTGTATGCGTGCGTGCGTGCGTGCGTTCGTTTCTTCTGTAAGTCTCCCTATAAGCCTACTTCTCCGTCAAATCGGCCTTCTTCAAGAAAGGAGTTCATACCTTACCTAATGTCATCAATGGTTCCTTCGCAGATCACTCATACTTAACCTTCTAAGTCCCTGGGTTGTTTTGTCGCACGTAATCGCCAATACAGTGTTCCATATGAAAACTAACGAGAATGCCCAAAGCCACAACCAGATGGTATGCGACTTATCGAGAGAGCAACAGTTGTTTACCTATATTTGGATCGCTTCTATAAGATTCTTGTACAAGTCAATTCTGTTTCCAAAATAATGTTCTTGCATTTACACAGTTAGTAGATAATTGACTCGTTCAGTTTGACAATGAATATCAAATTGAGCAATCTAATCAAATAGTTTAGTGTCTCTCTTTACAGCAAGTACAAACAAGCAAAGCAAAATAGTTCCAGGAGCAGGCACGCACGCACGCACGAACGCACGCACGCACGCACGCACGCACGCACGCACGCACGCACGCACGCACATGCACACACTATGTTAAATTCCTTCAAGTGTGCTACGATACAATTCTCAATAATGAACACAAAAATGTTTTTAATGTAATTTGATCGTTATCTGTATAATTTGAATGTTTCGCCCCGAACACCATGTTTTCATTGGACGCTGAAAACGTCTACGTCGACATTCATAAACAGATAACGATGAAATATAAAAAAAAGTTTAATTAAAACACACTTCGGCAGTCAATTTGTCGGAATAGATATACTAGACCCTATAATACAACATGATTATACGATATAAACTACCAGGCTTTGTACTTGGCATTTCGTAAGAACCATAACATGGTAGTTAACAGCAACTTGTGAATTTAACAATGAACCACGAATACATCTGTGATTTTACTGCACCTTACCGAAATTAATAAAACATTTGACACTGTTCGACTTTGCTGCAGTGACACCCCCAACGCGCGTGCAAACAGCAGCGACGGTGCGAGCGATAATACGAGATACTTGAACAAATGCCGCTTTTATTTAGCGTTGAACAACACTCGAGATTTGACGAAACACCTGGTGCCAGCGCCACTCGGCGGCTCACTAATCATATCTCGGGATCGCTGTTTACTTCACTGCGTCAACGCCCTTAACCTTGAAATACTTTGCGTGTAGATATTTGACATTTATTTCTGACGAGAAATAAAGCTTTGCCTCTAAAAATACCGGCTGACGATTACAATGCATAGACTCACGATTACAATGCATAGACTCACGATTACAATGCATATACTCACGATTACAATGCATAGACTCACGATTACAATGCATAGACTCACGATTACAATGCATAGACTCACGATTACAATGCATATACTCGCGATTACAATGCATGGACTCACGATTACAATGCATAGACTCACGATTACAATGCATGGGCTCACGATTACAATGTATAGACTCACGATTACAATGCGTAGACTCACGATTACAATGCATGGACTCACGATTCGTACAACAGTAGACGAAAATGGTTGCGATATATTTCACATAATTAAATAGTTGGCTCCATCTCTTATATATAATAAAAAATCACGAAAATAAACCTCAGTACAACTGTCTAATGTATGAGACAAAGCGTGGTATGTATCTTCATATATTCAAGAATGGGTATTATAGTGTTTAAATAATTTAAACAATGGTGACTCATGGCTAAAATGTTCATTTTCCTGTATACCCAAGTGTAATACCGATACATATGTCATCGCGAAAACTATGAGTATTTTGCAACGAAAGGTCGTCACATGTTTGCAAATGTCTCGTTGCAACTAAATAAACCACAACAATTAATATGTTTCGCGTTCAGGAAGTACTGGTTGTGTGCGGTGAACTGTAAGTCATAGGGTTAGACTTAGTAAAATGATCGTATGAAATTTTTGTCGAATAATATAATGCTATTTTTTCGTTCTTTTTACAAACATTTTATGGAAACGACTGAATACAAGATGCATTTATTTGGATCGCACATAGGGCCTAGTCTTTAACAGTTGAGAAAGTGAAATTTAAAAGTTCGTAATAAACATTACAATATTTTTTGGGTATTAAAGGTGCCTATTGTACGTTAATTTACATTAGTCAAATCATAAACGAATGATTTGGCAAATAATCCAGAGTTGTGATGTTGGCTCTGCGATACACGACAACTATCACTCAACAACATTTGCTACAAAATATACGACTGATGTCAAAATGTTTAACTTCTTGATGTTGGTTTGATATCGCTCGTTGTGGCTACATCGTCCTCGCGATTTGTCAGTGGACGAGCGCGGAAGGCCAGCCCGCTTGCCGGCGTGTAAGAGGAAGTCATTGCGAGTGCCAGCCGA